>BTHU01000012.1:27109398-28309398 GCA_036184795.1 Tokudaia tokunoshimensis | reverse complement strand
AACTTGAACAAACCTCTCCTTATAGTCTCCTATTTAACAAAAATCAAATTAATCTCAGAAAGTTATCTTTTCTTTAGTATTTTCCTGCAAAACCTGCCTCTCTGTCTGAAAAAAAATCACCAATCTTATCTAAAATCATAAAAAAATGTTATCTCCTTACACTTGATGTTAATCAAATTAACGCATCCTATTCTGATGTTACTAGGAGACACAATTTCACAGCAAACTTCTTCGTCTTGAGGACTTACAGAAAAGTCTAAAATTCATCAGTTAACTTGAGGATCTCTTTACTTCTCAAAAGATGCCTTTGCTATGTTGACTATTTGTTCTTTTCTGCTTCCCTATAATTAATTCTCTTTCATCAACCTTTTGGCAACTCAATGCTACATACATATTTTTCAATAATTTTATTCCACATACCTAACTTTTCCTACATTCCAAATATTTACTGTTTAATAATAAATTAAAAGTTTAAAATTTAAGTCATATTTGATTCAAAAATACAAAATAAGTATCTTGTCCACTTAGTAAATTAGTGTTTGCTAAAAGTACTGTGATAACCTTAGCTTTAAATATCCATGTAAACTAAAATCCTAAGTAGGAGCCCTATATGCTTAAAGGACTCAGAAATCACATGTCTGCTGCTAATTAGAAAAAACAGAATGAAGATATAACTTCATTATATAACTACCTCTGCATGATTCAGCTATGGAGTCACAATGGAAGAAACAATAAGTTGGCATTTTGAAGTCACAGTGGCACGAGTTAGCATCACATAAGCATTATATAAACATTGGCTGCTGCTGCTAAAGGCTCCTGACTTCTGCACCTAATTCATTTATTTGAAGGAACAGCAGGAAATGTCACCTGTCACCTTTGCAGGCATAGTGACTGCCATCTCTGCAATTGATCAGGCTCCATTTGTTTACATAATATTAAAGAGTATTCATGGCACCAATCTTTCAAGTTGCCAACACAAAACCACATTGTTTTCCGTTTCTCTAAACATAATTAATCTGTAGACTTCTCTGCTAGTTTCATTCCATTGATTTTTTTTTTAACTTTCCCCCTCCTACATTGCCACTTGACAGCTTGAAACTGGGTCTGGAAAACCTCATTTGCATTCCAGCAGTGAGGCTGCAGAATAAACTGAACAAACATGTTTATTTGTGGACTTTAATATATGACTGTGCTTGCTTCAATCAACACTTATTTTCAGCATCATGGCCAACAAAAGCATCAAACGAGTTTTCTCCAACGTGAGTGGTATGGTGTAGATGGTATTCCTTTAAGGGAATGTTTTATTCTGTATTGCTCATAGAATACAATAAAAAAGCAGAAGCAAGAGAACAATTCATACCAGGAATACAGAGCAGCCTTACTATGTGAATGCTTTCCCCTTGTTTCCTGACATGCTAAGTGCCTTCATTAGAGATTAGGTTGTACAAGATTATAAGTTGAAAAGGTTACAGATTCATACTTCAAAAGGGAATTTTTAAAAATCAGTACTTTATTTTGAACTTAAAGCATTCTCAACTCAAGGTTTTTTTGTCATACAATGATGAATATCGGCAACTGGCATTGGTATTGATGCTTAGAATGTATGTGTATATATATATTATATATATATATATATATACATTTAGTATATAACATATATTATAGCATTATAAATGCAACACATATACATGTATACATATAATATATGTACATATACACGTTTATGTATATGATCTGTTAAGACAGCTCAACAGTTAAGAATACTTGTTGCTGTTGCAGAGGACCAGGGTTTGGTTCAAACAACCACATGGTGGCTCACAAGCATCTATAATTCCAGTCAGGGGATCCAGTGCCGTCCTCTGAAATCTGAGACAAGGCACATACATGATGCACATGTATACATTCAGGCAAAACACTTATGAACATGAAATAAAATAAATAAATATGAATGTCTAAATTAGATTACTGTTCCAACATAATTCCTTCTGGATGGATATTTATCCTTATAGGAATATTTGATATATGTTCACTTATTATATTTTTGGTTAACTATCCCCCTACTCCATGGCCAAGCACTTAACCTGACTTAATTGCTTTCTCAATATAAGCTTACAGGATTTCAACTACTACACACTTTGTAATAGTTTATAGTGAGGTGCAACTGGACAGGATCTGGAATTACCCAAGAAAGATGAATCTGAGAACAGCTGTGAAGGATTATCTGTGTCTGATAAGCATTAACACATTAATGACAGATCTTGGCTCTAAGGGATTATTTAAATAAGGTTAATGAAAGAGGGAAGAGCTACCTTAACTGTGGGTAGCACCATTTCATGGGATGAAGTCCTAGGCTGCATAAAAAAGAAGGGAACTGAGCCCTAGCACTCAATACTCTCTTCTTCTTAAGTAGTGGACACATGTCCAGATGCTTCATGGTGTGACCCTCCAGCTACTATGAATTTCCCATCATGATGTATCATTTGTTCAAACCATGAAACTACTAAATCCTTCCTTGCTTAAGTTGATTTAGTCAGATATTTTATTACAGCAATGGAACAAGTAACTAATATATATACCTGTATGTGTACATATATATGTATATGCGATAGCATGTAGGGGAGTGTGTTTACCTGGACAAGTACAAATGAATGGGATAATGTCACTTTCTATGTTTTTTACATAATATGATAAGATTGTATTAGTGCCAGAGATGTTGTCCTCAGTTACTGCAGTCAACACTTTCTTCTTTCCACTACCTAATCTCCTTCATCTGAAAGAGAAATGTATTTTTAGACAATTTGCTTGGACCAAGTCATTGATTTATGAATGCAAGGTGAAGGACGTCATGAATTTTTTCCTGACCTCCATCTGTCATTTCCCACAGTCATATCTATTTTAAGAAATATAAAACAAATTGTCCTAATGGGGCAAATCATCACCTTGATGTATCACCCAGGAAGTACTTTCCTTGATTTTTATCAAATACATACAGAAAATTAGCTTTCCACTGTCTTAAGGTACTTTGTTCAGTGTTCTTTATTATTTTATGTGGCTGATGCAATATATTACCCAAGTGCTGATTCATTCAGCATATTTCCATAAAAGATTGGAATAAGTCCCCGAGAGTCTTCTATAACTAAAGACAGAGCATAAGAATTGTCCCTGTGTTTGAGAAACTTTGGAAGTTTACCTATCAAAGTTATCCAAAAGCTCATTAAACTGACAGCTATTTCTTTAATATGTGTAAGTTCTTAGCCGAATTCCATAAGTTACATCCTTGACAGACCTCACACCTATTAGGCTTTAAACTCCATCTAAATTGAGCTTAAAATTCAATCTCTTTGATTTTTATTATAACTATATAGGAACCAGAAATTAAATGTGTGATATTCATTTGTGCAAAATTCAATGAATACTCATATTAACTGCTTATAATATATATGGAGACTATGCTTTTTTTACATACATGAATAATCCCTTTCTACATTTCTTTCTCTCTGATATACATAAGGATACAAATATACATACAAAAATGGATCAATTGGACACCAATAATGCCATTAATAATATGCCATTATATACCATTAATGCCATTAATAGTATTATATAGCTAAACCTGGTTTAGCTGCGGAGTAGCATAAGCCAACCTGATAGTTCAAAAGAATTGAACAGAGTTGATGCTAGAATAGAGTCCAGTTCAGGGTTCTTCATGGTCCTTCAGTTTGTGAGTACTGACCAACTGAAATATTGCTGAGGAATGGTGATCTGCATTGTGAACTAACTAACCTCAAAATTAGATGTAAAGATGAGTGAGTGAGGAGGAAACAGCTTGACTTAGCTGCATATGTGTGCCAGTGAGAGAGTGACACTTGAGCAACCATCATAAAGCAATATCTCATTCTATGAGTTTCAGGCAATAAAACTGGGTTGACTGTGGCACAGTAATAACTTAATAACTCCTTTTAAAGAAAATCTTTGCAATAGTTCCTCTTATCCAGTCATGACCTTATTTAAAAGCTTGGAGGAATCAAAGATCATCTTTGAGAAACAAAGGATAAGGGAATCCTCTATGGCTCTTTTCTATCCAGAGATTTAAAATTATAAATATCAATGACTTAAGAAGTTTGTACATGTCCCTTTAAGAATTCTAATAATTTGAAAGCAATCTAAATGGTCAAAATTCACATGTTTAATTTTAAGAACTAAAAGATGATTAAAGTTCATGGAAAGATGCTAACAATCTCATGAACCTGTCCGTATCAGAGTATGAGAGAATTAACCATATTATAACTAACTTTGTAAAATCATAATGTTAATTGTCTGAAAGCTACCAAGTTCAATGATAAAGTAAACAAAATAATATTACCTTGAATAAAATAACTAGATTTTTATCTAAAACTCTCAGTCTGGAAGGGCATTACTCAACTGTAGTATCAGCATTTCTAAGGTAGAGGCAGGAGGATCAGAAGTTCAAAGCCTATCTTAGCTACATAACAATTTTGAGGACAGCCTGTATTACAAAAGACCTTTCCAAAAACATGACAATGAAAGCAAGCAAACAAAGAGATAAATAGACAGACAGACAGAGAGACAGACAGACAGACACAAAGACAAAGAAATAATCAAATGAACTGCATATCAGAAATACCCATTTGGTGATGAGGAAGGATGAAGAGAAGCTTGCTGCCCTATTAGATATTCAAGATAACAGGGGAAAGAAGGAAAAGTCCTGGAGAAAAACTGTTCAATTGGATATGCCATGTTGGGCTAAATAACATTCCACATGGAAAACTATGTTACCAAAATGGGCATGAAGATGCACCAAAAGAATGCTATTAAGAAACACCAAAAGAATGCTATTAAGGAACATCACAAATACATAAAGTATGACCCCTGTAGTTCCATGGACAAATGGTAGGAAAATTGATCATAGTAATAAATGATAGTCTAAGTGACTGTGTCTCCCATCATGACTTACAAGATCATAATAGTCATAGCTATATTTCCACAATGAATGGGAAATGTAAGACAACAGAGCATTGTATAACCAAAGGCAAAATAGAGGACAACCATCAAGGATCTTGATCCACATATGTGGTTCCTAATTTAAAACAAAGCATGAGAGAGAAGCAGCAGCTGCGGATGTTCATACCAGTTCATGATTTTGGCCCTTGATTATGTTCTAATTTAATCTCCTATTTGGATCTAGCAAAACTTAAAATATAAACTTGTTCATAAGATACAGGATCCTATAACTTTATAACAAAAATTCACAATTCCACCAGATTTTAACAAAAATATAGGCTGTCAAATTCAATTTGAATTTCAGATAAGCAAATATTATTTACTATATGAAATCAGACAGACTCATACAGTCATATATCTATTTTCTCTCTGCTGTTATGAAATCCCAAAGAAGCAAGTCCACACTTGAGTTCTTTAGTTTGACCCTAGGTCTGAGGGGATACAGTCCTTCGTAGCAGGGACAGCTGATTCCAACAGGAATATGAGGAGATAAGACATATTGCATCAACATTTAAAAGGAAGAAAGAAATGAAGCCTGGCACTGAACTGGCTTTTTCCTTTTGTCACATTTCTTCTGTATAGAAACCTATCTCTAGTGATAATAAAACCAACATTGTTCTCAGAGTTAATCCTCCCTTGAAATGTTCTCCTGTATAGGCAATATAAAAAGTGTGCTTCCCTAATACTGTGGGTGGTTCTTAATCCAATTAAGTTGATAATGGAGATGAATCATCACAAACATTGATCTTAAAAGTTCATTTATACGAAACAAAAATGTGAAAGTATATTCTGGTATTCCAACTGGACCCCATAAAGCTCCCAAGGCCTAAACCACCAACCAAAGAATACACAGCTGGGGACCCATGACTCCAGCTGGGTATGTAGCAGAGGATTGTCTTATCTGGCATCACAGGGAGGGGAGCCTCTTGGTCCTGTGTAGGCTTGATAACCCAGGATAGGGGAATGCTAGGGCACTGAGGCAGAAGTGGGTGGGCAGGTGGGGGAGCACCCTCATAGAAGCATCAGGGAGGGAGGAGGGGACAGGAGGCCTGTGGAGGGGAAACTGGGGAGGGGGATAACATTTGAAATGTAAATTAATAAACAATAAAAAGGAAAAAATAAATTAATTAAAAATTAATCTGGTATTCTTGAATATTTGAAGTTTCAAATATCATCATGGTTAAACATTGAGAGTGTTCAGGGACTCACGTGAGTCTGAGTGAAATTCTGTTACAGACTCATCTATCAAGCATTTTTTCCTGCCTCAAGGGTTAAATTGGCACTTTAACATAGTCAGAATGACTTATGCAGGTTGAGTCCCTTAAATTTGGAGCAAGAAGAATGAGAAATATGAAAGTTCATTTTTAGTAATGAAAAGGTCTGAAAATGTGCTGCAGCCCCCACACTGTGTACTGAAACCAGCAGTGCACTCACAATTAACACCCTGCTCAGCAGTGAGAGACTGAAATCTTTCCAACTAAAATCAAGCGTGAGACAAAGATCTCCAATTTCACCACTGGTATTCAATATTGTACAGGTACACCTACTAAGATTAATGAGGCAAGAAAAAGGGAAAAAAAGACATCTACATCAGGAAGGAAACAGTAAATGATCTCCATTCACAGATAACATGATTCTCTATTCCAGGTAATCAATGAAAAAGCTACTAGCAGCAATCAATGAATTTAGCAAAACCACATAATGCGATCAACACTCAGATCATTTGTGATTCTATACAGCAGAGTCAACATTCTTAAAAGAAATGTAATAAAGTAATATCATTCATTATAATATCAAAACAATTATATGCTAAGAAATAAATTATAAGCAACAAGAGGGAGTTATTTGAACACTAAAAAAGTCCAAAAAAAGTCACTGAAAGAAACTATGATATGGGTTACACAAATGAAAAGATATAATGTGTTCATAGATGAAAGGAATTAATATCATAAATGTGACAATATTACCTTAGTGACCTACAGAGTCAATAAAAACCCTGTGAAAATTTCAACAGCTGTTTTTGTAGAAGTAGAGAAGCTAAACATTAAATCTATATATAAGTGGTTGGTGAAGTTGATATATAGCTAAATCAATCTTGAAAAGAAGAACAAAGCTGTATTAATTACATCAAAGTAACCAAAACTCATGCTATGTACACAAAACATATATTTCAATGAACAAAAAGAAAATGCTTCCAGTATTAAACCGATATATTTAGGGCTTTATTACATCCCATCCAACAGAGCCATGTAGATTTCATACCTCAGAATGTGACCTTTATTTGGAAAAGGGGTTATTGCACATATAATTAAAAAGAGTTCATAATAAAGTGAGGGGTTCCCTAATCTACTGTGATTGACACTGTTTAAGAAGACAATGTAAAAACATAGGAAGTCTTGGAAAACAATGAGGTCAGGGCTAGAGTAATACACTAGTAGGAAGAATGCCAGTAAGTATAGAAATAATACCAGAATCCGAGATGACTGAAAACCCTCAATTGGTTTTAGGAAGATGACCCTATCAATACTTTGATTGCAAGTGTCTAGCTTCTAAAATGAGAAGACATAATTTGTTTTCACACATTTATACCAAATAGTTTTAGAAGGTATCAAGACAACTTAGTCAAAAAGTAAGTTGTGTTCAGAAATGGTGCTAGGATAATCTCATGCTATGAAAAATTAAACAAAAATGGCTCAGCAACATAAGTGTAAAACCTACATCTGCAAAATTCTCAGCACAGAAAGAGAAAAAGGAATTGATGTATGAAAAGCTAAATACATTCTGCATAGAAATCCAATGGAAAAATGATATACAGAATGGAAAATATTTGAAAAATATATTATAATAGTATCCTGTTACTTACAATATATAAAGAGCTCCTATAGCTCAATAACAAATGAATGCAATTAAAAACGGGTTGAGAAGTTAAATAAGTATTTCCAAAGAAAATATCAATTCTCAGTAAGTGCATGAAGAGATATATTAGAACGTTCTTCTGTAGAGAAAAATAATCTAAAGCATGATAAAGAATCTTCATACTCTCTAGGATGATCATATTACTTTGCATACATGTTAATATATCAATCAAAGTGGTACATTTTTTATGAAAAAAGATTTTGATAGATATACAAAATATGAAATATGAAATTGTCATATATCCCCATAAATCTACTCATAACTATGTACACCAGCAAGTTTAAAGTAGGCATAGGCACCCATTATATGTGTATGTGTGTGTGTATGTGTGAGTGTGTGTGTGTGTGTGTGTGTGTGTGTGTAGGTGTGTCTGTATACACATGTATATGTGTGGGATGTTTATATATACATATGTGAATTTATAATATCGCCATTGAAAATGTTTTAAAAATTGGTAAACACAGTTCATTTGTCCATCAATAGACCCATGGATAAAGAAATTATATAACATGAATAAGATATCCATAAATATAATATGATATTTGTTAGCCACAGACACAATGACATAGGTTGATGCAAGCATGCTTAAGGAAGCATATTACTGGGGTCAAGCTTTGAGATTAAAAACGTGATACCATTTCTAGTGTATGACATCTGCTTTGTGCTCATGATTGAGATATGATTTCACAGGCTCCTGTTTCTTCTGTCACACCTGCTGACTAATCTCCTCACTTTCTTTATGAAGTCTCCTGACTCTTCTCTTTGGAACAATAAGCCCAAATAAACTCTCTTAAGTTGTCTTGATTATGGTCTTTTATTGTGGCAACAGAAAAGCAAATGACACAGTGCTACTTCAGTAAATTTTTTTTGGATGATTAATTTTTTTCATGCAGCCTATCAGATCACCATGGCCTAAGGCTTGTCTTCAATAGCAGCAAAAACAACAGAAAGCCCACATACATGTGGAAACTGAACAATTCTCTACTCAATGATAACATTGCCAGGGAAGAAATAAAGAAAGAAATTAAAGACTTCCTGGAAATTAACAAAAATTTTGACATATCATACCCAAACTTATGGTACACAATGAAAACAGTGCTAAGAGGAATAGCACTAAGTGCCCTGGTAAATACACATTGAAGAGTTCTTACACTAGCAATGTAACAGTACACATGAGAGCTCTAGAACTAAAAGAGGCAAACACACCCAAGAGGAGAGGAAGGCAGGAAATAGTCAAACTCAGGGTTGAAATCAACAGAATAGAAACACAGAGGACAATACAAAGAATCAACAAAACCAAATGCTGGTTCTGTGAGAAATCAACAAGATAGATATACCCCTAGCCAACCTAACTAAAGGGCCCAGCAGCAGTGTCCAAATTGACAAAATCAGAAATAAAAAGGAAGACATAACAAAAGAAACAGAGAAAATTCAAGACATCATCAGATCCTACTACAAAAGCCTATACTCAACAAAACTGGAAAATCTAGAAGAAATGGATGGTTTTCAAGACAGATACCACATGCCAAAGTTAAATCAAGAACAGGTAGACTATCTAAAAAGGCACATATCCCCTAAGGAAATAGAAGAAGTCATAAAAACCTCCCAACCAAAAAAAGCCCAGGGCCAGATGGGTTTAGTGCAGAATTCTACCAGACCTTCAAAGAAGACATGATACCAATATTCCTCAAACTATTCCATAAAATAGAAACAGAAGGAACACTACCTCATTCATTCTGTGAAATCACAATTACTCTGATATCTAAACCACACAAGGACTCAACCAAAAAAGAGAACTTAAGGCCAATCTTGTTTATGAATCTCTGTGCAAAAATACTCAATAAAATCTTTGCAAACTGAATCCAAGAAGATATCAAAATGATCATTCACCACGATCAAGTAGGCTTCGTCCCGGGAATATAAGGTTGGTTCAATATACAAAAATCCATTAATATAATTAACTTTATAAACAAGCTCAAAGAAAAAAATCACATGATCATCTCCTTAGATGCAGAAAAAGCATTTGACAAAATACAACACCCCTTCATGTTAAAGGTATTGGAGAGATCAAGAATTCAAGGCTCATACCTAAACATACTAAAAGCAATATATAGCAAACCAAGAGCCAATATCAAATTAAATGGAGAGATACTTGAAGCAATCCCACCGAAATCGAGGACAAGACAAAGATGCACACTCTCTCCATATCTATTCAATATAGTACTCGAAGTGCTAACTAGAATGTTAGGTCCCCTAAAAGAGATCAAGTGGATACAAATTGACAAAGAAGAAATAAAGGTATCACTATTTGCAGATGATATAATAGTATATATACCTACCTACAAAACTCTACCAGAGAACTTCTCCAGCTTATAAACAACTTTAGCAAAGTGGCCAGATATAAAATTAACTCAAATAAATCAGTAGCCTTCCTTTATACAAATGATAAAGGGACTGAGAAAGAAATAATGGAAACAACTCCCTTCACAGTAGCCACAAATAATATAAAATATCTTGAAGTAACACTAATCAAACAAGTGAAAGACCTGTATGAGGATAACTTCAAGTCTTCGAAGATTTCAGAAAATGTAGAGATCTCACATGCTCATGAATTGGCAGAACTAACAGTAAAAATGGGCATCCTCCCAAAGGCAATCTATAGATTCAGGGCAATCGCAATCAAACAATTCTTCAAAGACATGCAAAGAGCAATTCTCAAATTCATCTGAAAAGGCAAAAAACAAACAAACAAACAAACAAAAAACAAACAAAAAAACAGACTAGAGAAAACAATTCTTAACAATAAAAGAATGGCTGGGGGAATCACCATCCCTGACCTTACAATAGCCACAAATAATATAAAATATCTTGGGTTAACTCTATCCAAACAAGTGAAAGATCTGTATGACAACAACTTCAAGTCTCTCAACATAGTAAAAATGACCATCCTACCAAAGGCAATCTATAAATTCAATTTAATCCCCATCAAAATCCAAACACAATTCTTTAAAGACATGGAAATAGCAATTCTTAAATTCATCTGGAAAGGCAAAAAACCCAGAATAGCAAAAAAAAAATTAATAAAATAATGGCTTGGGCATCACCATCCCTGAACTTAAGCTTTACTACAGAGCAATAGTCATAAAAACTGCATGGTATCGGTACAGAGACAGAATCAATGTAATAGAATTGAAGACCCAGAAATAAAACCCCTCACTTATGGGCACTTGATCTTTGACAAAGAAGCCAAACATACAATGGAAAAAAGAAAGCATCTTCAATAAATGGTGTCAGTCTAACTGGCTGTCGATGTATAGGAAAATGAAAATATATTCATATTTGTCACCTTGCACAATGCTTAAGTCCAAGTGAATCAAGGACCTCAACATAAAACCTGATACACTGGATCTAATAGAAGAGAAAGTGGGAAAGAGCCTTGAACTCATTGTTATAGGAGGAAATTTCCTAAACAGAGCTCCAATGGCTCATGCTCTAAGATCAAGAATTTATAAATGGGACTTCATGAAATTGGAAAGCTTCTATAAGGCAAAAGACATAGCCAATAAGACAAAGCAGCAACCTGAAGATTGGGGAAATAACTTCACTAGCCCAACATCCAATAGAGGGCTAATATCCAAAATATATAAAGAACTCAAGAAACTAATCACCAAAAAAACCAAACAACCCAGTCAAAAAATGGTGTATAGTACCAAATTGAGAATTCACAACAGAGGAATCTCAAATGGCTGAGAAATACCTAAAGAACTGTTCAAAGTCCTTAGTGATCAGAGAAATGCAAATCAAAATGACCCTGAGATTCCACCTTACACCAATCAGAATGACTAAGATCATAACCACAGGTGACAACACACATTGGAGAGGATGTGGAGAAAGAACAGTCCTCCATTGCTGGTAGGATTGCAAACTGGTACAACCATTCTGGAAATCAATGTGGAGTTTCCTCATAAAATTGGAAATAGATTCTACCTGAAGATCTAGCTATACCACTCTTTGGGAATATACCCAAAAGATGCCCCATCATGTCATAGGGGCTCATGTTTCACTATGTTCATAATGGCCTTGTTTGTGATAGTCAGAAGCTGGAAAAAATGAGAAGTCCCACAACAGAAGAATGGATAAGGAAAATGTGGTGCATTTACACAATGGAATTCTACTCAGCTATTAAGAAAGAGGACATTCTGAATTTTGCAGGCAAATGGATGGAACTAGAATATATCATCCTTAATGAGGTAACTCAGACCCAGTAATTAGTAGATATAAGCCAAAAAAAAAGGAAAAAAGAAAAAAGAAAAAGGAAAAGAAAAGAAAAGAAAGGTGTTGAATACCCAATATATAGCCCATAGAACTCATAAAGGTCAACAAGCTGAAGGGCCCAAGTGAGGATGCCACAGTCCCACTTGTGAAGGAGAAGAAAGCAACCACAGGTGGGGAGGGAGGGATCTGGGAGGGAAAGGGGCTGGGGATTGGAGAGGGGAACATGATTGCATATTGGGCAGGGGAAAGGACTGAAATCTCTGGGGGCCAGCAGAAAGAATGGAAACATGCAACCTCAGGAGGTAAGAGGTTGGGGGGAACCTCCAGAATGTACCAGAGACCTGTGAAGTGAGACCCACAGGACTCAAAGAGATGGGCCTTAGATGAAATGTCTTACATTGGGGAAAGGGAACTGGTAGAACCCACCTCAAGCAAAAAGACAGGGCATCAAGTGAGGGATGGGATTGCCATCCCACAGTCAAAACTCTAACCCATAATTGTTCATGACTGAAAGAACTTCAGGGATGGAAATGGAGAGGAACCTAAGGAAAAGAAGGTCCAGCAACATGACCAAAGTTGGATCCACCTCAAGAGGAGGCCCTAAGGCCTGACACTATTACTGAGGCTATGGTGTGCTCACAAAAAGGGACCAATCATGACTGCCCTCTGAAAGAACCAACAAGCAGCTGAGTCAGATGCAGATATTTGCACCCAACCAATTAACAGAAGCTGCTGACCCCTGTGGTTGAATTAGGGGAAAGCTGGAAGAAGCTGAGGAATATGGCAACCCTGTAGGACCAGCAGTCTCAACTAACCTGGACCCTGAAGATCTCTCAGATACACCAACCAAGCAGCATACACCAGCTGATATGAGGCCCAAAACATATATACAGCAGAGGACTGCTGGTCTGGGAAGATGCACCTAACCCTCAAGAAACTGGAAGCCCCATGTAGTTTAGAGGTCTCATGGGGTGGGAGTGGTAGGTGAAGGGTGGGTACATCCTCCTTGAGACAGGGGACAGGGAGGAGGCGTGGGATGTGGAACAGTCAGAGGGTGGAGTAGGATGGGAATAAAATCTGGAGTTTTAAAAAAAAATGCCTTTTTCTTTTGCCAGCATACTAAAGAATTGCCAATAGATGTCTAAGCTTTCCCATGCTAATAGAGAAGAGAACATCCTCATGGAGACAGACCAGGGAGGGGGTATGGCATGTGCTATGGAGGTGGAACAAGAAAGGAATAAAATCTGGAGTTTAAAATAAATAAATAAAAAGGAAAAAAAATTGAATAAAAAATTGTTAGAGAAGATTTATAGTTGTACTCTAAAGGAAGTGAGCTAAAGATTATTAATCTTTAAGGTCTTAAAATATTCAAGTGCAGGATTCTATCCTGATTCAGTGCTCAAAGGCCTTGCAGTCACTGGATAGATCCCTGACTATGGTATATAAGAGTTTAGGTCAAGTAAGAGTCTCAGGTGTAATAGTAAATATATCTCTGTTAAAAAATTGATTAACAAGGCCTCCGTTCCATGATTAACCATTGATTAGCAAATAGTTGATTCTCATTTAATATTTAAAAAGAAAATCAGAAAGAGTTTTAGTTCCTGTGGGCAGAAGACCTTTTCCTTTTTCTAGTATTGCTTCAGTATGATGCTCTTCTCCTGCCTGTTGCCAGAATCTAGTCCTAAGAGATGTGACACCATGGACATCTGGGGAATATCGCACTGCTCAATTTGACAAATGAGAAAATAGTCTAAGCACTTACACATTTTAGAGGGGGACAGTGAATACCACATATGTTCAAAGACTGGATGCCTAGGTAAAATTTAAGGTGATCTAACATTTTGAAGATTGCTATGAGTTGCCTTTGGAAATAAAGGGAAGATGGATATATCTTGCCTCTTTTATTATAATAAAGAAAAAAAATGGGGGAACCAATTGTATATCCAGACAATTCATCCACACTTACATTGGACTAATTACAAAGGAATAAGAGAGATTGCCATAATTCCTGTTATAGAAAAAAACACAGCAGCAACTCGGGCTAGAGTGTCACTGTGTTACATCTTTAGCCATAGGATGTATCTGAGCAATGATGCTAGAAGTGTTAGTATTTAGAATCAGTCTTTCTTGCAAGAGTTATAGCACAGATTCCTGTTATGTGGAACCATACTGTCTATAATCCCTTCCCAAAACACTATATTATGACACCCCTCTGATCCTTTTAGATACTGTAAACATCTCAATGAGTGAAAGTGACTTTATTTTCCCATTATGGTCTGCATTCTGTCTTTTCGTCAAGCCATCGGTAGGCCAGCAGCAATTGCCCATCACAAATGGAAATTATCACATATGAAACAAGTTATGTTAATAGACTTGTAGATTTACTTCATGTGTTAGAATTGCACCCATGCTAACAGTAACATTCCATCAGTTTGTATTTGGGGATTCAAAGGCGAATCCAACTGAAAACAAGTAAAGTGGCTCAGCTTCCTCTGTGGTTGTTGACTGTAGACTCACTTTCAGGGAGGGGGGAACTGGGAAAGGGGAAATAATTGGGAATGTAAATAAAAAAATATATAGAAAAAAATAGGAACAGATGTCACAGTCAAGTCACCCTTACCAATACTGTATACAAACACCTGCACAGAATCCAGCTAGCCCTAATTCTAGCATAGATTTGGCAGGGGCTCACAAAGCCCCATCCCTAGTCGAATAGTGATTAGCAAGTAATGACTGCAGAGGGAGGAGGATCTGTTTCCCTCTGTGTTGCTGTTCCTAAGAAGTTGCATATACTCCAGTTTATGTTCCTACAGACAGTTGCATACATTTATCAGGGAGCGGATTCAATGGTTTTATGAATAATAAGAGCTCATGGATTTGTGTGGTAAGGGATGGAAGGATTTAGGGGGAGGTAAAAAAAGGGGAAGCAGATTTGATATAATGATTTGATATGCATACATGGAATTTTCAATATAAAATTTCAAAAGAATACTAACACTTAAAAAGTGCCAATAAAATACACGCTGAATCTAAAAAAAATATGATTAGTTAATTTTAACATTGAGATTTATAGATGGAGAAATGGACTGAGGAAGGATCTAGAAGGAAACAAATTTACAAGATTAGGGATGTTTTGCACAGGTACACACATAATCAATCACATGGAATCTGACACAAAATCTGGTTTTTATTATACAACAACCTCATGTGTCAAACCTAAAAACCAGAACTAAACTATGAAGTAGATTTTATTTAGCTTGGTCATCACTAACCCCCAAAATATCATATATACCTTGTAAAAGAGTAGTTATGGAGAAAGCATATTCAACGAATAATTTCATGAGCTTCTGCATACTAAAGGAAACCTATTGGTAGATAGGAACTACACTTTTTATCAAATAATAGGCACACAAAACACCCAATATGGAACTATCATTGATGGAGTCAGATAACTGACCATCAATTAAGTCCATTGACTTCTTTCAAATATCCATCTGCTCATCTGCTTAGGGAAAAGTATTTGGATATGGATTTTCTTTCATTCCCACAACGTCATAATTATGATTTGGAGGCATTCACAGTGGTTGATATACATGCATGGCATCGCCAGAGGTTGATGTGAATATAGAAGTGCTGGCCTCATTCCTGCCTATGAGCCTCCCTGGTTGTATCATATACTATGCCCTCCACCAAGAGACATCAAGGCTTAAAGAATATTAAAATGTTCTTCTGAAAGTAAAGCTGAAATTCCAGCTTGTAGGAAACACTGGAAAAACAGATGTCACATCCCAATATGCCCTGTACTTATTAAAACAATGATCATCCTAGTTGTTGCTATATCTCCACTAAAAAGAAAGCATGTGTTCAGTAGCCAAGTAGTGGGTGTGTAGCTCCCACAGAATTAATTAAAATATGTTTCTTCATAACTCTAAGCTTTGTAGGATTGGATTCATAGTCCACCAAGCTTAGACACTCCTACTAGAGGAAGCACATAGTAACCCTTCTTGCATTACAAGTTATATCTGATACCAAAATGCTGTGGACACATTTTGCTCATGGAATAATCGGCAAAGATTAGTTAGGCTATAGGTCAATATAGTTAATCAGAATCAGCAGTAAATAAAATTCAGTTTTACTTAACATGTGGAGAAAAATAAATAACTATAGAAACCAAGTGGTACATTTAGGTAACTCCTAATAATGTCTACTATATTTCAAGTACAAATGCATAGGTTCAGGAACTGTGACATCACATGAAGACCAAGATTCACACATGCTATATTCATAGCATGATGACTACAGGCAATTATGTTAGTGATAGTCGAGTGAGTGAACAAAAATGGATGGTGAAGTAGAGAAAAGATGAGTGTCCATTGTAGCAAGAGTTTTCTATAGCACTGGAGCATCACATTCATCTCATTAACTTCATTCTTAATGGTTCATGAAGGCTTTATGGAGGAAATATGTAGGCACTATTGCCAAATGTGTAGAAAACAGACAAGAACTATGCAAGGGCAAGGGTATGAGATACATGAGAAGGTTCCTCACCCACTAGAGTTAAGAGCTGACCAAAGACCATGGTTACTGAGCTTTGAAAGCCATTGCTGAATTGAGATTGTGAGCCTCTTGGGTTGTCTCTAGACAGTATCTGAGAATGGTGGATATCCCAAGAATGATTACAGATTAAATAGTAGATATCCTAAGAATTAGTACAGATCAACACCAACAAAACTAATAAATCAATATAGTAACAAACTGGGAAGATAAGAAAGTACTTATCAGGACAGTAAAATAAACAGGGAACATAAACATCTGTTCTATCACCGTTAGTCAGGGCTCCCTAACTGAGACATTATGTTCTTTTGCAATTACTGGACCATCAGATAATAGTGACATTAATTATAAGGAAGAAGGGGAGGAGGATTATCAGTAATCTGGCAATTCCCTCTTATCAGTGAGGACAAGGACATATGGACTCCCACACATGGTGGTATAAATGGATCCAATTACTCGGAAGAGCAGCATGACAAAACCTCATATGAAGATACTTAATTTTCCACCCAATACTCAAGTTGTGTATAATGAATACGAATCTAGACATAGGAGTTGTAAACTCATCCAAAACAAGGAGGTATTAACACACAGAAGTTTCAGCAAGGCTAAAGACACAGACAGAACCTTACAATGACTTCCATGCCAATGCCCTGCCACCACCACAGAGATAATGGAGAACTGAAATGGAGAGAATGTACTGCCATGCCCCTATTACTCCAGGAACAAGAAGATGTGACTCTCATTCTTGGGCCTGGCTATGTGCCATGCATATGAATTCACAGGCAAAATAGATAAATAGGTAAATAAAGTTTGTGCTTGTGGTGGTTTGAATATACATGGCCCCCACAGACTCATGCATTTGAATGCTTGGTCCATAGGGAGGGGCACTATTAGGAGGTATAGCCTTGTTGGAATATGTGTGGCCTTATCTGAGAAAGACTTTCACTGCGGAGGTGGGTTTTGGGGTTTCTTATGCTCAAGCTTCACCCAGTGTGAAATCCTTCTGCTGCCTGTGGAACAACATTTAGAAGTCTCAGCTCTTTTTACAGTACCATGTCTGCCTACATGCTGCCGTGAAGGTAATGGACTAAACCTCTGAAACTAATCCATGACCAATTAAATATTGTGCTTTTTAAGAGTTATTGTGGAATGGTGTCTCTTTATAGCAATACAATCCTAATTGAAACTGGGCTCTCCTCTCTTCCCTTGCATATAATGGTGAAGAAAGGATAGAGGTGAAGAAAAGATAGAACTATCTGATCCTATAATTACATGGACAATAAATAAATAGCCAAAGTGTCTGCTTGCTGAAAGAGCAAGCCATCTTCACCTAGTTCCTTCTTTCATATCTTGCCATACATAACTGTATCCAGTATCTAATCTATAGCTGTGAGCTTCTATCTTCCCAGGTCTGTCAAGAATGGTAGCAAACAAGAAAGAGATGAAAGGATTGTGTCATTCTTCTGCATCTACTGCATGAGTAATTTCTCTTCTAAGCATACAACCTAAAGCCTGTTTCAACACTGGGAAAGCTGCAGTATTCTAGATGCTGACAGTAGAAGATATCACAGGATATTAAACCTCCCTAGTCCCCTCTCCATCCCCTCGGTGTCAATAGCTCTAAGCACTATAGGCCACCAGGATGAGCAAACTGCATATATACACTTCCAAATACTTCCTAAGAGGACAGTGCATCTCCAGAAGTGGAATCCATCTCCCCAGAGGATCTCCAGTATATTTGCTTATGGGTGTTTGTAGTGGTGGTGTCACAGCAAACACACGAAGACATTAAGTGTGTATCAATGTTAGAATAAAATGGAGCAATGCACACAGCTGTATAACTTTCTACAATTAAAATAAATGAGCCAATTACACATCTCCATGAGAATAATTCTCAAACAGCATTTGTGGGAAAAACAACCTCCAAGTTGTAAAAGGCTTGCTGCTATTGATTACAGCATTTAACATACTGTAGATAAAGCTTCGAGATATTTTGAGAAAATAAGCCTTTTAAACCAGTATAAATCCTGTCTACAGAAAACTGAGGCATCTCACTGTGATGTTTGTTTATTTTTTAGCTGGTCTGTTGACATCCATGACTAATCTTAGAGTTTACAAGGCAGAGGGTATAGCAACATTAGTACACACAGAATATGATAATATTTGCACAGTGCATTGCTGTAATTGCATGAAGCTATTGGAGGCTAGAGATGAGGAGCCCATGGGCATTCCTTACCTCCATCCCTGCCCCAGCTTCCTCAGAGGCTGAGAATGTCAATGTTGCAAATGTCTTTAACCATCGGACACACAGTCTATGGGGTAGAGTATTAATAGGGATCTGTGATGTCTCTCCTGCCACACACCTTAGTCCGAAAAATCCATTGTTTGTTTGTTTGTTTTTTCCTGTGCAGAGCCGTGATTGTTAGACTTATATTGTCGGGTGAATTGTATTGTGTGAGGGATAAAATCCCTGCAAGGGCATTCACCATGTCAAACCCATTTTTGCATCTAGGTTAGCTTGTGGCAACCTATACAGATTGTTGGGTATAACTGTGTGTTCGTTGACTTCTTTTGGGTTTTGACTATTTCAATTGTGCCCTCTTCCCATATTCCAGGCTTGGTCTTCAATCTGAAGGGCTACAAGGGAATGAGCAGTGTCTGAAGTCAGGAAGAGGTGTCTTTACTTGCTTGGTTTGTTTGTTTTGTTTGTTATTTTTGCTTTACTTTTTTCCCTTTGCCCCCATCTGCCAAGGAGATGCTAAATAAGCTGCTCTTCCTGCTAAATAAGCACAAATCATTAGTATAGTTCCTAAATCTAAATCCTGAAAAAATATCTGGGGTCTCATTGTTTCAAAAACCAAATCCTGTTTGCTCAAGAGACAGAAAAATAAATAATTCCATCAAACCTTCTTTGAAAAGAAATTCAAAACAGAAAGGGAAGAGGAGTATAAAAACGGAAGAGGAAGAAGAAAAACAAGTTACTTTAGCAAACTGCAAAGGAATCAGTAAAATAAATCCAGGCCAATCTCAAGATTCTAGGGGTATCTTTTTGTGTCTCGGGTCTCATTCGGTTCCTCGGAGAGATAGCCTCTTTGCTCCTTTGGGATGTCTGGCTCTGGTGCGCAGCTGTGGCTCCCTTGGCCTTGCCAGCCAGCCCCTCTGATCCTTTCGGAACTAAAAGCACTGAGAGGCAGCGCAAACGTTGGAACTGAAACGTGATATTGCGCCCATCATCGCTTGATGCCTCCTTTCTTCACAGTGCTCTATTTTAGAGCCTCCTGCTCGTGAATCAAATGTTTTCTGCCTCTGAAGCATATCATGCACCTGCCTGAAGCACTGCTTAGATTTTCTCTCTGGGGCATAGTCTGTGTGAAGCCCACTGAGTTGAAAGTCCTTCAGCGTTTGCTCTTTCTTCCACCTGGGAGGCACAGCCGTCACAGACAGTTCTGTATTCTGGCTGTGAAATGTTAGAAAGTCAGGTGGAGGCAGCAAGTTCAAGGTCTGGCCACATTAAGCTTTGGTCCCATGGTGCTGTGCACTCTGGCTATCATTCTGGACTCAGAGACGCTAACTTTCAGACCATTTTTACATTTAAGACAGAAAAACAATCAAACCCTCTAACTTGTCAATTTTGTTTATTCACCACCCAAAAATTGCAAAAAGGACATAAACAACCAAAAATTAAAAATGGCTTGTTCTGAGTTACTGTCTAAATGAGAAAGGGAAAGTTTTCTTCCCTTCTTCTGTTTACTAGTAGGCCGATCATGAATTCATCCTGCTACAAGTACAAGAACATAGACCTGGGATCGTGTGTCTAGGTTATGTTTTTGTGAAAGGGTTCAATGGACATAAGCCACACTAGCAAGAATTTGGCTTTTGTGTGGTAAAACATTTATCCTGAAATTTAAAATGTAGAAACTCAAATAATAAAATGTTCTTCCAAGCCGTATAAAATGGTTTTTGAAGGAAAAGAAAGCTGACTTACTAGAAGACTATGGGTTTTATATCAGCTTGGACCAGCCACATGGTGATTGATGAAGGCTCAGCTCTCTCCCTGTCTCAGAAACTTAATGGAATTGTCTTGTCTCTTTTGAGCATAAGTTTTCTTATCCACAGTATTTGAGTAATACTATTTGATATTCATGATTATAATAACATTTGTTTTTTTTAATCTGTTAGGTGGGTCTAATTTTGAACTGAGGCACCATAATTTCTTAATGATAAACATTATGAAAAATCAAAGAAATTGCTCTCCCCAGGAAGAGTAGTAGCTATCTTGAATCCATTAGCAAAATCCAAAGCCTTCTTGAGACCACAATGTTCTCGATGCTTGAGGGAATAAATGTGTTCTGGTTTAATTCATTTATTTACTTAATATAAATTTAATTGTTTGCCAGGTTCCCAGTACCTTGCTGAGAATAATTTAGTAGATGATACATTCTCCCAGTCCATACATTAATTCAAATATTTGAGAATTGTATGCCAAAGCTTTCAGAATATGTTTAAAATCATAGTCCATTGCTTCCCTTTGTGCACAAATTACATGTACAAAGATAGCTTATAGAAATATATGCTAAATTTTATGTATTTTGAAGCAGTGTCAATACATTAAAGACTATGTTAAGATAATTAACATTTGTTGAAAGTTTTTACAAGCATAAAAATTAATAAGCAGGTCTTCTGTAATGACTGGAAGAAAATAAGACTTCACCCCCTTGTGGGTGGAGCCCTGAGGCTAAGCTCAGTTCCAGGCAATTAAGCGCTTACAGATTATAAAGGAGAAAAATTGGAAACTCATTATTTCTTATTAGTAAAACCAAAAGGATATTTTATGATCTAATGAGGAAACTGCCCCAGTTTTATAGCCAGGTAGCTTTAAGGCTCAGCTCTAAACTCCTTGAAGTGACAGGACTTTCTCTGCCTTGCCCTTAAGGTAATCACTTCCAAAGCCACCCAGCTCTGCTGTCAGCTCCCAGAGCGAAAAGCCCTTCTTTCTCTGTGTTTTAAAATGGTAATTCTCTCTCTCTCTCTCTCTCTCTCTCTCTCTCTCTCTCTCTCTCTCTCTCTCTCTCTCTCTCTCTCTCTCTCTCTCCCTCTCCCTCCCTCTCCCTCCCTCTCTCTCTCTGTCTCTCCCCCTCCCTCCCTCTCTCTCTCTCTCTCATCCATGTTCCCTCCCTTCATCCATCCATCCCTCCCTCCTGTTCACACATCTATCCACCAATATACCCATTCATCTACCCACCCACCTACCCTGCCCCATTCAGCTACCTATCCATCTTCCTAACTATACACTCATCCACCCACTACCCACCCACCTATCCATCCATCCATCCATCCATCCATCCATCCATCCATCCATCCATCCATCCAGTGTGCACCCTGGCACAAACTAGAGATCACAGGACACGTTCTGAGTCAGTTCCCTCCTTCTACCACCATACAGCTTCCAGGAATAAACTCAGGTCTTCGGGTTTGGTGACAAGAGCCCTCACACCAGCCATCTCCCACAGTTGTTTGGACCAGACTTTTAAAACTTATTACATTTGCTCTGAAACGGTGTGTCAGTGTCATCTCTGTTCTCCCAGGAGCTCTTACTCCCAGACACCTGACATTTCTAAGATTCTGGGTCCTTATAGAAAGCTTGGGTATCTGCCCATTCTATTTGCATAAAATCATCCTTAATTCCTCAGAGGAAACCCACTGAACCCTTTAGAGTTGTAAATTTCAAGCTTACATGATTGTCTTCCTCTTGCTTAGTTATACATGTCAGGTCACCCGCCTCCTCTTTTTGGGCTGCCTATGCTGACATCCTCGCATTGACTCTATTCAGAGCTGAGGCAGAATGGCATGGGATAAATTCAATTCTTGTCTCTGTTTTTCTAACACATTTAGTCTGTCACCCCTTCTTAGTGTGTGTTCAATCAGTATCCCTTAGGGTCTCTGTTTCTAATTGTTTAGGTAACGTATCCTACATTGCCTTCCCTCTGAGGTTACTGAAGGCATGCAAACTTTCTCTCCCCTGAGATACAGAACAGCATTGTTAATGATAGACAATGAAATGAGGGAGGACTATCCAGAGTGGAACAACTTCAGTGAGATAAAAATAGAGGATTTCATAATATGTCTTTATGTGATGGAGTAATCATTCTCAATAAAATTTATTTGTGTGGGTTATTCACAGTCCCAATGAAACATTAGAAATGTAGATGGACAGAATACACTGTGGATGATACAACTGGCCTTGAACCCAGCTGAGTGAGCTTTGGTGAATGTAGACACACAGGCCAGCTGAGTGACCTTTATTTGAACTTTCTCTTCATCATTTATAAGGTGAGGATAATAATTCCTATTAAACTGTGTCTCAGAGTTGCTGTGGAAATCATATAAAATGCATTAACAAGAGAATTGAAATGTGAAAAGGCATAACCAAATGGCAATTCGATAATACTATTAGATCCTGAAATCTGTTATGTTAAAAGGGAGACTGTGTATCGCCAGGAAAAGCAGTTCTCCCTTAGGAAAATTAATTACTCTTTAATCAGATAGGGACTTAAGCAATTTTGATGAACATGAAGGCTGTGTGGAGTTCAACTTTATGATTTGAAACACATTTAATAATTGTGTGACTAAGACAGAGTGATACAGAGTGATGTTTAGCTGATTCTCAAGATCTCAGGAGTTTTTATCTCTGAGATTAAGATAATAAGAATATATAGAGATTGAGTATTTCTCATCTGAAATACTTGTTGGAAGAATTATTGAAATTTTGGATTATTTTAGGTCTCTCTCTCTCTCTCTCTCTCTCTCTCTCTCTCTTTCGCTGTATATAGACATGTTGAGATTAGGAGTCAATATCCACAAGATAATTTGTACCTTAAATATCACACACACACGCACACACACACACACACACACACACACACACACACACACACACACAGCAGAGGGATAATGAAATTTTCTACTAGTACCATTGAGCTAGTACTCAAAGATTTTAATCTTTGAGGCACTTGAATTTTGACATTTAAGCCTTCAGTAGAAATCTTTTGTTCCTCAAAAGTTCATGTTTAAAACCAGTTCTACACTAATTTTGTTAAAACATTCAGGGAAATGATGAAATTGGAAGAACTTTTTATGAATATGGTTAGTAGCTTTTGTTCAGAACATCAGGCATGTTGTTGAGTACTTTCCATATGAGGATATATAAAAGAAATGCCCTCATGCCACACATGGAAGATGCTAGTGCTTTCATTTTGACTTTCCAAATTATTCACAATTGCTCAGTTTTTTTATTTAAATTCTTCCGTCCAAGGTATTTTCTTATAGCATCCTGAATCACCTAACACAGTGGGATAGCATGTGCTTGATTCACTACTGGGCAACATAGTGCTCAAATAATGATGTTTAGGGATGCAGCAATGTGAATGGCTTATGAAAAAGCCAAGCCCAAAGAAATGATTGAGTTCCCCAGGCCTCCCACGGTGGAAACTGAAAACCAACTCCCCAAGTTGTCCTCAGTCCTCTAGCACATATCCCTCCATCACACATACACACAGATACACAATTAATTAAAATGTAAAAATTTAAATATTTAAATGGTTTAAATGTATGTGATTTTGACCATAAGAAGTCGTATATTTATTTAAATATACTAAAGTCAAAGGAGAACAAATTACTCAAGTATCACTAAATTCTTTCCTGTTTAGAACATGAGGTCTGCTCTTGTTAAGATTTTTGTGTACTTTACTCACTGTTAGAGGCACTTGGCTCCTAATTACAGCCAAAGTGCAGTTAAAGTTTTGATTAATTGTTTCAGACATCAAAAGTGTATGATTTCATAAAACTTTCTTCTTAATCTGGGAAAATTAAGGGCTATTTTCTAAACAAAATGTGTCACAATGGCATTTATTCTATTTCTTGTACAAGCTCAGGGAAAACCATTGAGATTTAATTGTTATGCTAGAGTGTATTCTGCCAAGCACTCTCAAAGTTTTAATGTTTGAGACTCTCAAATGTTTAAACCTGACACCATAACCTCATTAGGAAATAGAGCAATTGAAGATATAGATAAGTCTCTCAAATAAAATGACCAGAATTAGGTTATGCCCTAAGTCCAATGGCTGGTTTTTATTGTTAATATTCATAGTATACTTTAAAAGTACAAATAGTTCTTGTTGTCATAGACGCACACCCATGAATTGTGCTTTGTTCAGATGCCATGAGTATCACTCTTGTCTACCCCTCATCCCTGCTCCTTCTGTATCACTGGCATTGACTTTTAATCCACATTTTATGTTCCATGTCTTTAGATGTCTTTTAAATCCTGCAATCCATTATGAAGGAAAACATCTGATACTTTGTTCGGCCACTTTATTTCACTTAACACACTCTCTAGTTCAATCCGTTTTTTCCTGCAGTCATGATTTCATGCATCTTTATGGGTTTCATTCATTACAGCTGTAATCACAGTACCAGAAGGTCAACACAGAAGGATTCCCATGAGCTACAGACCAGTCTGAACTACATCATAAGATACTTTCTAAAAGTAAGTCTTCAATGAATACATGTAGCGAACAGTAGAAAGGAAGAGTTTTAGCATATACAGAGACATAAAGAAAAGCCTGCATTACTTATCATAAAATAATGGGATGATAATTGAAAATTATATTAAAACCCCAGATACTTAAGTGTTTATAAATGTCCTTTTGCTTCAAATTCACAAAGTTTGTAACCATCATTACATAGCTCTTCTTTCCACCCTTTCTTTCTCTCTCTCTTCTTGTATCTTGTGTTCTGAGTATGTTGAGGTCTTGAGCAATGGATGAGCCATGGAATCCCGAGGCAGGGCATATTCAGCTTTTTGTTCTTTTTATTAAATTAGATATATATCAATTGAGCTATATTCATCTCACTTAGACTTTCTTTGACAAATTCAAATCAACAATTGAAATTTTACTTGGTGAGCTAATGAGAAAATTTTTTCTCATATTTTAATCTTAGTTATTATAATAACCAATCACTGGTCCAAATACAGAAAAACAACTGACTATGCGGTACTTATCTGCAGTTGATATCTTTACCATGCAAACCCTCCATTGAAGGATGATTATTAACTCTGAGATTTCTCAGGGACATTGTCCCCAAGAATGAACTACAGTATATTCTATTGTCTATCTTTTGATAATTTTTGTTTAAGGGGAACATTTATAATTCACTGTTGTAACAGAATAATCACATTCTATCCTGAGGAACATTTGTCCTTGATATTAATCAGTGTTTTTGTTTCATTTTTTAGCCATAAAAAAAGTAGAAATCTCATTATTTCAATCATGGAAATATATTTAGAGGGCTTTCCACTAAGTTAAAAAAAAAGCTGAACTGAGGGAGGCAAATGCTACCTGAACTCAGTTATATGAGGAAAATTAAAATACCAACCTCAGAAGTGGAGAACAGAATTCCTTGCTGTTCATTGTGAACTCACTTCAGAGTGATTGTCTAAGAATCTCAATTCTTTATCATCTGTTGCTACTAAACTCTCACTCCATTAGTTTAGTGACCTGTTATTGATTGTGCAAAGACTTAATTACATGCTCTGGATATCTAAGTCTCCCACCTCTTGCTGGGGGGTTCTTGGTATATTGCAAATTACTTTTAGCTCAGTTTATAGTTTTACATTGGTATTCATTTTTTAAATATAAGTATTCTCAAGGTTAGCCAAAGATGGAACTGGGGCTTTTAAAGTTCTTTCTTTTTTTTAATGCATACAACACTTCAACATATGTTGGCCCTCTCCTGGACCACCAGATATTTTTCAAAGTTTTTTTTTCCAACTTTCTATGAATGCTGATTTCCCGGGATACTCCTTGGGATCATGTTTGTTTGTTTCATCCCCCACTGCTTTGGCTTTGCTCAGTTGTTATTTTGACTCCTACAATCTGTTGAGCAAGTGCTGACTAACCTTTTCACAATAATGGAGGCTTTAATCAAGACCAAGACACCTCTTTCCAGTGGAGCTTTCAGGGGACTGACAAATAGGTGAGTCAATTTCTTGTTTAGAGAAGGGATTCTCATTGACTGACTTGCTTCTTTCCCCTATGTTCAGTGTTTCTCACCTATTGGTTTTATATTTTTGCGGAAATTAAAGGACTATTAGAAAACAGGGTGATGTTAATAAGAAAATAACAGGTCCCAGAAACAGGAACCTTGCTGGTGATACTCTTACTCAAACATTTAAGCATCCCTTTGTTATTGAGCACTGCTATATAATTTTCCAAATACTAAAAATGTTGAGTTTTTTACTTTGATTTCATTCAATTATTTATTACTAATATTCTTATGGCTCGGTGGTACTTTGGAAGTCTCTATTCTAGTCAATACACACAGGGGTCACTGCAAAACATTCATATCTGTATGAAATGAATATGTTCATATTTCTTGGTTGTAATTAACAGAAATTCTCTCCAGCTTAAGAAGAAAGACAACTTTAGAGAAAGGTTTGGAAGATTTTAGAATTAAAAAGGTAGTTGAAGGAGCATGTGTGAAGGAGTCACAAATACTGCACATTGGTATCCAGAAAAGAGACTACGGTAAAGACCTGGTAAGGCAGGAACCAATGTACAGCAATTTACAAGGAAATAATTCACAAAGTAAACAAAAGGAAAGGAAGATTTGAAGGTGTGAAAGAGCTCCACCCACCCTGGGTGTTCAAAAAGCTTGTGTCGTCAAGGTACGTCTGTTATCCATAAAGAAAGGGTCAACCAAAAGACTTACCACCTTTCTGATAAGCCATCTTCAATATTTTGTGTTTATTTTTATTCTTACCTTAAAATTATCTGTTCTTTCTCCCATTAATTTTATTAAGTTGAAATAGTACTTCACTAAGGGATAACATTTGCTGGCACATATCTCTTTGCTTTGTGTTAAAGCACTGTGGGTGTTTCTTTGTTGCATTGTGAATATAATTCTTTGTTGTATAGCCATGTTATTTCCCACCATCAATGGAACAAAGACCCACTTGTTTGGCTCTGTACTATAAACCATTTTTGTGACATGCCTTGCCAGACTATTAGCCAAATGAATAGGTAAATGAACAGATTTACTTGTACATCCTGATCTAGACAAATGTGCCTTTTCAAAAGAAATTTCAATGCCAATAGGATTGGACACACAAATATATTAATAAAATGTTTAGCAACAGACAGCTGAAATGTCAACTAAAAATATAATTTCTTAATTTTATCTGGTCTTTCATGAGTTAGGGTTACTCGGAACTGAAAATAGCATTGACAGCCTTACATATTACATCAAAATGAGATTTTCTTTCTTCCTTGAAAGACCTATCATTTCTGTTTAGTGTGCTTCCAGTAATGGTATAATTGCTTAATTGATAATTCATTTTTGTTGTTGTTAATACCAAAGCAAATTAGCATAGTCTCATTATCTCATTTCATATTGAATTTCAGTAAAAGAGTGAAAATCCTTCCAGCTCAGATTTGGGATAGGCCTCTTCCATCACTGTGCCATCTTTGTAAGCTTTCCCTGAGGTGACTCCACATTCACAAGTGTTTATAGATACACATACATATTTTTAAAACTTTTTATTGGTTCTTTGTGAGTTTGAAATCATGTACCCCCATTCCAATCATCCCAATGTCCCTTTGAATATGCCCTCTGTCCTTGCAAACCCTCATCAAATACAAAGCAACAAACCAAAATAAAATAAATAAAACAAAGCATGGAAAATACCTTGTCATTGAATCTGTAGTGTGTCATAGTGTGTTGAAGCTACAGTATGTCCCACAGTGTACCCCTCTATACACACATCTTCACTTGCAAATGTTCACTATAATGAGTCATTGATCTGGCTTCTGCTGTGCCATCAATATTGGATCCTCACTGCAACTCCTCTAAGTTATCTTACTGTTGCCCTGTGTCATGGAGATTCTGCAGCTTTAGATTAGTAGGACTGGCCCTTTTACATGCTCCAACATTTCATAGATGAGGGAGATTTTGGGGTGCACCAAATCAAAACCCTAGATCTCATCCTGGTTGGTAGCTAAGTTGGTCAGCGCACTGGATCTTCCATATCCACACAACCAGTGTGAGCTCTCCAGCACTGCCCTAGCTAGCTCAACCATTTCCTCCACTGGTGGGGACAGGATCAGATCTCCTGCTCTAATGCCCTGTATTGACTGCTCAGGTGCTGAGAGGTGGCAGAGTGGGAGGTTAGATGAGTAGCAGAGTCAGCTTCCCCATGTTTATGCCCTTAGCATCCAACTCACCAGTGTCCATGACACTAGGGACAGCTCCACTATGCTGTCAAGAAGAGGCGGAGAGCCCAAACTTTCCCTGTACTATGCCAAGTATGAGGTGGGGTCAGCTCTCTAAAGTGCTGTAAACAGTGAGGAGTGCAGTCAGTTCTGAACATCCCTGGAATATTTATGTGATCCCAGACAGCTTCCCAAATCAGGAACATTAGTGGTATCTTCTTTTTTAATTGGATATTTTCTTTATTTACATTTCAAATGTTATACCCTTTCCTTGTCACGCCCCTGGAAACTCCCTATCCCACCCACACACTCACTCCTGCCTCCCAGTCCTCACATTCCCCTACACTGGGACATCTATGAGCCTTCACAGGGCCAAGGGCCCCTTCTCCCATTGATGCCTGACCAAGCCATCCTCTGCTACATCTGCAGCTAGAGCCACATGGTATCTGGTGGTAATATGAGTCATGAACATAGACAACTGATCCCTGCTGCTTCATAGCAAAGGACCCAGACTTGGCCCTCAGTGGCAGCACACCACGGAACAAAACAAGTGCAGAACAAAGCAAGTGCCAGCACATCCAGGAATTTCACCGTAGCTGGATACTCACAAGTCTCCAGTTCCCTCTCTCTTTATAGTACTCAAACTGTCCTGCTCCTCTTTCTTTCCCATCTGTCCACCACATGCTTATACACTGCATATATATATATGGTTACATATATGATCACATATAATATAATAACCCTAAAATAAATACATACTCGATAAATGGCTTAAAATTTTAAAAAAAGATAGTTACAATGACTATATATAAACCAAAATATGGTAATCTTCAAACTGTCACTGCATTGATTATACAGATGGTAAAGGAAGAATAAGATGCAGGCAAAGGAGTACTAGAACGTATGCATGCTCAGGGAGAGCACTCATGATTTTAGACTATAATATATGAGCACCAAAGTGGGCCAACCAAAGAACTAACAAATCTCTGGGAGGGCACTAATGGAATTAAAGTGAACATGTTATTTGAAAGAAAATGAATAGAAGCCTAGATATCTGTCATAATTTTTGTAACTCTTAGGATGGAGATCATAACCAAATCTTTGAAAATTAACAAGATTTGCTTATGGCTATCAGAAATACTTGGTTTAGAACAAAAGTTCTCAACCTAGGGGTCAAATGATCATCTCACAAGGGCTCTCCTAAGACCATTGGGAAACAGATATTTACATTACAATTCATAACAGTAGTAAAATTATACTTATGAAATAGCAACAAATGTAATTTTGTGCTTGGGGGTCACCACAACATGAAAAAATGTATTAAAGGGTCGCAGCATTAGCAAGCTTGGAAATTATTGTTCTAGAGCTTGGAATTGTGTATGCCTATACTCTTAGCATTCAAGTGACTGAAACAGGAGCGTTGCTATAAATATTGAGGCAATTTCATAGTATGTCCCAAGAAATTATTAGCTACGTATGAGATAGTTTCAACTACAAAATAAAGAATTAAATATAATATAATGTTACACACTAAATAATAATTATGTTATGAAATTTTTAATGAAAGACCTCTTTGCAGACGTTTCTGGACACCATCAAGTTTTCTCCAGGTGCAGCATAGTGGAAACCACTGTGAAGGAGATCATTGTCATGAAAGGAGAGGCTACACACAAACACTATCCAGAAACCAGGAAATGCACTAATGATTGGCATGTGGTATCTTAAATAGCAACTTATAACAACATTGTTATATTGTTTTCATTCTATATACTTTCGTTCTGAATTGTATTCACTTTCTAAACTGATATTCAATACTTTGTAGTTATAGAATCAAACTATACACACAGTTCCAACCCCAGTATAATTATAGTACAGAATTCAGTCATAATCCTCCATGAAGACAATAACAAAATTATTAAGAAATATCAAAAGAACTAGTAAAAACATTAAAAATAAGAAAATTAAATATATATTTTAATTCTCTGTGTTTAAAAAGCAAAGAATATGAAAAACACCTCTGACAGAAATCGAAGAAATACACAGAAAAAATGTTAAAATTAAAGATTATCATGGAAAATAATACAATCAAAATGGTAGACACAAAAGGCATTACTAAATTGAAAGAGGAGTCACAAACATTTTCTGATAAAATCGAGATCCACATGAAAAAGTGTTAGACTATGCTTTTTGTTGGGGAATTTAGTCTATTGACAGTATAAGATATTAAGGAATAGTGATTGTTGCTTCCTGTTATTTTTGATGTTCTTTTTATGTTTGTGTGGTTCCTTTCTTTTGGGTTTGTTGGAAAAAGATTATGTTCTTGCTTTTTCTAGGGTGTAGTTGCCCTCCTACACCCTACACATGTTGGGGTTTTCCATCTATTATCCTTTGTAGGGCTGGATTTGTGGAAAGATATTGTGTAAATTCGGTTTTATCACGGAATATCTTGGTTTCTCCATCTATGGTAATTGAGAGTTTTGCTGGGTATAGTAGTTTGGGCTGGCATTTGTGTTCTCTTAGGGTCTGTATGAGATCTGCCCAGGATCTTCTGGCTTTCATCATCTCAGGTGAGAAGTCTGGTGTAATTCTGATAGGCCTGCCTTTATAGGTTACTTGACCTTTTTCTCTTACTGCTTTTAATATTCTTTCTTTGTTTAGTGCATTTGGTGTTTTGATTATTATGTGATGGGAGGACTTTATGGTCTAGTCCAGTCTTCTTGTATGCTCATGGGCATCTCTTTCTTTAGGGAAGTTTTCTTCTATAATTTTGTTGAAGATGTTTACTGGCCCTTTAAGTTGCAAATCTTCACTCTCTTCTATACCTATAATCCTTAGGTTGGGTCTTCTGATTGTGTCCTGGATTTCCTAGATGTTTTGGCTCAGGAGCTTTTTGCATTTTGCATTTTCTTTAACTGTTGAGTCAATGTTTAAATGGTATCTTCAGCCCCTGAGATTCTTTCTTCTATCTCTTGTATTCTGTTGTTGATGCTTGCATCTATGACTCCTGAATTCTTTCCAAGATTTTCTATCTCCAGAGATGTCTCACTTTGTGATTTCTTTATTGTTTCTACTTCCATATTTAGATCCTGGATGGTTTTGTAGATCTTCGGTTTCATTGGTTGGGGGGTGGTGTTTTTACTTCCACTTTCAATCAATTTAGGAATGTTTTTGTTCCTACCATTTTGTCGGTATAATTGTCCATGATAATCTTTAATTTTAACATTTTTCTGTATTTTTCTTCAATTTTGTCAGAAGTATTTTCCATGTGGATCTTTAGTTTTATCAGACAATGTCTATAATTTTACTTTCAATCAACCTTGGGACATATTTATATCTTCCATTTTATCTGTGTAATTTTCCATGTAATACTCATTTTTTACATATTTTTCTATATATTTCTTGATTTTTTCCAGAATATTTTCCTTGTAGATCTTCAATTTTATCAGAAAGTGTCTATAATTCCACTTTCAAAAAACTTAGGAATATTTTTATGCCAACCATTTTATCTGTATAATTTTTCCATGAAATATTCAATCTTAATGCATTTTTATATATTTCTTCAATTTTGTCAGAAATATTTTCCATGTAAATCTTCAATTATCAGAAAATGTTTACAATTCTACTTTCAATCAACTTAGGAATATTTTAATTCCTACTAATTTATCTATATAAATTTCTTCAATTTTATCAGAGATATTTTCCATGAAAATCTTCAGTTTTATCACAAAATATTTTTACTTCTACTTTCAATCAATTTAGGAATATTTTTATGCCTACCATCTTATCTGTATAATTTTTCATGAAATAGTCAGTTTTAACGTGTTTTTTTCTATATATTTCTTGAGTTTTATCAGAAATATTTTCCTTGTAGATTTTCAATTTTTCAGAAAATGTTTATAATTCCACGGGGAGGGAGGAAACAGGAAAGGGGAAATGATTTGGAATGTAAATTAAAAAAAATAAAATAAATAATAAAAAAATATTTTTATGCCTACCATTTTATCTGTATAATTTTTCCATGAAATAGTCAATCTTAACATGTTTTTCTATATATTTCTTCAATTTTATCAGAGATATTTTCCATATATATTTACACAATGGAATACTACTCAGCAATTAAAAACAATGAATTCATGAAATCCTTAGGCACATGGGAAGCAGGAGGAGGGAAGAGGGCTTATGGGACTTTCGGAGAGGGAGGAAACTGGGAAAGAGGAAATCATTTGGAATGTAAATAGAATATAGAAAAGAAAGAAAAAAACAAAGAATAGTCTTTCTAGACTAATATGATGAAAAGCAATGTTTCAAGTTTAATATTTTAATTAATGTTGATTGTTTAATGAAGCACTCACGTATGTAGTAAAATTGGCAGTAAAATTTAGACGAGTAGATATTTAATGTCATTAATATATTATATTCTAATTTTTATTATTATTTCATGAATTATATTCAGCTATCATATATTGTGAAACAGATCTACAAACATTCCATTTAAACATACAAGATGATCACATAAATAAAAACACAAAGCTGTTAATACTGATTTTGTTTAGAAAGTGATACTTGAGTAAGGAGGGGTATGAGATTTCAATTTTCATCATGTCCTTTGTTGATGAGTTACCTTTTTCCCCAAGAGCAGACTTTAGTTATGTGGCTTACATATTAATAGTGATAGAATTTTAAAAATCATGTACTCTAGCTTAATGTTTTAATCATTACCAGGCCTGCATCAATTAAGGATGTTTAAATATTAAGTCTACTCTTAAAGAAGAAAGACACATAGACAAAGCACAAGAGTATATTTAAAAAAAAGTCTATAGCCAAAAGCTTCATCAATAGTGATCTCTCCTTGTCCTGAGAGAAACCTAAGCTTAAGGCTGAGACGTCTTGTTCTCGGCTAACATCTCCTTGCAATAATTACACTTCAATAAAGTCTACAGCTTTTGAATGAATCCTAAAGAAAATTTCTTGGTGAGGAGGACTCTTCATATTGCAGTGTTTTGCTTTTTCTAGTCTTCTCCATAACATTCTCTGTGGCATCCTCAAGAAAGCACAAGCTACTATGGTTTCATAAGGCACAGGGTTTTGATGTTTATCTTCCCCCAATCTCCAGCATATCACTTTATGTTCCATAAACCCAGTGCGCCTTATACTTCCATTTGCCGTGACGTTTTATATAACAAATAGAAGGCTATGGGAGATAAACCAAGAGAACAGAAGCACAGACTGCATTAAACCTGAAAACCTTTTATCTGCAATGGGAGAAGTGACCCATCTCTGATCCATACACATGGAAAGAATAGAGGGTAGAACGATATAAATCAAGGTGTCTTTGTTGATCTGGGTTCTATAATATTTTACTTAAAACAGCAGACTGAATTAGAGGGAATGTTAAGTAATCATTGAATTTACACATCCCCATTCTTCAGTGCTCAAAAAGGGAATTCAAGCATTTCTTGAGACAATAGGTATTATATTCTTAGCACCTATGAGTAGCGTCTGATGGCTCCATTTAAACATGCTTCAGGTTCCAAAGTTAGTTTACAGACTGAATTTCCAACACTAACTACATGGATAGCCATAGACATGGATGGGTCCACTTTCTTTAATATTAAATATATGAGTAAAAGGTAAAGCTGAACCAGTTATATGTCTGTCACAAACTGTTTACTTTGTTGTTTGTGTTGTACTTATAACCCAGTGTCTTTCTGGCAGCAGAGATGGGCAGTTTATGATTCTTTGTTTTGCCTTGGTTATTAACAAAGTTAGAGTATATTTGAATATGAAATAAATTAGATATTTAAATATGGATTTCATTTGAGGGGATGTGACTGGGAGGAGAGGGAGGGTGTGATTGGGATGTAAAGTGAATAAATAAATAAATAAATTAATAAAAAAGAATTTTTACATAGATTTTATAGACTCATTAGACAAGTGTCCAGTACTGGAACCAGATTTATTGACTTTTGCTCCATTTTCTGTGAACATGACTTAACAGCTAATATAGGAGTACTGTTAAGTCTAGTAAATGGCATTATGAACTTCATTTTGCCCCTTCTGAGCTAGAACCAACCCTCATCTCCTCTCGTCCCTTCTTCAGTGATTCATAATACTTTAGATGCTGAGGGTGTGAACCAGCCAACAGCCCTTCTAATCAGAACCATTGAATCTAGCTAGAATGTCCTAACAGTACTCATTGTATGACTGCGAATACCAGGATACCTGCATTTCAAACTTAATTTTTAGGAATGAAGAATCCAAATAAAAATTGTTTAAAAAATCTCAACATTCTCACAGAATGCTAATAATAATACCAGAAGTCCAAGATTATTTGGAAATTATCATAGGCCAATAGTAAGAACTGGGTAGAGGCTCACTACCTAGTGCAGTAGCCCAGAGCTAATAGCAAGCTGGCCCTTAGCCTACCAGTGAAAACCATCTCCTCATCCATGGTGGAATTCAATGCCATTGAGATTCAAGAATAGCACTTTAGGGCTTGCAAAACTATGGTCTCTGCTGCACATTCCACTGTATCCACAAATGACATCAAAAACCACCACGACTCTGTTTCTTTGTAGTTTGTCTCCATATTTTTTTATCATGTCTCTCATTTTTAAAATGACAATCTTATTCTGAATTTATATGAGAACACTATTCTGGGAAGACATATGAATTACTATGGTTTAGGACCCTCACCAAGCCTATGAACTTGGTCATAATGAATACCTTTCTTTCTAAAAATCCCCAACACAACACACTGCCCAATAGTAGCAGCAACTGACTTCCTCAGTCATTGCCAACCCTGAGAACTTATGTAGTCCGTACTGCCTTCCATAAAGTAGTTATAAACTCTCTGCCATGCTTCACAAATGAAGAACAAGAACAAGCCCAGCCCATTTCTCCCCACTATTGGTTTCCTGTTATGCCTGAACCTGATGTGTATACAGTCTTCAAACTGTAAAAGAAAGCCACAACAAAGTTCAATTTGTACAATCTACACAATGGAATACTACTCTGCAATTAAAAACAATGAATTCACGAAATTCCTAGGCAAATGGTCAGATCTTGAAAATATCATCCTTAGTGAGGTAACCCAATCACAAAAGAACACACATGGTATGCAGTCACTGATAAGGGGATATTGACCCAGAATCTCGGAATACCCTAGACACAATCCGCATATCAATAGATTTCTAAGAAGATGGAAGGAGAGACCCCTGGTCCTGGAAAGACTGGATGTAGGGGAACGCCAGGACAGAGTAACGAGAGGGGGTTGAAGGGAGAAAAGAGAGAGGGAAGGGGGCTTATGGGACTTTCGGGGAGGGAGGAAACGGGAAAGGGGAAGTGATTTGGAATGTAAATTAAAAAAATAAAATAAAATAAATAATAAAAAAAATATTAAATAAAATAAAAAAGAGTTTAAAAAGGAAAAAAAATGTTCAAGCTGAGTCCCATTTCATAAGCTTTATAAGCCACTAGTGGAGAATCTGCAGTAACTAATCAGCTCCAACCAGTTTAAGGCAAGCTGTTATTAACAAAATCTGAAAGTTAAAAAAAGGTTCATTACTCCCCCAGTCCTGGCTCCACCTCCTCCAGGAATGTTTAACTTGTCGCCATGGTTTTGGCTTTGCTTGATTAGATCTCATTATGTAAAAGGAATAAGCACTTGAGTCCAAATCTGAGGGAATCCAAAGGTGTGTTGAGCCATCCATTAAATGGTAAGAAACTGAAGAGAGGCAGAAATTGAGATATAGACACCATACTTATGCCGCTGGCTTACATGTGTTTGGAAACACCATTCCAGTTTTGATATTCTTTAAGTATTCCTTTTAGAATACACTGGAAAATGAGCCATCTGTATTTTCCACTTAGGGGAAAAATGAAACAATCAGCAGGTCTATTTATTTTTCGACTCTGTAATGATCATTCGAGGCAACAGAGGGCTTGCAAGGCTGGGATACTGGCATCCATGTAAGGGAGAGACCTTATAAGACTGCAGTTCCACAGTCTTTTCAAAGAGACCCAAGGCTGAGATAAGCGTAGAACTTACTAGAGTGAGCCCCATAAGCAAGAACAGGCTCATAGAAGTTAATCATTTCTTAGCATTATCCTCCCTGTAGCTTAGAACAGCAACATTTTATTTGTCACAGGCAGCAGTAAAATCCAATGTTTTAATGGCATAAAGTTCTGTGTCTGCCCCATGATCACTTCCGCTCTCACTGTCCTCCTGAAGGAACATGTTGGCCCACAAATGTATCTGATTGGCATGATTCTGCTTGATTTCTAGCAATTGACTTAATTTTTAAATACACCCAGTCCATTTTGCTAAATCCCTTTTGATTTAGATATTTAGGTATGATAATTGGGACTGCTATATACTTTTCTTAAAGACACATTTTTGAAAGTTGATGTCAGAAGAACTTTCTTTGAAATCTGTTTTTCTTCCAGTACCTTGGGTAAGTAACAAGTGACTGTCATGATGCAGACCATCTGCAATCCTATGAATATCCCTACCTACGGCAGACACAAAGGTAAGCAGGTGCTTGTGCTGTAAGACTTTGCAGAATTTTAAATTACATATTAAAATAAGATTTAAAATTCAATTTTTGTAAAGATTACTCAAAAGTGAAACAGAGTATCTGGCACTTTCCAAACATTTTTTTTTAAACCATATATCTGTTCTTTGAAGAACACAACTACAGGAATTCTACAGAAGCATTCTGGGTAAATGTTGAGATAGCTCTTAAATTTTTCTTTTTTCTTTCTCTATGCACATTTATGTGCATGTACACAGGTTTGTGTACACTTGTGTGCACAGGCTTATGAAAGGCAGAGTTCAACATTGAGTATCATATTTGTACACAGAATTTCTTTTACACTTGTGTGCTTATGCTTATTGAAGGCAGAGCTAAACAATGAGCTTTGATTTTGTTTCGATCTACATTATTTTTGAAACAGGCTTTCACTGAACTTGTGACTTACTTATTTAAGCAGACTGGTTTGCAAGCAAGCACCAGAAAGTCTTGTATGTCAATCTCCTCATAACTGGGGTTATAGGTGCCACAACACCTATACATTTTATGCATATTCTTGGGGTGAGTGTTCAGCCTCAAATCCTGAAGCTTGTGAGCCAGATACTTCACTCACTGAGGCACTGAATGAACCAACCCATCTTTCCTACTCTTCTTGCCATTGACATTTCTGAAATCAATCATTTGTTGCTGTAGGTTGATATGCTGTGTGGAATGTCAGCAACAGAGTTATTAGGGTATCCTATGAAATGCAAGATGTACAGCCCAACTGTCAATCAAGATTCTAAAAGTATTCCAAACAAACAACTCCAAATGCTCCCTATGGCCAAAACCACTACTGGCAGAGACCAAATGAGTCAAAACGCGTTTAAGATCTCCCACTTGGCATGTTATCCCGGTTTCCGCTATGGGATCCTACTGGGAGGTAACAAAGGGAAATCATGAATAACACAGATTCTGAAGTCAAAGCTATGGGATTGAGACTAAAATTTATCTACCTTAAGTGCCTAGGAAGATAAAAGCCAAGAATACTAACTTCTACTTCAGCTGAGTGGTAATAATAGTTAGTTACATTGGTAACAGTAGCTACATTATGGGCTGTACAGGAAATATTGCACAACAAATATTTACTACAAAGTCCATTACAGGGTACAGACATTGGCAAGTCAGCCTCACAATTCTCTGGAATTATTTGTTTCTCTAATATTCATTTATGCCAATTATTTATCATAGCCATGTGCATGTTTAGAATGTTTAGAAGTATGCATCTTACATAATATTCCTGTTTATATTACTACAGTCTTTTATTTCTCTATATCCATTCATTTATCAAGCAACTATATTACTGGACTCTTTACGTGTTACTTTTTTTCTTTTTTTATTGAATATAATCTTCATTTACATTTCTTTTTTTTTAAATTTTCTATATTCTTTATTTACATTCCAAATGATTTCCCCTTTCCTAGTTCACCCCTCCCCAAAAGTCCCATAAGCCCTCTTCCTTCCCCCCCTGTTCCCCATTTGCCTAAGAATTTCACGAATTCATTGTTTTTAATTGCTGAGTAGTATTCCATAGTGTAAATATACATGGAAAATATCTCTGATAAAATTGAAGAAATATATAGAAAAATACATTAAGAATGACTATGCTACACCTGTAATGCTTGTTCTGATTCATCTGAAGGCATGAAAAACATCTCAGCTTGAAACTGTTGGTCCAAGAGATTTTAGTGGCGCTCTTCAAGAAATTCTTAGACAGGAGAGGTTTCTACAAGAAAACAAACCCATTCAGATTAAATGCACAGATCCTGAGTTGTCTGGAGAGCTATTTTCAGGGAGGTACTAATACATTTACCTTTAAAGGTGTCACCATCAGCACAAAGCCAGCAACAGCTGGATCACACATTACTACAGCTGTTGCAAACCCTTAAAGCTGGCAAGAAAGAATTAAGTGTGCTGTAGATGCCCAGGAGTAATTCTTAACACTGGCTGCATATCTACTTGGTGATCTACTATGATACAATGGCCTTTCGTGCAAGTGAAACCTGCTGTTCTCTACTATAAGAAGACCAAGGGTTCTATCTGACACTGTCAATTACTTTATGTTGTAAATGCCTCACTTCTCTAAGTCTCCTATTTACTTTACTCTGAACCACAAATGTAAAGGTGTCCACACATTGTGGACAATTCAAGTTCAGCTTTTGGCAAACGTAGCTTTTGGATTGAGTTTCTGAAATCACCGAATGAAACCCACTTGTTCTTCTGTCCGGGCATAATTTCTTGGTTCTTATTGTTAGATCAGCTAACCTATTTCTCCTTAATAAGCATAATTACTTAGTCCAGTTAGTTCAGTAACTTCTTTCCTATTCACTAGTCTCCATAATTAATTCTAAAGAGAAGTCATAGGTACCATCTTTCTTTTTATTAGAAGAAACTTCACCCAAGTATATTCATTTTTGCTGGCTCAGCTGGAGGTCAACATGCAGAAGAATGCAAACTGACCCATCCTTATCTCCTTGCACTAAGCTCAATTCTAAGTGGATCAAAGATCTCCACATAAAACCAGACACACTGAAACTAATAGAAGGGAAACTAGGGAAGAACCTTGAACATATGGGCACAGGGGAGAATTTCCTGAACAGAACTCCAATAGCTTATACTCTAAGATCAAGAATAGACAAATGGGACCTCATTAAATTACAAAGTTTTTGCAAGGCAAAAGACACCGTCAAAAAGACAAAGCGGCAACCAACTAACTGGGAAATGATCTTTACCAACCTTACATCCGACAGAGGGCTAATATCCAAGATATACAAAGAACTCAAGAAGTTAAACTCCAGAGAGGCAAGTAACCCTATTAAAAAATGGGGTACAGAGCTCCACAAAGAGTTCTCACCTGAAGAATATCTAATGGCTGAGAAGCACCTAAAGAGATGTTCATCATCCTTAGTCATTAGGGAAATGCAAATCAAAACAACCCTGAGATTCCATCTCACACCAGTCAGGATGGCTAAGATCAAAAACACAGGAGACAGCAGTTGTTGGCGAGGATGTGGAGAAAGAGGAACACTCCTCCACTGCTGGTGGAATTGCAGGCTGGTACAACCACTCTGGAAAGCAGTCTGGCGGCTCCTCAGAAAACTGGGCATGACACTTCCGGAGGATCCGGCTATACCACTCCTGGGCATATACCCAGAGACTTTACCTGCATGCAATAAGGACACATGCTCCACTATATTCATAGCAGCCTTATTTATAATAGCCAGAAGCTGGAAAGAACCCAGATGTCCCTCAACGGAGGAATGGATTCAGAAGATGTGGTATATTTACACAATGGAATACTACTCTGCAATTAAAAACAATGAATTCACGAAATTCCTAGGCAAATGGTCAGAACTTGAAAATATCATCCTTAGTGAGGTAACCCAATCACAAAAGATCACACATGGTATGAAGTCACTGATAAGGGGATATTGACCCAGAATCTCAGAATACCCTAGACACAATCAGCATATCAATAGATTTCTAAAAAGATGGAAGGAGAGACCCCTGGTCCTGGAAAGACTGGATGTAGGGGAACGCCAGGACAGAGTAATGAGAGGGGGTTGAACGGAGAAAAGAGGGAGGGAAGGGGGCTTATGGGACTTTCGGGGAGGGAGGAAACGGGAAAGGGGAAGTGATTTGGAATGTAAATTAAAAAAATAAAATAAAATTAAATTAAAAAAAAAAAAGAAATTCTTGATGATTAAGCTGGAAGATCTCTTGCTTCCTGATGATACAGCTATATAAATTCCCAGCACTGGGCCTCTGTGGGTTTAAATAAATCTTGTATGAGTCAACAATGTGTTCCAATCTTCTGCGAATTATTCTTTGCATCCCAACATCTCCATTCCTGCTCAAGGGGTATAACTGATGGTAGAATACTGAAAAGTTATACATCAAATATCTGTCACTAGATATTGCCACATAGAACTGTTAAGATACATTGATACCATTCTCTGCTACCATATTAACACTTTCTCCAATTATTTACTCTTATGCTTATATAATATATGAAATAGTAGGATTCTAACTTTTAAACCTCATTTTTAGGTATGTATCAAAGATCTGGTTAAATACTTCAATTCTTTTACTTCATTTAATATCTCTCAATATCCTAATGAAGATTGTTAATATTTTGATGCATAAGGAAAATAATATGAAGCAATAGGTATCTCAGAAAATGCTTATAAGGTATAAAAATTAATAGAGCCCTGAGTTCAAAGTTAAAGAACATTTCTTTGGTTCCTAAAACAGTTCTTGGAATAAAGAATAGGAATAGACTCTCTTTTAAGTTTTTCTCAAATATATTGTACCTTCTGATACAAATACCCTCAGCCACAATCACAATGATTCTTTACCTTTAAATGTGTCATTGCAAAGTGATATTTCTCTATTCTTATATCTGTTCATATTTGTCCAGGAGTAAAAGCCTAAAATACCTTAACAACCCCAAATCAGCATAGTTTAAAAGCTGTTTCCTTAAAAATATGGAAATAAGTTATCTTGATTTTTATCTCAATTTACTGCATCAGCAACTAACAGCCTAATTTTAAATCCTATTTTTCCTCTCTCAGAAATTTTGCAAAGCAAGTACTTTAAATGGAATTATCACCATGTATCCAAGCAACAAAGCTATGATTGATTTCTGATTTGTCTCCTATCAGGCTATTTTTTGATCAATTATTGAATATCAGGGCTCTTGTATCATACAAATGTCCCAACACCATTCTGTAGTTCAGTCAATCCATTACTCCTAAGCCTGTGGAGTGCCCCTTGCCTGATGAATAGCTTAGTATTTCTACAGTTTATATTCATAACAGAACTCACTCTTGGCATACCCTGGCTTCCCATGTTTCCTGCACAATTTGCATACAGCTAAAGGAATGCTCCCCAAGATATCAATGATCAGGTGGAGAAAAGATATATCAAATAACTATAGCTATCCTAGAGGAAGAACAGGTGTAAATCAGTTACAGTGTTTGTCTGGAAGCTGACAGTTTATCAGCTAAGTGATGATCTCTTTACATTTTTACTTTGCTCTGAGAAGCATAAAACAATTCCACATGACACTGTGCCAAAAAAAAAAATAACCAGCATGTTTTCACACTGGAATTCATAGCCTTTCAAAGTTTATGATTTACATGTAGCTTGCATCTGAGATTACCAAACATAAAACCCCAAATTTAGGGCTAAAGCATTCATAAAACTACAATTTTATTCAAGTAGCAAAATAGACAATGCCCTACTTATAAATAAAAGCATGGAAATGAATCTCAGAACTACCTATAAGATCTCATCTTCATGTTACCATGCCAGGAACAAAGTTTAGACATTAATGGGAAATCTCTTTTTTAAATTTGGTATGGTCTGAAAACCACCATCAGGCCAAATAAGCATTTATATATCACTTTTAATTTATCTCTTTATTTCATCATTCTTTCACGAGATTGACTGCCCTCTTTGATGAATAAAGGTGTACACTGCCAAGCCACGTTAATTTGCACTTTAATCCAAGATTAATCCTGACGTCAGCTTAGTGACATGACTCCTCTAACTCATTTACAATCCAGTAGTCAAAATGACTGTCTTTCAAACACATGTGCAAATCAAATCAACATACTGTGTGTTGCTTTGTTCTAGAATCTCTTTTCCTTTTGTAATTAATTTATTTATGTGTCAAACACTGTCCTCCTCCCAGGATCCCTCCCCCATCTGCCTCTCTTTTTCCTGTTTCTAATGTGCTATCCCTCTATAGTTTCTTTTTTTTCTTTTTTAAAAATTTTCTCTTTTTTTATTTACATTCCAAATCATTTCCCCTTTCCCGATTCCTCCCTCCCCGAAAGTCCCATAAGCCCCCTTCCCTCCCTCTTTTCCCCATTCAACACCCTCTTGCTTCTCTGTCCTGGCATTCCCCTACATCCAGTCTTTCCAGGACCAGGGGTCTCTCCTTCCATCTTCTTAGAAATCTATTGATATATGAATTGTGCCTAGGGTATTCCGAGATTCTGGGTTAATATCGCCTTATCAGTGACTGCATACCATGTGTGTTCTTTTGTGATTGGGTTACCTCACTAAGGATGATATTTTCAAGTTCTGACCATTTGCCTAGGAATTTCTTTATTTTTTTTTAATTGAAAATTGTTTATTAACTTTCCAGTCCCTGGAATCTGCTCAGAAAAGCAAACCAAAACAAAGAAATCAAAAAACAAAACAAAGATGAAGACAGATTTTCTTTTTTTTTATTTTTTTTTTAATTTACATTCAATTGCAGAGTAGTATTCCATTGTGTAAATATACCACATCTTCTGAATCCATTCCTCCATTGAGGGACATCTGGGTTCTTTCCAGCTTCTGGCTATTATAAATAAGGCTGCTATGAACATAGTAGAGCATGTGTCCTTATTGCATGCAGGTAAAGTCTCTGGGTATATGACCAGGAGTGGTATAGTCGGATCCTCCAGGAGTGTCATGCCCAGTTTTCTGAGGAACCGCCAGACTGCTTTCCAGAGTGGTTGTACCAGCTTGCAATCCCACCAGCAGTGGAGGAGTGTTCCTCTTTCTCCACATCCTCGCCAACAACTGCTGTCTCCTGTGTTTTTGATCTTAGCCATTCTGACTGGTGTGAGATGGAATCTCAGGGTTGTTTTGATTTGCATTTCCCTAATGACTAAGGATGATGAACATCTCTTTAGGTGTTTCTCAGCCATTAGATATTCTTCAGGTGAGAACTCTTTGTTTAGCTCTGTACCCCATTTTTTAATAGGGTTACTTGGCTCTCTGGAGTCTAACTTCTTGAGTTCTTTGTATATATTGGATATTAGCTCTCTGTCGGATGTAGGGTTGGTAAAGATCATTTCCCAGTTAGTTGGTTGCCGCTTTGTCCTTTTGACAGTGTCTTTTGCCTTACAGAAACTGTAATTTTATGAGGTCCCATTTGTCAATTCTTGATCTTAGAGCATAAGTTATTGGAGTTCTATTCAGGAAATTCTCCCCTGTGCCTATATGTTTAAGGTTCTTCCCTAGTTTCCTTTCTATTAGTTTCAATAATACAAGTCCTCTTAGATTTTCCCAGAGATGATGTACTTTGTACTTCATCATCCCTGATATGTGTGTGTATGCATGTATGTGTCTGTGTGTGTGCATGTATGTATATGCATATCTCTGTGTATATATATATATATGCGTATGTGTCTGTGCATCTCTCTGTGTATATGTATGTATGTGTGCAGGTATGTGTGTATTTTGAGTGCATCTCTCTCCATGTGTATGTATGTATATGGATGTATGAGTGTGTATGTATGTGTATGCATCTCTGTGTGTATGTGAATGTGTATATATATGTGTGTATGTGTATGTCAATGTCTGTGTGTGCATATCTCTCTGTATGTATGCATGTGTGTGTCTGTATATGTGTATGTCTGTGTGTGTGCATCTCTTTGTATATATGCAGGTGTATGTGTGTATATGTATATGTATGTGTGTGTATTTGTCTGTATATGTGTGTGTATTTCTGTGACTTTCATTGTTCTTGTGATATAATGCATGACAACAACTTATGGAAGAAGGCTTTCATTTGGCTTATATTTGAGGACTTGGAGATCATGGTGTGCAGCTTTGAGCCTTCTGGTCAAAGTACATGCTCAGTCAGAAAGAAGAGACAGAGAAGACTGCTACTCAGTTCTCTTTTTCCCTTTAGTTTAGTGTTAGACTATAACATATGATGTGAGGTCACCTATGTTTATAGTCACTCTTCCAATTTTTATACTAATCTTACCTAGAGAACTCTTATAGACATGCCCAAGGGTTCATTTCCACAGTGGCTCTGAATCCTTTTCTTGTCCTCTCTGGTTTTATTTCCCCTCCTCTCTCTCTTTCACATACATCTCTTCTTCTATCTCTTTTTATTGTGCCTTTCAGAATACTTCCAGTTTATTCCCTGGAAGAGCTTTAAATGAGAGCTTTAACATGTCATCTGTCATCATGAACATTTTTGCCTTAAGACAAATATACTTGCCTAGGTTTTATTCTTCCCCTTCTCCTTTGGTCATTGCCTCTCTTTTCTCCCCTTTATTCCCCAACTAAAACCAAAACATAGCTAACTTCCTTTGGAGTTGTTGCAATTAAGGTCCCATAGACCCCCAAACATCACAGGCTCTTAATTATCCTCAACAACTTCACAGTAAGATCCTACTGCCGGAGGCAACATAACATACTTGAGTTAGAGAATGTGGAGAGATAAAGCTGGTATTGATCTGGAAGCCTCACCTGCACTGGTTAGCTTTCATGATACTGGAAGGTGCTATGCACAGTCCTGAGGAGAAAAGGAAACAATCACCAGTCTTACCAAACTATGAAGCCTGCAAGCTACATCTATGAAAGGCAAGGGGAGACCTGCCTACTGACACAATAGTGAAACAGACGCTATGCAAGTAGTCAATCATTTTAGAACTGGATTTAAGACCACTCTGAAAGTTGATTCATGTAACTAGTACTGTTATTGGGGCCAAGAACCTGTGTCTAGATAGATCACAGATCCTAGGGGAAGATCCTACTACTCTTATTGTATTAAATGAAGGTATTTTGAAACCATCTCCTAGTGACTTACAATTATACCCATAGATGACTGTTTGGATCAGTCCTCATTAGAGAATCTTTCCATTCAAGATATGGCAATTAAAACAGAGACCCACACCTGACTAAGGAGCAAAGAATAAGGGACTGCAGAATGTTCTTCTCTGAATGGGATATGTGTACCATAACCCCTCTTCCTAAAGCTCAAGAATTGTAACAGAAGGGTAAGCAGAAAGACTCTAAGACTATGGAGAGAAATAGGCACTAATCCATCCCTAGCTAAGAAGCTATTGGCAATTGACAGTTTCTGTGAAATGAAGAATCAGTTACATTTAGGCATGTAGCTCCAGGCTCATAGTATACTTTCCAGAGAAGGACACACATCCAAGAGTATATGAGCAGCACAAACTGCCCTTGATAGCTTTTTTTTAGAAGAAATAGTAAAGAAAGAGAGCAAAATCTTTAGGGGGTAGGGAAGAGTGGTAGATCTGGCAGAAATAGAGAAAAGGGGTGAATATGAACAACACTCATTGTAGGTACTCTCAAAAAACTAATGCGAATGTGAAATAATACAATAAAATAATAAAATGACGAAGCAAACCCTTTTTCTTCTGCTTCAGCAACACTACTTGCTGATGTTCTCTAGAACTTGAACATTAAATTACACATCATGATTCCACAGAACACAGATTCCCTTCCTAGTTTTTCCTTGTGGGAAGCAGAGCTCCACACTTAGTTTTACCAGCAAGTTTGAGATATCTATATTATAGGATTAGCCCTGTGTTTCTAATCATTTTTACTCATTGGATATGCAATCTGTACTACATTTGTGGTGCTTTCAAATTATATCCTGGTTGGGGGTAAAGCATTATGGTTGTTATTGTAAGTATTATAGCAGTATATAAAAGTCATAGTAAATATACAAAACATTCCAGCTGTTCCATTCTGATATTTATGATTATGATGATGATTATTATTATAAATCGTATTCACTCGTCACAATTCTTTTAAGAGCAATGTTGTCTTCTTCAATTTCTATGTTCATAGCAGCCTTATTTATAATAGCCAGAGGCTGGAAAGAACCCAGATGTCCCTCAACGGAGGAATGGATTCAGAAGATGTGGTATATTTACACAATGGAATACTACTCTGCAATTAAAAACAATGAATTCACGAAATTCCTAGGCAAATGGTCAGAACTTGAAAATATCATCCTTAGTGAGGTAACCCAATCACAAAAGAACACACATGGTATGCAAGCGGTGATAAGGGGATATTAACCCAGAATCTCGGAATACCCTAGACACAATTCGCATAGGAATAGATTTCTTTTTTTTTTAAAGATTTATTTATTATATCTAAGTACACTGTAGCTATCTTCAAACACACCAGAAGAGGGTGTCAGATCTCCTTTACAGATGGTTGTGAGCCACCATGTGGGTCCTGGGATTTGAACTAAAGACCTTCGGAAGAGCAGTCGGAGCTCTTACCCGTTGAGCCATCTCTCCAGCCCAGGAATAGATTTCTAAGAAGATGGAAGGAGAGACCCCTGGTCCTGGAAAGACTGGATGTAGGGGAATGCCAGGACAGAGAAACGAGAGGGGGTTGAATGGAGAAAAGAGGGAGGAAAGGGGGCTTATGGGACTTTTGGGGAGGGAGGAAACGGGAAAGGGGAAATGATTTGGAATGTAAATTAAAAAAAATAAAATTAAAAAAAAGAGCAATGTTGTCCTTTTTATTTAGGTACTGGAAATATCAAGATCTTTTTTTTTAATTGGTTTTTCAAGACAGGGTTTCTCTGTGTAGCCCTGGCTGTCCTGGTACTCACTCTGTAGACCAGGCTGACCTTGAACTCAGAAATCTGCCTTCCTCTGCCTCCCAAGTGCTGGGATTAAAGGCGTGCACCACCACTACCTGGCTTAAGATTTTGATGTTGTAAATTTATAGCAAAAGTTCAAGGTCCCTGGGAAAAGCCTGGTAATAATGAAACTAGTGAAAAGTCATTGTTTTATGCCTGACATACTTCTTGCTTATGTATTGGTGGAGATAGTAACTGGTTTCCATATTTGTCAGAGCTGAGTACATGGGACTTGACATGTGATTTATATTTCTCTTTCCCCAACAATGCTAGTTTAAGGGCCAGCAATGTTGTTCACTGGAACAATATTTGTTTATCCAAAACAAGTTATTGGGTTAAGTCTTTAGCACTGGCAGAGAAAAAAAAAGTGATATTGGAACTGTATCCACATGAACTGTTCAGATAACTTAAGCCTCATGCTACCAGAAAAAAAAAATGAACATTTTCAAATTCTACGGTCTTCTATAAGTGATGATGTGAAAAAAAAAAATAGATGCCAGGAGAATTGGAAGTAGAGATATGGGACTGTATAAGAATGAAGTTTCAAACTTCATTACTGGAATCAGCTTCTATAACTTCTACCTCCAGCAATAGACCTGCTTTATGCCAAAGTTACCCTAAGCATCCAGTAGTCATGACCACACTAGACAAGCCACTGACTCACCCAACTTGCCAAATGGATTAACCAGCTGTTCCTGTAGCTCAGTCACAAAGTTTCCCTCTAGATCCTGACCTCTGATGCCTTACGTTTGCTCTCATGGCTATAGAGAACTCTGGCTAATCAGGAAACACTGGGTTGATTAGAAGTTCAAATGAGTAGTCAGGGAGAATCTTCATTCCTGATTATCTTAAGTGTCTCCAACCAATGGGACATCACAGCTTTCTACTCAGTGGCTTTTGTTAACAAGCTCCTCCTTTGCATGCCCATGTCTCCTTGAACAGAACAACTTGTTCCTAATCAGGGTGTATTGATCTTCCCCACAGATTTGCTTGTTAAACTGACATCTACAATACTCAGACAGCAAAAATAATATCCAACATTTTATTGCACCATTTTAATTGAAGGTCAAATTCAATGAACATCATACCAATAAATGGCCTATGACAGCAGCTGGTGGAAACTTTCACTCTATGGATCTTCCCCGTTCATGGACATTGTTTATGCCATCTGTTTCAGATACCTTTATTTATTGCTTACATCCTAAACTCAATCAAGCTAGCATAGCTGCTAGTTTATGTTGTAAAACAGAGAAGTCACTATTAAATTACCTCTGTGGTGTATGTGGGATCATAGTATACATCTCAAACCTCTGCCTAAGAACAACTGAAAGTTCTAGGAAATATCATAAGATCAAGATATTGCTCAGAGCTTCCTAGTTTAAATTAGAACTCATATAATTAGATCATTTTGGGTTATTATAATTTGAACCATTGAAGTAAGGAGATATTTTGTATCTGATGTTTTTCTGGAAACCCAAAGAAACAATTGTTGATTTCCTTTTCAAACCCTCACCAATGCAAGAGCTATGACATTTTTATTCATTTGTGAGAGTTCCTTTATGAATATATTAATTAATTAATTAAACTCTTTATTTACCTATGTGCCTATACATGCATACATAACATATGAATATATATTCATATATATACATATATATACATATATATATATATATACACATGGTGAAATAGAGATGTGATGTCATGGAGTACTTAAAATACAATTTCAGTTATTTGTATAAAGTAATTATAAGTAAAATATTACATGTAATTTTTTGTAGTAAATAAAACCATAAAACAAGTTTTGTGTTAGTATTATTAAATTAATGCAGCCAGTGATATTTTAAGCAGTTGCTTAAGAAAAGTATTTACTGAAATATCAGACATGGAAACTTCCAGAATATCGGTTGATTAGATTTTAAACTGATAGAGCTGTAATTATGTCTTAGTTTATACATGATTCTAAAAAATATCTTAAATAGAAAGAATCTAATATAATAAGTATCTCTGCCTTTCTGCTGCTTCTAACAGGCACACAAATATTTCTATAATTTGAGATTTCCTTAGTGCTTTGGATATGAATGAAACACCCTTATATTAATTACTTTATTTGTGTTGTGATAATTAATAATAGAATTACTATTTATATTCAAAAAATATATTCACTCATTATTATAACTAAAACATTTTAACAGCTTGTTAATTACGCCTTGTTAAGTACAGTCTAACTCAACAGTTATCAACTACCAGGAGTCCCAACACACCTCATGCACAGCCTAGATACACAAAGAAACCAGCAACAGCAAGCAGCACACTTCTTGCCAGCTTTAAACAACACTTCTAAATTGGTTGAAGGTCCTTGAATAATAAATTGAAAAAAATAACATGAACCCCAAACCCATTCATTTGGTTCCACTTTCTTATAGCAAACACTGGCCATCTTGTTAATAATTAAACATAACAGATGCTAATGCCTTGAAACAAGATGGTTAATTTACATATCCTGGGCTCTGGCATGGGTTCTCCAGCACGTTCTGCCAAACCTATGGAGGATTATGTTTTCTCCAAGGTAGGTAAAGGGCAGAAAGGCATCTAGTGCTCAAATCTGAATATTAATAAAGTTGTACAGGAGCATATAATTGAACTGTATCAATTATTTATCTAATTACGAGGTTATTAGCTCACTAAAATTACTCACTGAGCAACTCAGAGTCTTTGGAGTACTAATATACAAAATGTTGTCCAAAATCATCAGGCCTACAAAATTACACCTGACAACAGTACTTCAACATTAATTAGCTGTACAATTTCAAGATGAAAAGAGAGAGAGAGAGAGAGAGAGAGAGAGAGAGAGAGAGAGAGAGAGAGAGAGAGAGAGAGAGAGAAAGAGAGAGAGATGGCAAAATTAGCCTATGTAGTAAGCTGTAGATCTTTCAGATTCTTTTATTTATTTAATTTTTATATGTATGAATGTTTGCTTGAATGTATGCCTGTACTCTCTATCTGGACCTGATGCCTTTGGAGACCATAGGAGGTCATTAGATTCCCTAGGACTAGATGGTTGTGAGATGGCATGTGGGTGCTGGGAATCAAAATGTGTCTGCTGCAAGGCCAAGAAATGCCCCTTACCTCTGAGCTGTCTCTCTAGTCCCAAAATATTCATATTTCAAGGCTGCAGAGAAAATATTGTTGTTATTGCCAAATGATACCTTATTTCCTGATATTATTCTACTTGGAAAAACCAACCATCCCGTGAGGCATATTGACTCACTGCACATGGAGCTGCTTCATGAAGCAGGTTTTGAGTTTAATAGCTTAACATGGGAGGATTTTCCCTTCCCTGCATGTCTTCGTCATTGCCCTGAAATCCACATGAACATGTGAAATATACAGATTAACTGGCTCCAAAGATGCTCATCTGTTGGTGGTGAGAATCTGTGACTCCATTACATCATGTGACCAAAGTTCTTCTGTAAGAAACTAGTTACAAGAATTGAGACAAGGATATAAAACTTTTATCCTTGTAAGCATAAGACAATATATAAATCTTTTTCCAATAGAGATAGGAGGTAACAGGAGATGTGACCACAGGTTAAGGTGGAGTTGACCATAAAATTCCATGACTGCTTTTGAAGTTGGAGGACAAGACAAGCAGCCTATAGAAGACAGAGACAAGAAACTTTCAATAAGAACCTTCAAAATGAAGATAGACCTGCTGGAACATTTGAGCCACATGACATCTTGAACAATAGGGCAATTTATTTGTGTTGGATTAGGACATTAAGTCAAAAATACTTTTTACTGTCACATTAGGAAGCAAATACATTCATGACCTCCCCAAAGCGTAAACTCAACAATAACTTAGCATTTCACCTGTGCTTCACAAGGCACTGGGAAAGATGAACTAAATAGGGAGCACACCAGTTGTAATTTCTCCTTCAAACATTTAAAAGACTTTAAAAAAATTAGCAAGTAAAGATGTGTATTAAAACTCTGTATGGACACATGAAAAAGCAATTAATTTCAATACAACAAATGGAGCTGCTGGTTACTCTCTTAAAACACACAAATAGAAGGTGAAGTACAAAATAAGATAACTGTTTATGGGGACTAGAGCAATGGCTCAATGGTTAAGAACAAAGGGTCATTGTTTTTAATAGCTGAGTAGTATTCCATTATGTAAATGTACCACAATTTCTGTTTCCATTCCTCTATTGAAGGACATCTAAGTTCTTTCCAGCTTCTGGCTATTATAAGGCTGCTATGAACATAGTGGAGGATGTATCCTTGTTATACGTTGGAGCACCTTTTGGGTATATGTCCAGGAGTGGTATAGCTGGGTCTTCAGGTAGCACTATGTCCAATTTTCTGAGGGACTACCAGACTAATTTCTAGAGTGGTTGTACCAGCTTGCAGTCCCACCAACAATGGAGGAGTGTTCCTCTTTCTCCACATCCTCACCAGTATCTGCTGATATCTGAGTTTTTGATTTTAGGCATTCTGATTGGTGTGAGGTGAAATCTCAAGGTTGTTTCGATTTGCATTTCCCTGATGATTAAAGTTGTTGAACATATCTTTAGGTGTTTCTCGGCCATTCGATATTCCTCAGTCGAGAATTCATGGTTTTGCTCTGTACCCTATTTTTAGTAGGGTTATTTGATTCTCTGGAGTCTAACTTCTTGAGTTCTTTGTATATATTAGATATTAGCCCTCTATCAGATGTAGGATTGGTAAAGATTTTCCCCAATCTGTTGGTTGCCATTTTGTCCTATTGACAGTGTCCTTTGCCTTACAATTTTGCTTTGCAATTTTATGAGGTCCCATTTATCAATTGTTGATCTTTTTTTTTAATTGTTGATCTTAAAGCATAAGCCATGGTGTTCTGTTCTGGAACTCTGCCTCTATGCCCATGTGTTCAATCAAGGCTCTTCCCTACTTTCTCTTCTATTAGTTTCAGTGTATCTGGTTTTAAGTGGAAGTCCTCGATCCACCTGGACTTGAGTTTTGTACAAGGAGATAAGAATGGATCTATGTACATTCTTTTACATGCTGACTGCCAGCTGAACCAGAACCATTTGTTAAAAATGCTGTTTCCCCCCCTCCCCCACTGGATGGTTTTATCTCCTTTGTCAAAGATCAAGTGAGCAGAGTTTGTGTTGGTTCATTTCTGGGTCTTCAATTCTATTCCATTGATCAACCTGCCTGTCATTGTACCAGTACCATACAGTTTTTACCACTATTACTCTGTAATACAGTTTGAGGTCAGGGATGGTGATTCCCCTAGAAATTCTTTTGTTGTTGAGAATAGTTTTCTGCTATCCTGGGCTTTGGTTATTCTAAATGAATTTGCAAATTGCTCTTTCTAACTCTATGTAGAATTGAGTGGGAATATTGACCACTCTGCTATTAAAATTAATGACTTCATGAATTCTTAGGCAAATGGATGACCCTAAAAAAATCATCCTGAGTGAGGTAACCCAGTCACAAAAGAACACACATGGTATGCACTCACTGATAACTAGATATTAGCCTAAAAGATCAGAACATCCAAGATACAATTCAAAGACCATATGAAGCTCAAGAAGAAGGAAGACCAAATTGTGCATGTTTTAGTTCGTCTTAGAAGGGGGAATAAAACACTCACGAGAGATAGATGGTGGGAGATAATTGGAAGAAAGAGAGGAGGGGGAGGGAGTAAAAAGGAGGCAGGATTAGGTATGGGAGAAGGAGACGATATATACAGAGGGTCAGGAATTTGAACAGAGGTATGTAGCAATGGGGGATGTGGAACTAGGAGTAGCCATCAGCAAGTCCCAGAAGTCACAAGAGCAAAAGGCTCCCAGGACCCAACAGGGATGAGATTAGCTGAAATGCCCAACAAAGGGGAGAGAGAAACAGTAGAGACCATAGCCAGAGGTTAGACAAGGCCCCTGGTTAGGGGGCAGGACCACCAACTCATCTCCAGGTTCTTAACCCAGAATTGCTCCTGTCTAATGGAAATATGGGAATAAAGTGTGGAGCAGAGACTAAAGGAAAGGCTGTCCAGAGGATGGCCTTGTCTGGCATCAATAGAAGGAGAAGCCCTTGGTCTGGTGAAAGTTTGATTTCCCCTTGTAGGGGAATGCTGGGGTGGTGAGGTGGGAGGGGGAGCACCCTCATATAACCAGGAAGAAGGGGAATGTGAGATGGGGTTTCCAGTAAAAAAATAAAACAAACAAACAAACAAAAAAAAAACCCAAAACATAGTGTCCTCTTCTAATAGAGCAAATATTTGTCCTCAGCATCTACATTAAAGGTTTAACAAGTGCCTGTGCTAGAGCATCCCGTGTCTTCTGTTCTCCCCGAGTACTAACACACAAGTACACATACTACACTCACACACACACACACACACACACACACACACACACACACACACACGCACGCACGCACGCACGCACGCACGCACGCACATTGAGGTTTGGTCTTAATGCTAAATACTAGCCCCAGAAATGAGAATCTGCACATATTCAAGTGACATACCTAAGTAATGCTATGTAACCTTGCTCTTCCCCTGCCCCCCTCCCCCAGGTTATCCCTGATTGGTGAATAAAGATGCCTACTGCCAGTACCTGGGCAGAAGAGAGAGGTGGGTTTTTGGGTTCCCCAGCTTGGGATCTGAAGAAAATAGAAGGAGCTAGAAGATGGTTGAGAGAGGAGAAAGCCACCATGGGGTAGGTGAGTCATAACTCCCAGTTGGAGTTAAGATCTGCCCAGATGTAGCATGGCAAATTATAAAATGGGATTAATGATAGAGAAATAGATTCTAATAGTGTAGAGGGTAAACATCTACCTAACTCCAGTGCTGGTTAAGGCTTTTATATTTATAAATATAAAAGTTGTGTGTCTTTTATCCAGAAACTGAATTGAATCTCCAAAGGCAGAGTAGAATCCCCAGATTGAGATTAAATATTTCTATAATATACACATTCACATAAATAAATAATAAAGTGTAAAAAATGAGGAGTGCCGGAGACATGGCTCACCAGTTAAGAACACTGGCTAGTCTTTCAGAGAGAACAGATTTAAACCCCAGGACCCATATAACATCTTTAAAAGCTCTGTAACAAATACACTTTCTGGGCCTCTAACAAGCTCTTCTGACCTCAGCAAGCACAAGATATACACATGATACACAGGCAAAAAAAAAAAAAAAACATACACATAAAATTAAAATAAGATGAAATGTTTTACAATTCAAAATTGTTTCATCCATCAGAATTGTAATAAACTCATATATTTACACACACACACACACACACACATATATATATAAATATTTTATAGCAGGTAGAATTTTTAATAAAATATAATAACTGAATAAAAAGTATACCTAGGGCCGTGGATGGAGCTCCTGTGAAGCCATACTTTGCTCCCTAAATAACAGAGTGACTGGATGTAAGAGAATTGAGAATGAGCAGCTGAATGTCTTCCTGGGATTTTTCTATAAAGTACATGTATTGTAAGGCTTCTTGTGCTGCATTCTAGCACTTGCAAACCAAGTATAATTTGAGGGTCATGGACAGATGTACAGAAATCATTCTTGATGCTTTAATCTAGAAATTTTAAAAAGTAATTATTTTCAATGTATTTCTGCATCTGGAGACATAGTTCCACATACGGTTGGCCATGACAATGTTAGAGGAAGATTTTGTTTATTGAAAACACTTAGATAAGGTAAAGAATTACATCATTTTTGTTTTTAGTGCCAACCAAACTCTTGTCACTTCTGATTCTTAAATGGTTTCTTCTTTATAAGAAACTAGAGTATGGAAAAATCCAGTCTCCTTCTTAGGTACATGGGGATAGGGAAATATTTTCCTGAGAGAGTGAGCCTTCCCTATACAAGCCCTCTGAATGGCCACTACTACTTCAGGTAGAGACATCTTTCTTTCATTAACTAAAGGAAATAGGTATAATTCCACTATTTATAATGTACAACATCTAAAGGTTTGATGATAACTAATAGATAAAAAGCACAAAGTGAATACTCTGAAATTAAGTGACAAATATAATCATACTCAAATTCACTAAATACCAGGTCAGTAGAATTCCCCATGGATCAACCCTTATTCATTATATCCTGTCATTTATGACTCCTTTTATCTCCCATAATTCGCTCTTCTCCTTACCTCTTTTAGTCTTCAGGGAACAATTCAATTCCCATTGCTCTGGTACACAGAGTGTACTGTTCACCCTCCTGTTGTGTGATCTTCACCATCAAAAGAGGATAAACCACCTTGAAAACTGTTTGCTAAGGTGTTTCTCAAGCAAAAGAGCAGTGTGACCCTACAAATCCCAACTTCCGAGGCCACAGATGCAGACCACAGGAAACTTCTAAAAGCACTGCTTACTTTCCTTGGCATACAAGGAAATAATCTCTTTGGCCCAGCAGTGAGTCTCTGGTCAGGCAGGCTCCAGCTGTAGCTTATTTCCTCCTCTCAATGATCACCAGGCTTCACTTTTATTGAAAGAACACCTAGAGTTGGGTTGAGCATTGACCCCCTTCCTTGGGGCTTAAAAGGTTTTATAGGAACTCACGCAAGTTCTGACAGACCAAGCCTAAATCCCAATATTGAACAAACAGTCCCCTCTGTGAAAAATGGCCAGATACATGAAAATATCCCATTGTTCAAAAGAAAGCATCAGAAAGAACAGGAGTTCCAGTTCAAAAATCTCGAGTTCAAAACAAATGCTAGCAAAATCTCATAGACCTGTCTAGAAATATCTAACTCCTGTTAGGAAAATTATTTTTTCAGAAAGGCTAAGGGGACTTACTTAAAAAACTTTTAACTTCTGTTTTGATCCATTATATGGATGCATTGTGAACTGATGCAAAAGAACAGTCAGAACTTAATAAAACCCCAAGTGGGGAAAAGTCTGGGCTACATTTTCATTAGTGGGTAATTGCGATCCTCTGAAATTTATTAGAGATGGAAAAAGGAATCCTTTTCCTGCATGTTTCAAAATAAAGTAGTATATTGTTTATTTTGCATAACTGTGATCAAAATATTTCCCATGAGCAATTTAAAAGAGGTAAACGTTATTTTGATTTATTTTTGTAGATATTTCAGTTGATGGTTTCTTGAGCTTCTTTATGGCAGTGGGGGTGGTGGAAGATTCAAGGGACAAGTGTCACATGCAGTCACAGGGGCATTCTCCCAATGATCTATTTCTCATTAAGATCAACCTACTACCTTTCAACACTTCCAAAGAATGCTGACATTTACATTATCCATGTAAAGATTAATTTGCTGGCTACATCAAAACAAGCCTACTCAAACTGTCTCTGGAAACACCATCACAGATACACCCATGGTTGTATTTTGCTAACCTTTTGTGTATTTTTTAATTAAATCAAGTTGGCACAACTAGGTGATTATTTTCCTAGCTCCTAGGCATTTCTAAATCCAATCTGTACTCATCAAATAAACTACCACAAGTAAAAAGCATACAGACAAGTAAATAGGAAGAGAAAAATATGCCAAACCCTACAGAGATGTAAATTTAGTGATAAGTAAGAAGTAAAGCCAAGCTGACCAAGTAAATGATACTAAATCTTGACTGGACGTTTTAACTCTGAAAAAAAGAATTAACAATTAAAATTAAGTGGAAAAATAAGTAAGATAACCCATCTCCTTCTATGACCTCCACATTTGTGGAAACACATGTGTTCATGAACCAAATATGGAAAGCATGCATATATGCACACACACACACACACACATGCACGCACGCACGCATGCACGTGCACACACACACACACACACACACACACACACACACTAAATAGGTTGTTGAATTACTGTTAAACCCAGAAAAAGAAGCTTTTAGAGGGCCTTCTGTGTTCCCAGCATGCAGAAACTAGGATCCAATCAAGTAATACTGATGGGAGTGTGTTTATGAGGAAGGGAAATGGAAACAAGAAAAAGTTGGAAAACCTACTTTTGTGGTGCTTTATTCTTTTTCCTCTGATAGAAATGAAAATTCAAAGTTAATGCCCAATCATGGGTTGAAGTCAAAACACTACATTAGTACCTTAATAGTAATGATGATGCTAAACAATGGTTTAAACAGGACCAGTCCTCTAATCAAGAACATTCAATCAAACATCAGAGATTCCCCAGAAACTGATGAAGCCTGTGAAAAAGGAGTCAAGAAAATCAGACAGGGGACACTGTGAAAACTTCCAGCATTGAGCTATCTTCCCAGAGCAGAGGACTCTGTGTCAATATCTTGTCTCTCCTCTATGTACATCCAGGAATAGCACAGGGCATCTCTTGACCTTTGGTATCTATCTCACTGTGACTCCCCTCCCTTTTCATACCTGTTTCCATCCTATACATTACCAGCACAGGGAGAAATCTCAAGAGTCAGACTTACAATTAGGAACAAAGAGAGTCTGAAAGCTGAAAGCAACAATTAGTGCAAATCGTGGAAATGAGAACAGATCCCAGAACAACACAGACTTGGGACATCTTTCAAAGGGAAATTCATCTTGCATTCTTCAGTATTTCTTAAAGTCAGTAATGAGAGTCATCATGCCTCTAACAAGTATTTAATAAAAGTTAAGCTTTACTGTCATTTCTCTTTAAGTCTATAGGCAGTCTAATGCTGGTGATGGCTTCCCTCTCTGGAAGGATGAAATTCCTACAAGGTATTTAAGAAAAAGTGACTTGCTTCCAGGTCTGAACTGCATTCCAGCCCCATCCCTTTTTATCCCTCTCCTTGCAGACTTCCAGAACAGGAAGTAACTGGAGTACTATGTAGCTCCGCTGAGTAACTAGTGTTTTATTCTACACACAATATTTGTGATTGTGTAGAAATTCTGGGTGCATGATGAAACATGGAGAACAGAAAGAGATTGCAGTTATTGAGGAATATTCTAAAGCAGCATTGGTTATAGCTAGCCTTCTAGTCCAGGGGTTCTCAAATGTACTAATGCTTTGGCACATTAATGCAGTTCCCCTCCCTGAACCACAAAATTATTTTGCATTGCCATTTCATCACTGTAATATTGCAACTCCTATGAATCATAATGTAAATATCTGATATGCAGGAAGTCTGTAATGTGGCCCCTGAGAAAGGGTTGTTTGACCACTCCCTGCTCCCAAAGGGTCATGACCCACATATTGAGAACCACCGTTTTAGTTCATAGGAAACCGATATCTTTCTGAGGAATTTGTCTTGTGAATAAATCCAATTTCTCCCTTGCTCTTCTCACCCTAGATCCATAATAAATTACCAAAGGGTACCTTCTTGCTTACACCTTGAGTACAAACCTTTTCTCTTCTCTCAAAGAAACAAGCATTGCTTGTGTGAGTGAGATTATTGAAAGGTTTTAGCCATCCTGTGCTGGTTTGTAGAAAATGTCTTCTTGATATAATCTGGATCACATTGAAAGAGAGCCTCAGTGATAGAGGGTATCCACCAAGTTAGCCTGTGAAGAGACCTGTGAGGGATGGTCTTCATTGTGCTAGCTGAAGTGGAAAGACACAGCCTGAGTGCTAGCAATATGTGGGCCCTGGAATGAATGAAAATAAGAGAGTAAACTGGAGAGCGGCATGTATGCATTTTTTGCTCTCTGTTTCTGATTGTCGATGTAGTATGATGAGCTTCCCTTGTGCCATGATGGACTGTAACCTGAATGTGAGTTAAAATGAACCTTTCCTTCTCCCCATTGCTTTTTCCAGAATATTTTGTCATTGCAGCTGGAAATGGAACTTAGAAATAATCATCTCCAATATACTAATTTTGTTCATTATATTTCCAATACAAAAGTGACTCATTCTGCAATAATATCAGGGGGGTAAAAAGAAGTAGGAGAATGTATGTAATAATAATACTTAGAGAGAATATCATTTATTTGAGAGGGTACAAGGGGAGGAATGGATGGAGTTGGATCAGGGACAGAAATGTACAAATGAAGTGAATACGGTGCACATATAGAACGTTCTTTTATAAAAAATAGTTAACATTTTGAAAGGGGATGTGGGAAATAACTTGAGAATAAATGTGGTAACCAGTCCAGGATAGAGTCTTTGATGGCTTCAAAGTGTGAGCTCAGACATGCTGTTATGCTCTTCCTAATAATTCACATGGTAAACTAGTGAGTCAAGTCCTTTCCGTGACAAATCATGCATTTTTGAGGCAATAAATGCAAATCCACATAGATAAGTGTATAAATATTTGCTACCTGCCTATCCGGGTGCTCATGCCTAGGATAGAGACATTATATTTGTCTGTGCAAAGTCCATGTGTATGTAGATTTGGTGGGTACAACCTGGGTGAAGCAGGGAAACTTTCCTTTACTTCAAGATGTCTGTATGCAGCTCTTTTGTAGCTATAAACTTGAGTATGTTCTGTTACAAAGACAGCTTTACCCTTTGTTGCTCATTTCCAACATAAATATTCTGGAGGGGATTTCAAATACAAACACTACATTGACCTCTCTTACATGCCTTCAAGTCAGGTTTAGGCTATATAATTCTGAAAAGAAATTTCTCTTATCATCTTAGACTATTTTTTTTTCCTAAGTCAAAAAGGCTGGAGCTTTCATATTCTTCCATCTTGAAAGATAAGTCTGTGTAAGTTGTTGACTGACCCCTGGAGATCTTCATAATTATAAAGATAATATAAGATTTTATGAGAGGGAGATATTTTTTAATATTTCTGGACAGGTCAAGGAACATGAGATTTCTACATGCTAAATATATTCTCTTCTGCAGAAAAGATGCATCTCTTACTGAAAAGATAATGGGATGACTAATCTAAGTCTTAAAATTATGAGCTAATAAATAAGAGCATCATAAACTTGATTAAATGATAATATACAGTAGAAACTGCTCAGGAGGAGGGAGAGCAAAGGGGAAAGAAGTGAGTAAGAGACACACATCCTTAACAAGGTCAGCTGTATTTGCCCATGCTTCAAGACTTCAATTATATCAGCTCATGAAGGAGCTGCCAAGTTAAGTGTGCTTCTTACTGAGTTCTTCTCAGAGAGAATCCCAGACGTAAGGAAAAATGAGTTGGATATTTAGGAGCTGGATATTTACCCATTCAACAGTCTACTAAATTAGATTTGGCTTAATACTACACTCTTGAAGAGTTAGTTGCACTTTCCTCGACAGCTCTTGCTTGTAATCCTAATTATCTTTAGAGGATTCTATTTCCATTAACCCTTTAGCAGTGTCTTATCAAGATAATTTGGCACTTATGTATTTTATCTTTAAAAGAAATATAAAATGATTGCAGGAGCCTTAAAGCACTGAAGGCCCAGAATACAAGCTACAGAGTAGAAGAAAAACAGTCATGGGAAAGGTTGATTTGAGATTTGGCACAGAAACTACTCAGCTGTAGCCCACAGATAGAGACAGAGAGGGAAATCAAAAGCTAACCAGTGGGGGAGACATATGCAAATAGAGCTGTGGATTGGAAACAGCCTTATTAATTTTCAGGGGGAAGCTTGTATACAATATCTTGAACAAAGAACATTCACATTACATATTCTGTAGAGATTCATGAGGAGTAGAAAAGAAAGAAAGGGGTGGGGGGGGGTGGACCCAATCCAGTGTTGTTAAAGGTTCTGGTGCTCACACATATCCACATTTGCTTCTGCACTGGCATTAAAGCTTGATGCTGCCTGCAACACACACAATACCTATCACTAGAAATCTGTTTACAGTTTTCTTTTTCTAACACAACATCTTTTTGCAAGGAACAGGCCTCCTGCATTATTTATATTCAGGAGACTTGTATAATAAGGAGCAGGTACATTCCATTCCATTGCATGAATTTCTGTAAAGGCATTCAATAGCAAAACTGATGTGGAGGCTAATGAATCTGTGCAGGGAGGGCGGCTTGATGACTACAGTAGGAACATGCTACTTTTTCCCCCATATCAGTACATTATTTTTATCACCCTCTATTATTTGCTAACATTCACATGAAAAAATAAACCTCCATGTGCTTACTTAAGATCTCCCACATTCTGAGTGATTTGGAAGATTATTCAGTTGTAAGACACATCATAAGCTTTCAGAATAAAAAAAAAACCAGTTTATAGATATGAATTCACTCCCTTAAGACAACTATCAAGTTTGCCCCACAATAAATAATGTGGAATGAAACAATTGTGTGTGTGTGTGTGTGTGTGTGTGTGTGTGCATGCATGACTGTGTGAGTGTGTGGTGTGTTGTTGTGGCTGTGTGTGTGTGTTAAATTAGAAGAGATAAATGTATTAGATTCTAGATGCCAATTATTTTCCATCACAAGTATCCTAGGTGCTATTCCCACTCTATCAGATCCATATGTTTATTCAAGTAACTTAACAGATATTTCTAGGAACCCCCAAATTACAAAGCAATTTTTTTTAGAAAAAATGTGTTCATTTTAAGCCATTTATTTGAGTTCATTACAAGCTTATGTAATGCTCATCCTTCGCTGACATTGACTTATCACCTAGTAGATTGGTGTCTACTCTCTGAACACTCATATATCTGAGGAATACGGAGATGGTTCAGACTATATCTTCCAGATATTTCTGCATGCTGATTAAAGTGAGTACTCTACGGTATGGAATTATGTAAGTCTAGGAGATAACTCCATTAAGAACTGAAGGGAGCTTCTCTGGATACTTGGAACTTTTCTTAATCAGCCCAAACCCAGTTGCTTCATTGCTGCTAACTACGCGCATCACTCCATTAAAATTATAAGACTGGTAACAAAATAATCAAACCTCATTTTAATGGGTTTGTGAAATGCTTAAAATGTATGTTCTTCAGTATTTGTTTAATATATTTAAAGTACACAATAGGAAACAGAACTAGGCATTAAAGCCAACTCAATGGTCTACTGCAATGTATTAGAAGTGGGTCAATGGAAGAACTCAACTCATATTGCTTCTGTGATTTTCATATGCTTTAGAAGCAGACCAAGTGGCTCTACCTTCTAGATAGACCACTGCATTGCCACACACTGACAGAGCTTCATTATACCCTTTTCTCCATCAGTTCCTCTGCTGACCCAGCCCCAAGCTGCTGGGAACTTTCTGGATATAAATGCTAGAGTCATAACAAAAGAGAGGGGGGAATCCCATGGTGTCCAATTTCTAGGGCCACTGCTTTCAGTGGCATTAATTAGGCCAACAAAAAGATGAACATGAACAGGTTCCATTCATATTATTCCTGTTATTCTTCAAATAAGCACAATACAGCAACTCTATTATGGAAGATTGGAAGCACAATGGACATACCACATTATAGAATCCTATGGTCACTTTTCTAATTTAAATGCAACCTGTCTATGATTCTTTGCACATCATATTATTGGCTGATAGTGAGCACAAAATAAGCTTGTGATACAATAGCATGTGAGCTCTATGGATCTAAACATATTGAATAATTATTTGGGGGGATGACAAGCATTTTTTTCTCCATATTTGAAAAGTAACCTTCTTTTCTTCTCAATAATAATGAGAATCTGCCTCCGAATATATCATCATCCTGCTGTTCCTTCTCACCAGCATCCTAGCTTCATAGCAAAGGTACATAAATCAGCTTATAAATTGTCATTCTGTATAAGAAGTCAATAAGTCCATACTAACACTCAATAATACACAAATGTATAATAGTCTTCATTTTTTTCTTTTTGTTTTCCCATGTGTTGTGACCAAGCACCAGTTCCCTTGCCCTAATCAGTCAAGTGATGAGGGACAAGATATGAACAACATGCTTGTTCTTACAAAATTTGCCTGACTGTCTTCCCAGACAACTTACTTAAACTACCTCTCCATGCCCACAGGAAAACTAATAGGTAAGAAGTGGGGACACAGATGAGAACAGAAAGCTCAGCATTCATATATCTAGAGTCTATATAGAGAAAGGTGGGTATGATAGCCCAACTGTAATCCCAGTGTGGAGAAGCAGAGATAGGGAATGACAGGTGCAACCGAGCAAATGAGCTTTGGATTTATTAATAGACTCTGCATTAATTATAAAATGAAGAGTGATACAGGATGATATCTTATATCAGCCTGGAACCTCCACACACATGGACGAACACATACATGCACATGCACATGCACATACCCATGGAGATCAAAGGACAGCTTACAAGAATGAGCTCCCCTGTCCAACTTTTGGGTTCTGGCAATCCACTTTAGATTGTTGGGCTTGCTTACAGATACAGAGGCAGATGCTAGCAGCCAACCATTGGATTGAGTGCAGAGTCCCCAATGGAGGAGTTGGAGGGAGGACTGGAAGAGCTGAAGGAGTTTGCAGCCTCATGGGAAGAACAACAAGGTCAGCCAACCAGACGCCCCAGGGCTTCCAGGGACTTAGTCATCAACCAAGGGATACACATGGTTCCAGCCACAATTGTAGCGAAGGAATGCCTTGTCGGGCATTGGTGGGAGGAGAGGTCCTTGGTCCTATACAGGTTCAATAGATGCCCAAGCATGGGGAAATCGGGGGGGCGGGGGAGGTGGGAGTGGGCTGGGCAGAGGGGCATCTTCTTGGAGGCAGGGGGAGGGTCATTGGGTAGGGGATTTTCTGGGAGGGAAGGAAACTGGGAAAGGGTATAACATTTGAAATGTAAATGAAGAATATATTCAATAAAACAAAAGATTGTTGGGTTTGGCAGCAAGCAGCTTCATTCACAAAAGCTATCTTGTTGGCAGGATAACATTTTAATATCTGTTCAGCCATGGCTACATTATAACTTATTGAGAAAGGCAATTAAAATACTTGCTCAAAGGAAATGCCATTTTGGTAGAGTCATAGGAACATATATATGATTGATACTTAATAACAGATGGTTAACTCAGTGGCTCATGATGGTTGAATGATTCACTTTGGATGTATCTTAGCAAGACAAAGCTGCTATAGCAAATATGTTACATACTAAGTATGTATTCGCTGAGTATATTCTCCCTGGACTCAATGCTTAAAATTCCAAAACTCATGTATGTACAGATTCAGTGTCTAGTGAGCACCTCTTCCTAGTATTCAGATGGCTTATAGTACATGGTTGAGAACAGGGAAGCAGAAGTGGTTTTATAGAGTTTCTTGTCTTTGAGGCACTAGTTTGAATCATAAGGTCTCTGCTATCTTCATAAATCAATTATGTCTCAAACCCTAGCCTCAAAGTCCACCACATGGGGGATTAGGCTACAACTCAGATTTGTGAGAAAACTATGTGGTCAATGGTAGTGAGAAGCTGACCAGCTACTGCCCAGAGCATTTCTACCTTTTATATTCTACCAGCAGTGAAGACAGTTCTAGTTATATCACACATACTCTCACCCACACTTGGTATGACCAGCCTTAAATGTAGCCATTTGAAGTAGGTATATGCTAGTGTCTAATTGTAGTTATATAGTGCATGTTGCTTTTTCCCTATAGCAAATTAATTAATCATATTTATATGTTCCGATATGATGGTTTTGTTGAAGATCCTGTTTAAATTATTTAGCTGAATTTATATTTAGTTTTTTAGGGAACTACTTGTGGGTCCTTTATCAGATATATGATTTGAAAATATTCTCAAATATTTGGTATTTCCATTCTCTTAAGGATCCTTTATGGGTAGAGGAAGATTTTAAACCTTGATTTTTTTATTTTATTTAAATTATTTTCTTTCAGTTTTCCAATATCATTTACTTAGAAGATTACTCTTTCTCCATTGAAATGTTTAATGCTTTTGAAAAAGAGATTATTCCTATATGTGTATCAATTTCTATGTATAGAATCACATTTTAAAATTTATTTGTTTCTTTATGTCATCATTCTGCTATTCTGATTATTTCCATCATAAGTCTTAAATTCTGACTTTGTACTCTTTCAAAGTTGTTTGGATAGCCTACGTTTTTCACATTTCCATATGAATTTTATAATCGGCTTATCATTATCTAAAAAGTATGCAAGGATTATGATATAGCTCGTTGAATTTATAAATCAAATTGGAGGATTAACATTTTACCACATCTGTGTCTTCCTACCCTTGAACTTCCTATCGTTCTGTTTATTTATTTATTCAGTGTCTCTTTGTATTTTTAAATAGTTTCAAGTAAAGTTCTTAATACATATTTTGTGACTTTTGTTATTAAATACTGAATAACAATGGTAATAAAAATACCTACTTTATTTTCAATAATTTGATACTATTGTATGCGAAATCATTTTTCATATTATCATGTAGTTTATAAGTTTGATAACTCAAATTTAGCAATTCTAGATATATCTAAAATAAAGTTTACTGTAATTCTTCCATAGGTGTTGTTTTTGTTTAATAATGGTGAAAACAAATTCCTTCTTCTCTAACTAATATTTTTTGTGGTGTGGGAGAGCAACTCAGGATTTTGTGCAAGCTAAGCAGACATGTACCTCTATCACAGATTGACAGCATCAGGTCTCCAGTGACTTTTATTTTATCCTTTTACAGTATTTCAAGGACTAGTGTCCTTTGAAATGCTGAGATTCAATCATTTTGGTTTTTACCTTAATATGTTGTAGAACTTTCTTAGTGTTTCCAATATAATGAAGAAGTTAGTCAACAGTGGTTGTTTGATATTAATTTCACTTCTTCCTTAATTTGTAGAAAGAAATTAAAAGTAAATTAATCTGGGCCTATTTATTTATTTATACTTATTTATTTATTTGAGACAGGATTTCTCTGTGTAGCCTTGGCTGTCCTGAAACTCTCTGTAGACCAGGCTGTCCTTGAACTAAGAGATTCACCTGCCTCTGCTTGCACAGTGCTGGGATCAAAGGCATGTGGCACCATTGCCTGCCTTAGAAATTCAGCTGCTCTTCCAGAGGCTCATACTTCATTCAGTTCCCAGCATACATGTTGGGCAGCTCATAACTGCCTGTAACTCTAGCTTAGGAGAATCTGACACTTGCTTCTGTCCTTTGTGGATTTTTCTGACACACACACACACACACACACACACACTCAGAGACAGACAGACACAGAGGGAAACAGTGACAGAGACAGAGAGGCAGAGAGACAGACAGAGAGACAGAGACAGAGAGACAGAGACAAGAGATATATACAAAGTAAAAACTTGCAAATTCAATATATTAATAGATCCATGTTACTGATTTTTATATTAATGCACATCAGTGGTTTGTGTCATTAAACATATATGTTCGTTCATGTGATCTAAGTATTCACATTAGCACACGTGAGTGTTCACGGAGCCCCATATTTTCTCTTTAGTACCTGCAGATTATGCTATGACACCAACTCAGTTACTCCAGACTTTGATAATTTTCACCATCTCTTTAATGTTCTTTTGCATGTCAAGAGTTTTGTCAACATTATTGACTTTAAAGAATAGACTGCTGCTCTAATTGGTTTGCTCTGTCGTCCTCCCCCTCATTTATTCCAATGAATTCATCGCTAGTCTTTATAATTTCCTTTATTCAGCTTGGGGTTTAATTTTCTCCTCTTTATTTACCAAGGTCATTGGCAGAGCTGAGGTCACTGATTTGAAGGCGTTCTTCCTCTTTTAGCCCTTTGTGCTGTAAGTTTTCTACTAAATTACTGCTCTTGTAACAGCTCTGGACTTTGATATGCTGTGTTTTCATTCCCCGACTAAGTTCAAAACATGCTCTACTTTCTCTGTTTTTTCTTGGTGCCTGGATTATTTATAAGTGTTTTATATGGTTTTGAAATACCCGTGGATTTTCCAGAGAACTTTCTGTTATTGATTTCTAATTCAATTCTTTTGGGTGAAGGAGAACATACTTTTTGTGACTTGAATCCTTCTAAATTTGCCAAGGCATTTTTATGATCTAGAATACAGTTTATTTTGGTAAATATTTCATATGCCCTTGAACAGTATGTGTATGTGTATTCTGTTGTTGTTTGGAGTGCTCTGGAAATGTCAATTGGTATTTGTTCATGCTGTTGTCCAACCAATGTACACCCTGACGATTTTGTTTCTACATGTTCTAGCAGTAATAGCTATATATATATATATATATATATATATATATATATCAAGCTATAATTCAAGTGTGTATATCTCTCTTTTTGCTTACATCAGATTTTACCTCATGGATATTATGCATTGGTTGTCAGGCACAGAATCATTAGGAATACTGTGTTCTTTGGATCAATTATACCTTCCATCCATATAAAATAACCTTCATCCTAGAAAATGTTTTTCATATATTTTTATATTTAAATATAAATATATGAGAATTTACACATGTACACAATATACTTTTGTCCCATTCATCCTTACTCCAATTCCTATTAAGCTGGACTAGCTCATTTTTTCCTGAGTGTAAATAATGTGTTTCGGGGTTTGTTTTTAATTTGATGGTATAACTCACTGAATATAAGTAAAGTTAACGATATAATAATGGGAGTTAGAATCCTCGCCACCCACCACAGTTTGGGACAAACACCTAAGAAAAACTTACCTCTCTTCCTCTGTAGCCTTCAACAGTCAATAGTAGATCCTCTGCCAAGGGACAGGTGACATGATCCCCTCCCCCCATCTGAGGTAGATAACTGGCTGAACTGCTCTTGGGAAGGTAACTACACCTGTTTGCAGTTTGTGAGTTCAATCACCCTGTCAGACTCAGTCATTATTTTCTAGCAGTCTTTCCCAGCCTCTGGCTCTTTTACTATTCCTTTACTGTCTTCTATATTGTATATTTTGTCTTTGGGAGGGGGAATATTTTATCCTCAATTCTTCATTTCATTGTTATACAATAACTACTTACATTCCTTTTGAGAGAGGTCAGTAAAGTCTGCCTTTCTACCTTTTTTATAAGTATGCATTTAACTTTTGTTGTAAGTAAGAAGAGTGTGGGTCACACTTTCAACATTGAATTTAGTATTCCGCCATTCATTTAGATATTCAGAAATTAAAAATAAAGTGGTAATTAATGTAATGAGCCTGTTTTCTGGTTGTCCTATCATGTTCCCTCCATTATCTTCTTTAATAATCATGCATTTTATCCATTCAGTCAGTATGTTTACTGACTTACATAACCATAAATTTATAAAATATTGCAACTATTTTGTTCCAAAAGGGTCACTTATATTTAAAAAAATTTACACCATACACACATACCCACATACCTACATACAATTTACCCTTATCATCCTTCCTATATCTACTTAAGTTTTTCTCTTACAGAAAACCCATATTCCCCTCTTGTATCCTTTACCTGTATTTTAGAAATTACCTTTAACACTTTGTGGGTATATAGTTTTGCTGATTAATATTTTCTTCTTTGTAGTTGTGAAAAGCTCCCTATTTTAAGTTCACTTCTGAAAAAAATTACCAGACATAATAACTAGATGAAAATGTCTGTTTTCTGACTCAAACACATTAAAGCATTTATCTCCATTCTCCTTTGACTTCATTGTCTATGATAAATATGTCCTTGTCCCAAGCTTTATTCATCTGTATGGAATGCACTATCTTCTCTCTCTTCCTGTATATCTTTGAAATTTAGTTTGCGCCTCTCCTGTTTTCATGATTTTATTAGAATGTATTTCTTTGCAGGTGTAGAAAAATAAATTCACATTTCATTGACCCTTCAGGATCTTTGGATATATAATTTCTTCCAACCTTAACAGTTTCAATACAGTACTTCAAAAATAGGTTGCTTCATCCTTCTTTTCCAAAGACTATGTACATGTGAACATAACATATGCTTACTGATGCCTTTCTTAGGTTATTCTTTCTTTTCAGGTAACTGTTATGACTATACATTCAAACTTACTCAACTCCCACCCACATGACTACTCTACCATGTATTTTCTATGTGTGTACTTTTGATCTCAGTGTACTTTTATCTCCAAGTTCATGGTTTTTATTATAGTTCCCATGATTCATTCTAACTTTAGTGTTAAATGAAACTGGACTAAAGTTTTGACCTGTTAGCTGTGTGCTCTATTAGTGACCTATACTCTAAACTCTTATGCTTTGACTGCATTTGCCTTATTTCATAGTTATTTTCCTCTTTTTTAGCTAATGATAATTCATCATGTCCATATTTTCTAATAGTTGACTAGGGAGCAGACATCATAATGTTAGCTTGTTTAATGCTCAGTATTTTTCTATTTCTATACGTGTTTCAAGGTTTGCTTTAGAAGAGTTTTAATTTAAAACAATTTTTGTCATTATGGATCTTGCTTTTGAGATTTGCAAACCCACCTAGGTCTCTGTAGTCACTATTTTCCATTCATGATCCTTCCACTTAGGCTACCTATTCCCATGCATTTTAAACTTTTCTGGAATTCCTAAAGTCAACACAATATTCTCATGTCTGCATGAAAGAAATACATCTATTTGCTGCACATTTTAATGTTTTGTTGTGTTGGTCATTGCTCTAGAATGCAACTACCATTGACTTCTTAAAGAGCTTCATTAGCTAAACAACTTTCTCTTCATCAGTTATGTCCTATGTTCTAGATTATCCATACTATTATTACTATCCTATCAGCTTTTGAAAACACCAGCTTTATGAAGATCCTGTCTCCAGTAATGTGGACTGAATAATTCCTTGAAGCTATAGATGGTATATTTAATCTATTTTCAAAGATTATTCTTCATATTTTCTTGATGTCCAATGCCTTAAAAACAATGTTCCCTGCATTTTACCAACATATGCTTCATGAGAGATGGAAAATGAATATTACCTAACTTCCCTTGGCCAGAGAAAGCTTCTTATTTGCTTTTATTTGCACTGAGCATCCTAGGGTAAGCTCTGTAATTTGGGATAGCATCACTGAAAAAAATTGAGTCTGGATATAAATTACTCTTGTCTATTTTGAATGCTAAAATAATACTACAGTCTATAAACTGAGTTGGTCCTAGAAGATCCTGATGAAGTTAGTACTGTATCCAAAGATGGGATTAATCTACCACAAATATCACAGGTTTATGAAAAGTAATAGTCAAGAAAGAAAAATCTCAGAGAGGAGAGGCAGGTACTAAAATGGAAATGACCAAGACATTCTGCCTGAATAACAGAATTTGATCCATTTAAAACAACGCAGAGAATAAAAAGCTTACATCTCAAATATAAAGAGCATTTACAAGGCAAATAATGACAGCAACCACATTCTACTCTATAGTCTTCTCATAGGACTCACAGGTTGGTAGTGGTGGTTCAAGAGAGAAGAGATCTAATTTACCAAGTCATAGCTTTGAGGAATGCTGCTGATAGAAATGAATGGATATAGATTTGAGATAAATACTTGGTAAAGAGGAACAAATCAGAGTATCTCTCTTTGTCTCTGTCTCTCTCTCTCTCTGTCTCGCTCTCTCTGTCTCTCTCTCTGTCTCTCTGTCTCTGTCTCTGTCTCTCTCTGTCTCTCTCTCTCTCTCTCTCTCTCTCTCTCTCTCTCTCTCTCTCTCTCTCTCTCTCTCTCTGTGTGTGTGTGTTAAGAATAACTGCTATTATAATTTGAATGTCCTTACCCAAATTCACGCTGAAGAACTGTGTATAGATAGAACATTTAAAGAGTTATTAGGTTTCTAGCATCAAGAATGAACTGATTCACTCATGGATAGATTATTGTTCTCTTGAGATTGAGCCAGTATAAAAATCACTTTGAGGCTGTCCTTCGTGTGCACCCCTCTCACTAGGTAATGTACCGAGCTGCCTTTAGACTAATCACAGACTACTTATAAGCAAGCAAGCAGGCAATGTGGGCCCTCAACTGATTACTGGCATGCATTTATCTGAACACACTTTTATTATGAAAAATTATCCAATTTATGGTGATTAGTCAAAGAGATAGAAAGCAGTTTAAGGCACCTTCTAAAAATAATTCCTCTGAGATTTCTTCAGATGATAATCAAAAAAATTCTAGATAGAAACACAGAAGTGAAGGAAACAAGGAAAAATTGGGGTCTTGTTCTAAATTCTTTTATTCTTATTATTTAATTTTATGTGTGTGAGCATCATTGCTGCAAAATCACTTTACACTACCTTTCTGTCTGGACCATGGCGGCCAGTCAAGGTGTCAGCTGACCTAGAAATAGAGACAGAGATGGTTGTGAGTCACCCATAGATGCTACAGTCTGAGTCCTGGTTTTCCAGAAGAGCAGCCAATGAGCTTATTGACTGAGCCATTACTCCAGCCTCGGGGGACTTATTTTTAAAATGAACAAAAGTAACATATTGTAGGTGTTTAAACAAATGTAGAATTATAAGCAAATTAACATGCGTGAAGTCATCACTGTGAAAGTGGTAAAGGTACTAATTCACATTTTGGATTGCAAAAAAAAAAAAAATTAGAACTAGATATTTTACCTCTAAGGCAACCCTGGAAATAGTAGTAAAAGACTACATAATGAATTCTAATTTATGACGGGGGAAGCATAAATGATAATAACATATATTATGATGTCATAAGGCAGAGAGGGGATCAGCTGTGTAGATGAGTGGATGGGAGATATTGCTGATATGAATGAGGTCCTGAGTTCAATCCCCAATACTGTTTAAAAGTGAGAAAAGTAGAAATACAGGCATGGACTGTAACATTATCTTGAAATGCATATTTTCAAAATTCCAAGTTTTGATAAAGATGAGAAGTTAAAACTCTCATTTATGCTTATATACATTAATTTCAACATGGCTATGTCTTTAACACATAGTATTGACTATGAAAATATTAACCTTATCAATTAAATATATATATTCATTGAACACTATAGCATAATTATATAATAATATACATCCCTTTCCTTTCTCTTCTTCTGTCTTTATATCCTTTTCTCTTCTATGCAAAGATATTCACTTAGAATGGTTTTGCCCTTTATATTTTAAGTATTTATAAAAATGTTCTTTTATTTGATCTCATCAATATGTGAGCTGTGATTCATTTCTCAGTGTAATCTGACCAAGGCATAACACTGCTAAAGGAGTGATCTATGATTTTAAATAATCTAATCTTCCAATCTAATCTAATCTTTGATTAGAGACCTCAACTCTAACTTCTGCTAGTGTACTTAATAAATCTGATCTCAATGTAGAGGCTTTTTTAAAACAGAGATTACAGAGCTCAACCTCCCTCTGCCCCAGTGTTTCTAATTTGATGGATAATATGCCTAAAACTTTATATGGCTGCTACCTATATTGTAGCAGTATTGGTTTGGGGGCCAGATTTGGGGTTATATCATATTATTATGGCATGCATGAGCTTAAAACTTTATCTATAACCAAGTATTCAACAAAACCACATTCTCAGATAAGAAGTAAACCTTGAAGGAGAGAATATGCTGTGATGCTTGAAGGCTCATTGTAGCCTCCCCTCGTGATGAGTTTCCTTGTCTGCCCATCTAGATGTAGAGCAGAGGCCAGACTCTGGATTCTAAAGAAACAGAACACACTGGCTAGCCTCTTCTGAGGAAGGAACTGGCAACCTTTTTCGCTTAAGTATCCCATCTGTCCAACCCACACTGAGCTCTTGTATACATGTTCTCAGTTTTGAGGGAAAAAAGAGAACAGGAACAGTTTTGCATTTCTTCCTGCCCATGTCTCTGGCAGACATAAACACAGGCCATCTGTTCTCTTAGATTCAGCCCACCCTTGATCTTTCTTTTCTTCCAGATGTCATACTTCCAAGGAAGACAGTCATTACCAGGTACTTCTGCTCAACTCAGACTCCTCAGTAACTTTCGGGCTGTGGGATGAAAAGGCACATATTGTTTGTTTGCTTTGGGTTGTGTGTATGTGTGTGTGTGTGTGTGTATGCTTTGTTGTTGATTTTGTTTACTTGTTGTGCATTCATAGGAATTAATCCCAGTAATCATTGCAAACTTTGGGCAACTAGGCACATCATAAGATTGAGCTCCAGACCCAATCCACAAAACTCAGTCTCCAAAAGCAAAAGCTCTCAGCCTTTCTTAATGATATACCCAGTTGAATACTAATATGTTAATAACTTTAATAACAAATAAATATATCTATAAGCAAATGAGTTCTGCAGATCCAAACCAATCTAGTATGTGAAATTAGGAAAAAATGGCAATGTTTGATGGATATATTTTTGCTTTCAAAAACCTGTCAATATTTTTTATGTTTATTCCTGTCTTGTTTTCTCAGCATCATTTTTATCTCTGTTTTTCTATGAAATCACAGAAAACTGATATATAGGTTGTATATTTTAGGTGAGCTAGCCTAGCTTCTACAAACTACAATATGATAAAGAATAAATTCCAGTCCACCATATTTATGTACAATGACTGGTACTGAGGCAGTTTGACAAACTGAGAAAGAAGAACTGCTCTTCCAAAAGTAATAGTTGTGTTCATTAACAGTAGCTATAATATGGAATGCTATACTAACCCAGACATCCCGCATCTAAGGGAGAGAACTCCATGGTACCAATTAGCTAGAGACCTTCAGCTAGATTGTCCTAGAAATGAGATGTGCTCTAAACATATAAGTCTTAAAGAGTCACTTTTTATAACAATTAACTGGTTGGATTTATTAGTCCAAAAATATAAGGCAGAAACAGAGGGAAATATACATGCACAGAGAGAGAGAGAGAGAGAGAGAGAGAGAGAGAGAGAGAGAGAGAGAGAGAGAGAGAGAGAGAGTTGTTCTTAAATCTTCAAATCTCAGAGGCCAATAGGCCAGAATTCCTTGTGAACTACTGTGACCTACTTATGTGGTAGGAAGAGTTTTTTCAAACTGCAGACATTCATAATAACAGATCAAGCTAGACTGCATGGGGAGATGAGAGAAGAAAGAAAAAAGGGAGAAACTTCACATTTTCATGAAATTCACTAGTTTTCACTGCAGATTCACCATTCTCCTCTTTTGCCATCAAAGATTTACATATTGACCTGATACTATAAGAGTTAGGATAAGTCAGGCTTGGCTGCTGGTCTGTGGCTCATAAGCATATATGTGGGATAGCATATACACAATCAATGGTTATGTGGAAAGAGTAGTTTTGAGAAGCCTTGAGGCACAGGTGACCTCTTCAGCCATATAGATAACTAAGACCACGGTAAATGGAATCTCAAGGCAAACATTAAAACAAATTAGAGGATTGGTAAAGTTTACACTTGACTTCATTAGCATAGGAAAGGACCTTTTGAAGAAGGCACTGATAGTGCAGGCACCAAGATCTACTAATTAATAAATAGTAGCTCATGAAACTAAAATCTGACATTCAAAAGACACCATCATTCCAGTGAAGAAGTGGCCTACAGAATGGGAAAAACCTTTACCAACTATATATATGACAGAGGGTTAGTACATATAATAGACAAAGAACTAAAGAGATTGATTATCAATAAACAATATACTTTTGAAATGAGATATGGAAAAAAGATACACCTCTCAAAAGATGAATGACTGAGAAACACTTAAAAGAGATCAACATCCTTACTCATCAGGGTGCCTAACACAAATTAACACTACTTCTTTGATTCATCATCTTATTTCTATCAAAAGGGCCAAGATTAATAAAAGAAATGACACCAAAAGTTGAAGAAGATGCAAAGAGACAAGAACACTTATTCACTGATAGTGGGAAAACAAACTTGGACAATCATTATGGAAATAAGAGTACTTCAAAAAGATGAAAATAAATCTACCACAAGATCCAGCTTTATCTCTCACAAGATTCATTCTTGAGTCTACACACACAGAGCACTACACAACTTACTATAGAGATACCTGCTCATCTGTGTTCATTGTTCTATTCATAACAGCTGGAATTTGGAAACAGCCTAGATTATCCCCAACTGATGGGTGGATAATTAAAATATGGCACATTCAAAAATGGAATATTATTCAACTGTTAAAAGTTGAAATCATAAAATTTACATATAACTGGTTGGAGCTAAAACTAATCATCCTAATTGAGATAAGACACTTCCAGAAAGACAAAATGTAGTCTGTTTCTCTTTGTAAGTGAATGTTAGCTTTTAAGCTTTAGATATGTGTGCTTCATTTATAATACCCAAAGAGATTAGGTAGAAAATAAAGGTCCAAGGGAGAGGAGAGAGTTCACCCAAGGAAGGTAAAACAGAATATAGTGTTATAAGGGGATAAAAGGAAACTTAAAGCAGGAAAATTAAACTAATTGATGGTAGGAGGGAATGGCAGATATAATTAACACTAAAAACCTTTTAAAAGCCATATGAAAACCTACTATTGTATAATATCATAAAATACATACATATGTTAAATGTATTTAAATGGAGATATCTCACAATAGAGAAGACACCACCCTAGCTAGACCAAGTAAATCTGGACTAGCAAGAATAGTTCTGAGCCATTGGCTAAAGGGATTCCATTGATGTCTCAAATATTATAAGACTATTACCAAATGCATTAGTTACCCTCAAGAACCTGATGGTAAGACCCTGTTGCTGAAGATACCACATACTTATATTGTAGAATATGAAGAGATTTAGATGGTACCCAATCCTTAACAACTAGCATTCACAGTACTGGAAGATATTCTACATCCTACCTAAGATTAAAAGCCATCATCAGTCTTACTCAGATAGGAACCTTGTGATCCTCAAATAAGAACCCTGTGACCCTCAGATAGGAACCCTGTGACCTCTAATATCAACCTGCTTGAAATATGTGCGCACTGGTGCAACAGTGGTATGAATGTTATGGGAATAGCCAAATATTTTTATTGGATTTAGGCTTGCTCCATGAGATGGAACCCATACCTGAGACTGCTAGTGAGAAAAAGGTCATGAGGCCTTAGGGGGAAAACTATACTATCATCTTATTAAAAATAATTCCTAAAGATATATCACTATATCCTTAGGTCAGTGTATTTCTCAATTTTCCTCAGAGTTTCTTCTTGTAGAAGATAGAAATTAACACAGAGACCCACAACAGAGTGTGAAATAATTTGGAGCACAACACCTTAAATGGGATAGCTTTGCCACAGCCTCACTCTGAAATCTCAGAGGTTTATGTGGAAGAGGAAGCAGAATGATATTGAGAACAAGATGTGGTAGACATCTTCAAGAAAACAACAGTTTAACAACACGACAGGGCTGATGCACATATGAATTCAGAAGAATATGTACAAGACATACTCAATCTTAAACCAGAAAAAAAAATCACAGCAAGGAGAAAAGGGCATAGGCACAAAGTCCCAGCACTAAGCAAGAGGTTAGTGGTAACATTCTAAGAAAGCAAAATTCGACTTCCTTCAATGGAGTGACATTGGGTATATCAACTATGGCTGACTCCATGCTCAGTAGGGGTCCAGCACAATTCATACTCTACGTTTCCTCTGTTTGGTTTGGTTTGGGTTTTTAATGAGAGAAAATCACAAAGCTGTGTGGGTAACAGAGGGAACTGAGAGGAAGTGTGGGAGGGGGAAGAATGGATCAAAATATACTATATGAAATTCTTAAAAATAAAAACATAAAAAGAATAAAATAGAGGGAAATGTTGGGAAGATTCTGAGGAATTGTTGAAAGTGCTTGAAACTAGGATGTTAGAGGGAGATGTGGAACAAACATTAAACCTGGGTTTGAAAATCAAAATATAGCCTGGAGTTAGTGAAATATAGAAAACAGAGCTATCAAAGGTGCTAAAGTGGGAAAGTACACATGAAAATTTTTCCTTTGGAAAGGAATACAAAAATGGTCAGATGAAAAGGAGATGATTTCAGAGCTGAACTGGTGCATGGAAAGCTGTTCCAATGATACATGTACACATTCACTCAATCAATACTTATTGAACCTTTGCAGATAGGATAGGGCATGTTTTCATGTTTTATTCATTGATTAATCCATCAAAAATGTATGCACTGGGAGTTGGGCAAGATGCTATGAGTTCCAAATAGAACATTGAACCAGTAAAAGAAATCTTTCCCCACACAGAGCACCTGTTCATGACCAGGAATTAGCATCTGTCCTACCGTGAGCGCACAGGCTACTTGTGCCTGTGTCCTCTGTTGAACTGCCTCAAGCCACACTGAACCCCATCCAGTCTTTGATTTGTCAGGCAGCACTTACTAAGATGACTTTACTTAGGTAGCCTTAGTTCTTTACCATGGCCTCCTTTTTTAAAATATTAATTAATTATTTTAATTTATTTACATTTCAAATGTTATCCCCTTTCTCAGTTTCCTACCTCCCGGAAACCCCCTGTCCCATCTCTCCTCCCCCTGCTTCTATGAAGGTGTTCCTCCACCCCCCACCCACTCCTGCCTCCAAACCCTCAATTCCCCTACACTGGGGCATATATCAAACCTTCACAGGACCATGGACCTCTCCTCCCATTGATGTCTGTCCTCTGCTGCATATGCAGCCAGAGCAAGTGTACTCCTTGGTTTGTGGCTTAGTCCCTGGGAGCTCTGGGGTATCTGGTTGATATTGTTCTTCCTATGGGATTGCAAACCCCTTCAGTTCCTTCAGTCCTTTAACTCCTCCACCAGGGACCCTGCACTCAGTGCAATGGTTGACTTTGAGCATCCAACTCTGTATTTGTAAGGCTCTGGCAGGGTCTCTCAGGAAACAGCTATATTAGGCTCCTTTCAGCAAGCCTTTCTTAGCATCCACAATAGTGTTGGAGTTTGGTGACTGTATCTGGGATGAATCTGCAGGTGGGACAGTCTCTGGATGGCCTTTCCTTCAGTCTCTGCTCTGTACTTTGTCTCCATATTTGCTCTCCTCCTTAACACTCCTACAATTAAAAGTATATTTTGTCTCGTGCACATCATTTTATGTTTGTGTTTAATTTATATATAACTATCTTGTTGTGGACATCCTAATATCACCTCATTTACATAATTATATGTAGATTACAAACATCTCTGTGTACACAATCTCAGTTGTATTTGGCAACTATCTGGAGGAGGTTGTTTGGCTGAGGGCATTCTCTTTACATTAAAGAGACAGAGGTGCACACACACACAGTTCTTTTTTGGCATTGGGAATAAAGAAGTGTCCCAGAGAAGATCTTAATCAGACACCAGAAACACACAGTCTATAAGGACAAAGGAATGTTTGAGCTGACAAGTCTGACTTGATAAATGGTCAGGGATCCTGGGGGATACATGGCTAACACTTTCTGAGGGAAAAAAGATGACCTCACTTACCATCACAATCCCTCCCACACAGAATGCTCTGCTTAGAAACACTCTGAAAAGTGTTCCTAAATAAAAGATGTGGCTTTTGAGCTGGTTTTCAAGCAAAGTTAGCGATCTCCAGCAATGCAGAAAAAAGTTGGTATTTAGAGATTCTGGTTTGGTGGGTCTTTATTTGTGATTTGGTCAAAATGTATTATTTTTCCAAAATATTTCATTCCTTAAAATGTTATGAATGATTTTCCAAAAAGGAGAAAATGAAAACAAATGTGTATTAAAGCTAATTAAAATATGCTATATATTGAAAATTATAGAGTGGATACTATCTGCTCTTTCTACAACAGTTATAACTACGTGTGCTAAATAGTTTTAAACATGCCACAGTTTATATATTCTATAAAACTTCATGTACACAATAGAGATACATAATGAATATATAAAGCATTTAAAAATATTCTCCTAAGAAAATACGTTGTGATACCTCTAATGAGATGTTCAGGACATGTTTGAAAGTCTTGCTGCAATCATCAAAACCAGAGGACAGTGAGCTATTATCCAGCAGCCAAGCATGACCTGCAGCTGGCCTTTGTAAATAAAGTTTTATTACTACATAGCCAGGTCACTCATTGGCATATTGCTTATGGATGGTTTCTGGCCATAGATCTAAAAGACCATATGTCCTGCAAGCCAAGCATATTTGCTATCTGGATCTCATTGTAAAATGCTTGCCAATCACTGGCTTAAAGAATGGCAGAAAGATGAAGATATTAAATGACTGCATTAGACTCAGGGCAGTTCTATTTTAAAACATGGTTTGGGAAAAGATGTTGGTTTTTGATAAAAGAAGAGACAGAAATTGAATATAAGTTCTTATAAACCTCTACAACAATCTAAAATAGAAGTTTTAATGATAGGAATCTAGTATTTATTAAATAAGCAGCCTTAATTTTTCTTTTTATTATATCATCATTCATGTTCAATAATCACTCCCTCACATTTGTTTGGTTGTGTCAATATATTAAGGAATAAGATTTAAAATTATTCTCCATGACCCAATAGACCAAACTCTAGATGACATGGGGGACAAATTATCGATCTAAATGGCTAAGGACCAATGCAAAAGGCTAAAAGCATGATGGGGTTGTTTGATTTTTACCAGTTGAGAAAACAACTATCTTATGCTGTGTCTCTTCATCTTAACATCTACATACCTCCCTGGGACAATGTGAGTGACTCTTTGTACAGCTAACTTGAATAAAGGAAAACATAGCACCAGAGAACCCCACCAGGGTCACTTGGAACTGACAGTCAGAGAGCTGCCTAGTTTGTGCTGTATTGTGTGTCTGTATAGTACTTGACCTTGGGGGCATTAAGAATACAGTCTTTGAATACTGGAGTTTCCACTTATGAACTTCTTTGTGATTATGTATTAAACTCTTTTAGATCAGGAGATATTAAATAGGAAAAATATTACCCTTTTCCTTGAGTTAAAGAAATCTTATGAATTTCAATATTAAAAGTGTTGATTCTGTATTAAAATTATTCATCAATCACTCAAAATCCCTTCCAGACCCAAATAGTCATGAACTTATGTTGTGTATTGCCATCACTAATTGGAAGGTTTCATAATGCTATGGAATGAATGAATAATATCCTGTTAGGAAGTAACCCCCAATATGACAGCAGAATGCAGGAGGAATTATTTCCCTGGACCCTTGCCCCCATCATATTATGCACATCTTGCATCCTAATCTACCATATTCTCTATATGTGCTTGCCTGGATTCATTTCTGCACACCAAAGACTTCTTTGGGGAGAAGGTCCTTGCTGGGCACTGCTGGTAAACAAATTAGAGGAACTCTATTATGTTATATGAAAGGCCTAGCATTTTTCTCTTGCTGATTGTAATTAAGTTCATGCGAAGGTCAGCTGCGAAGGGCCTTCTGTGATCACGGCTGCTGTGGATGGCAGAGCTTTGTCATATTTAATACTGCAGCTTTGCTGTGGATAGCTCATAAGAACTGGAACACATCCAACCTCTGGACTGGCTTGCTTTGTGTCTATGAACACTTATGGCACATTATTTCTATAGCTCACATCACTAGCGGCAGAAGAGAACCGAGGGGAGGCGTGGTCCTGGATATGCAAACACAGCTGCTTTTGTGGAAGCAATTCCCAATTAATTTATGATTATGAATAGCTGATTACCTTGAGTCCCATGTGATAAACCCTTTTGTAAGTTTAACATAAATGATATTATTAAAATTGTTTATTAGTGCCACATTCAAGGTAGGATTTGGCATGTGTTCTCAATTCAAAGGCTTCTCCGATGAGAAAACTCTGCCTAGATCACCTTGAGGCTTCAGGGACGAGGATGCTGGAGGTTTTAGCTGAATGTTCTTCAAGCCAAGATAAACAGCTCCTGTTTAGGTTTCACATGTCCACATAAAAGCCAATGTGTAGATGTTAGTCATCACACACTGTCCATGTGAAATTGGCCTCCTCATCAAGTATAGAGCTGTTCTTAGGATCTGATATTGGCTCTTGACAATCTGGGTAGCTTCCTAAGCATCTCAGTCACACTGAATATCTCCCTTTTGTGTAAAATGGAGAACTGATATTTGTTTGTAATTATATGGTTCAAATGGGATTCTCTTCCAGGCAAAGGGGAGTCTCAGATAAACAAGGTTCATTGGAAGCCTTTCAGATAAATTTAGACCCATGGTTCTTTTTCTCCCAGTTGCTGCAGGGAAGCAAGATATCTACATATATTTTTTAAAGCCATTCACAGGGAAGCACAAACTTCCCTCATTCTCATCCTCTTCCACAGAAGACTTCAAAATGGCAACTGGTTCTTTTCTTGAAGGCATAATGTGAGGTAAACAAAAGGCCATGTTGGAGAAAGTCATGTTCAGAGGTATTACAGAAAATACATGAAGTTTTGAGTAGTAAAATCATTCAAGAAAGTTTGAGAGCATTTTTAAATAAAGGGTGTATGCCACTTTGTGTGTGTATGTGTATGTGTTTGTGTGTGTGTGTGCCTGTGTAATATAATTTCCTATGAAAATTAACGTCCTTAGTATGTGTATACATATAATATGTGTGGGCTAAATTATGCATCTTCATAATAGACTTATAGATATGAATATATGTTCAAATTTCTCAGGAAATTAATCCCATATATATATATATTGAATATATGAATGTATGTATAATATTATAGAAATATATGTATATATGTAAACTTTCTCCCTGCAAATTAGTGCCCTCCTTACATTCAGTGCAATGACATACATAGCCTTAGAGAAATGCAAGCAACACTAGATCCATCTCAGTATGAAACTGAATGCTCTGTGCTCTTTACACACAGCATCTTCCTATACAGAAGCTTCTATGTTAAAGAAATTGAAGCTTTCTCTGTAAGTTGAATGTGAAGTTTAGTCTGCCTTTAGCAATTCAGTCCAAATGTAAGTTCCTGGGATCTGAAATCTGGAATATTGCTGTGTGCAGAGGGTTTTCATAAAGATAGGCTCTAAATTACCTCAACCAAAAAAATTCAGTAAGAATATCTAAGCCATGGCACAATTGTGAAAATCTTAAAATATATACTAGTTCTTAATTATTGATTAAAATACAGACTATAGAGTCTTAGTTAACATGTTGAATTTTCCTTTACAGAATTTGGTTTTACATTAAATTTTGGCTTTTAGAGATATTTAGATAACTTCCCTGAAGTTATTTAGCATATTGAAAACACTGTCACAAACAGGCAGCAGTGATAAAAATGTTAATACCTATCAGGCGAATCATTAAGTCCACTGGGATAACTGGTGTTGGGTGCATTTATGAGTACGGGATGAGAAGCAGAATTTGTTTTCTCCCCTTTAACCAATTTCACAACTGAATGAGCCACAAGCTTATCTCTTGCCTCAGCAACTCAGAGAGATTCCCACCATAGAGCTGTACCTGGCACTCACGGGATACTCTAAGTATTTTGTGTAATGGTCCCCTTTGTGTCCCAGGGGGCAGCCACACAGAAATGGAGTGGAGCATAAGTTCCAGTGCTACATACAGCCACGTTGTTCTTTGGTCAAATTTTCCTTCCCTCCCTTCTTTCTCTCTTTCTTCCTTTGACTTATTTTTTTCCTTTCCTCATACAGTACACATTTCATCATTTTCCAAGTTATCATCTTGAGACTTTATTTACCAAAAGAATATCTCTCAAGTGGCTATCATAAGGAAATGGAAGACAGAATTTGTTGCTCCTAACCTATTTTAGCTGCCTCATTTTTCCCAGAATAGGTTTGGAACTGTTGGGGACAGTGACAGTCTGGCAATTTGGCCAACAGTCCCCATCAACAATCATGAATTCAAATATCTTCAAATCTGAGTTTGAATCCTACCTAAGCGCATGGTTGTGAACACTGAGATCTTTGAAAAAAAATGTCTGTTTCTTGATACCTGAACTTTCTGTTAAACGGCAGGGAGCATGTTCACGGTATAGATGTTAAGTTCAATGCCTTCTGCCCTTCTGCAGCATATAGCAGAAGGTCTGAAAGTGTGACTCTTGTTCATCAAACAAGATCATAGTCAGGAAAATCAATCAATCAATCAATCAAACAAACAAACTAACTAACAAAACCCATGCTGAAATGGAAGTGACTGATTTACAATTCTACCTTTCCAGGATCTCCTGATTGTCAGAGTTGCAGTGCCTGAGTCTTACCTTTCAAAACAAATTTGCCAGTTCTTACTAGGACTACCTTATAGAAAAAAATCAATATCCAGTTACTAAAGGTTATAGACATGGTTATTTTCATTCCTAACTGTCTTAGGATTTCCATTGCTTAGAAGAGACACCATGACCAAAGCAACTCTTATAAGGGATAACATTTCATTGGGGCTGGCTTACAGGTTCTGATGTTCAGACCACTACTATCATGGCAGGAGCATGGCAGTGTCCAGTCAGACATGGCATGGCACTGGAAGAGCTGAGAGTTCTACATGTTGCTCTGAAGGCAGACAGGAGAAACTGGCACCCTTAGGCAGCTAGAAGAAGGAAGTTTTCTTCCTTACTTACTGGGCAGAGTTCAAGCATAGAACCTCAAAGCCCAACCCAACAGTGATGCACTTCCTCCAGGAAGGCCACACTTCCTAATAGAGTCACTTACTATGGGACCTATTCAAACCACCACACCAATCTAAAATCTAGGGCTCTCACCTACCAGCGTCATTGTTGCTTTCAAGGTCTTGCATGATCTACCCAACAATATGTAGACAAGCCTTACTCTACTGCTTTACCATCTACTCTCTGTCTCTGCCATCTGCTTGATTTCTTCAATGACCCTTATCAAAGTAATAAGCAATTGGCTCCTCCTTTAAGTATTCCCCTCTTGTATCTTCGATTCTCTATACTTAATCTTCCTGAGGTCTCTGGGGTTTACCTTTCATGGCTTTAAGTACTCACCACTTTAACTTCCAATGCAACCAAGGACTTCTCATCACTCCTGTGGCTTCGGCTTTGTCCTCTCAAGGGTATCTGTACTTCTTCTATGTAAAAACCTTACCTAGTCTCCATGACTGGATCACTCAACACTACAAAATTACCTATTATAATGTTATATCTGGAAGATTTTTATGTCTAAAATCATTTCAGTGGATTAGTGTATCTTGTGACTTTACAGAATCAAGAAAACTATCATCACCTCTATGAAATAATAAACTTTCTAAAATTAAAAATAGAGTCCACAGTGGGGAAAGGTAAAAAAAATCAAAATTATTTTTGTAACCCTTTGTGTATCTATCAGTAGAAGGAAAGAAAGAATGAAAGAGGGAGGAGAAAGAGAGAGAAAGAAAGAGAGAGGAATGGATTGAGGGAGGGAGTCATAGAAGAAGGAAAGATGATATGTAAGTTACACTAGTCCATAAATTAAAAGTTAGGTCTCCTATGGGCATGAAGGCAAAGCCATAATATGAAGATTTTGGATTCTGAGCACTTGAAGTTAATTTTATGCATACAAATATATTTCAAATATTGTAAGACTATACTTCCTTAAATGTTGGTGTTAAAGTGGTATTTATGCTTCTTAAATAAAATGTGTATGTCTCTAATGATGACTCTCAGACTATTTACAAATTATTCAGTGTTGTACTTTGAAATAAGCAGGTAAAAACATCTTGGAAATAATATCATAACCAACACTCATGTTTTCGAACACTCTGTATGGTAGTGGTTCACATTTTGTCATCCTTTGTCTTTAACCATAAAAATATAATAGACATAATGTATGATTCTCTCTTATAATCAGAGCCATTCCCTTCTTCCTCTTTAGAAAATAGACATGGTAGAATTACAATAATCTTTGTAGCCTTGAAAACACATGTAGTTTGTATCTGTGTTCAGCCATTTACTGTAAGTTCTATAATTCTGCACTTATTTTTTTCATCTGAACTTGCTGTTATCTTTTAATATTAAGGCATCTTTCTATCTCTGTGTATTTGTTTATATATGTATATATATATATTATATATATGTATATATATATATATATATATATATAAGTTATTGTATTCTATACAATATTCCCTGGATCAAATGTATGCATAAAGTCTAAAGTGCATTTAAATTATTTTCAGCTTTCATGTTATAATTTTATAAGCCATTCAATAAGAACACATTTATTTAAATGTTTAAATTATTGTAGCATAAAATATGTATGTTTGAAATGATCCTAGATAATATAACATTACTCTCCAATGTAGAGGAAACTATTTAAAATACTAAATAGAGTATATGAAATGATCAGTTTGTGTCCCAAAACTTTAGTTTTGTTAAACATGTATGGATTGAATATGACCATGAAAATTTCATCACCTTTGTATCTGTTTATAATTCCTACTTTTTAAGAATTTATTATTTTATATTTTATTATTATTTTAATAATTATTTATTATTACTGCAGTTTGAATGTGAAATGTCCCCCCATGGGCTCATAGATTTGAACTATCAGAATCTAGCTAATGGTACTCTCCTGAAAGGCTTAAAACTATTAGGAGGTGGTGCTTCATAGAGGAAGTGGGCAATGGAGGGCAGACCTTGGGCCTTTACAGCCCATCTACATCCTTATTCACTCTCTGCTTCCTGACTGTCTATCTATGCAATGTGATCAGTAGTCTCCTGATCCTTTTTCTTTGTCTTCCCTGCCAGCTGCTCTTTTGTAACTTAACTGTTCATAATATTTGTATTTTGCCTCATCAGAGTCGCTTGCCTTTCCATTTATATTTTCCTCCTTTTCAAAGCTAGGTATCAAACTTAAGGCTTTAGATGCCAAGCAAATACTCCACCCCTGAGCGGTTTACACTCTGCATTCATTGTCTTTCTTTGTTTTATATTATTTAAACTCTTAACTTGTAATAGATATTGCAGGGTGAGTATTATAATATGTGTTACAGGGATACAGGGTAAATGGCATAAAGACATATCACAAAACAACTGTGGCTCAGATAAGTCTCATATTAATTTCTATTACATAAGTCTAGATTGTTAGGTGGGAGTAGGTGTTCCGGATAGTTTTGTCAACTTGTCAAGAACTAGAGTCATCTTGAGAAAAGGGAATTTCAACTGAGAAAATTCTTTTGTAAGTTTAGGCTGTAGGCAAGCCTACTGGACATTTTCTTAATTAGTTATTGATGAGAGAGGGCCAAACCCACTGGGTGGGGGCCACCCTTGGGCTGGATTCTATTAGAGAGCAGGCTGAGAAAGTTAGTAAGCAGCACCCCTCCATAGCCTCTGAATCAGCTCCTAGCTCCAGCTTCCTGCCTTGTTTGAGTTCCTGTCCTGACTTTCTTCGATGATGAATAGTGATACATAAGTGTAAGCCAAATAAAACCTTTTCTGTCCAAGTTGCTTTGAATATGGTGTTTAATAATAACAATAGTAATCCTAAGTAAGTCTATTGGTATCATGGATGAATTTAGAGTTACAAACTTTCTGGTACTGTCCTGGTACTGTCCTCATGACTTATGACCCAATTCTTAGAAAGTTAGTTAGATATATACATTGTTTATGGTTCTCTGATTCAAAGCTCTGTTGAACATGCTATCAATTCTTTAGCTTTTCTTTTGAAAAGCCCTGGTGATTTGCTATCTGAGAATACAGCCAATAGCATTTAATATACTTTGGGATAGTGGGACTTGACATAGCTTCCACTAGCCAAATTCCATTAGTTAAGTAGAAGTTAAACATCTACCCCAGAGGAAACCAAAATCTCAAATGATCAGATGAGCTTGACTGTTTGACTCTTACACAAAACTTGATAAACTAACCCAGGATCAGCATGGTTGTTCAATAGGAACAGAATTAATGAACTACTAAGATATTTTTATCTTGGTTTTATCATCTTGGAACTGTGTTTTCTGTTTATTTTTTGTCAGGTGTTTGCATCTTTGTATTTTTAAAACAGTTAATGATAATAGATATTTATGTTTTCTCTTCTTTGATTTCTTGATTCATAACATTTTAACATTTTTCAAGAATTAGCTGTTTTCTCCATTGCTTCAAAGGTCATCTGTCTTCTCATTGCTTTATATGCTTTGCATTATAAATGTTTTCTAAATGTAATTAGCATTATATCGTCCTCTCAAACTAAAGAACTAAAATCTTTCACTCTGTTCTATTATAATGGCTCTCTTCTCATCACGTATTCATTATTTCATAAAACAATTTTTTCTGTCTTACAATAGAGAAGGGTCTAGAGGCATGGCTCACTAGATAAAGAGCTTTGGAAGGAACTGAAGAGACTGGAGTTTTATTGGAGAGCCCAAGTGAAAACTTTGAAAACATAGGAGCCTGTCTAGTTTCAGTATTTGGGAGACAGAAACAGGGAAGGGAGTCTCTAGGAAGAGCCTGCTAGCAAGACTAGCTAGACTCCATGAGCTGTGGACTCAAGAGATGTTGTCTAAATAAATAATGTAGAGAGCAGTTGTGCCAGACACTCTACACCTACAAGGGGCCTGTACATGCATGTGAGCAAACATACATTTAATATATCTTCACCTATATGTAATACACAGGTACAAACTTTACATATATACACACACAAAGTTTATAATTTGGTAAAATTTATCCTATTATTATCAAAATATACAACTATTTTGCTGGTGAACAGTATAATTTATCAATTTTCTGACAAGTTTCACTTTTCATTTCATTCATGAATTTTGAAATCACTTTTGTATTTTTCCCTATTTAGTCCTTGTCTTTTATAGTGCACTCCATTACCTTTTCTAATAGTAGGAATGTCATGCACAAGTACTGATTTTTATAATTGTAAACAGCTATTTCACTCTAACCTTTAATGTGACTTATCCTGTTCTTATGTGTTATTATATTATTACTGGTGAAAGTTCTACTGTTATTTACATATTCAACTGCATGGTAATCACAATCTGACTAGAATCAGTTCCTTAGATGGACAGCATTGTAATCATCATAGTTCACTACAAAGGTGTGTGGTTCTAGATCCTCTCCACACAAAGAAACTGGTCTCCTGTTGTCCATAAAGCATGGAAAGAACTTGCTCATCCTTACAGAATGGACCAGGTCATCTATTGGCTGTCTTCACTCCCTACAGAGACTTCAATTTGCATCTTTGCTCTGTGTTTCTCAGCAAGTTTGCCTCACAGAGATATTTACTTATTCTAAGCATATTTTGTCTAGCATATCTATGTGCTTGGAATGGAGTGTTACATTTCGTGCATATAAAAAATTCTGTTTTATAATTTTTCACTTTTTACTTTAAAAGCAAACTTTCCAGAGCCATTATTATTTTAACATATCTCATCTCCTGCCTATAAATGTAATATGTGTTAGTTATACAAATTAAAACATGACTAGGTTGCAATTTCTTAAAACTGGTCTTTGAAAATAAGGCACAGTTAATGACATTAAAATGTAATGCTGTAATACCAGCAATGGTCATTCAAGCACATAATGCAAAGACATTTAAAAAGCAATTGTATATTAATAATTTTCCTCATTCTTTTAATCAACCTGGGCACGTATTGAGTGTATTTAGGTATTCTATTTTCAGGCCAATTTTGTGGCAATATTGACTGACAAATCGTACATTTTGATATGTTATTAATATTTACCGAGCACCCAACCCAGGTTTATCACTAATGTCACCTTGAGTAAGAAAATGATGCTGAAACATTATTTAAATTTATGGCAACAAGCAAAAGCAATTATTATTATTTTTATTTTAGAAACCGATGCATGGAGTTCATCTCAAATGGCCATCTCATAGAATATTCATTACCTGGAATTGCTGTCAACTTTTCTCTGAAGAAAGGGAGTTTAGGGAAGCTCATAACTACAACCACAAATAAATCTGGGTCCTAAGAGGAAAAACTTACTTATTCTCATGTTGTTCTTATGAAAATAAATGATTAATCCTCTGAGTCTTAAAAGACTAGGAAGTAGAAACATTACTTTCACAATTGGTCCACATGAGCTACATGATGAGATGGAAGTGCACATGCCAAAGGGATGGGGCAGATGTGGTTTTATACCCTTCCCATAACAAGGACAGCATGAGGTTCAGTTGCTGGTTTTCCCTATGGGATAGCCTAATGCCTTCCCCAAAATAAGAAGAAAATGTAAACAGACTTTATTCTTCCTTCCAAATATGTCCTGAAGTTTTCAGCTGGTCATTAGGATATTTTGTTTCATCAATACATATTTTGTTTTAAGTATCAATCTATATTTGGTACACCGAGAATCCTAATACTCCCTTCTGAAGAGAACTGAGAGAGGTTGTAGACCATAGCCCACTCTCCAGTCATTCAACAGATCTTCATGGAAAGACACATGGAAATACCACAGCCATCTCTACTTCCTTCCAATCATTCTAGTAAAGTTTATTCTTCCACGTTTCCTTATTCAGGACTCCAGGCTTTTGCAGAATAGAGATCATTCAAAGAATAGAGATTATTCATGGACCTGCTCTCTCATCCCATGTCTAAAATAAACAACTGTTTGGTTAGCAGGATTCAACTGCCTTTTCACAATCTAGTCTGAGTTTATCATCATGATGTCGTAAAGAATATGTCTTTAAATTACCACTTGATTTCTGCCAACTAGCAATGACATTCTTTAGTTTGCAATTTTCCCTTGATTTTGAGCCATATAATTTTTGTGCACTCTCCAACATTTGGATATGTTCATACTGAGACTCTGACATCAGGGCTCAGGTTCCCTGTTCTATCAGTAGGCTAGAAAGTCAAGACTAGAATTTGGTATGAGTGATACTTACCCTTTCTGTTAATGTAATAAAGTATCCTGACCAAAGCAAGTTAGGGAAAGAAAGGTTTATATTGATTCATAGTTTATGGCTACAGTGAATCTTAATAAGGAAAACATGGTACTGGGCAGCAAAGACATACCTGATGTAGGCCTGCTGGTCACACTGCATCTGCAGTCAGGAAGCAAAAAGCCATGAATGGTAGCATTAAGTGTCATATTTCTATTTATTCAATCCAGGACCCCCACTCTTGAAATACTACCTCCTGTAACTAGGGTGGCTAAGGTGGATCTTACCACTATAATTGACCTGTTCTATGTAATTCCTCACAGAAAAATCCAATAGCTAAGCCAATATAGGTAAGCCCTCAGAGGTGTCGCTAGAAGCCTATCTCTTTGGTCAGTCTAGAACTTTTCTGGTTGACAATGCCAGTCACCACAATAGGGCTGTTCCAGGCAAACTTTTCCTTCCTTGTGTAGGAGATGTAATATCAAACCCAGTCCCTTATTTCCTAGCATGTTTTTTCCTCTTTAAACAGAATGAGGTTGAGACAGAGAAGTGGGGAGGTGCTTAGAAATCTCTGATGTTCCATTTTTTACATTCATTATAAAATCACCACTTTTCTTAGATTTTGATATAAGGTCAATAATCTGAAACAGCAGCCAAAAGACCCTATTTCAAACACAATCACAGGACGTAGACTGCCAACAGGAATTTCAGGAAGAGGGAATTCAGTTTGCAGCATCATGAAAATGTGCTCTTTGCTCAGAAAGCTGAAACTTTTCTTGTGACTTTTTCCTCAAGACAAAACATAAATAAAATATCTGAAACAAAGTTTAAGTAGGCTACAATTTAATTTTCAAGGGAATAAAATACAAAAAGATCAAAGGCAATGATTTGAGATTTTAAAACTCATAATATAATTAATTTCCAAATTAAATAAAAACATTTGTCATTTCTTTTCTGTAGAACTCACGACTCCCCATTGCTTTATGCACACACCACTCCTATAAATCCATGTAAGGCAGTTTCACACTGTGATTTGTTTTTGTTTTTATTTGTGTGTGCAAGAGAGAGAGAGATACAAAGAGAGGTGAGGAGTAGAGAGATAGACATAGAGACATATAAAGACAGAAGGACACAGCAAAGCAAAGACTAGTTTCCACATGTATGTGGGTGGGATTCCTTCAAGTGTGGGCATATATATCATATATATGTAGAGCTCGTGGTTGACATCAGCTATTGCTCTTCACCTTCAAGCTTATTTGAGACAGGTCTTATTTGAAGTAGGGCACTTTGGTTCTTTATTACATCATATAGCATAGTACCTGCCTCTTGGGCCTCCAGAGATTCTTTCACAGTATCCCACGCTATTGTAGAAATAATAGGGTTACATATACAATCCTACCCCACCTGTATTTTACTAATCCTATCTTGGCCTTTATATTTGTATAAGAGCCCATTTGTACATAGAGCCAGCTCCTCAGTTTTACTCTTTGCTTCATAAAGATCTATGCATCTGCCTAGGAATTTCGTGAATTCATTGTTTTTAATTGCAGAGTAGTATTCCATTGTGTAAATATACCACATCTGCAATTAAAAACAATGAATTCACGAAATTCCTAGGCAAATGGTCAGAACTTGAAAATATCATCCTTAGTGAGGTAACCCAATCACAAAAGATCACACATGGTATGAAGTCACTGATAAGGGGATATTGACCCAGAATCTCAGAATACCCTAGACACAATCAGCATATCAATAGATTTCTAAAAAGATGGAAGGAGATACCCCTGGTCCTGGAAAGACTGGATGTAGGGGAACGCCAGGACAGAGTAATGAGAGGGGGTTGAATGGAGAAAAGAGGGAGGGAAGGGGGCTTATGGGACTTTCGGGGAGGGAGGAAACGGGAAAGGGGAAGTGATTTGGAATGTAAATTAAAAAAATAAAATAAAATTAAATTTAAAAAAAAAAAAAGATCTATGCATCACAGCCATGTTCTGTATGTTTTCAGAATAATTTCTTACCTGGGCCTTTTAACAAGATGAAGTTATTTCATTTGGGGACCACAAGATCTGACATTTTGACCTGAACAATGAACCCAACAAAACTGATGAATGGATGATTATATTATCTACATAATTTTTCCAATCATCATGAATTTTCTCTAATCATTTTCCTAAATATTCTAAACAATGAAGGTTCTTTACAATACACATGCACATAAAAGCACACAAACATTTAAAGTAACACATTTCTTTAGTGAATTCAACTGAATGTTATGATTTTAACAAATACATTCTTTCCATACTTCCTAGATTTCATGACAATAGAAAAGAACATTATTGGGTGGTCTGCACAGGTAAGTTATAAATACCAATTGCTTACTCATCTCATGGATCTAGAATGGTGGTTCTCAATCTTTCTAATACTGCAGTCCTTTAATGCAGTTCCTTATGTGGTGACCCCTAGCCATGTAATTGATTCCACTGGTACTTCATAACTGTAATTGTAATATTATTATTAATCATAATATAAATATCTGATATGCAACTCCTATGAAAGGGTCTTTCAACCGCCACCCCCACCCCAAAGGAATCACAACCCACAGTTTGAGAATCACTGTTCTAGAGGCTGTGTCATTCAAGATAAGGGACTGCTGTGGTGTTCATGCTGAGCCATGATATCACATCTGGGAGACAGGGAGAATTTTGGCCTAACCTCATTCTAGTAAGAAATCTCTTACTATGAAATCAGATGTCTTCTCATATGCTGTAATTTCATCGAGTATACATAACTATTAAAGTGATCGTTTACATAATGGTTTTATACAAACGCTTTGAAGTGTAGAGTTTGCCACAGTTATGTTTCTCTTGAGATACAGAACCAATAGAGTAAGTAGAGATAGATCATAAAGGATTCATTAGGGTAACAGGCTCATGAGACAATAACCTCAGAGGCAGAGAAGTCCCAAGACAGGACATCTGCAAGCTGGAAACATTGTGTGCTGATACAGTGTTTGATTTAACTCTGGAAGCCTCAGAATGAGAGAAGCAGATGGTATAACTCCAGAAAAAATACTGGATGAAATGTTTTATTTGTATAAGAGGGGATTATATAAAAAGATTGTGTATTGAGTTGTATGCCTAAGACTGGCCATCCCAGGTGCCACTAGCATCAGCATCCCAATTCAAAGTCCACAAGGATGGGGTTCTGATCTCAGGAGCATGAGAAGGGTACAACCCAGTTTCTGGAGAGACAGAGTTGCCTGTTTTATGCAGGATCCAGCTAGTTGGATTTCCCATAGTCAGTCCATTCAGATGTATAAGCCAATCTGTCTTGTAAACACCCTCATCAGGCTTTTATAAAAACCAAATATGTACATACACATGTACTGTCTTAAAGACACACACACACACAAAATCAGTAATGACACTCAAAGAACATTGCAATGTGTTTATGATAACATCAGTGAGAAATCTTACCTCCTCTCTGTAACTTTTTTTTGAGTTACTCTGTTTAAAAGATTATGAACCCTGAAACTACAGCATTTGACCAACTGTTGATTTTTCTCTTCTCCCAGTGTAATTGTTGACAAGAATATCCATTTGTGATAGGCAGGACACTGATGACACAACTATGTCAACACACATGTGCTGGAGTTAGTTAAAACATAAAGCTTTAATCAGCTTTTCATATAAATCAGTGTTTTGAGGTAGATTTTTTCCACGAACACTAGAATCAGAATATTAGGTCACAAAGAATTAGAATTAATTGAGTCATCCAGCTGTTGCTGTCAAAATAGTATATGAACCAAGCTTTTACTCCAAAAACAGTTTCTATAGAAGATCATTTTTTCTCAAAATTTAATGTTCTATTGCAATGTGCCATTAACAATTCCATGCAGTTTATTGCACATTATGTTAAGTCAATCACTTTTTCTACAAATAAAAATTTTCATTCAAAACTTATTCTATTTCCATAGTTAAGCTACTGATAATACTTAATTACTTTGGATAAGGAAAAAACAGTTATGCAAAATGTGCATTGTCTACAAATTTAAAGATTTGCAAAAAATTGAGAGAGCATGCCTCTTAGAATTTTATTAGTTCAAGTAACATAGACAAAAAGTGAAATACATCATGAGCACAAGAAAAGTTATTGAAAAATATGTTATATTTGGTATATGTAAAATGTGTCAAATTGCTGCTACCAGCTGCCTTTTGCCCTGGGTCTACTAGCAAAAGTAGCAATAGAATAATATCCTATTATTATGAACACAAAATCCACTTACCACCGTGCATATGTCCTATGGCAATTGTAACCCTCAGAGAACACCTCCATAACCACAGTGCCTTAAATAAGCAAGATTACAATAGGAAATGAACATGGCATTATAGAGCCAAAGAAATTTAGAACAGAAATCAGAAAGCTGGTTCATTCAAGCCACTGTGACCCAGTCAATCTAAGTGATATCTGTTTCAGAAGTGATAAGGGATGTGCAGGGTGGAGTGGATGCAGACACTGGCTCCAATCTCAAAAGCTATTTCTCATTGTCAAATATATGTTTAATCAAGAGTGTTGTTATAAGCAGGCAAATGTACAGAAAAGACACATGCATGCAAGTGTACCTTCTTAAACAATGTTAATGAGAGGATTCAAGCAGATATTTGTAGAAGATCTATTCAAACTGTAGAGTGTCTTCTTTAAGGCGAAAAAAAAACATGAAAGTACAATATAATATTTAACAAAGCTTAATGTTCTGGTCATATACATGAGACAGGCTTTTGAGTACATACCACTTAGTAGGTACACATAAATGGCAAGTTTTAATATAATTATTTCCATCTGAAGAGGTCTTCTAGTCTTTCAGGAAATGTATAATATACATTGTAAAATATTAAGAGCATAGAGCTTGTAAAAATTTAATGTGCACACCAAAGTCTTTTACAACCTTCTCACTCACTAAGTGGTCACACATTAAAATAAAATAAATCTTCACCCAAAGAGAAAGCACTTAAAACGTGCAGGCTTTTCAGATTTTAGTTCCCCCAAAGAATTCATTTTTCTTAATAGTGTCAGATATAATAAAATCATCCGTTCCATGGAAAAAATAATTAAAGCACTTAGCCCAATGGTTTACTTTCAGTATTTAAAAATCAGCTATTTCTTGTGATTAGTTATTTGGGGGTTCCATTAGATTTTATGATACAGTCTATAGACATGTACAATGGGTACTAATGACTTGAGACTCTCAGACAATTGTTATTTAAGTCACAAAACCAGAATACTTGCCAAGAACCTATGTTTCTCAGAATTGTACAGAGAATGCAAAATAATCATGAAGTCAGCAAAGGAGTATTGTAAATCCTACCAAGTGATATTTTTTGTATATTTCTAATTCCTCCCAAGCCACAAAAACCCTTGGCAGAAACAGCCTGCTGTTCTTTGTTGTTTTCTTCCATTTCTTTTTAATATATTCACTTATTTAAATATTTACTGAGGGTTTCCTGTATCAGAGGCACTTCCCTTTGCACCAGAGAAATATGCTGAAAAGAGAAACCTTCAGCTCCTGTCCTCAAAGCACTGAGCAACTTGCTTAGAAAATTATGTACTACATTACATCTGTTGTGGTCTGTTACTGCACCACTACTTCAAGGAATGGGTGTTCAACGTCAAGAAGGACCAGTGACTCTGCTGAGGGTACTCTGTAAAGCTTTACAGAGCTGATTAAAAATAGATCTAATCCTTTGCCTTGGGCAGATAGGAAAAGTGAAATAGCATAAACCTGGAAATGGGGAAAAGGATTTGTTGGAAAGAGGCTATATAGGTCTTTACTGCTAGAAGGGGTCTTTCATCCATATTCCTCGATGTTTTCTTTCAGAAGATGAATTCCAAATCCTGGCAGAAACTGGTGTGGATTTTCAGTTTTGTTGGAAACTACACAATCAGGTTTGCAGCACCAAGACACATATTTACCCTGACCTATGAATGATATGCATGCAGTATCCTATGCACAGAATTAACAGTGTAAAATCAAATACACAGCAATTGTTTTTGAAAGGATGGCAATCTCCGTATAGAATGCTATTTAAAATATATTGTTTTAAATATCTCTGTTGATTAAATTATCTTTTAATACATCAGAATAAATCACTTAGTCACAACCTAATTTACAGTGGTAGATATTTATAATGTTCCTTTTAACTAAAATGGACTTTCAAAAATCTGTGCCATCACCAGGCTATATGAATAATTATGATTCCTACACTGGAATAATATATAGTCATACTATATATTAGTGCTGTTCCTGGAACTGTTAAGTTTCTGATGATCAGACAGAACTGAGAAGTTAAGGGTCATAGTTGCACAAATTTCTTCATACCAGTATCTATTTTATCATGATGATGATGATAATAATAATAAACTCTAGGAAGGACTTGCATATGGGATAAAATCTAGGAGGGGAAACATCTGGCTGTAGCTAGTGATGCCTCTAAGTAAATTTCAGTGTTATCTACTACTCAATAATTTCAATCTGATTATACCTCCCTGATCGAAACAACAACTCTCTTCTTCAGGTCAGAAACCTAATCTGCCTTCATTTCAGAGATAAGCATAGGCATTATAAGAAGTGAAAAATTGCCACAAATGGGCCAGATGTTGTCTTTAATTGCTGCTTAACTTTTTAAAGTGTTTGCTTTCTTAGCATTCTGAGGACCAGCCATATTGGTTTTTGCCTCCTGAGATCAATCTTAGTATGAGTTTAATTGTGGTTGCTGGTCATTGCTTTGTCCCCTCTAACGCTTACACACTCAGAGGAATGTAGGGACCTTGAAATATTATCTATTGTGCTTTCTCCTGATCTGTGACATTATCTGTGAGATTGCCAGAAGTGAAAGCTCTTCCAATTTGTATTGATAGATTGGGAGTTGAAATCTTATTGTAAGGCCTTTTGTCAAAAACTACAAGCCTATTTAAAAGATAGTGTCATGCTTATCTGCTTGTATGCACAAGGTGCTGTATTTTCATCATCAATTCCTAAAAGATATGTAAGAGACAGGCATATTTTCAATATTTTATAAAAAGACATTCAGGGAATTAGGGATATCTATCAAATATGGTTCTCAGAACGTTATAGGAGTTCAAAGGGCTTTATCCAAAAAGTCTGTATAATTATCATCCATATTCATTTCTAAAGAGGCAAAGCAGCTTTTAAAAATTTGGACATATGCATATATGCGTGTATGTGGTGTGTGTGTGAGGGTGTGTGTGCGTGTGTGTGTTTAGTAATTACAAAAATGGCTGTTGCATGCCCCCCAAATACTTTTGTCACATAATTATACTTATAATGCAAAAATGAAGACACCATATGCCTTAAGCTACTCAAAATCCAGTGGTGGTTTTATAGAAACTGAAAAGCCATGATATTCATAAACCACAGGGTTAGAATTCTCCAGTTCCTAAGGAGCCTCTGGTATTGACCTGTCTCAGGCATTTTTTATGTATGATTTGCCCAATCATGGGCTGTTTATATCTCATATCAATATCATCTTCCTACCAGCACACAGTATGCATGGTAGTTTTTGGTAATATGTTTCCACATTTTCTGCACTGTGGTTTACCAAGGTGATGTTTTCTTATAAATATGTGACTAGTTTCCTGGCTTATAGAACATTTTGAATTTTATTCAGGTGAGAAACACTGTGCTTCATAAAAAGCTAAATTAAATTTGGTCTTTCATGCAATATTTTTCATATATTTTACCATACTTTAAACTTGCTTAAAACTATGTGTATTTGGAGAATTGCTTTAGATGTAGTCCTAAAATAACTCTAAGAACTCATAAACACTTGAATTTTCTCTTATCATGTCATCATGTTTTATCACTTTGAACTTCACTTTCTCGTTTAAGGATCTGGAATATGTTTTTTAAAAAAGATTTACAATACTATACACAAATTTAAGTGGCTGAAATAAGAGCTAGATGTCAGGAAGATTGCTGCCAACAGAGTCAGAGACTGAAGGCTGTAACAAAAGAGTCTAAGGGAAAATGGTGGAGAAGTATTATTTAAGAAGTCACAATTTTTTTCCGGGGATATATTGCTATATGCCTGAAGAATAACTGTGACCTAGGATGTTAATAATAGCAAATATGTGGTGGATAATTTTAATTGTCAAAGTGACACAATTTAGACTTCCCTGGTAAGAAAGTTTCAATGAGGGACTGTTTGAACCAGATTGGTCTGTGGGCATGGTCTCTGGTATAGTGTCTTTGTTATATTTACTAACATGGGAGCACCAAACACTTTTGGTCAGAGAAGGCTGGATTGTACAAGGATAGAGAGAAATAGCTAAGAACTAGAATGTACACATTAATTCAGTGCTCTCTGACCTTAACTGTGGATATAATGTGACTTGCTGCTTCAAGTTTCTGACAACTTAACTTACCAGCAATGGTAACAACCTAGAATTATGAGCAAAGCAAACCCTTTCTCTCTTAAATTGTATTTGTCAGGGTATCTTACCTTGTACAACAAAGAACTATACAAGGTCCATCAGGTTTACTACAATTGGAAAGTTCATGATAAAATAATCAATTCTTTCTTTCACTTGACATGTTGGTTTTCTTGTAAGAACACTACTGTCTTGTATTACATCTCAATTATTCCACTAGCATGCTAGATCATGGAACTTTAACCCTATTAAAATAGTCTATCTTCCTATAAAACAAATGAGAACTATTCTTACAGAATCCATGTCAGATTATTAGTTGTGGACAAAGTAAAATTTTTCAGGAAAAACACATTGTAATTTTGGGAATCAATTCATCCTACTCTGTAAATCTGAATCACCAGAGAATCATCTTTTTTATTCTGTTTATCTATGTGATGACACTTCTTTCCACAAATACTTATTGTGTATTCACTGGCACTAGAAAACAAAAGATAAGAGATAGAAATAATTCCAAGTCAGTGAAGAATGATATAACAGACATGGGAATATGAGCTAATAGGAAAATCACAAGTTGGGTAAAGTACATGAGATCAGGTGGTTATGAGCTCAGATGAAAAAAGAGACTAGTCACATAAGAATTTGAAATTATGAGGTAGTGGTACTGGAATCCAGGAAAAAATCTAGAAAATAAAATTGCTTTGCAATAATAAAGGTTTGAGAAGAGATGGAGAGACTGTAATAATAAAGAAATGGGTGAGGTCACACCCATAAATGGGTGAGGTTATGAGAGTTAAGAGACCAAGCAAGAGAGATTTGAATTCCTTCAAAATCACTGAGAAGCGACTGGTAGAAGGAAATATAGGAGGTAAAATGATTTGTACATAGGTAGGAAAACTCATCATTCTAGTCATTAGGAAGACACTGGACCACAATTCTGAAAATCTGAAAATGTATTAAGAATCTATAGAAAGAGTTCTGGTGTTGAGTGATTATGTCTGAATCTATATGGCCATGCAAGAAATTCTTAAAGGTAACAGTGAGTTAAGACACATTTTATTGGCACAATGATGCATTGCTGATGAATTAAATTTTGAGGAAAAAAGAGAGTTAATGACAGAACAGGTATTTTAGACTTCTTATTTGATCAGGTAAGAGATAATGGAACTTGTAAAAGAGATAAAATGAAAAGGGAAGAGTATCTAACAGTGATAAGAGAAGCTTTGTGAGTTGTAAATTTAATATGATTTTTGGAACATCCATAGAGAGATACAGAAGATAACCTCAAAGGTTGCCTGCTTAGTCTAATGGAAATACCTCAGCTAGAATAAGATATTCATAATCATTACTGTGTCAATGTTGGACAAAGTCACAGTGATGAATGAACTATGTTGGTATAAATGTAGACATAAATAAAGGCCCTGAATTGTTCTATGAAGCTATCTTTGATATGAACCAATAATAGAGGAGAAGAAATTAGTTAATAGAGGATTAAAAATACTCAAATGCAAGAGATAAGTAATACATTTTGACAAATAGGAGAAAAATGAAGACCATTCATGAAAGGGACGCTTGAAGTTGCTGGCAAGTTGGGGACTGAAACATGCCCATTGATAAGAAAAATGTCAGTTCAATGACATAGCTACATATACCCTGGAGGCAGGATTTTTAGGTAAGGAACTGGAGACATAGTGTGTTAGAAGCTATTTTTTAATGTATAGCTCTAATGAGAAGCAAAGAGTTGGGAATAGGATCCATTCCCTCCCCTTCCATCCTTCTTTTTCCTTCCATTTATTTATTCCTCCACTCTTACTTCTTTACTTCCTTCTTTTGTTTCAGGCTGGCCAGAAACTTTTAGGTCTCGTGAATCAGCTTCTCAAGTAGCTGTGGTTGCAAGCACCTTTAAACAAATGCTAAATGATGCTGTTTATGGAAATGAAAGAACAGATCAGAGAATACTGGAACAGGAAAAACAGCAACAAAATAATAACCACAAAGTCTCCAAGCAAGATCAGTGATACTGAAAGCCATGGTCAAGGAGAAGACTGGCCCACTGTACCATCTTTAGGCAGGCAATGTCTTCTTTAGGACCCAAAGATTTTCTTTAAGTAGGTCACCACAAACCAACCATCTAATATCCAAAGCCTATAAATTCACCCTGAGAAAAATAAACTGTTCTTCAGCATTTAAATACACCCTACACTTGTTTCTATTTATTGCTTCCAACATCTTTAGAGGAATTTGTTCTTGCTTACAAGACTCTACATTTCGTGATTTCCTATATTTAGGGCAAGTAAAAAAAATATGCTTGGAAAAATTATGAACAATCTTGAGAAATTTTACAAAGAAAAGTCAACCCAAATATTCCCCTGGTATCATGGGTAAGTATAATATTGTAAGGTACAGTGTAAAAAGAAACATAGCCTAAATTTCCCTAAAACAAAACAAAACAAAACAAAAGGTAGAATCTTCCAGCATCAGGATCTATGAGGGACAGTGAGACATGTCGTAGCTTAGAGTTCAAGCAAACCAATAGTGTCTTCATGCTTCTCAGGAAACAGTTTTATGTGTTGCTTCAGTTCTCCTGGACTCTCTCCTTTCTTATACAAAATAAATCTCTGAAATTTTTAAAAGCTTCTCATCAAAACACCATGAAGAGTGTATTAAAGGTAAGCAGCAAACTGAGAGCAGGATTTGAACCTTCTAACAAACTTATAATATGTAACTGCAATACTTCAGAATTCCTATGAATTTAGAACTAAAATTAAAAAGCTAACCAACAGAAGAGGAAAAAAAGCAAATGAAAATTAGAAAATAAGCATAACATCTCAGAAACATTTGAACTGTTCATAATTGGCAAAACACAAAGAAATTATGCCCAGCCTAGAGACTCATACCTGAAAGTGCACAGGAGGATGGGGAAGAAGACCTCTACAAATCAGAGGCCAGCTAGAGCTACTTTTTAATATCCAGTAATACAGGAGAAGCTGGAGTCACCACTGGATTCTTAGGCTCATTAATAAGATCGTTTAGTAGTATTCCATTGTGTAAATAAACCACATCTTCTGAATCCATTCCTCCGTTGAGGGACATCTGGGTTCTTTCCAGCTTCTGGCTATTATAAATAAGGCTGCTATGAATATAGTGGAGCATGTGTCCTTATTGCATGCAGGTAGGAATACTACTCTGCAATTAAAAACAATGAATTCACGAAATTCCTAGGCAAATGGTCAGAACTTGAAAATATCATCCTTAGTGAGGTAACCCAATCACAAAAGAACACACATGGTATGCAGTCACTGATAAGGGGATATTGACCCAGAATCTCGGAATACCCTAGACACAATCAACATATCAATAGATTTCTAAAAAGATGGAAGGAGAGACCCCTGGTCCTGGAAAGACTGGATGTAGGGGAACGCCAGGACAGAGTAACGAGAGGGGGTTGAATGGAGAAAAGAGGGAGGGAAGGGGGCTTATGGGACTTTCGGGGAGGGAGGAAACGGGAAAGGGGAAGTGATTTGGAATGTAAATTAAAAAAATAAAATAAAATAAAAAAAAATAAGATCGTTTAGAGTGGATTCACACAGAATCAAACAGACATTTGGGGGGAGGGGTAAAAGAAAAACCACAAGGCAGAAATGTGTAAACATGAGCAGATTCCCAGAGGAGAAGACTGGAGGAGAGAATGAAAAGAAGCCAAGTTAGTTTAAAAAGTAGATCTGTAGCACAGGGAAGGAGAACTCAGAGCTGTGGTTCTCAACCTGTGGGTTGTCATGTTTTGGAGAGTGGCATATAATCTATTCTGCAATAAGATATTAGCATTATGATCCATAACAGTAGCAAAACTACAGTTGTGGAATGATGACAAAATAATTTTATGGTTGTATTACTACAACATGAGGAGCTATATTAAAGGGTTTCAGCATGAAGAAGGTTGAGAACCACTGCTTTAGAAAAAGAGTAAGGAAACACAAACTGTTGGTACAGGGAAGCCCAAGGTGTTGAGGAAAGTATGCTTAGAAACCAGAAAGAAAGAGAAGCTATGTTTTTCTAAATAAGTCAGAAATACAGGCAGATTTAGAATGCTATAGGACTGTGGGTCTGTAAACTTATACAGTAAGGGAGGATTCTAGGATGGAAAATATTACATCTAATTATTAAAGAACTAATTATTGTGCCCATTTATTTAGCAACCTTCCTATGTGAATCCATTTGATAAAGTGATTAAACTAGTCCAACTGGAATGTTATGCCTTCCCCAGGCCTTTGTTTTGTTTGGTTTGGTTTGGTTTGGTTTGGTTTCCATTTCATTTCATTTCCTTTGGTTTCTATTGTTCCTTTCCTACTCTAACTCCAGGCCAGCCTAGGACACAGAGTGAGGGAGAACCTGTCTCAAAAATAAGTAGGTAAGAACTCTTTGTTAGCTCTGTACCCCATTTTTTAATAGGGTTACTTGGCTCTCTGGAGTCTAACTTCTTGAGTTCTTTGTATATATTGGATATTAGCCCTCTGTCGGATGTAGGGTTGGTAAAGATCTTTTCCCAGTTAGTTGGTTGTCGCTTTGTCTTTTGACAGTGTCTTTTGCCTTACAGAAACTTTGTGATTTTATGAGGTCCCATTTGTCAATTCTTGATCTTAGAGCATAAGCTATTGGAGTTCTATTCAAGAAATTCTCCCCTGTGCCCATATGTTCAAGGTTCTTCCCTAGTTTCCTTTCTATTAGTTTCGGTGTGTCTGGTTTTATGTTGAGGTCCTTGATCCACTTGGAATTGAGCTTAGTGCAAGGAGATAAGAATGGGCCAATTTGCAATCTTCTGCATGTTGACCTCCAGTTGAGCCAGCATCATTTGTTGAAAAGGCTATCCTTTTTCCACTGCATGGTTTTAGCTCCTTTATCAAAGATCAAGTGACCATAGGAGTGTGGATTCATTTCTGGGTCTTCAATTCTGTTCCATTGATCTACATGCTTGTCACTGTACCAATACCATGCAGTTTTTAACACTATTGTTCTGTAGTACAGCTTGAGGTCCGGGATATTGATTCCTCCAGAAGTTCTTTTACTCTTGAGAATAGTTTTAGCTATCCTGGGTTTTCTGTTATTCCAGATGAATTTTTGAATTGCTCTTTCTAACTCTATGAAGAATTGAGTTGGGATTTTGATGGGGATTGCATTGAATCTGTATATTGCTTTTGGCAATGGCTGAGAAGCACCTAAAGAGATGTTCATCATCCTTAGTCATTAGGGAAATGCAAATCAAAACAACCCTGAGATTCCGCCTCACACCAGTCAGAATGGCTAAGATCAAAAACACAGGAGACAGCAGTTGTTGGCGAGGATGTGGAGAAAGAGGAACACTCCTCCACTGCTGGTGGGATTGCAAGCTGGTACAACCACTCTGGAAAGCTGTCTGGTGGTTCCTCAGAAAACTGGGCATGACACTCCCAGAGGATCCAGCTATACCACTCCTGGGCATATACCCAGAGGCTTTACCTGCATGCAATAAGGACACATGTTCCACTATGTTCATAGCAGCCTTATTTATAATAGCCAGAAGCTGAAAAGAACCCAGATGTCCCTCAACGGAGGAATGGATTCAGAAGTTCTGGTATATTTACACAATGGAATACTACTCTGCAATTAAAAACAATGAATTCACAAAATTCCTAGGCAAATGATCAGAACTGGAAAATATCATCCTTAGTGAGGTAACCCAATCACAAAAGAACACACATGGTATGCAGTCACTGATAAGGGGATATTAACCCAGAATCTCTGAATACCCAAGACACAATTCACATATCAATAGATTTCCAAGAAGATGGAAGGAGAGACCCCTGGTCCTGGAAAGACTGGATGTAGGGGAATGCCAGGACAGAGAAGTGAGAGGGGGCTGAATGGGGAAAAGAGGGAGGGAAGGGGGCTTTTGGGAGGGAGGAAACGGGAAAGGGGAAATGATTTGGAATATAAATAAAAAAATTAGAATATAAATAAATAAAAAATATTAAAAGAATAAGTAGGTAAAGCCTAAACAACAACAACAAGAAACAAAGGGCTCTAAAATAAAATCGCAATGAAGCTTCATTCCAGATGCAGGCACACAGTTCCAGTCCAAAGCATCTTCAGAGGACATGGTGAGAGGGCTACAAATCACTCCTTTGTATTGGTGGAGGTGTAGCACATTAGTTACTCTGAGAAAGAACTTGTCATCTCCTGATCAAACTTATGTACACATATGCATATTCTTTTATGCCAGGATTAATACCCTACAAAACTTTTCAGCCAGGAATCATGGGCAAAAATAGCCACATATTGTGTAATGACTCAAAAGTCATCAACATCAGATCAGGAAAACAAGTAAAATAATAAATTGTATTTCAGTTTCCACCCATGCAGGACAGAATTCCCCAGCAGTGAAAAATTAGTGAAGTGTAGAGAAGCTATAAAAACATGATTCTCAAGGGCAAGGACTTACATAAACATACATGCCTAATTGGAGTACATTATGTGAGTCCATTTTTGTAAAGCTTGAACCAGAGAGAACACAACCTAAGTTATATACATAGATACATACAGTCAATGAAGAATTATAGTACTCAAAAATGCTATTGCATAGTCAACCATATTAAAATATTGAAAAGTTTCAATGAAAATATTTAAGAAGCAACTTTTAATAGCTCCATAAATATGATACAAAAACACAAAACATCACCAGGAACTAAAAGGCAAGATGAAGTAGCTTAAAACACACAGAGATAGAAAAATGGCTGATCATAGGTTATTAGAAGGTATTGTCAGATTTAGTCATTTTCTTTTTTGAAACTCTCTTTTAAATGAAGATTTTTCATCCATGATTGACTCTTTCCCATTCATACACAAGACAGTTTTACTCAGGAGTGCCTCTTTCCCCTTTCCCAGAGCACTACTCTTTAAGTACACTAGAAGTTAAAAGAAATCTTTTCAGATGGACAGTGAGGAACAATTTTTAAATTAAAAAGGGGATTAAAAAGAAATAAATATACAGTTATGAAGAGTAACCATAGGTTACTAATAGAAACTGGTGTCTGTATAAACGTCTCTAAACAAATAAAGACGAATGTGTACATGTGTGTGCAAGTGTATGTCAGTGTATGTACATATTCATGTAGAAGCTAGAGACCAAGTTTTGATGTTGTTTGTAGGATACTTCCTCAGGACAAGGATTCTCAGTGAACACAGAGCAAACTAATTCAATTAATTTGCGTACAATCTTCAGTAATCATCTTCTCTGCCTCCCCAAGATTAGCGGTAAAAGTGAGTACTAGTGCTCCAGAGTTTCCACCTGGATGCTGAGACTATAAACTCAGGTTCTTGTAATTTCATGAAAAACACTTAGATTGGGCTATCTCCGAAGCCTACAGAAGTCTACTTCACAAATTATCTGCAAATATATTCTCCCTAACACTGAAGTTAATTCTTAGGTCCAAGGCACATATATTTATCAAGTGTGCTTTCGTGACATATTTAAATATGACTTAAACATGACAAGTACAGAATCCTGAACCCATGACAAGTGACTTACTTGGTCACTTGGTGGATCAGGAATGCCTAGTTCTGAGGAGTTCTTACTATATAAGTATTTAGGGCCCGGGCAGAGAAATTTCTTAGCATATGATATTCATACTTATTCATGAATTTTTGAGAATTTCACACATGAGGACACTTATTTATGTCATTTCCCTCATTTCACCTCTTTAAATCCTCTTGCGTCCCCCCCACTACTTTCTCTTCTAAGTTCATGTCATTTTCTTCTAAGATCTCTCTCTCTCTCTCTCTCTCTCTCTCTCTCTCTCTCTCTCTCTCTCTCTCTCTCTCACACACACACACACACACACACACACACTTCACTATGTCTAACTATTATTGTCCATATGCACTTAGGCTTAGGTGACAAACCCAACTGATAGTTCCTGAAGAAAATTGGCTCTTTACTACTCAGCAGTCACTGAAAGTCTGCAACTCTTCATCTATCAGTGGAGCCTTATGAACCCTTTCCCCATTGATCTTGGCATGTTCCCTCCTGCGACTTTGTGCAAGCCTGCTGCAGGCAACCATATGAGACTATATGAATGAGGCATCCCTGTCTTGTAAAAAAGACCTTATTTTTTAGAGTTACGGGTTTGATTCTTTGGCTATTGCCATCTTTCTACTCCTCCTCACCATGACTCCTGGTCTTGAATGTAGGGGTCATGTTATAGATGTCCCATATTTAGAGCTTAGTATTTAATAGGCATTTATTTGCACTTTGACCAATTGTGGTTCTCTGTTACCATGGAGAAGCTGCTAAAAGATTCTCCGGTATGGGTGCACTTGTCTATGGGTATAGGAATAAGCACCTAGAAGGCAATTGGACATTCTATTAATTTAGCAAAATGGTACTAGTAGGTTCTCTTTTAGAATATATGACCTTTGCCGTCTCAGGTTCCTGGTTAAGTTTACAGTACCAGGAGTAAGTTCTACCCTGTTAAACAGAAAACTTTTGGTTACCTCTGAGATATTAGTGCCACTGTTGCACCATGGGGCTTATCTTTCTTGCCGTGTCATTACTGTAATTTGCTGGGTTTGCAGTTAGGAAGGGTTTTAATAACTTTTTTCCCACAGCGGTTTTCATGTATTCTGCTAATAATAAGTAAGAGATCTCTTCTTCAGGAAGGAGTCTTCTAGATCAATAACAGCTTGATTTCTCCAAGTCCTATGACTAAAGTGGCTGGGGTCTTCAGCAATAATCTTGCCCTCAAGTTCAGACAGGCAAAATAAATAAATAAAAATATAAAGCAATTATAAGAGTGGATATTGTTTTTGGTATTTCTTCCCCTACCTCTCCCCAACCAACAACTTAGCAAATCTAGTTAGGTTTCTATTTAAATTATATCTTTAAATTAAACTAATGGGCTTATACATAAGTTATAAAAATTATAGTTATTGATGAGGTTTAATGTTATCCTTGAATGCATGCATATATATACATATATACATACATATGTACATATATACATAAATATATATAATGAGTAATAGTCAAAGAAGATAACTATATTTATCATTGTTTATTTCTTTAGAGAAAAGTACTTAAACCCTTTTCTTCTAGATTTTGAGATGTATAGTACTTAACCATTTTCTAGGCATCAGCTAGCTTGAGCTTCTGTCACCAATCTAAATTTAGTTTTACATCCTTTACATCCTAGTATTTTCTATACATTGTCATTGTAATATGCTCTTTGGTATAACTGGCAGCAGTCAACAGCTCTGGACATGAGGTCATTGCCCTCATTTGAACAAATGCTGATAAGACCTGAATCCACTTTGAATGAAACTATCCACTCTTCTATCTATCACTCCCTACTGCTGAGACTCTTTTCTAGATGCTTCCATTGCTGGAGCCCTCTTAATAATAGTTTGAGCTCTTGGCCTCTGTCCTTCCCAGTTGAATCCATCTTAAACCTTTTAGAGAATTAATTTACCTGGGTTACTGCTTTCTTTATCAACTGTCAGATCTTTAGTCACCATTTTTCACAGACATAGATCTACCTCCTCCCATTGGCAGTCTCCCAATATCTGCCCAACATGACTCCCCCAGTTTTTTGTTTCTTTTTACTCCTTGTATTTTCTTCATATTTTTGGAGCTACATGCACATAGCCCTACCTCCTCACACATATGGATTTCAATCGCCTGTGTGTTCGGAGTGAAGATCAAGAAATATTTTATAATATTTAAAATTTCTCTTGTTGTACTTGATATAATTTAGTCATGTACAGATGTTTACATTTCCACAGGAGTCTGGTAAACATGATTTACTCAACTGGCATTTATGACAGGCTGAATTGTCCTCTACTGGACCATCAATCAATGATGCTAGGATTTCTCCATCTTCTATGTTTCTTGACTATTCTGACTTACACAGCACAATGTGACATTTGTGACTCTTTCTGGATCCCAAGATCCCCACTGTTATTCTATCCAGTACTTATCAAGCATCAAGACCACCAGAGAGGGTCCACCCCATTCTACACTGCTGTTAAATCTATAAATCACTATCTTTGATTTGCAAAAGAAGGTGAAGTGGAGATTTTTCTGTGGCTTGTATTTTTCTCTATAACTCTGACTCTCCAATAGCTTTCCATCATTAGCTTACTTCCCCCCTAATTTGAGCATATGTGATGAAGGAAACCACATCTCATTCTTTTTAAGGCTCTTCAGAAATATCTGTTGCTCATTACCATTGTTTTTTGTTGTTATTGTCATTTAATATTCTAAAGATCAAAACTTGAAAAGCTGTGCACTCAGTTTGCTCTATAAGGAAAGGACTAATTTTAAACCACTTAGTCACCAATCAATCTTAAGTAAATTAAGCAAAAGCAATATCTGACTCAATTTGTTTAGAAATTCAGTTTCCTGACTTCTCTGTCATACAGGGCATCTGTCAGCCTAGAGTTAAGAAAAAAAAAGGCTTATTGAATTTTAATGTTGAACCAATGTTGCTTTCACTATCCTCTACATTGTGGGAAAGAGAGTGACAGGGAGTCCAAGAAACAAGTGAAAATTGGTCTTTCTTTCTCTCACTTTTCTTTAACCTTCGCAAAGGGTTCAAACGTTCAGTCTGTCCTTTCTATGAACCTACTATTTACAGCAACCTCTCTTAACCTATATATAATGCATGAAGAAATCCAGGCAGAATAATATTGCATGTAGGCACTCATATGACTGATTGCATTGAACTCTGAAAGCTTTCAAATGTCAGGATCACGATACTGCCAGGTCCCCAGCTAACTCCATCTGCCAAGGCAACTCTTGTCAACCCCCAGAAAAAATTATGCATAATTTTATAGGATGAGACTTCAAGTGTAGAATCTGTCTCGATCTGGAGGACTTATATGACTACCTCGCTTCTCTGAATTATTTTTCATAATATAACATCTTCAATAGGGTTTCATTAATGCTTTCCACTGAATGGCAGAGTCTATAAATCTGTATGGTGATTTAAAGGCATCTATGACATGTGAACAGGAGGTAATACTGTAAATGAATACCGATTTTCTCTTTTCCTCTTTCCTGATTATTATAATAGCTAGCTGTTTTGCTTGATCCCATCTCTCACACTCTACCCAGGGCAGAGAAAAGGAGACAGGGAATGCATAAGGATGGCAGATACTACTTCTAAATCAGGGAGTTCTAGCTCTGTCTCAGCGCCCAGGGCACCTGGACCTGCATTTGTCACGTCATACTCAGAGAAGTGAATGTGGTCAGTGAAAGTGACCCAGTGAATTCTATTCTGTTTTAACTATTTAATTAATTTAAAAATTCTAATATATCCCACTTGAATGGCTAAGCTTTCATATTCCTTTATCATCTTAGGCACAGGTAGTATTTCGAAATGAGAGTAATGTAACTAAGACAGAAAAAAAATCCAATACTATGGAAAGGTTGGCCCTATAGACAAATTAGGCTTGATCTAACACAAAAATAACTGGGTAGTCCATGTGGAAGATATAAGACAAATAGAAGATATAAAACAAATGGTTTTTTGAAATACTGGAAGCTGTATTATTTATCCAGCAAATACTACCCATGTCATTCCAGGTTGTACACCAAAGACATTGATCTTTTCTTACTTCTGCTTTTCCCAGAATATACTACCCAGACCGAATCTTGGTATAGACCTTGGGAAACTAAATCTTTAAGAATAAACAGAAATGTTGTAAGGCTAAAAGGGAACCTGAGTCAAACCTGAAATTGGTGTGTAAAAGGTTAGGAAGCTGTACCCTTGAATGTTCGATGGAGCTTCTGGAGTCTTGTGGAAAAATAGGGAGACCAGCTAAGGGACCTGAAAGGGACAGCAACTCCACAAGAAGACCAAGAGAATCAACTATCCTGGATCCTTGGGGACTCACAGAGACTGAATCACCAACCAAAGTGCACACATGGCCTGGAACTAGGGCCCCTTGCATGTATGTATATACCAGAAGTGCACCTTGTCTTCATTCTAGTCCTTCAGAAACTGGAGTGGAGCTGACCCTGACCCTGTTGCCTGGCTGTGTGGATCATGTTCCCTAACTGGGCTGCCTTGCCTAGCCTCAGTGGGAGAGAATATGCCTAGTTCTTCAGTGACTTGATGTGCCAAGATGAGTTTGTACCCAGGGGCATGTCTTCCCCTTTTCAATGTAGAAAGGGAGGGGAATGAGATGAAGGGTATGTGAGGGGGAACTGGGAGGAGGGGTTGAAATAAGTTTGTAAAGTGAATACATACATTAATTAATGGATAAAAATAGATCTTATAGACCACACATCCGTCAGAGAGAAGCTATACCATACCAATAACCTGTCTAGGTTTATTCAATATAGTACTATGGATATGTTTAGAACATGTTATCCTTGTCAGTTTCTTCTCTGTATGTGGTACGATGCTACATAATATCCTTGGTTTATAACCACTAGATCAGTGGTTCTCAACATTCCTAATGCTGTAATCCCTTAATACAGATCTTCATGTTGTAGTGACCCACAACCATAAGATTATTTTGTTACTACTTCATAACCATAATTTTGCTATTCTTATGAATTGTAATGTAAATATGACATACAACCTCTAAGAGTCGCAACCCACAGATTGGAACCTGTAGAGTCAGTTAACCAGCTCTGTTCTCCCTACAGGCTGCATGTGTACACCAGCCCAAGAGCTATCTGAATTCACAAATGAAAGCCACACACACCAGTTAATTTTAATACGCCTTGACTAGCTTAATGGCTGGGCACTTCTAATCCTTCCCGCAGCTAGCAAACATTCCCAACAGGTATTCTGGAGTCAACATCCTTTAAAATCTATATTTCATCTCTCTTACACCAGACCCAATTGGGGAAGTGGCCTCTAGACCTACTTAGCCTAATTCTTGCATGGCTTGTCTTTCCTACACCCCTCTCATGGCAATCTGCTTTCCCCTTCTCTCTCCTAAGCCTAGGAGTCCTAAAAGTCCCACCTCTGTCTGTCCCTCCAAGCCATAGGCTGCTGGCATCTTTACCAATTGGAACCAATTGGGAGCAGGGTCTGATGTGCAAAAACTCATGTAAGCAGTTTTGGTGACCAAAATTAACATAATAACACAAGCAGCATTAGGCCAAACCTACTTCAGAGAACTACTGTACCAGATTCCAAAAGCACTTTGCCATTTATGACAGCAAAAACTTATCAATAGATAAGGTTGAACACACCTTAGTTGCCTAAAATGCATCACATTCCCTATGCTGACCTGAAATACTTTGCTTTAAGTGGATTTGAAACATCACAATTCTGATTGTTTAGCATGCCACAGAAAACTGAAAAATTAGGTTATAGATAACCTCTTAAACATTTCTTTTCACCAATAAATATTACTAATATTAACTCTCCCTTCTCTCCTTCATTCTGCTCTCTCTCTAGCAATCCCCCTCTTTCTCTTTCTCTCTCTCCCCACTCACTCTTTCTCTCTCTTGCTTGCCACCCTCTATCCTTCTCTCCCTCATCTACTTTCTTCTTTCTTTTCATCCTTCTTTCTCTGTTTACTGTCTAAGTATGGTAGTTGGAATCCTGAGGGATAGAAATTTGGTAATGAGGGATGAATAGTTCATGTTAAGAGTCAAGAAAAAAAAGTTGATATATTTGTCATATTCTTGTCATTAAAACGTGTATATTCTTCAGAATTCTAAAGTCAAGTGAGTATTAAAAACTAAAGTCAAGCTTATTCCATTCTATGGAGGTGTACCATATATTGTTGATAGTGAAACCCATGTATTGCTTAATGTATGACAAACACATTTCTAACTTCCTCATTATGTTTGCTTTTTAATTATTGACATAATACTATCAGGAGGTATTGTTATAGGGATTTCACAGATGAGCAAATTGTAGCCTTGGGAAGTAGACTAAATTGTCCAATCTATGGTAAAATGATGGGGTTAGCATTGTATTATTCATGAGTAAATCTAAAGCAATAACCTAAACAACCATGGAAGCTAACAACTCACCCATCATTATTTAGTCATCATTTTTGAAATCAAAATTTTGTCCTAAATATTTTGATCTAAATAAGCTAAAATTGTGTCATGTCAACATTTTATATACAAACCATTTTCTAGAAGACTATATAATTTGGGTGGTAATTTTTAGTTTCAGCAAAAATTATAAAAATCAATGAAGTTTGAACATATACTCATTTATATTGTTTTTAGTAAGTAGCACAACAGTCCAATATATTTATAATTTTGAGGTCAAATCAGGGCACTTTCTACAGGACATAAAGGGCACTTTGATGGTTATGTTGGAATAGTATGTAAATATGATCTACCTTGATTAAAGTGGAAAACAGTGGAGAACGTCCTTCATGACTGGTATTTTTTAAACTATACTCTATTTTATATTAAAGCAGTTTGATCTCTCTGTCTCTCTCTCTCTCTCTCTCTCTCTCTCTCTCTCTCTCTCTCTCTCTCTCTCTCATGCATACACACACACACACACACACACACACACACACTCACACCATCAAGAAATGCAGGTAAATTGAAGGAACTGGACAATATACATTGATTAAGTTAATTCAGAACAGAAAAGCAAATATCACAGGATCTATCTTAACTGTGGCCAATGCTCTGAATTCTTTGGTTTTAGTACATAACCCCGAGTAAGACTGAAGCAGAAAGTCAGGAGGGGCTACAGCATGGAAGGGAAGACGATGCTCATCTTCATTTTGAAAATTCAGAAGTGCCAGTGAAGCTGTATGCTGTGCTCATAGATATTACAATTACCAAAAAAGTAATTCAAACCTATGATCTTTTTTTACATTTTATAGTCTCATATTTCATATTCTCTACTCCAAATCATTAGATTTTTAATGTAATTTCAGAAGGTAACTCTTTGAAAAAATTGCTTTCTCATAAAACGTTTTTTCCTTCACAGGATTCTCCTTTTACATCTTGCGTTAGCTGTAGTTCAGATTGTCTGGCATCTTTCTTCATATCTGTTCTCTTAGTTAATATCTTAATCTGATATCTCCTGCAATAATGAGGTTAACTTGCAGAAGCCTATGCCTCTTTGCTCGCCCTCTTCAATACTCAAGATTAGCCAATGAAATGGATTTGCTCTCTGGTTCTATCACATTCTCCCTCTGAAGGAGAAGACCCATGTTTTCTAGATTGGTGCAACCCACCAAGGTGTTGAACCCACACCATAACTTCTATTCAATAATATTAGGTAATGATGTGTGGACATATTTTAGCAGGCTAAGTTTTGTTACCTTTCTAGAAGCTGTATGTCAGAGTCCCTGCTTTCTATGATCATTATAGGATCTTGCAGCAAAAGGCAGAGTGTTAGTGATACAACGATAAAGCATGCATTAAAAACAGAGACAGAAGTCACACACACACGTACACACCAAAATATGTAGACAGAAACCAAAAATAAATGAATAAATAACAAGTTTCTTCCAAGAGCCTTCACAAAGAAGACAGCCTTGCTAGCACTTGGGACCAATGTTACCCATTTCTGACTTTAAAAGTCTGACTTTTTAAATTACCTGATTATAAACTGTATCAGTCGAGGTCATTGAGTTCTGTGGGGATGCGCTATAGCAGCAACAGAAAGCTGATATCGAAGGCGAGCAGTACTTTAACATAACCACCCTTGTCAGAACCTTGCATTTCACCTTATGATAGTATTCTCAAACTGAGGTAAGCACACTTGACTTTTACTGCTGTGGAGTGCCTGGCCTCCTCAGTTTCCTCATAAGGTAAGGCTGAAGCTTTGGGCATTGTGGGTTCAAGAAACAAAATTAAGTCTTAAATGGTGAGAAAAGAAAACACATTGGGATGAAAGGGATGCGTAACTGTTCTGTTGCTATATTTTTCCAACCCAATTACCCTGTAAAAGAAATCTCAACTCAATCAGTAATAATACAATCTATAAGCCTAGATTGGGCAGATCTCCCACTACACTACTCTATTCCCATCTATATTATCCCATATAACTTGCAGTTTTTCCAGGCTACGAAGGTTTCTCTGCAGTCTCTCCGCCAATCCTTCGTTGCTCCTCCCCCTTTCAGGCGATCCTTTTCTCCTCCCCGAAACTCTCAGCTCCTCCCCTTCCTCCTGCCCAATCATTGACTCAAGCCTTTATTTGAAAAGTTAAGGTGGGGAGAACATTTACAAAGAAACTCCTCATCTGTAGCCCCTCCAGACTATCCACAATAGTACTCTCTCCCTCTCCCCTCCCCCTCCCCTCTCCCCTTCCCCCTTCCCCTCTCCCCCTCCCTCTCTCCCCTTCCCCCTTCCCCTCTCCCCCTCCCTCTCTCCCCTTCCCCCTTCCCCTTCCTGTCACCCCCTTCCTCTCTCCCCCTTCCCCTCTCCCTCCTCCTCTCCCTCTTTCTCTCCTGCCCTATGCCCTCCCTCCCACTTCATGCCTCCATCTTTTCTTTCTCTCTTTCTTTCTTTCTTTCTTTCTTTCTTTCTTTCTTTCTTTCTTTAGTTCGTTCATCTTTCTTTCGATACAGGCATGAAAATAAAGAACCTGAGACCTGGAGACATGAATACACCGAATTAAAGGTAGACAGTGGCACATGCTGTATATGAAATGTATTATAGAGGCTACAGAAAACCTCTCCAGAGAGATTTGCTCTAAAATATGATACAGACAAATAAAAATGTCATATAAAAAAGCATTCAAACACTGTGAACATAGCACACTTGGCAGAGGGCTTATTTGGCATTGCAAAAGCACTGGATTCAATACTCAGAAAAAATTCAGGCAGCCCACATGAAGATGGGAGAGGGAGAAAAACAAATAGCAACAAAATGGCAACACAGAGCACTAACTCATCTCTAGCTTTATTGATACATTCACCAATGAAAATGTAATTTTCAAAGTACATTAAATAAATATGGCTGATGCAACGTTATGCTATCTACAAGCAAAATTGCTTCAAATACAAAAATCGTAGTGAGGTTGAGTATGAGGGTATGGAAACACAGACATATGAACACACACACACACAATAGAATTAATTGACTACAATACTAACAGATAAAACAGACTTCTGAGACAAGTAAATTACTGAAGAGAAGAGACTGGAGACTTAAAGGCTTTTCTGTCAGTGATTGACAGGATAATTACAAATATTCAATACCACCAACCAATGGGATTTCCTCAACTATTGAACAGTATCCCAGTCAACAACCGAACAAAATTTCTTTTTATGTATGTATAGATAATATATATCTGACCATAAATCAAACTTCAATAATGCAAAATCTTTCACTGTACCCCTGATAACATTGGATTCAAGCAAGAAATAAGAAGCAAAATGATAACATAAGACTTTATTTCCATGGTGTGGTATTTCAAGAACACCTCAAAATGTATTGAACTAAATTCAAGTGAAACTTTGCCACAAATTTTGGAATATAATTAAGGCAATTGAGGTTAGAAACATGAATTCTACAAACATCTGAAGTAAAATAGGATATATCAATACAAGAACCTAGTGAAGGAAAACTAAGTAAGCATAATGAATGTACAAAATGAGAAAAGGGGGAATTAATGAATTTTCAAGTAGGATAAAAAGATGATTAATAAAGCCACGTGCTGATTGTTTGAAATGGAGATTGTTTGAAATGAGAGATGAGATACACTGCCAAAAATCATCAGTAATACAGTAACTGTGGTGGTTTGAGTGAGAGATGCCCCTTACCAGTTGATTTCACTGTTTGGAGATCTTAATGGTAGGTGAAGCGTCGCTGGAGGAAGTGCATACTTGGAAGCAGGTTTTGAGATTTTAAAAGCTTGTCTTTCTGCTCATTCTCTCTGCTTAGCTTGTTGTTAAAGTTGTGATCTCTCCTCCTTCTAGTGCTATCATGCCTGTTGCTTGTTCCATGACACACCATGACAAAGTCTTAGCCCTCTGAACCCCTTTTAGTCAAAACAGTGCTGCTTTCAGTCATGGTTTTTTATCATAGTACTAGCTGAAATGGGAATTTCTGGTTTTGTTGGAAACGTAGTTGTATCGTGTGATATTTTTTCTGGAAACTGTTTTATGAGAGGATGTTTTGCTGAAGCAGACACATGAGAAGATATTTGTCTGAGAACAGCCATTTGATTGATGTTTTTCTGAAAACTTCCTGGTGAAAGGGAATTTGATGTTTTGCTGGAGTGGATGCTTGAGTGACACATGACGTTTAAAAAGAGTTAAGTATAACTCAACAGATAGTGGACTATGCTCTTGCATTGATGTGCCTCGCAACTGTTTCCTGGTCATTGATGGGATTCACTGACACTGGACTTCACTAAGAACACTCTTGCTTTCTTCTGTGATCTTAGCTTGTCATGTCTTCATAGATAAATGTACCAAAAAACTTCTGGTGGTATTCTGTCTGCTTCTTGCCACTTCTGCAGATTCATACTGATCAGTAGAACTTTGAGGCTTCTTCTAAATCAAGCTGCTGCTACTGATTTGTGTTTGGTGTTTTCCAAGTAGACTGGACTGCTAACAACAAAGGTTGGAATAGCCCCAAAGAACCATTTTTAAACAGTTCCACAACTCCCCTTTTCTATCTATCTTTCTTTTTCCCTACCTCTGATGGGTAGGTGGTAGGTGAGAAAAGATGTTGAAGCATTAAAGGACCATAATTAAAATAGGCTTTGAAAAGTCAAAGTCTACAAATAGCAAAGTAACGAAGATACTAATAATTTCTGAGATAATAGTAAAGAAATTTTATAAACTTAGGAACTCTCTGTAACATTCTCAGTTTTATAAGCTATACAAAACATCATGAGAACTATTATTATAGTTAGTCATGACAGAATGAAATGTCCCTATGCAATATGAAGAGGAAGGCAATGAGTAACTCCTACCATTACTTCTTTTCAACATAGTGTTAATATTAGTCAGTTCAGTAAGAGTGGAAAATAAAATATATAGGGCAAAAAAGAAGCACAAAGTTAAGAGAAAAACTATTTCTAGTCCCAAGTAATAAGACAACAGAGTTTAGATAGATAGATAGATAGATAGATAGATAGATAGATAGATAGATAGATAGAAAGAATTGGTCTTTACACTAAATATATAATCCCATGTATCATGGCTCCAACAACAAAATGCTTAAAAATAATTAATATTAATATGTGTCATTTCCATATTAGAAGAATGAATGCACTTAACTGTATCTAAATTGAGAAAATGTGTAAACATCATTTCTACAAGAATGCCAGTAAGATACCTATACTTTGTGTGTGTTTGTGTGTGTGTGTGTGTGTGAGAGAGAGAGAGAGAGAGAGACTGAGAGACAGAGAGACAGAGAGACAGAGACAGACAGAGACAGACAGAGACAGAGAGACAGAGAGACAGAGAGAGCATGTGCATTGTGGATGTTGGGGGCCAGATACACAAGACAATGCATTGAAGTGAAAGTCAGAGGATAGTTGGTAGGAATGATAATTCTCTCCTTTTGTATGGTTCCCAGGGATTGAACTCAGGATATTAGTCTGGGCATCAGATGTCCCTAATGACTAAGACATCTCATTGTCCCTCATGAATACTATTATTCTAAAGGACAAGAAATTATAACTAAAACAATCCTGAAAATGAAAAACCAAATGAAAGGCATATATTATATAGAATTTAAGATTTTTATATCCCTCACCATAATTGTTTATGTCCAAAATAGCATTCAAATATACTCTCTATATACAAACTCATTTCTTTACTAAGAGTGATTCTTCTTTTTCCAGAATCTGAAAGTTGTTCTCCTTTCAGACATTTGTAAATTATTAGCTAAAAATTACATGAAACACACATGAGATGTCACTTAGAAATTATAACCTAACCAATAAAGTAAGATGGTTTTATTAAAACTAAAGTTTGGTAAATTTCCTCTTCTCCTTACAATTTTGCTAACTAATGTTTTCAGGTGAATCATTGAGCTATCTATTTTCAAAAATAGCACTTATTTTTCTGTACAAGTAGTTATGTATAATCTTTTACATGAATTATAATAGGCTTTCTAAAATAGAAGCCTAGGATTCTGTCTTGAGTCAATACTCCCTCAATGATTCTACTGTTTCAAATAGATTTTTGTGTTTCATATGTGCTGAACTGTTCATGGTTGTAGCACACTCAATTACCAGGCATAATAATAATTTGACATGTGATATGGCACAGCCTCCAATGTTATTCTTTAGATATGTCTCCTATATTTCACCTGTGCTCTTCTATAGATATTAGGTTAAACTTAATTCAGAAATAATTCTTTGGCATTCGGTTTGTAATTGCACATGATTATTAATGACTGAAGAGATAGAATTAGCACATGTTTAATATTATGTTATTTTATCTATTAGCATGGGAGAGCTTAGACTTCTGTTGGCCCTTCTTCTTCTTCTTCTTTTTTTTTTTTTTTTTTTGGTTTTTCGAGACAGGGTTTCTCTGTGCAGCCCTGGCTGTCCTGGAACTCACTTTGTAGACCAGGCTGGCCTCAAACTCAGAAATCCTCCTGCCTCTGCCTCCCAAGTGCTGGGATTAAAGGCATGCGCCACCACTGCCCAGCTCTGTAGGCAATTCTTTAGTATACTGGCAAAAAAAAAAAAGGCTTTTAAAAAAAAAAATTAGACTCCAGATTTTATTCCCCTCCTGGTTCACCCTCCCCAATTCCACATCCCACACTTCCTCCCTGTCCCCCATCTCCAGGAAGATGTACCCACCCTCCACCCCTGACCCACACCCCACCTGACCTCTAAACTGCCTGTGGCCTCCAATCTCTTGAGGGTTAAATTCATCTTCTCTGACTAAACCCAGATCTGGCAGTCCTCTGCTGTATATGTGTTTGGGGCCTCATATCAGCTGTTGTATGCTTCCCGGTTGGTGGTCCAGTTTCTGAGAGATCTCGGGGTCCAGGTAAATGGAGACGGCTGGTCCTCCTACAGGGTCACCCTCTTCCTCAGCTTCTTCCAGCTTTCCCCCTATTCAACCACAGGGTTAAGCATCTTCTCTCCATTGGTTGGGTGCAAATATTTGCCTCTGACTCTTTCAGCAGCTTGTTGGGTCTTTTGTATGGCAGTCATGCTAGGTCCCTTTTTGTGAGCACTCCATAGCTTCAGTAACAGTGTCTGGTCTTAGGGCCTCCTCTTGAGCTGGATCCCACTTTGGACCTGTTTCCTTTCCTCAGGCTGTTCTCCATTTCTATCCCTGCAGTTCTTTCAGCCAGGAACAATTATGGGTCAGAGTTCCCATCCCTCACTTGATGCCTTGTCTTTCTGCCATAGGTGGGCTCTACAAGTTCCCTCTCCCCACTGCAGGGGTTTTATAGACAAGTTAAAACTAATTGAGATTTTGTTACCAGTTTCCTGCACTCTCCTTGTCCTTGTCTCTCTCTCCCTCCCCACTCTCTGTTTCTCTCTATGTGTTTGTGTGTGTGTGTTCTAGCTTATAGTATTTTATTCTTTGCTTTCAGTTTTATAAAATCTCAGTTGCTCTCTTTCTTCAAGATATTGACCCTATAAAGCAATCATGCTAAATTATTTTATGTACTCTCTTAATTATCTACACGTTGTCTTTGTTTTGGCTACCTAGGTACTATATAGACCAACTTGCTAGTTTCATTGCATGCCATTTTAATTTATTAACTTATAAATTAATGAAATAATTTGTAGATGGATTTTTGTTTTACAAGCATAGATGGGTTTGCAACATTAACAAGAAGTGTGAAAAATATGTGTTCTGTTTGGGCACTGTCAATGGAATTGCCTTAAATATTTTTCCATTAGGAGTTTTTTCTTGTGGATTTAAATGTACCATTCACCATGTTGAGGAAGATTTTTTTTATCCTTTTGAATTTTATTTTACTAATATTTTCCCATCATTAATAGAGACTTAATTTTATCTAATGCTCTTTCCCAAACTGTGAATTTCATTGTTTTAGCACATTAATATTGTAATATGTTTCAACAAACTTTATATAAAAGGGAGGCAGGTGGAGATGAAGAGGCTCATGGTCTAGCAGATAGTCTCACACCCATGAACATATTGGCAGCCCTAAAGGAACTGAATGGGTGTTAGGGAAAAGAGAGAGAATGAGAGACAGACAGAAAGAGAGAGAGAGAGAGAGAGAGAGAGAGAGAGAGAGAGAGAGAGAGAAAGAGAGAGAGAGAGAATGTAACAGTAGGAGGGTAGGGAAGAAATTGGTGGGTATGGAATGGAGAATAGATTGGATACAGATATGTAATATGTATGTAGGATTATTAAAATATTTAATTAAAACAAACAAACCAAGCTCTAAAATCGAAATGGCAGGTTTTGGACAGATGGCTTAGATGTTAAGAGCATTTGCTGCTTTTGAAGTAGATACAGATTTAGTTCCCAGCATCCACAGGACCATTCACAACCATTTGAAATTCCAGTACCAAGGAACTCAGTGACCTCCTTTGGTTTCTGCAGGCACCACACTCACACACATGGTGCATATGCATATATGCAGGCAATTTCTCATACATATAAAATAAACATAAATCCTTTAAAAATTAAAACGCCCCCACTCCTTGACAGATGCAGCACCTAGGGAGAGTTGGCTCTGCCACATGCCTGGACTTAAAAGTTGAACTGGCCTTAGTGGTGGGTATGTAGGTGACCTGGCCCAAGGGCATAAACTCGGGAAAATTGTTCCTATACCTTGTCTGCCTAAGTAATGGTATGGGTGAGGGAGAGATGCCCTCCCTACCCTTGTAGTCCAGTGCCGTAGAGGGCAGAAGAACTGGCACCTCAGTCATGAAAGAAGGAAAGATAGCTGTCTCTCATCATCTGCTGCATTGCGTGAGCTAGCCAGGGCAGTACTGGAGAGCTGGCTCCTACTGAGCTGGTGGGATGACCAACTCAGGAACTACCCAAGCCTACATCTAGGACATTACGTTGGCCCCAACATCTACTCCATTTAGGAACTGTTGGAGCACATGAAGGAGCCAACCCTGCAGATGCAATTCTGCAGGATCCCCATGACACAGGGCAACAACAGAATATCTGAGAATAGTCCTATGAGGATCCAGTATTGATAGTATAAGAGAAGCCAGAAGACTTGAACCAGATCAATGCCTCATTACAATAACTATTAGTAAGTAAGATATTTGTACGAAAGGATATCTGTGAGATACACTGTGACACATTGCAGTTTCCATGATGAGATGTGATTATTTGTTTGTTTTTATTTTTTATTTTCTCTTAAGGGGAGGTTACAAGGTGGAGGGAAGAAATGAAGGGACAAAGAGAATGAGTGGGATTAGGGTGCATGATGTGAAATTCAAAAAGATGCAATAAAGACTTTTTTTAAAAAGTTAAAAATGCCAATTTCCTAAATATAAATTTCTAATATTGTATTTCTGAGAAAAAATTAATTTGGTCCTTTTATTTTGTGCTGCTTTATTCATTAGTTACTTTGTGTCCATACTTCCTTTAGTGTAATTGCGCCTGTATTGACCACTGACAACCGTTAAGAGCATTCTGAACCTCACTTTTCACTGGGTTGGGAAGCAGGCATTTGTGAACTCTAAAGCCCTCATTGTAGAGTGTTTCCCCCTTTTCCCTTATGTATTCATTTTGTAGCATTTGATTTCCTTGTTCTTTCAATGTTGGATGGAACATGCCATAAACCATTCTGTCTGATGCTTTCTCTATGGGAAGAATTTTGAGCAAATACTGATTATTTTTTAAATAGTTTTAGAACTGTTCAATTTTCTGTTCTGCAGTGAGACAGATTTAATATAATACAACTGTCTTAGAAATGTATTCAAAACCACTAAATTTTACAAATTTGCTCATATGAAGTTATTGATCATATGCATTTGTTACCCCCTATCTCTCAACTCACAGTAATTATACCTTCCTTCTCACTAATCATATTAAATTTTGAAGCTTTACAGTTATGTTTTAATTGAGGACACCTAAGACCTTTTATTACTTTTTATCTGCTTCAGAGTTTTACTCATTGTCATCTTCCACATTATATACTCCCAAGGGAATAGCACCACATTTTGGTGAGAGATGAGGAAGTAGATATCACTCAACAGCTGAGTAATGCTATTGAAATAATTTGACCTCCCAAACCTGCCAATTGCTTTTGAGTACTCTGGAATACAAACACTATTAAGACCCATCAGCCTAGATACTTGTAGAGAGCCATATTGGGGTGTCTTGTCAGTTGGCAGGAACTTGACATTGACTAAGGTGAATTTCCTCTCCCAGCTTCTGAGAGAGGCAATTCCTGTGCTAGCCATAATCCTGCTCTACCTAGGGTTGAGTGAAGGTGAAGTTCTTTGTTCCTCCAGATCTATGAATTCCTGAATTAAGCAAGTAACCCGCCCAGCTGCCCAAGCCAATGCCTAGTGAACAGCCAGACCAGATCTGCAGACCTGGTTCCAGCCTTTGGGGGGAAGGGCTTTTTCTCCTGACTATATATTTGGAAAAGTCCATTAAAGTTTGAGCTTTGAGCAGGAAATATAGCTTTGGCTCCATATATCTCTTGTCACCCCATTGTTTTCTAGCCCCAGCTCTCAGTTCAGAGAACCAGATAACCCGTTCACATGAAACCACAGGCAGTTTTGTTCCAACACTGTCAAAGGACCAACATTAATCTCAAAGTCTACAAATTAGACACCTGAAGCTTTAGCTATTAAAATTAGCATCAACATTATGAACAGAGACACAAGTACAAAATAATAAATAAAAGACATCAAGTCTTTAACATCACCTAGAATTTTAAATTTTTTTTGAAAGAATCACATGCAAGGACTGCATTTGAATCACTTCAACATGTGTCTCTCCCCAACTACCCCTCCTGTGACCACATACAGATGTGAGTGCATATGTGTCTATGTGCATATGTATGTGTGTGGGGGGAGGCATACACTTAATTCAATGCTGTTAATGTTATTATGTACTTGTTTATAGGGTTGACCACTTGGGCCTAAATAACCTGAATGAGGGCTGAACTTAGAGAAAACTGGCTCTCCTCTCAGCAGGCTTCATCTTCTCTCTGATTCCTTTTAACCCTTTGTCTGGGGTGGAGACTTTGAAAACTTTCCCATCCACATTGGTTTTGACTAGTTTGGTTATGATACAGGTCTTTCACAGACAATCAGAATGTTGAAATTTCATGGATTCATGAGCTCTGTCATGTCTAGATAACATTATCTCTAAGCTGGCATCTTGATTTTCTATCTCCTTAAATCATTCAGCCCTGGCTTCTCTGATATCCCTGAGGCAGATGTGTAGGTGTTGCTTGTAGGTGGGTAAGTGGGGAATGTGATGCCCACTGTCATTTTTTATGCACTTTGACTAGTTGTGGATCTTTGTTATAATTTCTCAATCTTTACGGATATAGCTAGGAATAATAAGAAAGCCCAGGAATGTAGAAAGGGATCATAGTGGGAGGGAGGAGAAAGATGCTCTAGAAATGGGGGATTGTAGGACTTAGAAACCGTGAAAGGAGGAATGGAGAAATGGTGAGCAAGACTTAACTTGTGAGCCGAAAGAGTTCAATACACAGAGAGAGGAAGGAAAGAAAGAGTACTAAGGGGGTTTGAAAATTTTCATCATTATAACACAGGTAAGTTTGGCTACCAAGCAATACATTTGTTTTGTATTTCACCCTCCTTTAGATTTTTTTAATTATCTCTTTTAATTTTGAAGGTGTACAATACTTTTAAATAGAATGTTTAAGTGCTTCACTTTCAGAATTCTTTTCTTTGTTCTTTAATACTTAAATATACCAACTTATACTGAAATATCTCTGCAATGCCTTCTATAATTATAATATGTATGGTATGAATTATTTTAGATTTAAGTTCAGTCTAATTGCTGTTATGATGTCTTTAATTATATACTACTTAAAAATGAAAATTTTAGTGTTGTAAAAGAGGGAAGTTTCTAGTAATATTTTTATTATTAACCTAACTTATATTTGTTAGAGTAATTATATATTGAATGATATTTTGAGTGAAAGTAGCTCCCATAGGCTCATATATTTGAACACTTGGTTATCAATTAGTAGAAGTGTTTTGGAAAGATTAGGGAGTGTGACCTTATTGGTGGAGGTATGTTATGGGAATGATTTTAATATTTCACAAGACCACACCATATCCAGTCTCTGTCTCTTTGCCTGGTGTATAATGATAATGATGTAAAGCTCTTGGTTACTGTTCCAGTCTGCAAGTGTGATTCCTTACCCTTATACACTGCCAACCCATGATGCTCATGGACTCTACAACTCTCTGGAACAATGAGCCCCAAATTAAATGGTTTCATTTTAAGAGTTTTCTTGGTCATGGTGTCGCTTCATAGCAATAGAATAGGAAGACTTATTGCCTTTACTAAATCAACTTCAATATAGTTAATATTTTTATTGGAACAATGTAGTAAAAGGTGCTGTTTGATCTCTATATATTTACTTATTTTGTTTTTAAATTAATATGATAAAAGGAATACACTTATCACAGCATGAGTGATTATATAATTTTGGATAACTATTACATCACAAAATTTAATATTTTAAAATATTATTTATCAATATCTTTAAGTAGGCTATAAAATTTTTATATATGTTAATTATTTTACCATAATATGACTTAAACATATTTCTCATTACTGACATGGTGAAAGACCCCCGGAGTGGGGAGACCCTCACTCAAGTCTCGGGATAACGCGACTCCCCAAGAACTCAGGAGAGACCGTTCTTACTGTAATCACATGAGGTTTAATTAAAGCCAGTGCACTGAGGCCGAGACTCATATCCCATGCAGGGGTAGAGGAGTTCAACCCTGAGTAGCCGGGAGAAGGGGTATTTAAAGGAAAATCCCACAACCCAAGGGAGGAGGGAGTGCATCATTCGAGAAATACTGAAAATACCAAGGAAAATCACAAGGGGAAACTCCCAGTTACTCATGATTATTAACAAGGTTCAATTCTAACTTTTATGGTCAGCTAGTTCCTGGAACAAATTCATCCTAACCTTGTGGCCATAAATTCTTTATGGTCAGCCAGTTCCTAGAATAGAAGAATAGAATTGCTGAACTGGCTGAACTACATTTTTGGCTCTACTCTACTTGCTAGGGGTCTTTTACTTCTCCTGTTAGGGGCCGGGGTCTTTCATTCCCCACTTCTTCTAGTGCCTAGTTCTAATCCTAGAACTAGACTTCTGTATCTTCACAATATTGATTTTCCTGACCTCCTAAAGCATGATATTGTTGGCGTAACATCAAAATCTGTACTCTTGATTTTATATCCGGCCACTTTGCTGAAGTCATTTATCAGCTGTAGGAGTTCTCTGGTGGAGTTCTTTGGGTCGCTTAAGTATACTATCATATCGTCTGCAAATAGTGATAGTTTGACTTCTTCCTTTCCAATTTGTATCCCTTTGACCTCTTTTTGTTGTCTAATTTCTCTAGCTAGAACTTCAAGTACTATATTGAAAAGATATGGAGAGAGAGGGCAGCCTTGTCTAGTCCCTGATTTTAGTGGGATTGCTTCAAGTTTCTCTCCATTTAGATTGATGCTGGCTACCTGTTTGCTGTAAATTGCTTTTACTGTGTTTAGATATGGGCCTTGAATTCCTGATCTTTCCAAAACCTTTAGCATGAAAGGATGCTGAATTTTGTCAAATGCTTTCTCAGCATCTAATGAGATGACCATGTGGCTTTTTTCTTTAAGATTGTTTATGTAGTGGATTACATTGATGGATTTCCTTATATTGAACCATCCCTGCATCCCTGGGATGAAGTCTGGCGGTTCCTCAGAAAACTGGGCATGACACTCCCGGAGGATCCGGCTATACCACTCCTGGGCATATACCCAGAGGCTTTACCTGCATGCAATAAGGACACATGCTCCACTATGTTCATAGCAGCCTTATTTATAATAGCCAGAAGCTGGAAAGAACCCAGATGTCCCTCAACGGAGGAATGGATTCAGAAGATGTGGTATATCTACACAATGGAATACTACTCTGCAATTAAAAACAATGAATTCACGAAATTCCTAGGCAAATGGTCAGATCTTGAAAATATCATCCTTAGTGAGGCAACCCAATCACAAAAGAACACACATGATATGCAGTCACTGATAAGGGGATATTGACCCAGAATCTCGGAATACCCTAGACACAATCCGCGTATCAATAGATTTCTAAGAAGATGGAAGGAGAGACCCCTGGTCCTGGAAAGACTGGATGTAGGGGAACGCCAGGACAGAGTAACGAGAGGGGGTTGAATGAAGAAAAGAGGGAGGGAAGGGGGCTTATGGGACTTTCGGGGAGGGAGGAAATGGGAAAGGGGAAATGATTTGGAATGTAAATTAAAAAAAAAAATCTGTACTCTTTCTCTAACAAAAGCCTCTAGCTTGTTAAGGATGTATGGTCCAAATGTAAGAAACAAAAACAAAATTAAAAGAGGCCCCATTAATGAGGAGATTAAAGTGGTCAGCCATGGGGATCTGTTAAACCATCCTTCAAACCATCCTTGCTGTTCTTCTCTGTCCCTTCTTCTTTTGTCTAGTCTTTCTCTTAGCTTACTCATAGAGTCTTTAATTACTCCTGAATTATCTACGTAAAAGCAACATTCCTCTCTAAGAGCAGCATATAGCCCTCCATCTTTAAGGAACAGTAAGTCTAGCCCCCCTCTGTTTTGCAAAACCACCTCTGAAAGGGAAGTCAGTGATTTCTAGGGCTCATAAATCTTCATCTATTGCAAATCTTAATGAATGGAAATATTGGGGGGTTTGTACCAGTGCCACTGTGCCCGTTCCCACACCAGCGGCTACCCCAAGCCCCAAGATGATAGCTAAGGTCAACAAAATGGGTTCTCTGCAGAACCGCCTCGGGTGCTTGTCAAACTCATCTTCGAGGGTACCAGCAGGGTTATAGTAAACCTGGGGGACCAGCTGTATGAGTATACAATAGTCTCTGGTATTATCAAAGACAGAAGTGGGTATACAAGGGGTCAATCCTGAACCACATGCCCACCATTCATCAAGTGTGGGTACCAAGAATCTGTTAGTAGATGTTGGTGGGCTCTCAAGGGTCTCATTACAAAGATGTCTATAAGCAGCTGGTGGGTTTCCTATGCAAGTTCCTTTCCCTGAGACCTCTGTGAGGGTTAACTTGTTTTTACTGGTCCAGGCACAGGCGTCATGGCTGGTGGTGTTATTAAAGGTCCCAGACACTGCAATACCTTCATAATAAGGGGGTCCGGAGGAGAAGCAAAGCCAGCAAGATTCTGTCAAATTAGGGCTGGACCCATTTAATACAGTAAATGCCCCTTGGATCAAGTTCAATAATCTTTGTCCGGTGCTTTGAGAGAGCGAAGGAGAGGTTAGAGACAATGACCCCGAGGAGTGTATGGCAAATGAGGGTGTCATTGGGGCAATTGGAGCAGGGGGTCCTTGTTCGGGTAACACTTTGTTGGGACCCACAGGTTGAGCAGGAGGGCTTTCTATCTTTAACCTGATGGTAGATAATAATCCATCATCTTTTCTTTCTTTGTAAAATCTAATTCCCCATGAATATCCTTTTATCCAGCCGATAGCCTTTCTCCCTGGTTCAGTAAAGCTTATCTGAAGGGGAGTACACCACCCTTGGCAGGCTCCCTTACTAAGGAACTTCCAGCTGGAAAAGGGGGAATGTGTATAGTTGGCAGTTACCTTAATATAGTCCCACGTGGAGGAAGGCTGCCAGTATGTGTCTCCAGTGGTCTCGCAACCCCAGCTTTTGCAATAGAAATAGTCTTTTCTCCCACAGGTTGGGTTAAGGGTCCAATTACGATGAAACCCGGACATACATAAAATGTCAAAGTGCTCAGCATATCACGATTGTCAGCTGTTCCACACCCTCCCCATAGGTCAAGCCCCCATCTCCCTGGGGGTGAAGCTTGCAATGGCGGTTTGGTTAAATCGGAGTAAGGTCCCAAGGAGCAGGGGCCCCTAGTGCTAGTTTGCAAAGGTCTGGGTAAAGGATAGGCCACCACGTCCTTGGTGGAGCATTTTTGGAAATGCTCCACCCCACATCTCCAGTCTGGAAAGATAATTGTATTTGAAAGTTGCCAAAAAGGCAAAGTTTACATGTTCTTACTATAAAAATAATTTATTTGAGATTACGTATATGTTCAGTCTGAGTTGGATACTCTATGTTAAAAAAATATGAAATAACTCTGTTCTTCATAGTTGTAATAAATATTTTAATCCTAGCCCGGGATTTCTATCCCACCTTGGTTATTGAGTTCCCAGATGCAAGACACACTCACAGGCTTTATGTTTACAGCAAGCCCTAAACATCACAATAGGTGGGTAGATGCCTACTCTCTATGCTATTAGAGTACACTTTCCTATTGATAATCTTGAGTTATTACTTACTATCTACTATGTTCCTTCTGGGTTGCTCTTAATTTCAAGTGGGCAGCCCTCATGACTACCCACTCTTGACCCTTAACCCAAGCTTGTTTTTCCTTTCTTCTCTCCTCCACATTCTTCTTCCTTGTGGTCCTCCTTTCTCCCTAAGCCTGCAAAACCCAAACCCTAGCTATGTCACTTAGGCCCACCTATTAGCTATCTGCATCTTTAATCACCAATCAGAATTAACTTGGGGATAGGGTCACAGGAGGTATGCACAGACTCCTGGACTTAGGGGTCCACACTTAGAATTAAAATAGACAGTAAAAAACAAAACCTCAACATTCCATAAGTACATATAACTATGACTTGTTCATTTATAGTCAATATCATATATTGGATTTAAAAACTTGGTAAACAAGAGTATAAACAAGTTTATTAATTTATCATTGATGTATTCATTATATTTTATGTATGTGTGTTAGAGACATAAAAGAGAGAAAAACTGCATTCAAAGTTCTAGAGTTTAAAACAATATTATAGGAAGCTACAGATGTTAACTACAAAATGAAATGATCGGTATACTTACATATACAACAATAAGAACATCCAAGGTATAATCAGGGAAAAGAAAATAATGGATATCAAGGTATTCATGGAGTTTCCATGAGATACAGGACACATTTTTCAAACATCTTTCACATGTTATTGCTATTTCACAGTGTTTACAGATGTCCTTTCTGTGCCTGGTGTAAGGATTTCACTGTGTCCATGAGGTGGACAGAGAGCAGTGAAGAGCTCCTCCTATTTGGTTCAAGATTCCACAATTAGGAGGCTTCTCCCATCCCTCATAGGTCCAGAAGCTTCCAAAGTTTTTCTATTGGAATTTCATAAACCTTCAGGGAACTAATTAAAAACACAGTCATCCACATATATTTATCACCTGTTCAAAGAATCTGTCCTTCTGTATAATAGGATTTGACAGTGTGTGTTGCTTTCTTCTTTGTGTTTGTAAAGAGTAGAATTCCCTATTGTAGGTGTTCTTACATTTAACAGAGGAAATACGATCTATCTTAAAATAATTAAAGAAAAGCTTCCAAATGGTCTGCTTTTAAGTTATTCATAATGGACGAGCATAGCTAATTCATTTGACATACTAGCCTCTACTAAAATCTTATCAGATAATCCCTCCTCACTACTACATGTAGTTCTAATCTAACTAATCATCCTTCACAGTAATATCTGGTAAGTCACAATTTTTTTAAAAAATTGTATTATTCAAGATCATTTTCTATAAGCTAATATATAAGATCATCGCTAAAAACAGAGTTCACTAAAAAAAAAAAATGGCCAAAAAGAGCAATTCCATTTGATAATACAAGATTCTATTTCAGATCTGTGCTCAAGAGAGTTTTCCTTTCATGACAAGTGTGTGAGAGGAAATTCTACCCAGATTAAATAGTATCATAAATTCCATATATTCTCTATTCCTTGGAGGTAGAGAGCCATACTGGGGTGTCATGTCACCTGGCAGGAACTTGACATTGACCAAGGTTAAGTTCTCCCAGTCAGAGAGCTGGAATTCCTGTGCTAGCCATAATCCAGCCCCACCTAGGGTGGAGTGAAGGTGAAGTTCATAGTTCCTTCAGGTCTACAAAATCCTGAATTAAGCAGGTGACCTGCCCAGCTGCCAGAACAGTGGAACCAATGCCTAGTGAACACTCAGACCAGTTCCCCAGAACGTACCTTGGAATTTGGGGGAAGGGTCTTGCCTGAAACTTTAAATCTTCAGTCCCCCAATAAACCATGGGACTTTGAACAGCCATGTTGTCTTAGTCCATGTTTCTCTTGTCACCCCATTTCTTTCCCCAGCTCTCGTTTCAGGGAACCCACTAACCCGTTCAAATATAACCGTGGGTGGATACACTTAGATACATATTTCTCATTGTTAAGAAATATATATTGTGTACTAGAAGGTCACCTGTCTATGATCCAGGAACATCTGTTGAGTAAAGACTTATAAGTACCTGAATTATCTCAACAGACTTTTAACTAGACTCCCAATCTTGTAGCACTACAGTCTTTAAATGCCCATGAAAACTGTTACAGAGGTGATTCTGCATATGAATGTGCATGTGTGTAGGTGTGTGTATATGTGTTTCTGTGTGTATAAGGAGGGACAGAAAGAGAGAGCCAGGGAAATGGAGAGAGAGAGAGAGAGAGAGAGAGAGAGAGAGAGAGAGAGAGAGAGAGAGAGAGAGAGAGAGAGAGTATGTTATTAAAAACCAGCAGATTCTATGGTTTTCTGGGATTTTATTCACTATTATTAGGAAGACATGACATTGGTTAGTCCTTCTTAGCAAAGATGTATTTATTTTCCCCCAAATTCATGGCCGTGTTGATTAGACATTCATATGCTAGTAGAGGAAATGGATTTGGAAGACCTTATATTTAACAATAACTTCAAGAATCACTGACTGTGGTAGGTAACCCATACAACTGTACTTTAAGAAACAAAGTCTAATGCCCTGTCTTCTGTTCCAACCACAGTGTGGTTTAAATATAAAATGTTTCCTATAGGCTCATATGTTTGAACATTCACATAGTGGTTCTGTTTTGGAATACAGCAGAACCTTTAAGAACTAGAGTCTCACTGGAGGGAGTACGTCATTAGGAGTAGGACTTGAGGTTAGATCTTGGGACATCCTTCCTTTCCATTTCTGTTCCCTGTTCTACCCTGATATAAGATGTACAATCTCAGCCATAGAATCTTGTGGCCATTCCCTCTTTCTTGTACTTGGTCCTCAAAATGAGAGCTAAAATAAATTCTTCTTTCCTAATAAATGCTTGTTCTTTAATGAACTCTCAAAAGGCATTTTTATTACATCAATGAAAAAGGTAAGATACATGGGTATATCTTAGAATTAACTGACAGAGTTTAATGTTTCCATTGCTTAAATCCAACCCCCACATATACTGTTTTAATGGGCCCTAAGTAAGCCCTAATGGAGCACTATTGTTTGGTTTTTTGCTTATTTTTATTTGCACGTATTAATTACTTTTTTTGAAAATTTCACAAAAGAACACACTGTATTGTTTATTTTAAACAAGATTTTCAAAGGTTTCTCAAGGTCAAACACAGCTAAGACTGTCGATTAACCACAGCTCTGTAAACAACCTCTGTGAAGGCATTTGTCTCCTTACTCCCAAGCTAACATCCTCTTCTATCTAACAAAACCTCCCAAAAGCATCCTGGCCTAAATGACTAGATTCTTCATACATATTTCAAGATCTTTCCACTCTACCAGGAAATTAAAATGAACCATTGTAGGGATGGGATGATGGGTCCAGTTGAGATATGCATGGTGGCATATAACTGTAGACTAGGAAATGGGGCAAGGGGGCCTCTAATTGAAGAGGGGAGAATAAATAAAAACAGAAGGAGGATAACAATAATAGTATATAACATTTCATAAGGAATCATACTATTATCTATATCTACCTAAATACCTATAATATATACTAACAGATATATAAATAAATACACTGAATGTAAATGAAAAATTTCCATCTGGGTTGACAGCATTTTTGTCAAGAGCCATGCACAGATCATCTAACAAAAATTCTTAACATCCAACATAACAAACCCTCATTCAGTCTTTTGGTCAACTGTCCAAAAGACTAGTGAAACCTAAAAAGCTATTCCTAATATCCTTGGTTGGTCTCCAGAGATGGAAGATAAGTCCCTATTACAAAAGATACCATTTGCTTAAGACACAAATTTCAGAAGACCTGACCTAAATCTGACTTGAAAGCCTCCTCCTTAAGTACTATCTTGCACTGTAACAAAAGGCAACATGCAGTTTTCCAAAGGAGAGAAACAATCAATGGTCCTACCTAGCTATGATGCCTACAAACTAAAACAATGACCAGCAAGGAATAATGATCCTAAGTATACAATAGTCCCACATATACATTGATGGTACCCAACATTTCTTATATGGACTTAAGACTCCCTTAACAAGAGGTAAACCATGCTAGGTACTCAAAACCAAGTCAAATAATAAATGTTAGTGAAGTTGTAGTTCTTGGAGAAAACATTCAACCATCACATAATTAAACCAGCCTAATACCTACCTGCATGCTAATTTTTTCCTTATACCTACAGATAAAGGTAGTTTTTACCCTTCATCATTAAAAATTCTCTTTGTAACAAACATAGGCCATTACAGAACACCATAAATGTCTTGATTATGATTTCTATTGTTGTGATGAAACATGACGACCAAAAACAACCTGGGGAATAAAGCTTTTGTTTCACCTTATAATAACATATAATATATTATCCAGAGAAGTCAAAGCAAGAAATAAAGGTAATAATCTGAACGTAGGAAATGAAGCAGAGACCATGGAAGAGTGCTGCTTACTGGCTTACTCCTATGACTTTTCAGCCTGTTCTCTTATATACCCTTGACTGGGCTAAATCAACCATTAATCATGAAAATTGATATGGCCTTGTCTTCAAGCAACCTGATGGAAACATTTTCTCAATTCAGATTCCTCTTCCCAGATAATTCTAACTTATGACGAGTTCACAAACAAACAGAAATTTGACCAGGAAAACAACTGATTAAATGTGGAGTTATAGAGCACAGTCCCAGTGGATATTCCTACAAAACAATTCCCACACCTAAACCCCAAAAATCATTTCAGAAGAGGGTTAATAATGCTTATAAGAGCCAGAGAAACAGGAAACTGTCAGAAATGTCAGAAGCCAGAAGCCAGAAGCCAAACCCATGAAAGCTCATCAATATGGCTGCCTAAATACACCAATAGCCATGTAAACAAAGACAGGAAAAAACCTCTGAGACTGAGAACTATGGGTATTTAAGGAATTCTGAGAGCAAGATAGATAGTCTTCTCTAGGCACAAGCATAATAGCTGTTTATCCAATATCCAAATCCAATGGTTTGTCCTGAAGACATATACATACAAGTATTATGATATGAATTAAGCAGGTTATAACTGTTTCTTATAAAACACACACACATGCACACACACACACACACACACACACACACACACACACACACACACACCATCATCACCAGCAGCAGTAGCAGCAGCAACAACAACATCAATTAAAGAAAAGAGGGTTTTGTATAGTAAAGAGGGATGTTAGAGGCTTTCAGAGAGAGGAAAGGAAAGAGGAAAATGATGTAATTGTATTATAATTTCAAAAAAAAAATCAGTACTATTTAAAAATAGAGGTCTGTGGAGGCTAGACATACAAAGAAGGTTAGAACTGATATGTTCACAAGGCAAGAGGCTAGCATGCCATCATCTACCAAAAACTCAATCATTAAACCAGCTCGTCTCCATCAGAGATTCTGGATACACTGAAGTCTCCCTGACACCTTGACTCGGGGACACTGTTTCTGACTTATTGTCTCTGGAGATGTAAGAGTACAAGCTTTATCTGCTTCTAGGTATTCACAGTTTACAATTTCAACATCCTTTTTCTAAATTTATTTGTTCCTGTTCATACACAGCAGACCTTGGTTTCCATGAAATCAGGACATGTATGTTTTGCTCAATGCTCTGTCTTCAACTGACTATGTTCAGGTACCAGGCACATACCAGAATCATAAAAATTAGTTGTTTTTCTTTAAGTGAATGAATATTCATATGGAAATGCTTCAGGGGCTCTGAAGAAAGTAGGTTGGGTGGACCAACTGCTCTGGAGAGGGCCTCTTTACCTGGCATGAGAGTCATATCTTGGGACAAGTACAGATCATATTGCTAAACCTAACGTCTATAGAAATGGCTGCTTCATTCCCATAAATTATGGTGTTTTATTTCCAGGCATCATTGGGAATCTCCCATTTTCTGGATCTATCTTGATGTTGTCCTTGGCCAGGATATAGTTTTAAAAACCTCCTTGTTCCTATTGGTCCATTCCTGCTTTGTGAAGATGTTAGCATAAAAGTAAATAAAGGACCTGTGCCTGGGAGACCTGAAGAAGTTTCTCTTTTGTCATTTTTTTCATCTTGGGAAGCAATTACTCTGCAGATACTGTGGGTTGAGAGCTGTATTATGTATTCCTGGGCTGGTCTCTTGTCAGTTGTATAAACTTGGTTAAGTTCTTTAACCTTTTTATTTTTCAAGGGATGTGAAAATGAACGTATATTTTACACTACCTTGTATAGCCTCTTTGCAGAAACAGGGTACAAAGAACTCAAATCACATGCTCAGGACTATGGAACAAATGGCTGTGATGTGAAACTCAGGTCTGTTTGAGTCCATATTCCATTTAGATTCAAATATAGCCTATGTATTTCTCTAAAGCTGGTTCATTCGGAACCTCAGTTGCTTTATCTATAAGTGAAAACAATATTCAGAAATGTTTGGGAGAAGCCAGACAGAGGTGGGACATGCCTTTAATCCTATCACTTGGGAGGCAGAGGCTGATGGATTTCTGAGTTTGAGGTCAGCCTGGTCTACAGAGTGAGTTCCAGAACAACCAGGGCTATACAAAGAAACCCTGTCTCAATATAAATAAATAAATAAATAATAAAAAACAAACAAACAAAGAAATGTTTGGGAGATAAAGCAATTAATAGAGATGATGTCAAATGTAAAGTAATGAGCAGACACATGTAATATAATACATGTATTTGGGTTCCACTCTGCACAATGCAACAAGGATTGCTGGACATCAGTGCCCTTAGCTTGGACCAGTCTGCAGATTCTGCCTCCCCTCTCTATCATGTCTCTCTCACACAGCCTGTAGGCCAGTCTGTGCATATCCTGCTTTCCAAAACAATTTATTAAGTATTCTATTTCTATGTCTGATCATCATTTCTTTGCCCACCCCAAGGGATTTGGCTTCTAAGCCATCTCTCACTATTAAAAGACAAATCCTTTCCAAAGAGGAAAGAGGAGTAGACTCTAAGGTCATAGCAGGTGAACCTGCTATGTAAGTGCTATGCATAGCAGCGTAAGAAGCACAAGACATATTGAATGTGGCTTCCTTTCATGAGCAAAGCAGCCTCTCACTTGTGATATTTCATGGAAAGCTTCCTGGAACCTGAATGTCAGCATCTCCCATGGTCACATGTGAAGCCCCTCATCCCAACTGTTTCTCTGTAGATAGGACCAGCCCACGCTCTTGTCACTTTGCAAGCTGTGCAAACATGTGTGGGCTTGAGGCAGCGCGGTTTTGAAACAGTCCTTCATCTGCTCTCTTCCTCTTGTGCAGACAGCAGGCAGGCCAAGTTCTGAACTGGAAAATCCGTACGACAAGTAAGACTATAGGGAAGATGTGGTGTTTCCCAAAGCTGATCTTCTTGCAGACCCGCCCCAGAAACATACCCATTCCTTACATCTGAGAAGCAGCACCTTGCCAGGAGCTCTGACAAAGCACTCACGCTGGGCTGTGCCTGCCTCACACATCTCTCATATTCAGCAGATGTTCCCTAAGAGTGGCTGCCAGGGCATTTCTGTAGCAGCGAAGGTGTTAAAGCTTCAAGGCCTCCAGAATATGTCTGTGCTGACAGATTGGGGAAAACATGTTAACGCGCTTATGGTGATGAGCATGTAAAAATAGGGCACAGATGTCTAATTTAAAAGACAAGAAAATTTCTTGGCATTTACATCTTATTAGTCATTACTATGTTTTTCTTGTATTTTATTCACACGTTTAACTTTGGGTGTTGCTCTCATTTGCTTTGCCAACTGCAAGCTACCATCCCATAAACCAAACAGAAAACAACAACAACCAAAAAAAAGAAAAAAAAGAAAAAAAAAAAGAAGGTGATGCACTCCAAAAGACAGTAGCAAGTAGTGAACTGGCCAGCAATCTTGCTTAGGATCTCACTTGGATCTCACTAGAACTGCATTTAAATAAATGTGCGACCACATCAGTCCATCTTGACCTATTTCTGTGAAAAAGCAATAGCTTAGATGCTTGCACTCTATCTTTGGAGGAGGAAAAAAGGGCTACTTTTTGAAAATTACCTCTAGGGGGCTTAAGAAATAACCTTACTTTGATTCAGTAGTTAAAATGCTGTATTAACATATATGATGACTTTAATGCATTTGATGGCTTTAAATGTTTTCGCCCATCCACATCCAGGGTGTGAAAAGGCTGAGTGGAATAAAAACTCAGTAGTGGCTCTAACATTATGTAAATGCTTCTTCTTACCATTAGCTTTTTATAAGTCCTTCAATTGGGAAAAGATGTTGACTCATAGCGTAAATGGAGGGGGAAGGATTTTAACTCAATAGACAGAAGGGTTTCAGGATCTTCAAAATTCTGGAGCAGCTGGCTGTGCTCAAGTGCAAGAAGACGAAACAAAAGCAAAGGAAGAAACTGAAGTCAGATGCATGGATTTCCCCTTCCAAAACAGCAGGCTTCCTGAAGTAGAAAAAGGAAAGATACTGATGAATGTTGACAAGAAGTGGAACAGAAACAAGAAATCACCGCATGTTATGAACATCATCAAAGCATGTTCTAATTAAAGGCATAGCACTGAATGATGTTGTGACAAGGGATTCCCTATGTCTGTGAGCTCCCAATGCAAAGGAAATTACAGGCCTGGGCATATATAGATACACACACACACACACACACACAAACCCACGTGCACAAACACACTAATACAGATCTGAACAACTCGATCCAATTAAGAATGACCCATAATGTGGCATAGATCAAATTAAATATTTAAAAAATTAATAGTTTACATCTAACAAACTATAATTATGTTGCTAAACTCCACACTGATTGTACAGTAATGGGAAAGTAAAGTAGCCTCCATAAGCTATAATGTCTTCACAAGCAAATGTGAGTGATACTGTCAACATACTCAAATGTTACAGTATTTAAGTGCCTGTCTGGTACTGAGCTCATTCTAAATGTTCAATAAATAATAACACCATCATTATTACTTGTTGGATTTAAGATATAGTGTCTTCAAAGGAAGTACAAAAACAATAAATCAGAACTCTATTTTCTTATTCTTACTTATATAAACTTTTCAATTCCATATATATGCCAGTACTCAGTACTGTCCTTGATAGTTTATGACACTGGTGATGGACTCCAATCTGACAGACACTGGCCAAGGCAAAAATAACTAGTATTGAAGTATCCATGGTCCATTTCAGACAAGGATCGCTGACAGAGGTTATATGTTTTCTGAACCTCCTTTTTCTGCTTGTGGAAATGAACTTCTACACAGAAGGTCACAGGAGTATTTATTATTCATTGTCTGTCATAGGAAATGTGTCCCTAAATTCTTATGACACCTGGCAGAAGTGTCATCTCCATAGTGGGAATCCACAAATCTTGAATTTGAATGAACCCCTTCTTCAGCTAATTCTCACCTCTAGTGAGCTTCTTTCCATATGCACCCTTCACATAACCAGTGTTCTTTATCGGTTAACTTAGGGTATACAAAAAATTAGCAGAGTTCCTAATGTATAGTATACACCCCATTGATGGTAGCTATTATTATCATTATGATCATTATTAGTTTACCTATAGAAAATCAATTTCTAACACACTCTGAAAATAATTATTAAAGTTAAAATCATTAATACAATTAGTTTTTACAGTATATAATTTTACTATAATTATCTTTGTCTTAACACAAATACTGTTAATAACTCTCAGTTGTTTCAATCACCATTAATTCTAAGTTTATAGGAATCTATAACATTCTGGAAAGGGTCAAGCCTTGCTCGGGTATGCACTGCAGTTGAGATATTTATGTTTTTTTCATTTTTTTTTCTATTCTGTTCAGATTCTCCTTTCTTAACATGGGTAAAACTTGATCATGAAAGGAAGCTAAGTAAAATAAACATCAAGCTGCAAAGAGTGGCACGCACCCACCCACGATCCAGGCACCCACAAGAATGATGCAGGAGGGTCACCATTATGAGGCTAGTCTAGAATTTTAATTAATTACTAAACTTTAGGAAAGAGAATCGACTGATACTGACTGAGGGACAGTCTCTTAACTTCTCACAATCCTTGGCCTCAGTCATAATTTTTTGCAGCCCTGGCTTCCTGGAGGCAGTCAACAAACCTCCTGTGGGTGACATGGGAGCACTTAACAACTGCATGTGAAAGTTCCCTGAATTACTGCCTCTGGAAGTGCCTCATGAAAGGGCAGAACTTTAAATTCCACAAAGTTGATTTCAAATGCTCCACTCAGTGCCAGAAATTACAACAGGGCATTTACAGTCATTTCAAAAGAAGGACCCAGTGTTAAATTTCTTTCCTTAAAAGGACCACAGTGGTCCAAATTTGCCTAGTAAAGCAGAATCATGAATCTCCAAATGGTCCTGTGGGTGGCTACCTACTTTTTTTTTTCTAGTAAGAATAGACTATTGACAAATGAGACCTCTTTTAAAGGAACGTGGCCACTGTCACTAACATGTGTTAGTGACATGTGTTCCTTGAGACAGAAAGGAAAACTGTCTTGTTTTAGATCCTCAGTCACAGAAACCGATGGTAGATGTCCATTAACTACCAATAATCAGCAAGACTTCTCTTGAAAGGACTTCAACAATTTTTCCTCCTTTCCTAACACTTCTCTAACATTTAAAAATGCTCACAAAACAATATTCTTAAAGAGAAGATAGAAAGGGTGTAAGAGCCAGAGGATTGGGGGCAGTGCTTCAATGTAGTCTTCTGGACTTGCCATGACCACCATACTTTATGAACTCACAAGGTTTAGTGTTATCTACATAAGACCAGAACAAGATTGCATCACTCAGAACGTAGTATAGATGGGACAGATGACCTCTAACCCACACCCCCTTACTGAGGGTCAATTTGTACACCCATATAGTTTCTCAAGAGGGATAAACACTATTTTTGAGGATGTGGCCACTGATGCAATTTCCATGCTTAAGTGAGGGATTGTATTACCCATGCTCAGATGGACAATACGAATTGGCCTTAGCAGGTTGTAAAGAAAAGAAGAGAAAAGAAACAAAAGGAAAAGAGAAGAGGAGAGGGAAGGGGGGGGGAGAGGGGTGAAAAGAAAAGAAAAAAGAAAAGAAAGAAAAGGAAAGATACAGACATTAACTTGGGAGGTAGACTTTATGGTTGGATATGGAAAAAGTTGGAGGAAAGAAATGAGGGCAGGTATAATATTTAAATTTATATGTATATAAAAATTTCAAGAATAAAGAAAATTTTAAAATAAAAAGAATCCTTAATTCCAGAACCATAGTTTGGCAACTCTTGTCAGTTGCATGGGAGATGGGTGGTCAGAAAGAACACAGTGGACTCTAGTAGGATAGGAAAGAAGAAGGGAGACACGTGATCTTGCGCATCTACCGAACTGATATATTGAGGGGCCAAGTACTTCGTGACATTGTAGATAACACCATAGCAGATGATTCTTGATTTCTCTGTTTAAGTCAAAACAGTGTGAAATTCCATCTGATCCTAGAGCCCTCACATACAAGAGAGTCATGAAAGAGTCATCTTTCTGAAACAGACATTAATTTTTACCATCCAATCCAGAGAGATAACACAGGCAAAAATTGACCTCTCTTAAGAATGGTTAGCAGACAAAGAATCAGCAATATGGAAACTAACAACCTGAGGAGCTGTCAGAAAGACAATGTGCCACTGGAGTTATGAACTCATTAATTAAATATCACTGTATCAAATGGGCTATGAGCTATTAATTTGAAAACTATTACTGACTTTGAAGTTAAAATCATAGGCAAGGCAATTAAAAAGTAACTTCTCTGTGTGAGTGTTAATGGAAAGGTGTATCTGTTTATGTACATCAGGCCTTTAACTGGGGATTGAATTGCTTGCTTAAAAGTGATGATCAAACTGCTTGTTTTGTTGCAAATCCTGAATGCTATTCAGGCATTCAGAATGTAGGAAGAAAATCTACAGATTTGACCCAGATGCAGTAATCCAGGCAATGTATATTAGGCCTCTTTTCTGCATAAGTACATAGGGATTTTTTGTTGACTAAGAAAAATTGGGAGTGTGGAAAGAACTTGATATTTGCTTGTACTTCTTTCATTCTATGAAAAGAAGAACCTTACCTTAAAAAGACTCGAACATGCCTAGATAATGGTTGCTATAGTTTTGTTGTAGATGGTACTATAAGGTGGCAGGTGCTAAAAGCTGTGGCACTACTGGAATGGTAATGCCTTTAGGAGCTGGTAAGACCAAGCAGGAAATTAAGAGTGCTGGGTGCAAACTCTTTAAGGGGAGTTCAAGACTCTGGTCTCTGACTCTTTCCCTTTTGTTCTTGACCATGATAAGAAAGGTTTTCTCAAGTCTATATTCTAGGCCAGTCAGGGTACTCTCAAAGGTACAAAAGACTATTTACCAAGAATTTAAACTAGCAAATACAAAATCAAAAACAAACCTTCACTCCAAGTTCATAACTTTGCTTTCCTTAACATGCAACATAATTCGTGTGTGTGTGTGTGTGTGTGTGTATGTGTTCTGTGAGTGAATGTGTGTGGGAGGGTATGTGTGTTGTAATACTGTTTTTGTGTGTATCTGGGGGTGTTTGTATGTACTCACTCAGCATAGCTACATGCATAAGTGCATATGCATATTTATAGAAGCCAGAAATAGATGGCAGGAGTCATTCCTCAATTATATAACCCCCCCCTCTCTCTCTGCCAGCTTGCCTTTCTTTCTTTCCTCCTTCCTCCCTTCTTTCTTTCTTTCTTTCTTTCTTTCTTTCTTTCTTTCTTTCTTTCTTTCTCTCTTTCTTTCTTACTGAAACAAAAGCTCATCAATTTGACTGGGCTAGAAGACCAAGGAGCTTCAAAACCCACCTACCTCTCTTCGTTGCTTCTCCTACCCCTACCTTCCATCCCAGCCACGGGACTACAGATAAGTGGAACCATACCAAAACCCACAATGTATAGCTTTTCGTGCTCCGTTAATCCAAACTCAGACCCCAATATTTGAATGGCAGGCCCTGTACCAACAGCCACCTCCTGAGACCTCTACATCATAAAATTAACCCTAAAGGTCAAGGTCTAATGTGAGTCTTTTAAGTAGAATTGAATTCCTCTTCCTTCCAGTTCCCATCTGTCCCTTCCTTGCTTTCATACCCCTACTCTATTTTTTGGGCTTTTTTCCTTTTTCTCAAATATATGAATTCTCTTGCATTTTTACTATGTCTTCTGCTATCATAGTTCTAAACATCCACATACAAGTGAAACAACCAAAAGAATCTCATAGGAATTGTTTCTTTCTCACTAAGAGACGTTAATTAAGAATGAAGGAGCATTGGCTATGAAAAGCAGTCATTTCTTTGAGCAGAGTTAGCATTTTAGTTGTTTAGACCAAGACATCCTTTGCGTCCTCTCACACAGGCACCAACCACTGCTGGTAGGGGTTTGATTAATGGACCAAAACGTATTCTGAAGAAAAATGGATGCTTTTAGTGAATTGGAGACAGAAATGCCTATAGTTTATAACCAGTGGCAAGCCACTCTGAAAGAGCAGCTGGAGACTTTATATCTATTTAGTTGTGGTTTGTAGAAACTTCGATGATTTTTTTTTCCTCAGTGCATTCTAAAAGGTTCATTTATTCCTCCAAAGTGCAGCCTTCCTTTTCTGTGACAAAACAAAAAAGAATGGTGTACAATCTTCTTTTGGCACTGGAAGCCATTGCCAGTGGAGAAATACATTCATTCAGTAGGTGTTTGTGCAGAACTCCCTTCATCCTGGAAGGTGTGCATCAAGGAAGTTGATACTCCACACTGAACTCAGCAGATGAAGAGACTTGTCTTCCTGGACCTTGTCTTCCTTCCTTCCATGGTTCAATGGAGGGCAAATATACATATCATGGAGACACAGAACACTTGGCACACAGTAGACTAGGTATGCCCAGCTTCCTTCACATAGAATATCTTGCTTTACTCACCAGAGAATATCAGGCAGTCCTGAGGACTACATGTTAACGTTCCAGCAAAATCTATGAGCTGGTATTATTTTGTCAATGCCATGGCCTTAGCAACTCTGGAAGGTGATTGGGTTATGGCAGTGGAGTCTACGTGAACTACATTGATGCTTTTATAAAATAAGAAGAGCCATAAGATATCCATGCCCCTGCCATGTACTGCCATGCACGAGATGAGACCATTACTCTCTGTGAAACAGAATGAGAGATGTCTCCAGAACTCATCTGTGTTAGCCTGATTGCTTTGTTGTTCTCAGGCTTCAGAATTTAAGACATTTTTACTTTGTTTAAATGACTCAGGTCGTAGCATTTTTGTTTCAGCATCCTGGACTAACACAGCTATTGAATGTATAAAGGGGACTAAGAAGGGATTTGTGAGCAATGCTACCAACAGAACACCCTGAGAAGTGCCCACTTTGGTTCCAAGCAACAGGGGCTTGAATTCCAAAATTTCCAATTAAATGATGTAGGTTATTAAAACTGTAACCCTCCATGAGACTCACTTTTATCATTTGCTTAATGGGGACCCTACTCAAAGGGCTTTGTAAGGATATAATAGGATAATATATGTAAAACACTTAACACAGTGTTTTCTCCTCAGCAGGCAAGTGTGAGCATCCCCATGAGGCTTTAGCTTGTTTTGACAGCCGGAAGCCTGCTGAAGAAATGCTGGCAGACTCTCTTTCATCCAGGTGCAACCAGAGCTGGGGAGGAGGATGTGAAGAGGAAGAGAGCCTGTCTGATGTCATCCCCTGGGCTTATGAAGGCACACGGGTAGTTAGTGTCCCCTGGGCCAGACAGAAATTTTGTAAGTTTTATGAGTGCTGGATTCAGCAGTAATGTCACACATTTTTATGCACAGCTCCTCTGGAAATAATTTACACTGTTTACCTAAAACAGAGCCAAGACCATCAGATTAGCAAAAAATCCAGGATTCATATTTATCCTTCCATTAATGAATGATGGGATGGAGACAGAGGTATTATTATGCCATTGTAACAGATTTGCCTCATTTCTGCACACTCAAAACAAAAATGAGAAAATAAGCTGCATTTTTACTAAGTTTTTCTTGGGTATCAATTTTCTATCCCAACTCAACTCCTGATTCTTTTAAATATGGGCAAATAAATCACAACCACAACAGAGCTAATGACCATAAAGCCTAGAGTCTCTAAACTCTCTCAAGAAATACTTAGTGTAATTAAAGAAAATGAAAATCTATCATTTAAAAACAGTTTGACATAGCATATTTGTATTCTTCATTATAGTAGCTAAAAATCTAACATTTATTTGTGTTTTCTCCAGGAATAGACAAAAGAAAAGGAGGTCTCTATTCTCTCTCCACACCCATTAATTTGAAGCTAGAAACCATTGAGAGAGAGAAAGAGAGAGAGAGAGAGAGAGAGAGAGAGAGAGAGAGAGAGAGAGAGAGAGAGACAGAGCTAGAAACCAGCATATGCAGATAGAAGCTTGCACAGACAGGTTTCTAGAAGGGAGGAGAAAATCATGAAATATAAAATTGTTCTTAGCCCCATCTGCAAAATGAATAGGTTCTACCATAGTAGTTTATCTCATCTCCTGAAAAAAATTGCTCACAGAATCTACAAGCTAAGATGTAATTCAGCCAGGCCAGCAAGTAAAGGTCATTTACTCTAGGTCTAACATAATTAATGAAGGCAAATGGGCAGTCCAGAAGGGATTTAAGGAAATTAATTTAATAAGTCATTGTGAAGATATTTTACATGGTTGGCTCTGTGCTAAGTGTTATGGGAAATACAGAAGCTGGACACTACAAGGTCATTTGTTCAAATAAGACACATATCCAGGGCAAACACAAAGAAAGATGACAGGCTCATTACACCCCAACCAACTTTAAAAATTTTTAATAAAACTTCCTACACTGGAGTCAATAGTTTCCACATTCCACCATTCTTTAAAATTCAGGTGTGTCTTAGATGTATACTTCAGAAATTGAATATGTTAATATGGTTTTCCCCACTGTATTAGTGCCATGTTTGTTTGTTTGCTTGGTTTTCTAGCAAATACACAAACTTAGTTCAAACTTGGATGCCATCAGAAGCCACTTACAAAGAAAATTGGCTTTTATTTATGTGTATTTCTCTTAGAACAATGCAACAATAGTAATATAAACTAATCTCATGGTATATACACATAAATAATGAACAGATTACCATCGTATTAGATATATGCATGCAACTACAATTAATATATAGGCATGGAGCCACAATTAGTAAAAATGTAGGCTGTGAATTTGAAAAAGAACAAGAAGGAATATATTGGAGGGAGTGGTTAGAGGGAGGGCATGAAAATGGAAATGGTATAATTCTAGTCCAAAAATTATAAGAAAAAGATTAAAATATATTTCCTTTGTATTTGCATTGAAATTTCAAACCAGTGCTTCTCAATGTAGAATCTCATTTAAAGCACATTGCGGGGAGAATGCCTGAATGCAGCCTCAGTTTCTCCACCATGATGTATTGGAGAATATAGAAGAGGCTAGACAAGAGGCTGTTCACAGCCTTTCAAAGAATATTACAAACTACCAACAGGACTTAGGAGGAATCACTTAGTGGGGAAGACATTTGAAATACAAGCATGCCAGTGGGAATTCAAATAGCCAGCACCCAATAAAAATATCCATTGCTTACTGATAATTTGGGCGCTTGGAACGTAGAGACATGAGTTTTCCCCCAGGCAAGCTGCTAGCTAGAGTAACTGAATTGATAAACTCTAAGATCCCTGCCTTAGAGTGGGGGAAGATACCTGATGCCCACATTTTGTCTTTCATACACCCCATACACATGCCAACATATGTACACACACACAGTGCAAACACACATAGATACACATGCATATGTAAGCACATATGCAAATGCAAGAATGCATTTTCAACTTGAAACAAGTACCAAAATCATCAGTAAATATTATTTCCCATCTTCACATATTAAGAACCTGATATCTGTAAGGATCAGTACATCATCAAGTCACAAAACTAGGATAACACTGATGTACTTATATCTTACTTGTGAATCTAGGGCATAGTCGCACCCAGTTCACATATTCACTAATATTATATCAATATGTCTATCTTCTATGACTCATTTTATTCCTGCTAACACATTTCACTGACTTTCCAGGTTATTTGTCATATTAAACTAGCAAATTAAGGTAGGCCAATGTTCCTTAACAAGGTCTAAACAGAGAGTTTAAAGACAAATTAAGAAAAGGTGACTGGGGACCTATATGAGAAAATCCCCCACAACCCCTGAGAAACTCTTCCATTTCATTGACCAAGTAAAAATGATAGCTTCCCTCTTTCTTTCTTCCTTCTCTTTCCACATATATGTCTTTAGATATGAAACACCAAACTCACTCTGGGCTGGAGTACTGTGATGACCAAAAATGTACATGCTTTCTTTGAAGCACCATGCACCCTTACCCAACTTGCCTTTCTCTCATCCCTGGAATCTAGATTCCTAGACAGATATAATATAGATTCTGACAAGACCGACCACATCACTAACCTAACTGAATAGTATTTCAGAGTTATGTTGTGGCATCCATCCACCACATCACCCTACAGGGAATATGCTAATAAAATAGAGGAAAAAGGCAATGAGGGCTTTGTCATGTTCCACTGCTGACACAGAAGGGGAAATGGAAGGAGAGAAAGAAACAGAGGAGACAGGATGTGTGGGGAAAGACAATACAGAGATACAGAACCCAAAGGAAACAAAAGCAAATGGGCATGAAATCAGGCCATGACCATCTCTCCTCTCCTCTGTCTTCACATCAAGAAGAGCAATGTATTCAGTGCATGAACAAGAACAGAGTGCCATGAGAAGAAATATCTAGAGAATCAAAAAAAAATTCCTAAAGATTAAATTCACTGGAAAAGATCCAAGGTAGATTTAGAAAAGCAGTCAAAGAGAACACGAGAAAAGGCAAAGATGGAAAATAGGAAAGAAAAAGCCAAACAACAAATCAAAAGATAATCAAAAGGCCAGCCCACCTTGTTCAACAACCAAACGATATGAATTCCACTGAGTAGGGGCCAAAGAATTAAAGGTGAGTAAAGACAGGCAGCCGCAGAGAGCTCTGAGCTGGCCTGCCACTGAAGCTGGCCTTGGTATTTACAGAAGCTGGCCTAGCACTCTGGGCTGGCTAGGCCTTGCTGTTCTCTTGCCCACCTTAAACAATGTCACAAAAAATTAACATCACAAAGACCACTGTGTGACTATGGGAAATAAGACAACTTCATAATCATGCAGAGCATAGGCAAAATCAAGAATCTTTTTAAGCCACACACACACACACACACACACACACACACATGCACCCAAGCGTACACACACACTCATACACACATGAATACACACACACACACAAACATACAGACATACAAACACACACATACATGTATGCACACATATACATACATACACACTCATATACACTTACACACATTCACACACACACACATACACACACACACACACACACACAAAGATCCAAACGGTTCCTCTTCTATCAAACAAGAGAAACCAATGCTTCTTTTTTAGTGCAAGTTTTCATTTGCCCCACCTCCTAGAAAGAAATGGCTGAGATTTCCCACGTGATTTCACACATTTCCTAACAGTACCCTATTTAGAGGAGAGATACTTCCTTTCATGGTCCAGAACTCCTCATTAGATTGATCCCAAGAGTGTTGCTTTAGTGAACTCTAATCTGAAATAATTCATAATTCAACTATGGACTGAGTCAAGATGTATTAGATGCTATTTTCTCTAGGAAGAGGCTGTAAAACTAAACAAATATGGACAAAATTAGAAAGAAGGATTATATTGAAAAGAAAATTCAACACCAATAGATGCTTAAGAAATTCCAAGACTCCTGTAAAGGGAGAGCTGAAAACAAGGGCGGGACATCAAACCCAGAAAAAATAGCCATTCAAGAATTAAGTTAAATACACTTACAGTGAAAGGGCAAATTAAAGACAAGGTTAATACTAATAATTTAAAAGCAGTTATAAAAATAATACTACACTAAATGGCACATCTAAACTACTTTATAGGCAAAAAATAGAAAAATTTACCAAAATCTGGGATATTATCCTATGTTAATGATGAAAATGTAAATATGAATAGAGTGATAGATAAATGCATATTTAATGGTAAAAAGTCAGTGAAATATATTTGAAAGCTAAACAACACTATTATAACAAGTATGTGAAAACTTCATGAAATATATAAGAGACTAACTTTCATGATAGCAACAATTGAGCTGATAACAGGAGAAAATCATGAGCAAAGAGTCAAGTGAAATACAATAAGAGACATCCAGGGAGCACAGCAGAAGTTGTAGCAGATAATGCAAGAGGGAGTCAGGGGCTGGATCATTTCAGGCCCTGTGGTCTCTGTTGAGAGGTTCAAGAAAGCAGATCACAATGGGTGAATGGCTTCCGACCAAGAAGGAATGCCCTCCAAATTCCATTTCCACGGGTTATGTGACTGAAGGACAAAATGCTTTTCCAAGAGGGCCAAGATGAGGAGGAGGCAGAAGTAAAGGGGTCTTGCTCTGTTGTTAATAGCCTGAAATATGTGATCTGCATGATGCAGACACAGGCATGGTGAAATCACCTTCAGAATGAAACTGTAATATTCAGTTATCCCCACAAGATGTAGACGAGCATAACTCAGATATTCTAGTTTGTGTAACTGAATAGAGGCTTGTAGACACGGGAAAATGGATGATTGCTGCCAAACAGGAGGGTTTGAGAACTATAGAATAGGATCAGAGTTGCTAAGCAAACAGCATAATCAAGAAATCTTAGTGAAAGATGTGAACGTAAAAGTCTGAGCTACATTTTAAAGTTAATAGAATGGGCTTCATATAGGAATTTTGATGATGGGCTGGGAATCTAGAGATGAGGAAGAAAGAGGAAGAGGAGGAAGAGAAAGAGGGAGAAGAGGAAGAAAGAAGAGGGAGGGAGGAGGTAGGGGAAGTAGAGATAGAGAATGAAAAGGAGGAGGAGTAGGTGGAGGAGGTTTCTTGTAAGGAAATAAAAATTCCTGTCTACCTGAGTTAGGATTAGGTCCCGAAAAGCCTGACAAATATTAGAAATTCTGGAAGTAAAATTTTATTAAACATCTTTATCCTACCTAACACCAGAGCTTTGGTACACAGAAAACCACGGAATTTCAGTGAATTCCTCTAGGGTTCACATGACTGCCTAGAAGCTGCAGTGGCAACAGTGTTCTATGTCAGAGGAGTAATGCAGAGTTATCACCAACCTGGGAAAGCACCAAAAACTAGATTTTAGGTAAGATTTCAACTGAATACCTGTAATGTTTACACCATCATAAAGTTGAAATCCTCTTAACTTAAACCAATGTATAGCATGAAAAAATAGAGGGCTTAGGATGGAGCACTGGGAAATGTCAATGTGTTTGGGTTCATTGAGCTATCAACAGAGAAGGCTAGGGGCCAGGACATGCACAATCAGAGATCCTTGTAACCAGGGACCAAAGGGAGAATTGGGAAATATCCTCAGACATGATTGTAAAAGAGACACTCCCAGTGGGGTGAAAGAAGAATGGAAATCTGTGCCAAGAAGTCAGGAGAAATGTTAGGAAATACAAAAACCCTTAACTGATCAGGTTAATAATGAGGAAATTCATTTACTCCATCTTCTTTAGTAGACAAAGTGACCTGGTACCCTGTCTAGAGTAGGAGAGGCCCTACTTCCCTTCAGCTTACTTCTGTTTATGGGTTTTAATGTCCCTGCATTTGTTTCTATATGTCTCCATTACCACTTCATGATATATGGGTAGTGCATTACTTCTACCTATCCTCTTTTGGCCATTTTAAATATGATTCAGACTGTGGGGTACTGGGTATCTTAAAATCTTTGGGAATCCCTAATAGTGTAAGTCAGAACAGTGTTAACCTTTGTGAACTCAGAACTAACTTCTGAGGGGTATCTGAAGTCCAAGTCATTTCTCCATCTAAAAACACATCAAATGGAATCCTCTCTCTGAGTGTGTGTGTGTGTTTGTGTGTGTGTGTATGTTATTAAATATATTTACATATATATTAGGATTTTATGTATTTATTATATAAATGTATATATTAGGTTTTATCTCATAGATCCCTAATATTTACTTCTCCTTTCCCACCTATATGAATCTGTGACAGCATGGTTTCTTTCCTAAAAGATAGGTCGGTTTCCAATTCATAAACAATTTATTATTTAAATGACAGAAATATAGGTTCACATTTTTAGAAGATGAAATTTTTAGTAAGAAATGCATAGCTTGTCAGATATTTTGCATTCATCTGAATAAATCTTCCAACACATATCTTGGAACTTGAAACTCCTGTCATTCTAGTCTGTATCATATTTGAGACCCAAGATTATTTAATTTCTTCAACCAAACTGAGTGGCATGGAATATACACATATGCTAATTGACTCAACAAATATGTATTTAGTGTACATTGTGTGCCAAGCTTATGTAACTTAATTTCCTTCACCTATCATATCCATTTCTATGACAGATTTTAATTTTTTCTAAATGTGGAGGTTTGAGTATTTGAATGAACAGATAAATCAAAAAGATATATTAAAATAGTTTGTTCCAGCTTAATTCAAACTTAAAAGGAATTATAAAATAGTGAACCTGTAATCAATCTAATTTTAATAGTGTAGAGTTCAAATGAAAAATATTTTAAAACATTCACCAAGTATCAAGTTTGACTATATTGCATACAGTGTCATGGGTTTGTATATATTATATGCATTTACCTTAATCTTATCACACAATACTATTATCTTTTTTTTAACCTATGGGTAAATTCAAGTTTTTTAAAGTTAAATAAATGTGTTTATGTCACACAGTAATTAGGTTTACGATTCTGATCTACTATGTTGCAAGTTTCCCTTAAATATTTATATCATTTAGGGGCAAAAGAGATGACTAAAGAATAAATGAAAAAAATATATAGGAACAATAAAAAGATTCCCCATGGCCTGGGAGATGGTGCAGTTTATGAAGTGCTTGATGTGGGATTGTGAAAACTGGAGTTCATATCTCCAGAACATGAGCAAAAGTTCACCTGATAGCATGCACCTATAATCCCAAAATGCCTACAGTGAGGTGGGAGGTCAATGATCCCAGGAAGCAGGCAAGCTGGCTAGCATCATTTGCACAGTGATAAACAAGAAACGCTGCCTCAAACAAGACAGAAGGTGAGGACTGATAATTCAGGTTGTCCTCTAACTTCCACAGGCCTTGGCACACACAACTGCAGGAACAAACACATGCGCACAAAGTAGTAGATTCGGTATTTTTAGAATGACAGCAACACTTCCATACATCTGTATTTTATAAGGATTTGGGTTCATACTGCTCCTGAGTCTCTATTGGTAGTATCTTTTGCTGATCTCCATCACACACAGTGCATGACCATTCAGAATATTCAAAACTCTAGGACAAAAGGAAACTGATAGCTTTTAAAAGAGGCATCCTTCTGGCCACCTTCTCTGCATCAGACTTCAATCCATCGATTGAGCTTCACTGGATCTTTAGATGGTGGTTTTAGTAGCAATGATCTAACTCAGAACATATTGTTGGAGTTTCTACAGCGCTGCATGGTGACATACAAATCTTTATAAGAAAAAATAAGCCAGGGTTTGACATCTGCCCTTGCATATTTGGACCCTTTATCGCCAAAGGGGTTAGAAGTTTGAACCATTTAAACAAAACCACAAAGACTGACATTCTGTCAAATAAGCAAACTGGAGACTTCAAAATACTACTATATTTGGGTGAAATCCTGATGAAAAGGATAGGAAATCGGATGTTCTAGAAGTACAGAGTCAGATCTGAGAAACCCATAACTCCGGTGAATTAGTGGTTATTATATGTGGAGGAAAGCACAAACTTTGTTAATACTTTTCCCATCCACTGTGAAATATCAAAACTCAGCAGTGATGTCGCATTTAACTGCACATCGAATCAAGGGTCCAGTAATAGAAATTGCCTTTTTTTTTTTCAGTAGAAAACAGGGTTAGAAGCAAACCAAAATAACACATAAAACAGATCCCCATGGAGAAAATTGAAGGCTGATTCTCACATGTAAAAATGGAGGATGCAATTCCTTTTCCGTGAAAAGCTTTTTTCCTGGGGTTTTAAATTTTCCTCTTGATTATGTGTGGAATCAAGGGGTGTCTTAGTGATTGGACCCTGGTATGGCTCTAAGAAACAAAAATGGGGCAGACCCAAATCGACAGGGACAGGTTCAGTTTTACATCAACAGACAAGGATAGAAGTAAGAGAAGGCAGATCACTAGCATACTGTCATTTCTGGATTCTATAGCCTCAATCGGTTTAAATGATAACTACATGTTGGTATAAACAATAGATTCAGAACCACACAGGGAAGAGGAAAATTTACTATCCTAGCTAATTACAAAATTTAAAAATGTCATCTAAACCTTGTGTTAGTGACAGAGACCTAAAGAGTCCCAGACATTTTCTCACATTGCTCCTCGATATTTAAATGTCTTTTTTAGGGGGAAAAAAGTATGTATGTAAATAAATATTTCTAATGTAAACAAATGAGGAACAATCTTTTTTCACCAAAGCTAAAGGCTCCTGTATCCATTAGCTCACAACAGTGTAAATTAGGTTCTTAACCAAGTTTAAAAGCAGAAGCTCATAGATATAAAACCAAAGTTTGTGAATAGAATGGAACACAAATTAAAAATCTAGCAGCATTTCATAGATAGATACATAGTGATTTTTCTTTCTCTTTAAGACCCAACATACTGGAAATATGATCAGTTATAATCTGTTAGAAATTCTACAGCAGGGAAGTGGGCATTTCTGCTATTGCACCACACTTTTGGCAAAGTTGCTTCATCATGTACAAAGTTTCAGCAGAGAAGTACTTTGAAACAGCATTTTGTCTTCTCTTCAAATTCTCATTCTTCCTTAAGAACTAATGCACTTTTCAAAGTAGATCCCTTTATATGGCTTTACTAGGTACTCTCCGTGGTGTAAGTTCTAGTGCTTTCTCAGGTAAGCAGAAGTCCACATTGGAAGGATATTTGCCTAGAAATTTGATTATTCCAAACACCAAAAGGGTAGAAATCTCTAGTTTGCTGCTTGCACTTATATCTCAAGTTTGTTAATGGGTGCATATAAATGCATTTTCTATACCATGACATCTATGATACAGCAAATGGTCTTATAAGTTCCTTTCCCTCCCTGCTTATTTTCCCCTTCTCTTGTTTTCCCCATCCATGTCTATGTTAATCTAATTTCAAAACAACCTTGGAAGGTACATTACTATACTATGAAAAATAGAAAGCACAGATGAAATTGGCCAAGATTATAGAGGTGATTCTTAGAGATAAAGACTCAAACTCAGGTGGTGTAGTTTCTAAGAATGCCCTTATAGCTATACTGTACATTCCCTTCTCATCACCAATGTTCTTCTATGTGTTCAGTGTTCATTTTGCTTTATCAAGCTACAGAAAAATCTATGCTCTGAAACCAATAAGCAACATGCCTTGATCCTTATAGAGCTTGCATATGAATGTTTACTGTCACCAACAGTAATACAAAATATATACAACTTTGTGCTCAAATACACTTGTAAGTCTACAGATCTACATATGTAGAGATGCAGCCACACACATACACACTCACACACACACACACACACACACATACACAAACTACACAGCTAACTATTGTAGGATGAAGTTTACAGACTATTGTCTGTAAACAATCTATTTACAGACTATTTAAAAGCAGAGGCATTTCCATTTGATTTCAGTAGTCATCAGAAGATAGGTCCAAAATATTTACATTCAAAGGGACTATTAGAATATTAGACTAAACATTCATTGAGCAACTGTTTAATATCAGGCCCTAGTCTACACAATTTTAAACAATTTCAAATTATAATACATATTGCTTTAGGAAAAACATATATTTATATGTTTGTGTGAATTGATTCAACTTCATAGTTTATATAGGGAAACTATATATTAATACATACATATGCATACAAATAAGCTCTAGGAATAATAATAATGATATTCCCATTTCATTGCTGGCTAAATGAATCAGCCAGTTTATCTCATCCTTAGTTAATTATAGTATCAAATGTGTGGTCTTGTGTAGATGTTGAGGAGAAATATACTAAAGCAGTCATTTTCATAGAGAATTTGAGAATGACTTGAGAAACTTGATTAGAATAATTAGATATACAGGTTTCTGTGAACTATAATTAAAATACCAAAGGGAAGTGGGCACAAAGTTCCATTTCTAGCAAAGAGGATGCAATTGATATTTGATGGAGGAGAAAAAAGAATCAGTTTTGCTTAAAGGAAGTAACACTAAGTATATCACCCATGATCCAGGGCAGGTTCCATGCTCAAAAGTCGTTGGCGAACACAAATCAGGAATGTGATGTTTATTTGTTTTTATTTTGTCTTGTTTAAAAGGAGAGAAAGAATATTAAAGTGGATGGAAAGAAAGGTGGAGAAGAAGGGGGTAAGTGCTAGGGCGAGAAGGAAAAAAATGACCAAAGAATATTATAGGAAATTCTCAAATGATGAATCAGTTTAAAAGTCACATTATGCCATTAAAATACCAAAATTATGAATAGACTATAGAAAGAGTTTATTCCTGATATTTTACATTTGTTTAAAATACTTGAATTCTCAATGATTTCCAATGCATTGTGTGACCTCATCTTTAACATAGTTAGAGAAAACACTGTTTTAGGATTGCTAAGACTATCCAGCCACTGGTAGCACTGACTATTATGAAATGTATTTCAGATAGTCTTTGCAGGTCAGTGGTTATAGCAATAAACTGCCTAAAGATGTATTTATCAATGTTGCCAATAAGTACTCTTTACTTTACTTAGGTCCATTCCAGTAGAACCATTTTCTTTAACTTAATGAAAATGATTTTCAGCTAGTATATGGATCGTTTATCCACCCAAGAAAATTAAATATTTATTTATTTTAACTTTTCCTTAACAATAATTGGAAAAAGGAACTCATGACAACCTTACTAAGAAAAAGCCTGGCACATCATCTTCAAAAAAGACACTTATTAGATTGATAGGCATTGGAATTGCTGCTTATTTTGTCAGGACATAAATATCCATTTTGCCCAAAACAAATTTAGCAAAATCAAAATATATAACACTGAGTTTCAGTTTTTCTAAAACACATGGAACCAGCCTTACATGCCAACTTGATTCTATCACCTCTCCTCATTAAGCTTGAAAGCATATTTTGTGTTGCTTTTAGCAGCTCCTAAAATTTCTTTGTCTCTTAGAACAGCACTATAAAAGTCCACACCTGACAGATCATAAATCGTTCTCACATAGCAGTCTGTCCCCTGGTACATTCTGGCTACATCCAATTCTCCAGATACACAACTAACAGCATTTATGCACTTCTGCACAAAACTTACTTTCAAGATCTCAAAAATGTTTGACCCTATCCTATCAATTCATAGCAGGGAATGGCCCACTTTCGACAGAGCATTTATTCTCACTGAGAGGGGAAGGAGAATGGTTTTCCTCAGTGATGAAACACATTTGGAACAATAAAGAATGGGTTATCTGAAGTCAAGGATATCTAGCCACACAAATATGACCTGGATATTTAGGATTTCCACACATACCGTAAGATCTATAATAGTGATTTCTGAAACACTGCCTCTTAGAAACTTGGACTTTGTGCATAGCTGTTGTTCCCTTGTCCCTCACACAGTATTCTGAGATGCTACTGTCCAGTGAAACAATACCAGACATAGAGAAGACATACTCCAACATTAATTGACCACAGATCAGTAAGTAAAATAACAAAGCTCTGAAAGCATATTTATTAAAACTAGACAATAAGGTTAAGCAAATAGAAACCTCCTCATCTTGGGAAAAAGAGGAGGAAAAAAGATATCCTTCTCGAAAAAGTAAAGTATTAGAATTTTGAGATCTCCCCCCTCTAACTTTCTTAGCTGGCATTGGATGACAGGCTACACTTTTAAAAAGTACACCAGAATTTTAGATTTGGTAAGATTTCAGGATATGGTGAAGAGCAGAAAGTGTTGAAGGAACACATAGAGTTATACCTGTAAAACACACATCTTTCTTATGTGTTCACATAGAGTTGCAGGATGTTCCCTATATGACCAGAAAACCAAAGAAGTGACAAATGAGAGTTGAATTTCTAGGTGCTCAGACACTTGTATAAGCAATAGAATAAACCAATAACTAACATTCAATTCGGTGTGTTGCAAAATTTGGCATAAACTCTCCACGTCTCTGAATATACGACCCTTTGCATCGGGATTCTGGTATTCTTCCTGCTAGAGGTAGCATGAATTTTTTGAATCTTGAATTTTTGATTGGCTTCTGATATGCATCTTTCAACAGGTAAGTAGCAGATTTGAATGTTTAAAATTGAGGAAGTAGCTTTAAATATGGAGACTTACTCTGTCTTGTTCTTAAATACATTAACCTGAATGTAAGGCAGGCTTGACTTGCCTGTGGTTGATGAGTGTCATTGGTCCCTTCATTCTCTGCCCTAGTTTCCAATCTCCTGATACATAGATGTACTAGTGGGGATGTTTTAAATTATCCAACTGCTATTCTATCCATGCTCTCACCTGAGACCTACCCAAGCATGCATGGAAGAGAGTCCAGGAAGAATCATCTGAGCTGATCCATATCAGAAAAATTCTCTCATCAGTGAAAATAATAATGAACTAAATCAATATTTATTTTAAATTCCCTTATACCTAATGAAATTTTCCTTCATTAATTTATATTCTTTTTATTTTTATTTTATCTTTTTTATTTTAATTTAGTTACCTTTCAAGTGTTATCCTCTTATCCAGTTTCCCACTCTCCCGGAAACCCCTTCTCCTATCCCCGCTCTCCCTGCTTCTATGAGGGTGTTCTTCCACCCACCTACCAACTCCCACCTCCCCTCCCTTGATTCCCCTACACTGGGGCATCTATCAAACCTTCATAGGACCAAGGACCTCTCCTCTCATTGATGCCTGACAAGGCTGTCCTCTGCTCCATATGCAGCCAGAGCCATGTGTACTCCTTGGTTGGTGGATTAGTCCCTGGGAGCTCTGGTTGGTTGATATTGTTGTTCTTTCTATGGGATTGCAAACCCCTTCAGATAACTAAGGTAGACTTTAAACTTATGAACTAGATACTCAGTGGACTTTAAGAGTGATACATAGAGATGATCATGTGGATTTTTTCTTTGAGTTTGTTTATATAATGGGTTATGTTGATGAATTTCTATATATTGAACCATCTCTGCATCCCTAGGATGAAGCCTACTTGATCATGGTGAATGATCGTGTTCTTAGATTCGGTTTGCAGGAATTTTACTGAGTATTTTCGCATCAATATTCATGAGGGAAATTGGTCTGAAGTTCTCTTTCTTTGTTGGGTCTTTGAAAGGTTTAGGTGTCAGTGTAACTGGCTTCTTAGAATGTATTTGGCAGTATTCCTTCTGTTTCTATTTTATGAAATAAACATTCTAATTCATCAAGGAAACACAAATCAAAATGACTGTGAGATTCTACCTCACACCAGTCAGAATGGCTAAGATCAAAAAGTCAGGGGACAGCAGATGCTGGTGAGGATGTGGAGAAAGAGGAACACTCCTCCATTGCTGGTGAGATTGCAAGCTGGTACAACCACTCTGGAAATCAGTCTGGCTGTTTCTCAGAAAATTGGAAATAGTCCTACCTCAGAATCCAGCTATACTACTCCTAGGCATATACCCAAATGATGCTCTAAGATATAACAAGGACACATGCTCCACTACATTCATAGCAGCTTTATTTATAATAGTCAGAAGCTGGAAACAACCCAGATGTCCCTAAACAGAAGAATGGATACAAAAAATGTGGTACATTTACACAATAGAGTATTACTCAGCTATTAAAAACAATGATTTCACTAAATTCACAGGAAAATATCATTGTAAGTAACCCAGTCACAAAAGAACACACATGGTATGTATTCACCGATAAGTGGATATTGGCTAATAACCAAAAAGCTAAGAATAACCACAGTACAACTCACAGACCAAATGAAACCCAAGAAGAAGGAAGACCGAAGTGTGAATGCTTCAGTCCTACTTAGAAGGGGTTAGGAAATAGTCTTGGGAAGTAGCCGGAAAGAGAGAACTGAGAGGGAGAGTGGAGAGGGAGAGAAAAGGTGTGCCGGTTCAGATACAGGAGGAGATGGAGAGGTACAGAGGGTCAGGAATTTGAAAGGAGGTATGTAGCAGTGGAGAAGGGGAGGATGGGGTTAGCCACGAGAAAGACCTGGATTCCAGGGACCCAAGAGTTTTCCAGGACCCAACATGGGGGACATTAGCCAAAATAACCAAAAAAGGGGAGGGAGTACCTGTAGAGACCATATTTAGAGGTTAGGCACAGCCCCTGGTTGATGAATGGGGCCATCCACCCATCTCCAAAATTTTAACCCAGAATTCCTCCTGTCAAAAGGAAAAAGACTTTTGCAAGGTTCATCTGATAATTCAATGATTCCATGTCAATACTTGGAGGAGATGATGCAATGACTTGCTGACACTTTGGCTACTGAATTTATTACTACACATATAAATTCAATGTAGGAATGCTGGTTTGAAATGGACTGTTTACCATGAAGACTTAAGTTGAATCATTCCATCTTTTGAGTCCTCAAAAACACCCACCCGTTGGTAAGCGTGTTGACTCTAGAATCTGCAAAAGCCCAGGGAAACTTGAATGTTCTCCTTGAGTGTGATGCAATCTGACCAACAGACTCAGGAGAGCTTGTCACTGGCAAGGTACCAGGCAATCAATTGTTACTAGTTTTCCAATACCAGGAACCAACCCTACACCCATACCTCACCAGTCAAAAGAATGAAACCCACAGAAAATAGATTACTGAAGTAAAACAAATAAACAAACAAACAAACCTTATTATACACCAGAGAATCAGAGAAAGGAGTACAGCAGAGAATATACATATTGTGAATACACTATAGAATAGCGTCTATAGTGGGAGCAGCCGTAAACCAATCAGTAAACTATACTAGTTCTAGCAAGGCATCCTACAGCTTATACCATATCCAACATAGAAAAGCATTTTAACAAGCCAAATTGTGACATCAGGGACTTCTCAACTCAAAGAAGGACCCACGACCTAGCAAATTTTATTGTTCTATTTACCAACTAATCTTACTTCCTGTGTGCTACTTCTGACTGCCCTGTGCAGGTGACAAGCAGCAAACGGTCCAGAATTTCAATGGCTTCTTTGTATTGATTTCTACTTATTTTGATCATTGCAGTCTTTTTTCTCTTTCTGGGAAACTTTTTAACCAAGAGAAATGGTATTCAGGGCTGACTTCTCTCTACACTGTAGCATTTTAGAAAACACTAGTAAGTTATAAAACAAGTGACAGATAAGGGTCAAAAGAGGACTGATCAAGGGCAAGTTATGGGAAAACACATCAAGGCAGAGCTGTGGAGAACAGGAAAGCCTGCCATGCAAGACCATGTTTTTCCTCCCTCCCTGTCCTGGACTTTCACAACAATCACACCCTTGGTCAAGAGAAATCAGATTTTGACCATTTCAAATAAAAAGCTCAGAAAATTCAAGAGTAAGTCAGATTTTATTTTCACTTCATTCTTATCCAACAGGGCTTGAAATGTGTCTTGTGCCTTTTACGCTGGCTCCAATAACTAATGTTGGCTTGAAGCTCTCGCTGATACTTCTCCAACTCCAGAAGCAATGGTATGCCACCACATCCCCAACTTTTCCATAGAACAAAGAAGCCTGAAACCTAGCCAGCTTTGCTAACAGCTTTTATTTATTAAAGTGTCTTCTTTTTTATTATCAAGACATTTTAGTCACTCAAAATCCACTGGAGACAGTTGTTTATTTATTCATCATTACCTGCTGCTCCATCTTGTCTACATTACAAGCCAGTAGGTCCTGAGGCCTGTGATTCAATTTGACATTCTTAATTTGCTACTACTTTAATATGCTGTTTAAGGTCACCCTTATTGACTACTAGGGAGCGTCCTCAATCCAGGTCTCTGAGATTTCCTAGAAATTCCTTCCACCCCAACCTCATGGCAGTTGCATATTTCCACTCATGCTCCTAACCCTCTGGGCCTCTCTCCTGTCTCTCTCCCTATCTGATCCTTTCCCCTATTACCCTTCCCTTTCCCTGGCCCCACCAGGTCTCCCCTTACTCTGATTTCTCTATTTTTCCTCCTTCTAGATGGAAACCAAGTATCCACACTTGGGCCTAACTTTTTGTTTAATTTCACTGTGTTTATGGAGTATATCATGGGTATTCTGTACCTTTTTGCTAACATTCACTTATCAGTGACTATATGCCATTCATGTCCAACAGTTGGAATATGGAGCCTGAAGAGACTACCTCCAGTAGCCAGACAGGACCTGCAGTGAAGAGATGAGAACATCAACCCAACTACAATAGTTTCTACACCAAATCTGTCCTGTCTAAAAGAAATGCAGAGACAAAGATGGAGTGAAGTCTGAAGGAATGGCCAACAAATAATGCACCCAGCTTGAAACCCATCTCATGGGCAAACACCAGTCCCTGACATTATTGATGATACTCTATTATACTTGCAGACAGGAGTATGGCATAATTGTCCTCTGAGAGGCTCTATTCAGCAACTGACTGAGACAGATGCAGATACCCACAGCCAAACATGACAAAGGATGTGGACCCCTATGGAAGAGTTAGGAAAAGAATTGAAGGCCCAAAGTCATGTTTCTGTGTGATGGTTTCAAAGGTATTTAATGTTAGTTATCCCACCTAACATTTTCTCCTCTATTTTACTCTTCTATCCAACCTAACGTTAGGTCTTTCTGTTCCATTATTTGCTTTCCCACCTATACCATCTATGTTTTCTCTGTCTCTTTTCTTGAACCATCCCCCAAATTACCCAAATTGCTTGTATGGGAACTCCAATTTAAGCATACTATATCTAAGAACATAAAACTAGCAGCTACATAACCAACCTATAAGAGGGAACTTTTGGCATTTGTCTTCTGTGTCTGTATCTTACCTAGAGTCATCATTTCCAGTTTTCACCATAAACCTGTAAATTTCATAATTTTTTATATTTACAGTTGAATACTACTCCATTGAGTATATGTACCACATTTTTATTATCCATTGATCAGTTGGTAAACATCTAGGTCCTTCTTCATCAACCTCTTAAGTGCTATTATTAGAGCCATATACCACTATATTTGCCTACCAATGCTTCACAATGCCAAAAATAGATATATCATGTGATCTAGCAATACCAGTTCTGGACATATTTTCAAAGAACTCTGTCAGTAAATTTGTTTTAATTGGCATATATTTGTTGTGACTCATGCCAAAGTTTTTCTTATCACTTATTTATTTATTTATTTATTTCAAACTCCAGATTTTATTCCCCTCCCAGTATACCCTCCAACTGTTCCCCATACCTACTTCCTGCACCCGTCTCCACAAGGATGTCTTATCCCTGACCTCCACCCCACCAGTCCTCTAAACTCCCTTGGGCCTCCAGTCTCTTGAGGGTTAGGTGCATCTTCTCTGACAAAACCCAGACCTGGCAGTCCTCTGCTGTATATGTGTTGGGGGCCTCATATCAGCTGGTGTGTGCTGCCTGATTGGTAGTCCAGTGTTTGAGAGATCTCAGGGATACAGGTTAATTGAGATTTCTGGTCCTCCTACAGGGTGGCCCTCCTCTTCAGCTTCTTCCAGCCTTTCCCTAATTCAACCACAGGGGTCAGCAGCTTCTGTCCATTGATTGGATACTAATAGCCACATCTGACTCTTTCAGCAGCTTGTTGGATCTTTTGGAGGACAGTCATGACTTTTAGCACCTTGTTGGGTCTTTTGGAGAACTGTCATGATAGGTCCCTTTTTGTATCAGGCCTTAGGGCCTCCCCTTGAACTGGATCCCACTTTGGGCCTTTCACTGAACATTCTTTTCCTCAGGCTCCTTTCCATTTCCATCCCACTACTTCTTTCAGACAGAAACAATTATGGGTCAGAGTTTTGACTGTGGGATGGCAACCCATCCCTCACTTGATGCCCCGACTTTCTGCTGGAGGTGGGCTCTATAAGTTCATTCTCCCCACTGTAGGGCATCTCGTCTAAGGTCCCTCATTTTGATTCCTGAGAGTATCTCACCTCCCAGGTCTCTGGAACATTCTGGATGGTCCCCCCAACTTCCTACCTCCCTGTTCCCATTCTTTTTGCTGGCCTTCAGGGCTTCAGTACTTTTCTACCACCCAATACCACATCATGCCCCCCCTCCCCTGCCCCAGTCCACTTTCCCTCCCAGGTCCCTCCTTCCCTCCCCCCTTGTGATTGTTTTCTTCTCCCACCCAAGTGGGACTGAGGCATCCTCACTTGGGCCCTTCAGCTTGTTAACCTTTTTAAGTTCTGTGGACTGTATCTTGGACATTCTATACTTTTTGTTTGTTTTTGTTTTTGTTTTTTGTTTTTGTTTGGTTAATATCCACTTATTAGTGAGTACATACCATGCATGTCCTTTTGGGTCTGAATTACCTCATTCAGGGTGATATTTTCTAGTTCCATCTATTTGCCTGCAAAACTCAGGATGTCCTCGTTCGTTCCTAATAGCTGAGTAGTATTCCATTGTATAAATGAACCACATTTTCTATATCCATTCTTGGGTTGTGGGACTTGTAGGTTTTTTCAGCTTCTGTTTATCACAAACAAGGCCAATATGAACATAGTAGAACACGTGCTCCTGTGGCAAGGTGGGGCACCTTTTGGGTATATTCCCAAGAGTGGTATTCCTGGGTCTTCAGGCAGATCTATTTCCAATTTTCTGAGGAACCTCCAGATTTATTTCCAGAGTGGTTGTACCAGTTTGCAATCCCACCAGAAATGGAGGAGTGTTCCTGTTTCTCCAATCCTCACCAACATGTGTTGTCACCTGAGGTAATGATCTTAGCCATTCTGATTGATGTAAGTTGGAAGCATAAGTTTATTTTGATTTGCATTTCTCTGATCACTAATGACTTTGAGTATTTCTTTAGGTGCTTCTCAGTCATTCAAGATTCTTCTGTTGTGAGTAACTTAAATAAATCAATAGCCTTCCTTTATACAAATGATTAAATGGGCTGAGAAGGAAATTAAAATCACATAATTTTCTCCTTAGATGCAGAAAAAGCATTTGACAAAATATAACACCCCTTCATGGTAAAGTATTGGGGAGATCAGAAATTCAAGGCCAATACCTAAACATAATAAAAGTAATATACAGCAAACTAACAGCCAATATCAAATTAAATGGAGAGATACTTGAAGCAATCCCACTAAAATCGGAGACAAGACAAGAATGACCACCCTTCCCTTATCAAACAGTACTCAAAGTGCTAGCTAGAACAATAAGACAACAAAAAGAGATCAAGGGGATACAAACTGGCAAAGAAGAAGTAAAGATATCACTATTTGCAGATGATATAGTACACATAAGCGACCCCAAAATTCTAACAGAGAATTTCGCCAGCTAATAAACAACTTCAGCAAAGTGGCTGAATATAAAATTAACTCAAATAAATCAGTCATCTTCCTTTATACAAATGATAAATGGGCTGAGAAAGAAATTAGGGAAACAACTCCCTTCACAATAGCCACAAATAATATAAAATATCTTGGGGTAACTCTAACCAAACAAGTGAAATATCTGTATGACAATAACTTCAAGTCTTTCAAAATGGAGTTGAATATCTCAGAAAATGGAGAGATCTCCCATGCTTACGGATTAGTAAAGTTTATAAAGAAACTTTCTTTTGAGTATATCATGCACTTGGACCATAACTCAACATATTTCATAGTGTGTGTGTGTGTGTGTGTGTGTGTGTGTGCTTTTCATTCTTGAAGGTATTTATCCACTGTGTATTTGATCTGATTTTGCCTAGACTGTGGTCTTTTAGGAAGGAAAGACAAGATGGTATTTTGTCTAACACCTCACAGGTCAATGTAAAAGACATGAGTTAAAGTGAGCTTTGATCACATAATTGAAAGTATCCTTCAAAATTCTAATTGAATGGTTTAAAATGCTTAAGTAAAATAGTCAATATCAATCTCTCACAAACCTTTATGTTATTCTAATATTTTGGTAAGTAGAGAATTAACAGCCACTGTCAGTCACTTCACAAAGAGATGAAAATGTATTTTTCCAGATATCAAAACACAATGCAAACAGTTAATAATAGAAACACATCTTGGAAGTTCAAAGAAAGATATTCAAAAAACATTATAGAACAATCATAAATTCCCTACATCATAATCTATCCACTAATGAATGTTAATTCAACAGCTACAGTTTCAGGTTTGTACATTTATGTATATGACTTGCTCTAATTCAGAAACTCACATTCTCACAAGAGAAGTCATTCATACCTAGGAAAAAGGAAGGTATTTTATTAAGTGTTGTGAGAAGCCTTATTATTCAGCAAACGACCAAAATTTAGATAGAATATCACACAGTATAGTAAAATTCAATACTATACTGATATTTAGTCTATTTTTATTATAAAGTAACAGAATTAAATATAAGTAAAGGTCTCAAAATATATTTGGATTTGAAAAAAGTACCTAAAAGTAAAGTGATAACTCACAACTTTAAAAACATCAATTGATTTTGATACTTTTGCATCAGAAGTTTTGATACTTTTATTAGTTTCTGAAAGCTATAAACAAGCCATGAAAAATTAATTCCCTTAAATGCTAATACAATCTATAACAATTTCATGAATATTAATATATTAAAATATAAGCACATTAGATGAATGTTCTACTATTAGAAGCAATAGACAGAAATTATAATTAAGAACTTATTTTCATAGGTACTCATACACACTCTTGAGAATATGATGAACACACGTAAGATTCTGGAAACTGACATATATGACTTATATACTTGAAAGTGATGTACACTCTTTTTTCAGTCAAAACCTTGAAATGCAGTTTCATTATTCAGTTATAGCACACCACTCTAAAGAGGTTCCAGACTGCTAAAGTGGATTTCACAATCACTACACAAACTATTTCTGAAACAGGTACTCGAGTGTCACACAGGCTGCTTTCTTCAAGGACTTTAGAAACACCAGCTCTTGTTTTTCTTAAACAATGGATGCTGCTCCTTTTGTAAGGACAAAGCACTCAGGGTAAAGATTCATAAAGGAGTCCTTTCTCTAGAATGACACTTGCAAAAGTGAAGCTGTTAACTATAAAGTGAAACTATTAACTATGCACAGAGTTTCTTAAGGATGCATTCCCCAGAATTCTTTTTGTTTTGTTTTGATTTTCGAGACAGGATTTCTCTGTAAAGTCCAGTCTGTCTTACAACTCACTCTGTAGACCAGGCTGGCCTCAAACTCAGAAATCTGCCTGCCTCTGCCTCTCAAGTGCTGAGATTAAAGTCATGCACCACCCTTGCCCGGCAGTTCCCAGAATTCTTAGATCTACAATAAACAATATAACCTTTTATGAACCATATTAGTAGAGAAAATATTCTGCTCAAAATAGTGGAGGTTTGCTACTTACTACTTCTAGAAATGGTTCTGAGCACTCATTTATTGACTAAGAGAGCAAAGGCTGTGTCTGACGATATTCATCTCAGAGTATAGCTCTCCTACACTTCTTTAAACTAAGCAGCAACCATTACCAATGGTTTCCCTGATAGGTAGCCCTACTTCTCTCCCCTTGAACTTCGTCTTTCTTTTATTCTTTCTGATGGGGAAGCTTCTTCCCTTGATTGTTGCTTTCTGTAGCCAGAGTGTCCTGTGTATCCTCTCTCTCCTTACATTGTACATCCAGCTGGGCAAAGTTTATTCTGTTTTATGTACCATAATCTGTCATGGGTGATTTTTTTTTATAACAAGATCTGAACAGATGGGGAATGGTTTGCTCAAGAATTACTTTCAATATGAGTGACCTATAGAAAAAATTGGAAGCTGGAATGGAATCCCTGCAATAAAATCCCATACTTGTTATCCTCCCCACAGGATGCTCATGTATCTCGCCCCCACATGAAGGTGATAATGACGAATCCCTGGACCTATAAAGGAGGCCAGGCCTCTGGTAAATAGCACACAGCCACAAACAAAGGGATAAGATAGCAGCAGAGAAAGGCACTAACAATTCCTTGCTGTAACTTGTCTGATATCTTTTCTCTATCAAATGACACGTACTTGAAAGACACAAACACTCTCAGTTAACAATGGAACAGAAATGTTGTAAATAAGGTAATTTCCTTACTACTGGAAAACCTCCAGAATTAGACAGATTCCCATCAGCATTTAATAAACTTTTTTTTAACACCTACTGAGTCCAATTTCATAGTTCTGTAAAGTCCTTGCTAAGCATAACAGAGAAGATAATCAGAAATCCATACGGACAATATGCTGTCTAAAGAGTGATTTTTTTTTTAAAGTTCAAGCAATGAGGGCACCATTAATCCACTAATCCAAATGCCCATATTTATGTTGATTTTCAAAAAGGGAGAATAAAGCAACAAAACCATCGTAAGTTGTTAATGCCTCTACTCCAAACCACCATACAAGGAAAATTTAAAATATGTGTCTGCAAAAGTTCTCTGTGGTTTTGTTCTACAGAAACTGCTCAGGTAGGTATATATCCTCGGCAATTTCTGCATTTAAAAAACTGCAACATTAACTATATGATCACTGAGCAAAATCTATGAGCTAATAACATATGAAGGTAACCAGAGCCCTCTCATCAAAGGCCAAATCAGATCTGCTTATTAAGAAGTAAATCACACTATTGCTACTACATATTCTGTGCAAGAACCAAAATCACACAACTGAAGAAAAATAAATAAAATCAAGCAAATGAAAATTTTATTTCCAAAATGATGTTCATTTATAGGCATCTCCTTTTAAAATGTACTAGTCCATTTAGTATGCCTACTCACATCTTAGTCAATTTTCCCATTTTCTTTTTAACCATTCCTGATGTCTTTACTACATATCAAAACTGGGAATTTAAGTCTTTTGTATTTGTCCTTAACTGTAGTGGAAAATATTTTTGAAAAAAGACCGGCAGGCTTCTTGCATGAACTGCTGGTGACCAGCAGGCCACATGGCTCCAGCTGGGTGATCTCAACTCGGTGGTATCTCTGGTGGGGCTGGAGCTACTGCGTTCCCTTATCTAGCATGCCAGCCCCACACAAAGACCGTCCATCCCACAATCAGCCACCATACCACCCATCAACCCGGTAGAATCAAAACTCCAGAAGCTTACAATTAACCAGTCAGATATCGCAATAAGTTCTCAATTTACAAGAAGCCAATACAATAATTTCAGAACCAATTGATAATGATAAAAGCTTTATTTCAATTATTCTAACCTTATGATATCATAACTACCTGTGGCTGGTAAAAGCCACGTTGGTTCATGTCTACCTCTATCTTGGCCTCTTCCTTTTTCCCTGAGATGCTCTCCTTCTCTGCAACTCTTAGCTCCACTTCCCTTTTCCCTGTCCAATCAGAGGCCTCCTGCTGTTTTAATGTACTTGGTCTGGAAAAATCCTGTGACACTTACCCAGCTTATATTTTGTTAAACTATGGCTGTGTTGTTTTTTTCTACCTTTAGTGAAATAGCTTCTGTTGTTTAAATAAAGGTAAAGATCCCTGATTTGACTCTTTCATAGTTAATTCTAAATAACAGTGAATAAATTAATGCTAATTTCCATGGATATGCCTGTGTGTGAAGGGAGTGTTTTTCATGGGTGTGAAGAAACAAATGTCTGCAGGTGTTCATTCAATTATGTACATGTGTAAGCAGAAGTCATAGGTCAGTTTTAGGTATTATTTCCCTAGAGGCATCTTCCTTGTAGTATTTTGTTTGGTTGGTTGGTTTCTTATTCTCTAAGATTATTAATCTAACTAGATAATCAGAATATATATATATATATCAAATTAGATAAAACAACATAAGGAGGAAATGTCAGTCTCCTTTACATGAGATGCATAATTGTGTGTTGTTGACATTTTTCCTTATCCCTCAATTCTCCCTAGAACCCAAAACAAGAACATTATCTCTAGGTATCCTTTATCACATGGTTCCAGTTGAGCCTGTTTCATACTCAGAACTGTGAGGTTTGAAAAGCAATAGGGACATGAAGAACATTCTTTGTGTGCAACACATCAGAGGCAGGCTCTCTTACTGGACTAGGACCTACAGATTAGGTGGGTTTGGCTGGCCAGTGAGCCACGGGAATATGTTTTCAACTCCCTCATGGCCTGCTCTTGCCACTGGGCTATAAACATATACCACTATACCCAGGTTTTATTTTGTTTTTCAGGATGGAGCTTTTTTTTGGAGGATATAATGTATATATTTTTGTATTCTCATGTGCACCTAATAAATCAAATTATTACTCTATGTTATGAAAACCTTATAAAAGTCTGTGCTGACAAATTATAAGATAGTGTAGAAGAAAAATGAGTTAAAGTTTACCTCAATGTGCTGAGTTCTTCCTGCTTGTTAGAGGCCCTACAGCTTATCTTGGAGAAAACAAACACTTGCCAGAATTTGCTTTAAGAATGGGTTACCTTTCACAAAAGGCCATACTAGGTATACTGCTTACTAAGAAAGAAATCCCATTATTTCTACTTACAAATGTCTGTACAAAGTGTGCATACTCTTACTACCTGCAGAACATCTAAATACAGACTGTCTGTGCATGCAATCTCTGTTCCTGTTGATGTGCCTACCTATCATGAAAATTTCTTTTGGTGTGCATGGAATTCAAAGACCACCTTCAGATGGCCAACTGTTACCTGATCTATAAAAGGTGCAAATAAAAATAATAGAGGATTTTGTTGGTCTTGCATAAAGCATTAGCTGTGTACCAGGCCATGCACAAGTAAAGATTCTCCTATCTTTTAGAGTACATGGCCATTCTTGATGGATGGAATTTCTATACTTCTTATGTTTGTTATTTCAGCAAACACTTTACTGACTCAGGGGTCTTCTGAGGCTGTCTATAGGAGTTCCTCAGAAGTGTAAGACACATTTTGGTATTTCTTTTGTAAAGGCTGAACAGTTAATACCATCTTCCTGAAAATTAACCCAAAGAGCTGAAGGTCATTTGCTGGCATAGTTAGGACTAAAGCTACTTTGCTAGTTTTATTGAGAGAAACTTTCAAATAAGGAGTTGCTTGCTCCCATGATTCCGTCATATACTCAAAGTCTTCAAATAAAGTGCTGGAGCCTCAAATATAAGTCTCTCATATTTTAACATGTGCCCTGCTCTGAATTTGGGAGGGTTACAAATCAAAGGCTTTCTTATTCAGGAAACTTGCACATTATGACTCACAAACTTTGGCAATCATTTTTTGAAGCTCCTCTATAAAACATGAGTCACCCGAGAGATGACACTGAGCATTTCGACAGCTTGTTATCTCTGTTAGTTAATTATCCTGCAATACAGAAAATGACAATGCTTCTCAGTTAAAAGCAAAATGAATGGCTTTGCTAAATTTGAAAAAGCTGGTAAAGTTGGTCTTTCAGAACAGTAGGCATTTTGCCTTACATGTAGTTCTCTGCTTCCAAGTTACACTCTCAACAAGGAATTTGTTTGTTTGTTTGTTTGTTTTACCCTGTTAGATAGCCAACCATTTAACAAGAATCCCTGAAGGCATTTTTTTTCTTTTTTGGCCAGATTTTGCTTGCCATTCTCTATCTGTGAAAATCCCATGGACATCATAAATCCCAAAGAGATAAGGGTGATAAGGCAAGTGGTTCTGGTTTGTTCAACAACAGAAAAAGAAAAAAGAAACAAATATCTACAGCTTGAAAAGATAAACAGCTGTAACATATAAAATATTTAGCTTCCTTCTTTGTGTTCTGCCATTTTCCCCTCAACTACTACTACTACTACTACTACTACTACTACTACTACTACTTCTACTACTACTACTACTTCTACTACTACTACTACTAATAGTAATAATAACATGCACATACAAACATACATACAAATACAGAGAGACAGTTTGAGAGATGCATACATGAATGTACAGAGATAAATGACATACTTGCACCTCATCAAGAGCATGTATAAGAATTTAGAACATACTGTGAATTTACATAATTGATGAAAATGCTTGTGTGTTGTTTGATATCTTGCTTTCTTTTAAACTTTTCTGATTTAGAGGGGACTGAGAGGAAGGAAACACGGAGGGAGGATGGAAGGAAAAAGAAAGAGAGAACTAAGAAAGCTGGAGCTGTCTTCTTTGTCAAGTTGTGAAGGGGAAATGTCATAGCTGAGGAGTGAGTTACTTCCAGGCTGTCGAGGTCATTGTACTACTGTAGCTGGTGTTTCCATGTTGTCTGTAATATGGGACCATGTTTCCTCACAGCATTTATCAAACAGTCATCCTGATTTCATTGATTCTACAAATAATATAAAATGTTGTATAAAACATTACTTTTCTCTGATTTTCACTAGCCTTGATTTTCTTGTTGTTTTTGTTGTTGTTTTGAGCTATTAGGATCCTCTTAATTTCCTTTATATATTTCAATTTGGGGCTGATTTTCTAGATCTCTTGTTCATATCATCTGTGCTGTTTCTCTAATTGAGTTTTAGTATCTATAATCTTTTTTCTAAACTTCTTTCATACATGTTTACATTTTCCTAAAATCCTCCTCTTAGTGCAATCTCACATCAAAATTAGAACCTTGTGCCCACCTTCCCTTTTAATGTCATTCTCTTATTTCTAATCTAATCTCTTTGAATTTAACTTCTTTGTTTTAGGATTTTCACTGTTCCTATTTCGTTCTTTGGTTGGTTTTATTTGTTTGTTTCCAACTCTGGTACCTAGGTTGTTCTTTTTCATTTTGTACACCCTCTATGAGTATATAATAGGAATGTGGGATTGTTACTTACTCTTCATATCTCCTCCCTTGGTACTTAGCATGTCTCTTTTAGAAACCCTCTACCCTAGCTCCCCAACTCTGTTCAGGTTCCTGGAGTTACACATGAGTCAGTCGCCTTAGTCTGTTTCCATCTGCATATGTCCTATCTGCCCTACATGGCCCCCATGCTTTCTTAGAAACTATGGGTGCATAATATCACAATAGTTATAAGGCAAGATGTAGTCTCCATGATTGCTTGAAACTTTCTTGGCTATTCCTTTTCTTTTAAAGTGGGGTTTCATAAAGCTTCTTCATATATCTTTGGTTAGAAAAGTGTAGGGGAATCGAGGCCGGGGAGGTGGGAGGGGAGTGGATAGAGGAACACCCTCATAGAAGTAGTGGGAGGGAGGATAGGATAGGGACTATCCTGGAGAAGGAGAATCTGGGAAAGGGGATAACATTTGAAATGTAAATAAAATATATATCCAATTAAAAATAAATTAAAAAAATATTAACCTGAAAAAAAAAAGAAAAGAAAAGAAAATCAACAGGAAGTTACGACCAAGTAGAAGTATATGGAAAAAAGAGAAATTAAGAGGTTCATAGGATGAGAAAGAACAACCCTTTCTTCTTTCTTCCCCATGCTTCTATTCCTGCTTAAACTTTGTAGCTGCCAATAGCGCCCCCCTCCATTTCTTTACTATAGAGTGTGTTCTTTCTAGTGCTGCCACATTGTATGTTTTACTTGGGTTTCAAAATATAGATCCCATGTTTCGAGAAATTGTTGTGGAGTCAGTTTATGGTAAACTTATAAACCTAAGGGCTACCTTCTTTACTATAAAGAAAATGAAACACATATGAAACATTGTAAACCACCTCTCTTAAAAAAAAACTGCTTTGGCAGAAATGATGTGTGAATTAAATGAAGTTGTTGACCAAGTGGTTCCTCCTGCATTTACATTCCTCAGTCTTAGGCTCCTGTAGTCTTGAGGCAAGTAAGCAGGCAGTTAGCCATCCATGGGAAGTCCTGTCTTCATGTTGGAAGGTTGGAATACGGACCATGCATCTTCGGGGAGGAACTACTTCCACTTCTATGTGCTCAGGAAGGACAAACATCAGGATATCGCCCGTCAATACATTCAAGCTGGAGCAGCAACAAAGAGATTTGAAATTGGCACCATTTATTCTAAGGTCCTGGCCGCTAATTAAAGGAAGGCTGGACCAGTAGCTCTGGGAAGTTTATCCCCTTCTTCATCTTCTCTGCGTCCCCCGTCCCCTTAGCTGTTCTGCTCAGGCAGTGAGATATCACGTAGGCTGTGACAGCCCAGCAGGCGCCAGTGTGCACTGAGGGCACAGAAGAGGCTTTGTTCAGCTCCCAGAGCTGGTTAATGTCTCCTTTCTGGTGAGAGGAGGGTGAGCAAGCGTGTCAAGGAGGAGAATGAATCACTGCACAGGATCTTCATCAATCTTGCCCACGGCCCTTTAGCGCAAATAGAGGCCAGTAACTGGGCTAACTCTAACCGTGTTACAAGGGCAGTGTATTATCACAAAATTACTAATTTGTTGAGGCGACAGTACAATTTACACATCTCCAGCCCCATCTCTAATTGTCTGACACTTATTTGCTGCTGAAAAGAAGCACACAGCAGGAGAGGGTCTGAGAGGCAAGCCAATCAGCTAAAGCCTTTCAGATACCACAGTGGCTAAACTCCTGCCATCCAGGACTTCACAAGCAGAATTTCCAAGGAGCAAAAGGAGAAAGAAAAGAAAAAAAAAATCTGATGGGAAATGGGAAAAAAAAAACCAGAAATCTTTATTTGAAGACATAATATAAAAAATTGGCACAATTTTGGCTTTTACACATGGGGCTACTCTGAGGGAATTTGAAGTCATGGGGAAATGCTTTGCAAGCCCACAGTGTTGAAATGTGAAGAATGCACAGGAATTTCCATAGTTCATCAGGGCTTGGAGATATAACACTGCACATTCCCCTTCTTGGTAAAAAGTTCATTGACACTATTATAGAAGCTTTGCTCTGTGTGTTCTTTCTTCTTTTTTTTTTCGTTCCATGTACATGCCCATCAAATGTAGAATTCCTGCATTTGTTTCTTTATATACTTTGTCATATAGTAGTATCATTCATCTTTAGCATCATAAAGATGACCAAGAGATTTATGAGTTAATAAAGCCCCACATAGAATGGGTATAAATGAGAATGTGCCATGTTCAGAAAGGAACAGGGTCTCTCTCTCTCTCTCTCATTCTCTCCAGACTAAAAGAATAATCAGGAAAGCAAGGGCATCACAATACTTCACTTTAATAGTTAAGTGTAAATACCAAAGGGCAGAAACAGTGTTGCAAAGCTAAAAATATTCATCAGCTTGTAGTGATGAATCAAATGTGTGGTAGAATTAAAAGATACCCTGAAAGACAAGGAACTTGCCGTATCTACTTAAAGTAAGTAAGCACAATGTGACACTTCCTTCTTGGTATAGAAAAATCAACATTACAAAGTAATGATGTGTTTAATTCACTGTCAGATAGTGTTCCCATACAAACATGCTTTGAGAGATTTCAGCAAACAAAGAATTGTGTTCTGATGGTGTGCATGTAGGAGTTTAATGATCATAAGGCAATAACATAGACCTTGAAGCACAGCCTGGGTAAATACGTATGTAAACTGGGGACAAAGATAGTGCTAATGAAGGTTACAGGGTGGAAAAGACCATCTCTTAGGAGACAGAGAGTAGGATGCCTTAAGCAATAGTAGAGGATGTGTAGAGATGAGAAGAGGAGTGTTCAGAATAGTGGAGAGTCTTTGTTGTGGGAGGATGAAGAAGAAGCATAGGGTTGAAGGAGAGTGAGGGATCCAGCACCCCACAGCTTCCAGGAACCCAACATCTGCTGCAATGAGTGAATGGAAGCAGAGTTAGCCTCAGGGATCATAGAAATGTCCTGTCATGTCAGAGATCACCAGTTAATAAGGTGAGAACTTAGTTCATTATAATTTCCTGAGTAGTCAGTGTCTCCATAGTTGCAATCAAATGGGTTGTGGAACTCTGCTTTACCTAGTGACAACCTTGATATGTTGAGTCATCTCATTTGTTTCCATAAGACTTAAAAAGGGTCAGCAATAGGAATGCCTTTCCATAACTCCAACAACATTTTAATTAATTCAGAATGAAATGATCAACAAAACTAATTGGAAATAATAGTTTACTTTTACCCTCTATCAAATAAGTTTGTAATAAAAATAATTTGGGTTAAAAAGGTTACATATTGTGTAGTCTAGGAAAATGTATATGGTCCATTGTAGAGTCTAAGTTCACTCTACATTTTACTGAGCATATCTCATAGACAATGGTTGTGGTGCACAACTGAATAAATAATCAAGGAAGTATCAAGTAATGAATCAGAACCCATTCATTCTGTTTGGATTAAACATCCATAATCAGTTCACGGATGAAAATGGAAAATAGTTCAAGAATAAACAAAGCAAAAAGTGAAAGAAACTATATTTCAACAGAGGTAAATGACATTTGGACTACTATTTGTTATAGCCACTTATGTTTAGTCTTATTCACTAGTATTTATTAAGAATATATATAAGCTTAGGTAGTGTATTAGCAAAAAAGGAGCTACTCTTAAAATGGCTGAGAAAAAAATAGAGACTTAAGAACAAATTTTAAACTATTTATTCACTTCATACGTAGATTCATCCTTCTGGGCAAATATTAATCTAGTGTCAATCATGAAGGCACATTATCCTGGCTCTTGGATATATATCAATGGATAAAATAGCCTTTGCCTGCAGAAGGGGACAGAGATGACAACAAACCACAAAGCCATTTAGTGTCATATCAAGGAATTTTAATTCCTTGAAAACTCAAAGGGTGAAAAGAGAAAGTTAGAGAAATAAGTTGTTAAACAAGGCGGGTACGAAAAGTCTGTGTCACATTGTAGAATGGATGAAGGAAAGAGATGTCCCCCCAAAATATGTGTGGAAAGAGGTTATCATAGTTAGAAGAATTAGGCAGTCTAGAAGTCCCAGCAGGAGAATACTAGCTACATACAGTAGATGAAGAGAAAAGCCTTGGAAGCTGGATCAAAGAGTGGAGGGAGAGAGTGGCAAGTGGAACTGAGGAGTTTACTAGAGACTCAAACACAAGGCATAGAATCCCTTGCTTTTAATCAAACTCATTTAAGGAAAGACATCATTTGATTTGAGTCAATCAGGGTGTCCATCTAGCCACACTAGGAAAAGCAGATCAAAGGCAAGGACTGTGCAAATGCAGCAAGAACAGGAAGATCGAACTGTACTGTGGGAGTAGGAAACACTGTTGTGAAGGGGACGGATGCATTGTGGGTAAACACGGATGAGAAGAACAACATGCATTGCCTACCTAGGAAGTAAGAAAAGGGATCGAGTGATAGCTGTAGATAGGTCATTAGCTTGATCAATTGAGCATCAGGTCCTATTGGGTACCAGGAAGAAACAACACAAGACAGGAGACAGCATTTAAGGTCTCACTATGGAAATGGTACATTAAAATGCCAGGAAAACAAAGTGCTCAGCTAAGCAAGCCCTTGATTATAAGTCCAGAATTCCTGAAAGGTCTGAGCTAGGGAAAAAACTATTTGCCTTCTGCCTAAGAGTATCTATTCAACAGAACAGGGCTGGTGAAACATGTCTGGGGTGAATGCATACAGAAAGGACATTTCCGTTCTGAGGGAAACTCAGAGCGTTCAAAAGTTAGGAAGACGTCTTACTGAGGAGGAGTCAACCCTCCTCAGTCTTCCATAAGACTGGAAATATACACCAGAGAACTAGAAGGGTTTCTCTGAGGTGTCCCCGAGGCCAAGTGAATGCTTCAAGAAAGATGCTGTGATAAATTACAGCAACTACAACTGATATATCAAAGAGGACACGAACTGAGATATGGTGACCCAGATCTCTAATACAAGTCATTGGTATTTAGAGAGGGAAGTTTTAGTGTAGAAATAAGGACACAAGTCTGAGTGAAATGAATCTGGGGGGGCGAGGCCTGAGAAATGAAAGAGCTGGATTTTATGTGATGCCGTGAAAGAAAACAATGGGAGACAAAGCTTTTTCCCTAATTTGTCTTGAAAGGAAACTTCCAACCTATACCAAAAGTAAGCAAAAGTTCTTATCCTCAATTTTGGATTAACATGATATGATAAAGATAAAATTAATAAACAAAAATCCTGGGCTATTGGCCAGAATGGAGTAATAAATGCAAGAAACATTAAAGTTTTTTTGAGACAGAATCCCAATATTTTGCCTCTTATACATACTAAGTGGACAGTCCTGGTCTCTAACTCTTGATCCTATGGCTCTTTCTCCCAAATGCTAAGATCCTAGCCATTTACAAAGACACCTAATATAAATGATTCTTTTTTTATTTAACAGACCATTACAAAATGAGTAATGTGTATGTGGTCATGCATTCCTATGTCAGTTGTGGTTGATAAAAAGGCCACCAGCCTTAGAAGAGTAATATTTAAGATAGTACAAGTATGCCCATCTTCCTGTTAATCAGAGATTCCTATTGTTATTCCATATTTCCAAAAAAGTTTCCAACACATATTAAGGTCTGTAAAATATGGTATTATTTGTATATTTTATTTAAATAGGAACATCAGGTGCACTTATTTCTGGTGTGTGTGTGTGTGTGTACATCGTATTTTAGAATTTCATCTGCTTTTATTCATGCAACCATTTACCCCTCTTTCCTGGTACAAATTACTCCCCTGGTATATACTACTCCTTGTAGTTTATAGATGGACATACTCATGATTTTGTAATTGCTAGATAATTTTCAGACATTTATTTTGTCACACTTTATTCTCTAAAAAATAGAAAGTTACACTATACATTTTTGACACATAATCACTAGTCTTGGGTATATCTTGAAGAATGAGATTTATAGGTCTCAACTGCCAGTTGGGTTTGATAATGACACATTATTCTTCAAAGCCATTGTATTAATTTATGCAGATTAAAAACTAATGATGCTGCTTTTCAATTTACATATTGGAAGTTGAAATGTAGGGAGAATTAAGATGCCTCTCAATTTCTTTGCGATACTTGGTACTCACAGACTAGGATTTGATCCATTGTAAGGGTGTGTAATGGTGATACAAGGCCAGTTAATTTGCATTTATATGACTATTAGTTATATCAACATGTTTTCATAGTTTTTAAATCCCATTTAGGTTTCCTTGTTTGCACTGCTTGCTTTTATTTTCCTTTCAGTTTTTTCCTCAGGCTCTGGTGGCTTGAGAGCACTGAACTCCTTGGTGGTACCTCGGTAGTGGCTACTCTGTCACCTGATACTTCTAAACACAGTAAAGGAGCAAATCTGAGAAAATATCCTGCAAGGGAAAAAAATGACACTGAAAGGTTTGGCTTTGCTGTTTCAGATTATTAACCAGGATAGTTTCAACTCCCCAAAAGAACGAGGCAATGCATGAGCACTCACCCATGCTTATTGACGTCGTAGGCTTTAAGTGCCATGTGTATTAACCGAGCAGATTGACTACAAGATTGCAGGCTTCTCTTGCCTTGCACTTCATCACTCCAAACGATGTCATTCCCAATGCAGGACTGACAGGCACTCATGCCATGCCTTGGTTCTATATCCCCAATCCATTAGTATTGGCTCGGGGTCAGCTTTTTTGAATACAAGATCAATTCTAATATAGTTACATTGACTTCTATGTCTATGAGAGAGTAGATAGAAAGTTGAGCAAGGTCAATAAATTCCAAACAACAAATAAGAAAATAATACTTGGAGTATATGAGCCAGTTAGCATGCATGGATTTCTCTGGGCTGGTCATTGATTTAAATATAGGTAGTTCAGAAATGATGTGCTTGTGTACAGATCTGAAATCCAAGGTGAAATCAAGCCCTCAAGCTGCATCTGGCTGAGAATAAAATAAATGACAAAAATCCTTGGTCTGGTCATTTACCCACAATCTTACATTTTAGGGGAGCCTTAAAATCAGTTCAGGTTTTTTTGCCAAGTATTTTAATTAAATTGTTTAATTTTATTTACCACAGAATATGTAATCCTTTTGGCCTACCATCCAGATTACAGTTTTACTACATTTACATTTAAAGGTCTGTGTGTGCCTATGTGCCTATGTGTAGATGTGTCATTAGTGCAGAAGACTTCAGAAGCCAGAAGAGGGCACTAAATCCCTGAAGCTGGAGTTATAGGTGGTTGTGAGTCACACAACTTGGGTAGTGACAAATGCATACAGGTTTTCTGCATATATAGCTAGGCCTTTGTGTTGAGACATCGCTCAAATTCCAGATCTCACAAGATGATACCCATTTCCCCCAAGTCTAATAATATCATAAATTTTCATTCTCTTTCCTGCTAAGATTCCACCTAAGTCTATACATACTCCAGATGACTCTTTCTATCTCTCAGACCCTGGAGGATCTTCCATCAGCCCATATCATATATTGCTATCATTTAGCTGAAAATTTCGGGCATGGTAACACTTGGTTTCCGTGAAGAATTTTCTATTTGTGTTTGCTACTTCCATAATAAGGGCTCTTGAATGTCTAAAACCGAAGTGAGGCATCAGCTCATGTCCCATTCACAAAGCATGTTCTCTGAATACAATGAGATGCTTAATCAAAGAAAACTTATTGTTATGGATAGAAGCTTGTATTTAGGTCTCTTGCTAATTCTGTGTCCATCAAAGATAGCCAATCTCCATCCACACCCTTCTTTTCTGAGCTAAAACACTGAGCCTGGCCATTTATTTCCTTTCTGTTATTCTACTATGTAGTCTAAATATAGTTTCATATTGAAAAGAATAGTTGCTTTTAAACAAACAAACAACAGCAACAAAGAAATCTAACTAAATCAGCTAATGCAATATTGGTTGAAAGATTTTGGCCAACAGACACTCTTTTACTTCTCAAGGTTTGTCTTCACATACTGGTGTATCAGATACTGGCTTCTTGTTCTGAAGTACCATTACGCACATCTTAAATCAGTTTGTTGATGAGAAAATCAGGTTCTTATTAAATCTTGAAATACCTAACTTGACAGTAAACAATTTCAGCAAAGAAAACATGAAGCCTAATCCTTGTGCCTTGCAGGTGAAAGTCTCTTAAGTGGTGCTAAATCCTGGGAGAGTGATGCGGTTACTGAGCTAAATACTCTTTCTTGGCAATGCTGCATCCATGTCTCCCCTGTTTTACCATGATTCAACCTCAAGAGCCTGATTTCTATTGCTAGGCTCCATGCCCTCTGACTCACCACTTGCTACAGTCAGAAAACAGTCCTGGCAATATATTAGAGGATGGGAGAATAGAAGGATCAGTATTTCACTTCACTAGCTTCCTTTCTGCCATCTGTGTTTTGACAACAGATACATTTTCAACCCAAAGCCTGCAACTTCCGTAGGTCACTGACCCTTCAGCTATAATTCTCCAAAGAGTCTATTAGCCACTCTTTCCAGGGCCCTTTCACACTTAAGCAGGGTACAGTGTTTTATTGCCAGAGTGCTTTGTGATCCATTATTCATCTTCCTTAAGCCTACTCACAACTTTATGAAAGATTCCTTTTATTAAATTCCTACAAATGGCTCCTTTTGAATATGCCATGTTATTGTCTGTGTCTCTGATATTATAAAGGAGGAAATTAAGGCACAGCAGTACTGTGCCACTTACACATCCCAGACCATACAGCTAGAGAGAGGCACAATGAGATCCAAATTCTTGCTGTCTGGCTCTACAATCTGCTCCTGACACTATACTCTGCTGCCTCAGGGTCTGTGTGCCTCCAAATTTATCCAGACAACTGCCTTTTTAGCTTCAATATAGTCCTGTAATGTTTCTTTGCCAGATGAAGTCAATAGTAAATGTGTGTTCCCTTGCCAGGAGAGAAAGATCACAAATCTATTTCAGAAAGGATGTGGGCAGAGTTAACCATGAGAAAGTAAAGGAACTCGTTAGGCCAGCATGTTCCTATGATCATCTAGGCTCTGAGGATCCATGTTTGGCATATCCACAGGAGAGACAGAGAGGAAGGAATTTAAGAGAAAGGCAGACACATCACTCATTTTAAAAAAAGAAGGGGCCAGCAAGTAATAGAGTGGGTCAAAATCTCAACTGCAAACCTGAGTTTCAGGCAAGTCTTTTGTCTGAACTAAAACCAAGAGTGAAGCTGGATTTAACTCAGGAAAGAACTTTGAAAGTGAACTGTCATTGAGTTATTTGAAGTGGCTAAGGAGACACCCCACTGAAATCCTAGAAAAAAAATCATTCAAATCATTCAGTTAAATCTCAGTTAGATAAATTGCAAAGCCTCCCCCTACATTCTAACTTGAAGACAGCATTATTTCAATGCCACTGTGTTACATACCTAAACAAATTAGGCATTCATTGTTGGTATCAGGAACCTGCACTGCAGATTGCAGAGAGTCTCTGAACCCAGTGACATCACACATAGGTGACAAGGACCCACACACCTGTTGCCATGGCAACCCGCATACATTCCCAGAATCCACTCGACTCACCTCCCACCTTTACCTGTGAGTGGCTATGTCACAACCCAAATAAAAAGTAGACCCCTCTGACCTCTCTCTCTTCCCCCTTGTCTTCATCGCCACCTTTGCCCCCTTCTCCTACAATAAACCCCATGTGGAACTCTATTGGCCTGGTGTGGTCTGTCCAGATGCAAGCCATGATTCTAATACAGCATTGGAGCACCAATGATGTGTTTATAAAAAGATAAAGAGAGAGAAGACATGTTCTATGGAGGTGTGGGGGAAGGAGGTGTCTTAGCGGGCCCATGACAAGGCAACCCTTCCTCCTGAGGAACCAGCCACTTGATGGTATAGTATAGAGCAGAGTTTATTCAGTGCATGAGGAGGGGAATTAAGAGGGTAGTAGAGGCAAAAGAGAGAGAGGGGGAGAGAGAGAGAGAGAGAGAGAGAGAGAGAGAGAGAGAGAGAGAGAGAGAGAGAGAAAGAGAGAGAGAGAGTAGAAAAGTAGAGGCCAGCCATGAGCATGTGCAGAGAGAGGGGGAAAGGGAATGGGAATAGAGGGAGTAAAGGAAGCAGAGAAACAAGAGAACAAGAGAGAAAGAGAGGAACAAGACAGGAAAGAGGGGGTGAACAGCCCCTTTTATAGTGGGTCAGGCCTACCTAGCTGGCTATTGCCAGGTCACTGTGGAGTGGAGTTTAGACTGAATGCTAACATTAATCTACAGAGTTTTGCTAAAACCCACCACATTTTGATTCTCTCTCTCTCTCTCTCTCTCTCTCTCTCTCTCTCTCTCTCTCTCTCTCTCTCTCTCTCTCTCTCTCTCTGTGTGTGTGTGTGTGTGTGTGTGTGTGTGTGTGTGTGTGTGTGTGTGTATGTGTAGCCCCAAGAGAAGATCTCAGAATTCAGCTCTGGTTCTCCTGGAACTCATTGTATAGACCATGCTGGCCTCAAATTCACAGTGATCCCATTCACCTCTGCTCCTTAAGTGCTGGGATTAAAAGTGTGTACCATGTTTGAAAGGTAGGTGATAGGAGCTCCATCTGTCAGGCAAGGAAAGAAGGATCATGTAGTGAAACTTACTTTCTTAAAATCTAAAGTAAAGTGCTTAACTCAAGTGCAAGCATACATTTGCGGTGTATTTGTGTGCCTGTCAGTCATAATTATATTCACAGATGTTGATTAAAGAGCAATTTTGTAAGGGAGGCCACAGTAAAGAAACTACCAAGATGGCTACTCCATAGACAGGAGAATATTTTATTGTGGATTAGAGAGTGATAACAGCCATGGGCATGTAGGGGAGTTTGCCATGTCTAGCCCTCAGGGACACAGACAGAAGAGGGAGGACAGACATGGAGAGTAGCTGACTGCCAATTGCTGGTCTATGAGAGAAGACAGAAAAGAAAATGGTGGGAGAGTTCTGCCAGTTACATGGGGTCATGTAACTCCAGAAAGAAGGCAGGTTTGCTGGAACAGCCTGGGAACTACTCCAGGACTCAGAACTGTTGGAAGTTTGTTTGAATTAAGAGAAAACTCGATGCCCTTTTTGGAGTTTGAGGAGGGGGGTTGTAAATCAGAAAAGTAATGCTTTTTTCTGGCATACAGAAATCTACTTTACAAGGTTTCTTAGGAATGCTTAGCATTCACTTGATCAGAGTGCAACTTGGGCTGAGTCCATACTGCCATCTTGGGGGACTGAGACTTAGCATATTTAAAATCTAGTTCCCTAGAAAAGATAACATCTTAAACCTGTAGTTATACTTTCTCCATTTTTGTTAACATGTCATTGTGATGACATTTTGAGTTTATAAAAATACAATAAAATAAACATATTTTTCTTTGCATACTTTCTTTACAGCAATTACAGGTAAGATAAGAAGGAAGTCTAGTGTTTTTGATCTGAGCCATTCTGACTGGTGTGAGATAGAATCTCAGGGTTGTTTTGATTTGCATTTCCCTAATGACTAAGGATGATGAACATCTCTTTAGGTGCTTCTCAGCCATTAGATATTCTTCAGGTGAGAACTCATTATTTAGCTCTGTACCCCATTTTTTAATAGGGTTACTTGCCTCTCTGGAGTTTAACTTCTTGAGTTCTTTGTATATATTGGATATTAGCCCTCTGTCGGATGTAAGGTTGGTAAAGATCATTTCCCAGTTAGTTGGTTGCCGCTTTGTCTTTTTGACAGTGTTTTTTGCCTTGCAAAAACTTTGTAATTTAATGAGGTCCCATTTTTCAATTCTTGATCTTAGAGCATAAGCTATTGGAGTTCTATTCAGAAAACTCTCCCCTGTGCCCATATGTTCAAGGTTCTTCCCTAGTTTCCTTTCTATTAGTTTCAGTGTGTCTGGTTTTATGTGGCGGTCCTTGATCCACTTGGAGTTGAGCTTAGTGCAAGGAGATAAGAATGGGTCAATTTGCATTCTTCTACATGTTGACCTCCAGTTGAGCCAGAACCATGTGTTGAAAAGACTATCTTTTTTCCACTGGGTGGTTTTAGCTCCTATGTCAAACATCAAGTGACCATAGGAGTGTGGATTCATTTCTGAGTCTTCAATTCTATTCCATTGATCTACATGCCTGTCACTGTACCAATACCATGCTGTTTTTAACACTATTGCTCTCACACCAGTCAGAATGGCTAAGATCAAAAACACAAAAGACAGCAGTTGTTGGCAAGGATGTGGAGAAAGAGGAACACTCCTCCACTGCTGGTGGGATTGCAAGCTGGTACAACCACTCTGGAAAGCAGTCTGGCGGTTCCTCAGAAAACTGGGCATGACACTCCCGGAGGATCCGGCTATACCACTCCTGGGCATATACCCAGAGACTTTACCTGCATGCAATAAGGACACATGCTCCACTATGTTCATAGCAGCCTTATTTATAATAGCCAGAAGCTGGAAAGAATCCAGATGTCCCTCAACGGAGGAATGGATTCAGAAGATGTGGTATATTTACACAATGGAATACTACTCTGCAATTAAAAACAATGAATTCACGAAATTCCTAGGCAAATGGTCAGAACTTGAAAATATCATCCTTAGTGAGGTAACCCAATCACAAAAGAACACACATGGTATGCAGTCACTGATAAGGGGATATTAACCCAGAATCTCGGCATACCCTAGAAACAATTTGCATATCAATAGATTTCTAAGAAGATGGAAGGAGAGACCCCTGGTCCTGGAAAGACTGGGTGTAGGTGAATGCCAGGACAGCGAAGCGAGAGGGGGTTGAATGGGGAAAAGAGGGAGGGAAGGGGACTTATGGGACTTTCGGGGAGGGAGGAAATGGGAAAGGGGAAATGATTTTGAATGTAAATAAAAAAAAAAACCTTAGAAAATAAAATAAAAAAAAAGAAGGAAGTCTAATTCATAAGCTTTAGTTGGCACCTAGCTAAAACGAGCTGGAATCTCTACCAAACACTGTCAATTGCAGGATCTACCAAGCTTTAATTAACTCCTACATCTCTGAAATATCTTCTTGTTCTGATGGTGTCCAAGACTATTTAAGAAGAAAAGCCTCAATTTCTGACGAAGTTCATTTCATGTTCTTCATTTCCCTTGCTTTTCCCATTTTTGGCAAAATGTACAGCATTAAATCAAGCACTTTCTTCAAACTAATTTTAACATAAAATTATGGTTATGTTTACAGAAGCCAAGAATTCCTAGCAGCACTCAGTTTTAAGGCACTTCAACAGACATAACCATGGGATCCACTACAAGGGATTTTTCTTACTGCATAGATTTATTTTTTTCCTCTTACCTAGAGCTAGAGAGATTGTAGGCTTTTGCTGTTGTAGGCAGGGCTGCTAACAGTGTTTACAAAAATGGTTGAGAAAACCCATGTCTGTCTGACAGCTTTTTACCACATCAATTATAAATGCATTTTCCCTTGGGTGGTATTATCTCTCGCCCAAGGAATTTTCCACTGTCCTAGAGCATTTGCTGAGGAGAATTGATTAGGAAGGTGGCTTCCCAGTAGATGGAAAGAAACTGCAAATGTTCCTGTTTGTTGCTGTTGTTGCCCTCGTAGCATAAATACTGTGAGAATATGAACAATTACAGCTGAAAATTCAAGCGGAAGCTGGTATGAGAGAACTGGCAGTTCGCCCCTGCAGAGCGGAACAGACCCAGATATGGGAAGCTGGATCCGTCTCCCTCAGCACTGATGCTTGCTAGTGAAGGAATTACAGACTTCAACCATGTGAGGGAAAAGGAGGACCAGGACTTATTTGGAGCTGGGGGCTGGAATTGTCTGGATTGGCTATTCCAACAGTGCAGTGATTTTCTGATTATATAGACCCGATTTTGATTCATTCTCTCTCTCCTTCCCTTCTGCCTCCAACTCTCCCTCCCTCTTACTTTTCCCTTGCTCCTCCTTCCATCTTTCTCTCTTTGATTATGGACACGGATGGCTAACTGACTATGGTAGTAAAATAAGTTTCTACTAAACTGTTTTAAATGATTCTGGACACATTTCTGTCATTTTGAAATAATGCAATTGTTCAAATAAACACATTTACTTTCTTGTTTTTACGTAACTTCTGATTGTTTGATACTGAATATAAGCAGTTATGGCTCTCTCTATTTTTAAATGGGCTTTATTTACATTTAGCTTCATATCAATATTTGGTAAGTATTGAATTAATTGCAGAACTAAAAAATGTAAATTATGTTGATAGATTTAAGAGGATGTGAATAACAACTGTAAACAATTACAGGGGTTAAAACTATGCATTTCATTTTTTTTCTAAAATTGTGGTGTGTGTGTGTGTGTGTGTAGATGTATATAAGTTCAGGTATGTGAAGAAACCAAATGACGGGGTTAATTATCCTGGATGCCTGCTAGAAACCAATTTTTAGTCCTTTGCAAGACCAGTAAGTGCTCCTAATCACTGTACCATCTCTCTAACACCAAATAGTACATTCTGGAGGAAACATCTAAAGCTTATGCTATCTCACACAGTAGCCACATACCACTTACTATTGGAGTACTTCAAATTGAGGTCTGCTTTTAGTTTAGAGCATTTATTGAATCATGTAGACAAAGAGAATATATGTTTAAAGAAATATTTTGAATATATTAGATGAAATAAAATATATTTTCAAATATAATTTTATAATTCTTTTAGACATCTTATAATATTTAATTAGTTTACTTTAATGACATGTATTCTGTTATATTGAGCACACTTTAGGATAGAGCCCCTACACAAACTGGAGTAAATGGGCTTAAATAAAAAGAAAGAGAGAACTGGAAGCTTGGTGGGTGTGGAAGCAGAAGTGGAAACTGAAATGAGTACATATGATCAAAATACATTGTATAATATTGTATCAGAATGAATATATCATTTAAAATTATTATTATTATCATCATTATATAAAGTGGGGGTTATCTGCTTGTCATGATGGTAAATGTAGAGTTCAGAAGACTGAGTTCTAGGGATTGAATAGAGATCTGGAATTTGAACAACTCCTTTGACCTATTGAGTCATCTCACAGACATATATTTTTTTTTATGTTTCTGTTAATATTAGACCATCACAAGAAGTTTAATAATATGTGAGTGACTCATATTTGTGCCCTGCATTCTATTTCTATGAGACCAATATTCTAAAACAAACAATGGACTATATTATACATAGAAGTTCTATGCTTACATTGTCTATGCAGGCAACAGTAGTAGATCAATAATAAAATGATGGTAAGCATTAGGTTAAGATATAAACTTTAATACTGTAGAAATATGAGGCCTAGATATACTGGAGAAAGCAGGAGAAGAACTTAAAAGTACAATAGGTACAAGAATCTATTAAAACAAAATGGGGGAATTTAGGAAATGATGAAAAATAATACTTTTATAAAGAAAGTAAAATATTTGAACAATAAATATTTTGTCTTTAGAGGTGTATGATTAGCATTATACCAATGAATGATTTTACACTTAAAACAACTAGGATAAAAGTTGTTTTAGAAAGACATTTTAGTCACATCTGAGTCTGGATCAAGAGTACTCAAGCATCTTACAAACCTATAAACCAAGGCAACAAATCATGGCTGCCCTAGACTATAGGTGCTTCTGAACTGGGAATGCAGTCAATACCTGATTCACACATGGACAGAAGGACCAAAACACACTCAGAGTCTTATCTTCATGGGTGTAGGAGTATGTCTGCATATGCATGTACACATACACAAGCAGAGCTGGATTTAGTTACCCACTAATTAATGAACCTAAATCCTTACACGAGGTCTATGGAACTATGAGTTCCATTGCTAATGAACCATCCCTTTGTTTCTCGGTCTCTTCTTTTTTATTCACCTGGCATTAGCTTTTTAACTGAATACTCTGCTTTAATTCTTCACCATCCACAAGATCAATCTCCTTTAAGTACTACCTTCTCATGTCGTTCTCTGATTAGGAAAGACTATAAAATCATAAAGAACAGCCATTATAGCCCTGTTACCTTTGACCCCATTGCTTTTCTAGGGTGTCTTGTTCAGTGCTGACAGTGCTCTGCTCTTGCACTATAGCTTGTAGATTGCCTTTGGAACCTGGTCTAATTACATTAATCAATTTCTCTTCCCCATTTCTCAGTACAATATTCACTCTTGAAACAATAATCCTACTATCACATTTTAAATAAGATAGTTCAACCCTCATGTCAGTTATATGGGTAGAGAAGTAAAAAATGAGTTCCTAATTTTTGACTCTGTTTTCATCTGAAGTTACATGAAGGAGCTGACAATCCATTTTTCTATTCTGTCTGATCCATGTACCTTGGACAGAGAATAACTTTCCCCCTTGCTGCTCCCCTTTTTAATCTTCCTAACTTTCCTCCAGTTGTGTAAACATCCTTACCAAGCTCTGTATTTGGTAACATCTTGGATCAGATTCTACCAACCAAAGGGTTCTTCATGTAGACAACAAGAGATTTGGTTATTTCCTAAGCAAATCAACTTGATTATTTATTCCCCCCATTGAAAACATTTGCTCAGCTAAGACATCTTTAGGGCAGCTCACAACAGTTTATATGGTGTTATGTGGCTGGCCCTGTATATAATTAGCAACTCATCTGAGTAATCACCAATTGGGAATGTTTATAGCGCCACCAAACTTCCTCTTGGCTACTAAATACAACATGAGATATTGTGAGGAATTTGTATTTTTTTCTTTCCTTATTACTTCTTGCACTATTTGAGCATCTTTCCTTACTATGTGTATATAAACTTGAAGACTAAAATGAGCATGGACATCCCTAGAAAATGATTAGAAAATTAATCCTGATTAATATTGTATTTCCTCTATGCTCCTGACTCCTATAATGCTTAAGGCCTACAACAATTTATTCACGCTCACGGTATTTCAAAATATTTGGTTTTATAATTTGCAGTAGACGCTGAAAAGTTTGAAAGTTGTCAGTAGCATTAACATGTAGGGAGCACTTAATAGTATGTCTGTGACATGAACAGCCAGGAGAGCCAGCAGGGAATGCTCACAGAAGTACATTTAAATGAGCATTTATTACATCCAGGTAATAGTGAAATCAGCATTTGTTTATTTAAAGACCGATTTCTATTTTAGTCAATATATAGTGTTAAGGTATAGATGATCGCTTTGTTTTTACTGGCATTTGAGGTTCCATACAGCAAGACATCTCTAACAGATGGAGTACCTGTAGGATTGGCCAGAGAAGGAACATGCAGACAAACATCACCTTGAACTTGTTTGAAAGCTTCCTAGTTTATACACTCAGTCAGTTACAGTCTGAAAGGTGAACCTGGGGTCCGGGTAAATGTTAGTATTAGATATTTGAGTTTTGCAAGAAAATCATTTTTCATTGGGTTGCTCCTTTTAAATATCATGACTAGAAGTGCCTGTGGGGAAATCAAAGAAATGTGTTTGCCTTTACTTCTCTTTGTTATATGTGCTATCTATGCCTGGATTGTGACACTGGGCTGCTTTTGTTTGGTGAGAATGGATTTCCTAAGGGACCCTGAGGTATTTTTTGAAATAGCAAAGAAGTAAATGGCCATTTCCACAATTAATTGAAAAAGGAAAATCTATGTTAAACTTACAAAATTCAGACTAAGCACGTTTTAAAATCTATCTCAGTTTGTGTTTATTTTTCTTTTCTCAGACAATATTTTAACATAAGAACGAGAAGTCTTTGCCTCTGTCCAATGAGCATCCAGTGCATGAAGACATGGTTCTATGTGACAGGAGGGTAATCCAAAAGAAAATAAAATATATCATGTCTGATAAAAATATGTTTAGACTATATTCTAAGAGTATATGCCATCATAAATTGACAGGTTTTGGTAGCTTGATTATTCCTTTTTGTGATTCTCAATAACAAGTAAGACCACACAAGTTTTACTAGGAATAAAGTGGATCTTTAAAATAACATTTGTTTTATGAAAGAAGGATCTTCTGAAATTATGACCTTATCATTTCAAGTGAGTTTATGACTATCTTTTGTATTTAGACATTGCTTTTAATAACCTTGTCAAATCACAACAATATTTATTATTATCAAAATAATGCACTAGAGCATAATAACTTTTACAAATACACAAGAACTGTCTAAGACATTATGAAGAACCTAATGGGAGCTAAATAGATATCTTAGCAGTTAAGAGCACTTACTTAACTGTTGAGAGGTCAACATGGGTCTACCTGTAACTCTAGTTCCAGGACATCTAACACACTCTGTGGGCACCTGCACATACATGGTGCATATAAATTTTTACAGGCATATACATATACATTAATAAAATTAATTTAAAAATCTTCAACTTGTGTAGACCCTATAGTATCTATCACCATAATAATAGAAATTATTAATTTCAGTGATGCACTATACATACTTCTCTATGAAGGGCAAATAATAAATCATACTAACATCTTTATTAATCCAAAATATCTTCTAACCAAGTATGATAGCATGTGCAATTACATTTCCAAATTTTCCATGTAAACATAATTTTTCCTTTTTTATTAGATATTTTCTTTATTTACATGTCATATGTTATCCCCTTTTCTGGTTTCCCCTCCAACCCCCCTCCCCACCAATTCCCCCTCCCCCTGCTCACCAACCTACCCACTCCTGCTTCCCTGTCCTGGCATTCCCCTATACTGGGGCATAGTGCCTTTTCAGGATCAAGGGTCCTCTCCTCCCTTTGATGTCCAACAAGGTCATCCTCTGCTACATATGCAGCTGAAGCCACACATATTTAAAACCAAGACATGATATAGTATAGAGCAAAAGAAAGAAAGAAAAAACAAAGAGAGAGAGAGCGAGAGAGAGAGAGAGAGAGAGAGAGAGAGAGAGAGAGAGAGAGAGAAATAAAGAAAGAAAGGAAGACTTTAATATGTTGAAGTTTTTCATTATAAACATAGTGGGACTCCTCACCTAGCTCAGATCAGGTTGCTAAGAGACCTTCTCCACATCTCCCTCCTCTTACAAATGTTTTGTTTTGACTAAGAAGCCTGCACCACTTTCCCATGGAGGAACAGCTGCTTACAATCTACTGTTGCTAGATGGTACTAACTTGGGCTTTCCATAGTGGTCCATGGCCAATTAATCCAAGTGTAATAAAATAGTCATGTTCAGAAAACAAAAAGAAATCACCAAGGAGCAGTTTCCACAAGGAAAGCTATCAGGCATCCATGCTGGAGGGATGCCAAATACAAAGGAAATGGGAGGCAGAAATAAGTGGTGGTTAAAGGAGAGGTGACTGGCTTAGAGATGGAAGTGCTGGAGACAGAAAGCTGGAAACAGGCCCCAAAAGCAATGGCTGCTCAGAGCTGATTAGCTTACCTGAAGGTGACAGAAAAGGAAAAGAAGAAAAATCCCTGCTTTGGACCAGAAACAAGAGAAATGCTCTAAGCTCATTAGCATCAGGGGGCAAACCGGCTTTGTGCCCACAAGAAATTAGCAGAGAGAATTACAGAATAATGGCCACCTTTAGTAAACAGACTTAATGCCTAGACCCAACTTTGCTGCCTCCAGGTCCCATATTCCTCCTAAGGATAAAAGGGAGCATAGTACTGAAGACTATTAAAGACTCTTGAGGTCAATAAACAAGTTTGGCATGATGTTCCCTAGAGGGTGGGTGTGGGGGTGAGAAACGTATCAGAGCAATGAAATTTATAAGGAGGAAAATAGTATTGATAGGAAAACTCTTTGAAAACATAAAGCACAGAGAGCTGTCCCTCACAAAGGCAAGTTTCTATGCTCTGAGATAAAGAAATAAACATATCAAATGTACACTCCAGTAAAAATTTATTACTCAAGTCTCCTTGTTTAAGTTTACAACTAAATACACAAAGATGCCTCTTCCAATTGATACATATTCTTTTCTGGATTATCTCAATTTGACAGAATACATGATCCTTTAATGAAATATGTATACAAAGTAAATTTTCCTTTGTATAAACAGAACCATTCCCCCAAATTACTACCAGACTATCTGATTTCTGTCTTGTTGAGGAATGATACAGCATTATTTGGATACAGAGCACAAGCTCACATCCCCCGGGCCTGAACTATTCTGTGAAGAGTACAGAATAGCAGTATTTTGGTTTTGACAATTGCTGCTTTTAAATGCTGACCAGGTACTTGGGAACTATGTACAAAGAAAGTTTTCATTCTCCCTCTGATATTGAGAAGGCTACGCTTATTCCATGACAGACTTCAAATTGGGACTAGGTCTAAAATATGAACAAGTCCAAGCAAGCCCAGGCAAGTCAATTACTAATAGAAAAAAAAAACCCAGGCTTCTACTTTCATGCCCAGGTAATGGAATGTCCCAGCCACCTGACCTGAAGCAAGGACAATGGGTCAGCATCAATTTGCAGAGTACCTCGGCTACTGCCTCAGTAACATTTCCCAAATCTCCCCAGCAAGTTTCTAGCCACCACGCAATCGTAATGGAATGTCTGTAGAGATGAACAGAACAGATTAACATAGAGGTCACCTACCCTGGAATTCCCTAATCAGGCCTGCAAGCTCACTTGGGTGTCTCTCTATGTTGGTAATGGGAGACCCCAGCACACTGGACTTCTGCAGAATAAAACACTCTGCATTTACATACTATACTATGAGTCCAGAGTATCGTTCTTTGGCAAATCATGAACCCTTACAATATTTTCTCAATTCAAAAGGCTGGATAAATTAATACTAGGTTTTGAAGACACATTAGAGAGTGACCTGGCTTAAAATACACTCTTTGTGACATTGGTAATATTTATATTGGAGGGAAATATGTTTGAAGGACTTCAAAAATGTCAGTTTATCTCCAGAACTGTTGGAGTGGGGCTCAATGGAAGGGCATTATGACTGTCAACCATAATAAAATACTGTATGTAAAACAACCGAACAGTACCAGATCTGCAGTGGGACTCACATGAACAGACATTTCAAATTGCAGATACTGGAGTAAGACCTACCCATGTCTCTGTAAGATGTCTGGCAGGAGAGGCTGCCCACTTACTTGGGTTGTAAACAGTGCCTTAAATTCCCTAAAGAAATCTGGAGGATAACAACCATTTTCAAGTAAATGTGCAGATGCTTAAGACATATTAACTGGAACAATGAGTTTTTCTTATGCATGTGGTCAGTTGGTGCCTGATTTGAATCTGAATATCCACATACAGATGTTTCTGAGGGATTAACGGTTATGAAGGCAAGTGGATCTAGAACCAACTCTTCACTCTGCAACTACATCCCTTAATCTGTATTCTGCTTTTCTTAGTTAGAAAATGGAATCAATGACAAATCTATCTTAGGAAGGATGCTACTAAATGGGATAGTGTACGTTAAATCCATAGAAGGTATAGATTCAGAATTTTACAATAATGTAACACACATAGAGTAGAGTCAGGTATTCATGTACCAATTTATATTAAATTCCTTAATTCTGGTAATTTACATCAAGAAAAGTTTTATTTGACAGAACTGCATGATTCTGAGTACATAGCAGAAATGGCTACTGCAGAAGATATTTTCTGCTGATTACTAATAAAACTGACCACCATAGGAAGCACCTTTTGTCCGTACAGCTCTTCTCTTATCATTTTAGGTTTCTCCAGAGAGTAATGACTAGAAAAGACCATGTGATCATTTGTGATTGTTCTAGTCCTTTTCACAATTGTTTTATTATGCCTCTTTATTTTCCAGTTCTACATATGCGCAAATATTATGGAATTTGTTTCTTCTGATTTCATAGTCAACTTTAGAATGTTAAAATCAGTAGTAGATGAACCGACCAAAGCAGCAGAAAAATATCTTTCATTTATAGCATGGGGAGAGTTTAGAATTCAAGAGGAGGCAGGCACTTGGGAAGAAGAGTTTGTTATTTTTAAACTGAACTTTATCCAGGTTATCCCTGAATTAGAGAGAGGGGCATTTTCTGGCCCCCAGTAGCAGCTGGCCAAATACCAAGTGATATATTTCTTTCAACAAATTGAATGCTTCTAGATTAGACTGAGCTATTCCAGGTGACTCTGTACTTTCAAAAAATCAATCAAGCAACCAAGCAACCAACCAACCAAACAAACAAACAAAACCCAGTAATTTGAATGTGAAATAGGGATAACTTGGGAGTTTAGGGAGAGTGAAAGTTGTCTTCACTTTCTACTGTCACACACATTGACTTAAGGCAAACTTAGCTTACTGCCTTGCAAACTCGTAAGATCCTGAGCCTAGACCTTAAGCTGTCACACTTTATAAAATTAGTGTAGGATGTGAATTTTACCATCATATAGAGCTCATGTGATTTTGGGGGAATCTTTTTCATGAAATGCTTGAATAAACCTCATTCTATTCATATTTGAGGATGTGAACAGAGACAGTAAATCCATCTTTTAAGGCATTTGGACTAGGCAGTTTCTTGATGCACTGACTTATTTGTGGCATGTATCTGACCTTACAAACAAATAAAAATTTCCAAATGCAACTAGAAAATCACTGTAACTGACAGAGCTGTCAGGGGGAGGTAGAGGAAACTGATTAGAAAACAGAACTGTGATCTTTTTGACAAGATGTGTTTACTCATGAAAGGTGGTGGCTTGATACATTTTAAAATTTCAAATATTAAGGACAAACTTCCGCAGGATATGATCCGTCTCTCCATTGCTCTAATCCTTCCTTCCCTCCTCCTTCCTTCCTTTCCTTCCTTACTTCTTTCCTGTATGTGTATCTGTCTGTCTGCCTGTCTTTTTCTTCCACTTTTACTCATCGCTCCATGTTCCTTCTCCTCTTGCTCTCCTCTTCCTGCTCATCTTCCTTCCTATTTTGAATTACTCAACAATTAGAATCCATCAATAATATCTCAAAATCCTCTTTTAAAAAAAAATCGGGTATTTTCTTTATTTACATTTCAAATGTTATCCCCTTTCCTGGTTCCCCCCACCCAGAAACCCCTTATCTCTTTCCCCCTCCCCTGACTTCTATGAGTGTTCCCTAAACCACCCACCCACTCCCTGCCTCCCAACACTAGCACTCCCCTACTCTGGGGCATCTAGCTTTCACAAGACCAAGGACCTCTCCTCCCATTGATGACCAACAAGACCATCCTCTACTACATATGTGACTGGAGCCACTGGTCCCTCATGTGTTCTCTTTGATTTGTGGTTTAGTCCCTGGGAGCTCTGGGGGCTCTGGTTGGTTGATATTGTTCTTCTTCCTATGGGGTTGCAAACTCCTTCAGCTGCTTCAGTCTTTTATCTAGCTCCTCCATTGGGGACCCTGTGTATTTGTCAGGCTCTGGCAGAGCCTCTCTAGAGACAGGTATATGAGGCTCCTGTAAGCAAGTACTTCTTAGCATTTGCAATATTGTCTGGGTTTGATGGCTGTATAAGGGATAGATCACCAAGTGGAGCAGTCTCTGGATGGCTTTTTCTTCAGTCTCTACTCCACACTTTGACTCCATATTTCCTCCTGTGAGTCCCCCTTCTAAGAAGCACTAAAACACCAATACTTTGGTCTTCCTCCTTCTTGGGCTTCATATGGTTTGTAAACTGTATCTTGGGTATTCAAAACTTTTGGGCTAATATCTACTTATCACTGAGTACATCCCATGTGTATTCTTTGTGACTGAGTTACCTCACTCAAGATGATATTTTCAAGTTCCATCTATTTGCCTAAGAATTTCATGAATTCATTGTTTTTAATAACTGAATAGTACTCCATTTTGCAAATGTACTACGTTTTCTGTATCCATTACTCTGTTGACTGACATCTGGGTTATTTCAAGTTTCTGGCTAATATAAATATGGCTATTATGAACATAGTGGAGCATGTGTCCTTATTACATGTTGGAGCATCTTCTGGGTATATGCCCAGGAGTGGTATAGCTGGGTCCTCAGGTAGTACTATGTCCAATTTTCTGAGGAAGAGCCAGACTGATTTCCAGAGTGGTCGTACCAGCTTGCAATCCCACTAAAAATAGAGGAGTGTTTCTCCCTCTCCACATCTTCTCCAGTGTCTGCTATCACTTGAGTTTTTGATCTTAGCCATTCTGACTGGTGTGAGGAGAAATCTCAGGTTTATTTTGATTTGCATGTCCCTGATGACTAAAGATGTTGAACATTTCTTTAGGGGCTTCTCAGCCATTTGAATATCCTCAGTTGAGAATTCTTTGTTTAGCTCTGTACCCATTTTTATAGGGCCATCTGGTTCTCTGGAGTCTAACTTCTCGAGTTCTTTGTAGTTGGATATTAGTTCTCTATCAGTTGTAGGATTGGTAAAGATCTTTTCCCAATTGGTTGATTGTTGTTTTGTCCTATTGACAATGTCCTTTGCATTACGGAGGCTTTGCAATTTTATGAGGTCCCATTTGTCAATTCTTGATCTTAGAGCATAAGCTACTGGTGTTCTGTTCAGAAAGTTTTCCTGTGTGCCCATGTGTTCGAGTCTTTTCACCACTTTCGCTTCTATTAGATTCAGTGTATATGGTTTTATGTGGAGGTTCTTGATTTACTTGGACTTGAGTTTTGTACCGGAAGATAAGAACAGATCAATTTGCATTCTTCTACATGTTGACCACCAGTTGAACCATCACCAATTCTTAAAAATGCTGTCTTTTTAGCACTGGATGGTTGTTGCTCCTTGGTCCAAGATCAAGTGACCATAGATGTGTGAGTTCATTTCTGGGTCTTCAATTCTATTCCATTGATCTACCTGTCTGTCACTGTACCAATACCATGAAGGTTTTATCACTATTGCTCTAAAGTAGAGCTTGAGGTCAGGGTTGGTGATTCCCCCAGAAGTTCTTTTATTGTTGAGAATAAGTTTTGCTATCCTGTTTTTTTTTTTTTTATTCCAAGTGAATTGGAGATTTTCTCCTTCAAACTCTATAAAGAATTGAGTTGGAATTTAGATGGGAATTGCATTGAATCTGTAGATTACTTTTGACAAGATGGCCATTTTTACTACATTAATCCTTCCAATCAAGGAAAATGGGAGATCTTTCCATCTTCTGGGGTCTTCTTTGATTTCTTTCTTCAGAGACTTGAATTTCTTGTCATGCAGACCTTTTTCACTTGTTTGGTTAGAGTCACACCAAGATATTTTATATTGTTTGTGACTATTGTGAAGGGTGTTATTTCCCTAATTTCTTTCTCAGACTGTTTATTCTTTGAGTTATAGGAAGGCTACTCATTTGCTTGAGTTAATTTTATATCCAGTCACTTTGCTGAAGTTGTTTATCAGGTTTAGGAGTTATCTAGCAGAATTTTTGGGGTCACATAATTCCACTATCACATCATCTGCAGATAGTGATAGTTTGACTTCTTCCTTTCCAATTTATATCCCTTTAACTTCCTTTTGTTGTCTAATTGCTCTAGCTAGAACTTCAAGTACTATATTGAATAGATATGGAGAGAGGGGGCAGCCTTGTCTAGTCCCTGAGTTTAGTGGGATTGCTTCAAGTTTCTCTCCATTTAGTTTGATGTTGGCTATTGGTTTGCTGTATATTGCTTTTACTATATGTAGGTATGGGCCTTGAATTCCTGATCTTTCCAAGATTTTAACATGAAGGGATGTTAAATTTTGTCAAATGCATTTTCAGCATCTAATGAAATTATCATGTGGGTTTTTTCCCTTTGAGTTTGTTTATGTAGTGGATTACATTGATGAATTTCCATATATTGAACCATCCCTGCATACCTGGGATAAAGCCTACTTAATCATGCTGAATGATATTTTGATGGGTCCTTGGATTCGATTTGTGAAATTTTATTGAGTATGTTTGCATCGATATTCATAAAAATTGAATGTGTGTGTGAAATTTGTGGGACGTTCTCTGTCTTTGTTTGGTATTTGTGTGGTTTTGGTATCAGCGTAACTTTGACATCATAGAATAAATCAAGTAGTGTTCCCTCAGTTTCTATTTTGTATAATAGCTTGAAGAGTATTGGTATTAGGTCTTCTTTGAAGGTCGGATAGAATTCTGCTCTAAACTCATCTAATTCTGGGCTTCTTTGGTTGGGAGACTTTTAATGACTTCTTTTATTTCTTTAGGGGTTATAGGACTGTTTAGATGGTTTATCTGATGCTGAATTAACTTTGGTATTCGGTATCTGTGGATAAAATTGTCCATTTCATCCAGATTTTCCAGTTTTATAGGCATTTGTAGTAGAATCTGATGATTTTTTGAATTTCCTCAGTTTCTGTGGTGATATCTCCCTTTCATTGTGATTTTGTTAATTTGAATACTGTCTCTGTGCCATGAGTTGACTTCCCAAATGTTATTCTGTCCTCTGTGGCTCACAGTCTAAACCTTTAGCCACCCCCAGAACTTTCTTATGTGGTTCAAATTTTCCCCTTGAACTTTCCTATTCATTCTGATCCAAGAAAATTATCTTATCTCCTTCTGAACTAATGTGGGATACCCAACAGGTACGAAAATGTAAATGGTTTTCTGTGTCAGTTTTCTCAGCTCACCTTTTTCATGGAGATACTAATTATAATAAGAATTGTCAGTTCTACTCTGAATTGCTTGAAATATAGACAAAAAATGTCTTTTAAATTTTAAAATCCCGATTTCCCCAAATGTGGGCATCCTAAGGCTTAATGGACAAGTTGTTCTTTTGAACTCAGTAAACCTCAGTATATTTAGTGTTTTCTCAGCAACTTTCAATTGACATTTTGGGGAGTTGAACATGCTAACGTATGTACCAGTCTTCCATGTACACAGTTTATTGATTGAAGCCTGGTGGAATAAAATAGTACATACATCAGAGAAAGGAAAGCCAGATCTCAGGCTTCTGTATGAAGCAAAAGAAAAAAATCAAAACAAAAGATTTGAGAGGTGGACTTTGATGTAAGCCATCTTCATTACATCGTGATTCTACTTTTAGAGCTAAAAGCTGAGAAGAAGCTATTGTGAATTGGAATCTCTCTTTTAATTATATCAGTAATTATTAGCCACATGCTGAGATATTCATTTCTAAATAGATGTCTCTTCCCCAGAATTTTAAGGCAATTCTTCATAAATTATAGAAAATTCTTCCAAGGAAGCTAGGATCCATTGAAAGAGTTTCTAAAACTGCCATAAATAGGTGTCTCTGAATTAGGTTCTCTCTGCTGGGAGTGCCTGTGTGCACTAAAGTTATGCAGCCATTGGACACTATACGATGCCTAGAATTCAGTAGGGTGAGTACACCTCTCCATTAAAATTCACATCACTTTTATTCCCAATAACATTCACATGCATCACTGGTGATAACCACATGGATTATTCATTGTATTATAGCCTGAAAATTAATGAAAATCAAGACTTATAAATATGGGAAAGCATTGGCTCAGGAGCTGGTACATCTGTGAAGTTAAGAATCATACACCAAATCCTAGATTGGAGAAAAAAAAACACTTAATGGTATTGCTAGAAAAAAGTTAGAATTGTGACTAGAGAGAAAATGATGTTCAATCAGGCCCTGTGTCATTCTGAAGAAAAAGAATGCTAGGAACTAGGCTAACTGTCATTTACAAAGTAATGACAAGCAAGAGGGCAACTTTTCTTTTGAACTGAACTTCATCCATTAAAAAATTGTATGATTCAGTTCAGTAAATGTTGAGTGGAATTCTCTACTCACTCATTGAATAAGAACTTATATTAGTTTTAATTATTGTCTTGAAAAAAAATCCAGAATTACATGGGGAAGGAATCAATGAGGTATTGTATACATATGGTTGGCCTCTGAACATGTTTTTGGGAGGACTGTCTTCATTGAAAAGACCTACCTACTGTGGACATCATGATTTGATGGATATGAGCCTTGGGTGTTGTAGAAGGATGGAGAGGATATTGATCACAAACAACATGTAGGCATTCATTTCTCCAGTTGACTATGAATGTGATTTACAGCTTAAAAGTTCCTACTTTGACTGATAGATAGCTCAGAGTTATAAGGAGAATAATTTCTTTTTTCTTAAGTTTTTGTTATTATTTTGTTTTATTTTGTATCATTTTTGCATGGGGTATTTTACCACACTGTCAGAAGTGAAACTAGAAAAATTTACTACTCATAGAATTTGGCATGACATATATCAGAGGAACTTCACTGGTATTTGTAACTGTAATCATGTCCTTGCTTTGTTTTCCCATGGTGCCATTCTGCTACCTTCATAACTATTAGGGGATACTTATGATGTTGCTTATAATTTGGTTGTAAGATGTTTAAAAGTAGCAACTATATTATGCTTTAATGTATTCAATATTTTAAAAGCCACTGAATAATCATTGTATAGCCTATTTATTATAACAATGACTATAGTCTTGATTCATATTTATGTTACAACAGGATTTATAGAACTTCTGAAACAGTTATATAATCACTTCATTTTTCCTCTAATTATAAGTAACATGTATCTTCAATAATCCTGGAAATTCCTCATAAAGGGCTCTCTAATGGTTTTATCTCTTTGGCAGGATTCAAGAAAAATGGGGCATTCTACATCAGAATTTTTAAAAGAAGAAAAAATATATCAATTGTTTCTCACTTTGTCATAGGTTTAAAAAAATGAAACAGAAATATAAAAACAGTATCTTTAGAAGATCTTCCAAGTCATTGAAAGTCTATCATAAAAACAACCAAACAGGAATGCATCAAGGGAAAATTACACATGCTAGAGAGATTTTGAATCTCCATGTGAGCATAGCAGAAAGGACAAATAAGCCATTGGATCGATCTTATAACTACCTACTGAGTACTTGACTAGTGGAAAGAATTTTCTCTGAAGTACATAGTTTCTGATTCAACTTATCACAGCCAGGAATACTTTGTTCAGATTCCATCTTACTGGAGTAAGTGAGGCCTCTGACCAATTTGGAATGTGGAGACAAACTGGCCATCGCCAATGAATTCTGGTTTTCTCTGTGGCCATGTTCCTCTCAAACATATTAGAAGATTCTTTGTTTACATGTCTGCAATGAGTCATGGTATGCAGATTAAAAAATAATTATTTTCATGTGACAATAAAATTGTTCTTGATTATGCAAAAGGTCAGGGCTATACCAGTCATTCATTATTTACTTTCGGTAATTTCTCACCTTAATATTCCTAGCCTACCTCTACTGCTTTAACCATCTAATCTTCTAAGGATGTCATCTAAGAGGGTCTAGGGAAAATGAGAGAATGTGTATGTCAGGGTATTGTTTTATAGTAAAAACTCAACTTACCTATGTCTTTATTCATGTATGTATGACTTTGAAGTATGTATTTATGTATGTGCATCTATCTAAATATATATGCATATTTATTAATAAATGCATATATATATATATATGCACACACTGTGGGTCTATGCATGTATGGTTATTTGTATCAACCATCAGTTTATTTCTTTAAGAATAATTTGAGTTTCTTTCCCTCTCTTTTAACAGGACTCTGCATTTGCTGACTTTTGTTATGTAACAAACTCTTAGACTTATCACAACTTTCAATGTTATCATTCAAATCTGAATTTTGCAGGAAAAACAAGTCTCACATTAAAGTTAAAGACAAAGCAAATATTAAGGACACAGCTACTATTTGAAACTATGTCATTATTTGGGATACTTGTTCTTGTTTGGCCTATTCCTATATTGCTTCTTTCAGCATATAGGTTTTAAGAGAGCTAATAAATATCTCTAGCGTGAACAATTGTATCTCCAAGTCTAAACAGTGGCTGTCACATAACATTCAGTTAATAGTAGTTGAATAGATCCACCCAAAAATATTTAATTCTCCCATCTATTCAAGAGGGGGGAAGAACTCCAGAATCTAGTCCTTTGATGATTTTATGTTGGTTTTGATTTCGTTGTTGTTTTTATGTAACCTTAAGTTTCTATTCTCACCATCATCAAGAAGAACAATTATTTTCCTTGGTATTGATCAACTTGTAGACAAAAAAAATTAATGGTTTATGCTTTTCATTGACAGGTTTCTTATTTCTACCTATTTCTCGTCTTTAAATATTCTGGCATATCCAGTGCAAGAGATGAAGGGAAAAAATTTGGTTCAGTCTTTATTCTCTATATGACCTTGTTGTTTCAAAAACCCTTGGGGACTTTTCATTTATCTTTTGCCTTGTGGGCATGTATTACCCCACTTTTCAGTATTCTGTGTGGCTGTAATCAAAGCCCTTCATCTAGCAGCATCTCTCTGCTCAGCTAACTTCCTCACTGGATTTTCTTCTAAGCCAATGGGTTATATTTCAGAGGATCTAAGTAGCCTATAGGCATGCTTCTCTTTAAGCCTCCAGCTTTCCATCGAGTACTTCTGAACTCTTCTTTCTACAGAGCTCCTTTGCATCTTTTTCCTATCCCTTTCCTGACCCCAGATCTCATAATACTAATCAACAGAGAGATCACTAGATGCTTTTTGAAACATTTTCCAGGCCTCTACAAATCTAAAAGTTACCCCTTCCCCCTTTTCACTTACTGTGAGCTTTTGGGGGATCAGATTCATGAAACTTTTGCAGACCAAAGTCCAAAGTTTAACCGATAGCTGTTTACTCCATGGAATTGTTGTGTCTTCCCCTGCCTTCTTTACAAGATTCTTCTGTATGTGTCCACTAATTAAAGTAAGCATTAAAAATTTGTTTTTGTCATTTTTGAAATGGATATTCCAAGGACCAATTCTTGGAACCTCTGGTGGTACCTCTGAAGTTATACAACTCCTAATGTCAAGTTTCCAAAACTCTTAAAGTGGATCTAGTGTATGATTTGCCATGGTGTCATCATGCCACAGAGGCATGTGCTCATCACTATGACCTAAAGGGGAAAACGGAGCTATTCCACTTTTTCAGGTGGAGAGTAAATTCTTCAAGAGACTTTGTTTGGGAAATAGCCATGAAAAGAGATAATCAGAACCTCCACAGATTTCCCAAGGCTCTGGCTTCTATATGACAAAATGAGATGTTGGTGGGTAAAGGGTTAAGTCAGTTTTCCCTCAAACATAAATGAAGGAGAAGAAGAGAAAAGCAGAGTCAGATGGCCCCTGGGGATTTGAAAGGACTTAAATGTTAGCACTAACATATTGGATCTAATTCTCGGCTTCAGAGGCAGTCAGGGCAATCACTCCAGAGATCAATGTGTGCTCTCCCCTGGGGACACACACAGTTCTGCCTTTCCTATTCCATTCCCCGAAACCTCATTTCTGACCAACTGCCCAAGACAGAGAATAGTTGTTGTAGTTGTTGTTGTTGTTTTGTTCTTATTTTTTTTTCTGTGAAAAATTCATTTAGGACATAACATCATAATTCTCCACCCCCACGCGTTTTTCTTCTTTTTGTGAAAATCAATAACCTGTAGGGCCAGGTTTTATGAAGGCTGCCACAATTAAGAGAAAAATAAAGGAATGAATCTTTTTGCTCATCATATTTCACACGCCCACTCACTTGCTTCCTGGGTGCCAGCAAGAAGTGATTCGGGGACACCTAGGTATGTATAGCAACCACATGTCTGGGGAGTGTGCACTTATGGAGGGAGAGAAGCAGGTCCAGAAAGAGAGTGAGACAGGCAGAGAAAGGCAAAAAGGCAGCAGGTTTTGAATTAGACATACCCATTGGTTTCTATGCTTCTTTTCTTTTCAATGTTTAATCCCTAGGTGTTAGTGTCACTTTGTGATATTCTGGAAACCTTTGTAAGTGGTTTGTCACTTGGAGAAATTAAGCCACAGGGCAGGTTCTCAGGATTATGTTATCCCTGCCTACATCTTGGCTCACTCTTGACTTCCTGAACTTCAGTGACATGAACAGCTTCCACCTCATAATTCTTATGCCATGAACTGAGTTGCCTGATTACACTTTAGAGTTCATGGCACACTGTGCCATTTTGAAGCTGTAAGCCAAAGTAAATATTCTATTTTTTACGTAGTTTCTGTCAGATATTTTGGGCACTGTGGGGCAAAGGTAACTAATATAAAGAAACAAGTTATAAATTATATCAGCATAGTCATCTAACACTGAATGAGAGGGCATAGAGTTGAAAGTGTGTTATAAATGTACCAAAAATCTCTCACTTTCATCTTAATTATATTATAGGTAGAAATTCCACCTCTCTGAACATAGGGTGTCATAAGCAAAATCATACTGAATGTCACTTAATCGAACATGGGACTTTGAATTATATTCTACTAGGGAGTAACAGTGATACCATTTGGAGAACAGAATCATGCTCCTGCCATGTAAGGAAGATAAGCCATAGGATAAAGACAGTAATAATGGAGAAACAAGGACACCAAAAGTTACTACTGTAGATTAAAAGAAGAAGAGGAAGAAGAAGAAGAAGAAGAAGAAGAAGAAGAAGAAGAAGAAGAAGAAGAAGAAGAAGAAGAAGAAGAAGAAGGAGAAGAAGAAGGAGAAGAAGAAGAGAGAGAGAGAAAGAGAGAGAGAGAAGAAAAGATTTTGAAGAAAACATTACACTGTAGGATAAGAGACAAAGAATAACATAGGAAGATACTGATTTGTAATTTGAGAAGCTAATATGCTGTCTGAGGTAAATTTTCCATATGGTTAATTGCTACCTTCTCTAGATTTTCAATGATTTGTACATGTTCTGTGTAGAGATTGCCTAGGGGTCTAATTGCAATTTATTTGCTTTCATATTCTTTTGTACTAGGTTGTTAACATATTGGAAAAAGTTACCAGCTATTTCTAGACAAGCAAAAGGCATCATACTAGCTCTGGCTAGCAGTTCTAGGAGCCCATGCTGGTTTTCCCTGTGAAACAAGACAAGCCTAATGTTTGTTGGCTATGTCAAAAATAGAAATTCAAGCAAATCCCAAGGGCAAGGCAGCTTTTAGAACTAAGAATTAAAACTCAATGGAAGCATCACCTGCTAGGAGGGTAAATACAGATGAAACATCTATATAAATATTCAGGATGATAACTAAAACATATTTTGAGCTCAATATATGTGCTGACACTACACTAAATGCCTTCATTTCTTAATCCTCACATCAATATTGAGAGGAAAAAGCACAAAATTAGAAAGTCTACATTAAAAAAAAACCCTTTGTTTTCCTGATTTTGCCTTCCTTTTTCCTCTCTACAAGCCCATTATCATTACAACAAGGACATCTGAAGTGTGCATCAGCATAGGGAGATGAAGTGGGCAAAAGAGGATGAATCAAAGGGCAAATGCAGTCTATGTTCTTTTCAAGGGTGGGAAGAGAGTAAAGAAGTGGATGCCTCATTAGCTACATGAAAGACATTTCAGTCTAAGTGGTCTTCAACTCCAGAAATACCTGTACCTCCCCACCACAGGTTACTGTTGTTTTGAAAAGCCTATGAGCTAAGAAATGGGCTCAGAAGCATTTTTATACGAGTCTGCTACACTTAAACCAGAGTGGCATACCACCACAGAGGCATTGGGGTTTCTCAATTGTTATTTTCCATCCATTTTGTTGAATGTATATTTAATCTTCTTTGTGTTGCTTATTCCACAGATACATGCATTTCAGGTTAAATGAAGACATGGAATACAAAGCGAGAGAGAAAGTCACTAGTATAGAGAGACCTATGGCAAGGAATTTAGGGATTATAGCAGGATCCTGAAAAAGAGCCACTATATCATAATAAACCTTACGAGGGATTTGACTCCTGCTTCTCCTGGAATTGACTAACCAGCAAGGGCATCCTATGGGCACAAAACTTCTCAGAAATACTAGACAGAATAGTAGGTTTGAGAACATATAGTATTTCTTCTCTCTTCATACACTGAGAGATGTTCTCTTCAAAATTATTATACAGATCAAAACAAAACTGTAGCCTATTAATGGAGTGGTCAGGGAGTTGTTCATTAGACCACATCTTGAGCATGGTTGTCAAGCAAGACAGTTTGGCTTCATCTGGTTTACCAAAGCTATTAAAAGCATGGTGGTTCATCTGTACAATCCCAGCACATGGGAAGCTGCAGCAGGGTTAACCTGTATTATTGCACAGGGGCTCTACTGACACTTAGCATGTTCATAACTTAATAGTGAGTTCAAGGTTGTAGATTCTTTTACATCTGAATGTGTTATGTCTGTGTATGTGGTTCTTTATATGAGCAATTGCTTCTAGCTATTGCTCATACCATATAGTCACAACTATCTATGTCTTAACATGAACCCCATTCCAAAGACTTAACTCTCATTACCATCAGTGTATAGAAAATAGCAAAGCAGTGTACTTCATTTTCATATTTTAAATGTGGACCGTAGCAGCAATAATGTGTGTAGGTAATTGTAAGTTAGGAAGTGAGTAAAGGCTGAAAGAAGCTAATAAATAATATTTTTCTCAGTTTCTGGCTTCTTAAACACAATAAAATTGAATGGTCAGGCAAACATTGGTTTTCATTCCAGGAATTGTGTTAAGATTCTTCTTTTCAAAACCAAGTTTTCAGATATCGGGTGTTATTAGTCAGGGTTCTCTAGAGTCACAGAACATATAGGTAGTCTCTATATAGTTAGGGAATTCATCAATGACTTACAGCTTATAGTCAAACTCCCCAACAATGATCAGCAGCAGCTATGAATGGAAGTCCAAGGATATAGCAGTTGCTCAGTCCCTCGAGGCAAGAAGGCAAGGAAGAGAGAGTCTTCTTCCAATGTCCTTATATAGGTCTCCAGCAGAGTGTGTAGCCCATATTAAAAGCTGTAGGTCTCCAGCAGAGGGGGCAGCCCTGATTAAAGGCATGTGCCACTGCACCTTTAATCCCAGATGACCTTGAACTCAGAGATCTTCTTGTCTTAATCTTCTGGAATTCATAGTTACTATGCTTCAAGATCTCCATGCCAAGATCCAGGTCAGAAATTTGTATCTCTGAGCCTCAAGATTAGGATCATAGGTGAGCCTTCCAATTCTTGATTAGTTCATTCCAGATATAGGTAATTTGACAACCAGGAATAGTCACTACTTTGGGACAGGCCACAGCATATTTTAATAAGCATGAAATAGAAAGATGGAGGCTGTGGTTTTGATGCCATCTACTATAACAAATTTTGATAATATCATTTATCTGTATTTGTGATTAATGTGTGTATTATCTAGAATACATAGTATAAAATGTCACAAGATAACACTTTACAGGTCAATCCAAAAATGGTGTAGGAGGAAAGAAAGAGAAGTCTAAGGGGCATACAGTTGAACTAACTTGATACCAATAAACATTGCCTTCTTAAAAAATCACTAAGTCCCATCCCCAATTCTTTTATGTTATTTTAAGTGGTTACTTTCCAGTATGGGTTAAGTGGATACAAACATATATACATATATACATACATGCATGTCTATGTAGAGACAGACACACATACATGTATACACATACACACACACACACACACACAGAGAGAGAGAGAGAGAGAGAGAGAGAGAGAGAGAGAGAGAGAGAGAGAGAGAGAGAGAGAGCACAATAAAAAGGTTTGCAAAGTTATTATATACAAAATTTCTTTGGATAAATGCCTCTGAGAGAATAATTTAATTACATTTGTAAGGCATAGGTTTAAGCATCAAAAATCAAAATATATCTAAATCCCATATTTTTCTTATCCATGGGAAACCTTGTGTGACTTGGCTTCACTATGTCCCATTATCCAGAATAAGCTCTCATCCTGCCTAGTCCTAGCTTCTTCTGATGAAGAATCTCCTCTTCACTTAGAAGGCACCATAAAGATGGCTTCAAACTGCACAGAGTTTCATTTTTCTTCTCTTGACACAGAATTTACTCATCAAGTCGTTCAACAGACCTTGATTAAGTGATCACTGAGTACCCAGGATTCTCTTACCAGGAGAATCTTTACATTATGAGTGCAGGCTAATTCTAATTCAGTGACAATTTCAACATTGGCAATTCTCCTGTCTAAATCTACATCTCCAGTTCTAAGTAAGGATCTTGGAAGTTTTCAGTGAAGCTGAACCTTCCTCCTAAAGAGGCTTGAAGTAGGATTGTATCAATTTCTGTATGATACATATTATGGTATATTCCTTAGATAAATCCAGAAGCCGGCTGCAGAAAGAAAATTGCTGAATGTGAGCCCCCATGGTGGTATGCTTGTAATCCTGGCACACAAAAAGCCAGGTTAGGAGAATTTCAAAATCAAGTCTAATCTCTACTACAATAACTTCCAGTCCAGCCCACGTTATATAGGGAGAATCAGCCAATAAAATAAAATGAAATTTTAAAAACAAAATCTAGTGCTCAACCTTATTTACATAGGAATTCTTAAAGCACATAATAGTGTATGATTAACAAGAGGCTGAAAGTGGGGAAAGAGTAGAGTTGATAACTGAAAGGTGAAAACTCTCAAGTAGATATGAAGATAAAGTATGAAATCTATGTACTGTCTAGCAGGATGACCTTAGCCCAATAATGCGTTGCATATTTTAAACTAAGTAAATTTCAAATGTCTTCTTATAAGAAATGAGTAAACAAAGTGATTGCTATGATAATTAAATTGATTTAATCATGGTATATTATTTACATATATCAAAACATCTGTGTCTCATAAGTGTTTCATTTCCTATCGACCATGAATATAATCAAAATGAATTAATGAAAGTTAATTTATAGATGATCTCTGTCTTTTAAACATCAATTATCCAAGAATAGCCATGATTATGAAATAGTAATGATCAGAAGGAAAGTACATTCAGTGGGTAGCAAGTTCATAAATTGATCAATTGCCAGAGACTAGGGACTCTTCAAAGCAGAGTTTTTTTATTTTGTTTGTTTGTTTGTGTGTGTGTGTGTGTGTGTGTGTGTGTGGTGTGTTTTTGAATTCAAATGTTTCCCTCTGAGGGAAAATATGGCAATTCATGAAACTCAGGAAACTCCTGAAACTTACATCACTAACAAGTCTCCTCCCAAGGTTATAAAAGCAGCAAACAGCTGTTTGCTGTTGCCGAAACAATCTTATATGTGGACCTATATGTAAGTTGTGCAAGGAGATTTCAGGGATATATTTTCTCTTATGTGTCTTCAACCATGCTGGTATGGGTCTTTCAGTATTATAGCTGCCTTTGAGTCACATATGTTCCCGTAACTAACCCAATACAGATGATGGTCCATGGAACGAAAAATATATGGAATTATTTCTTTGGTTTGTTATAGCATTACTGTCTTTGATGAATATACATTTGTTCATGTTCTCTGTAATAGAAATATTACACTAAAACATTGGAAAAGGATACCTGGTAATGAATTTCAACCTCTGTGTGCACTTGAAGCCCCATTATTCCCACTTTTAAAATGAGAAGTACTCTGAAACAAATAGAGCCAAATCACACGCTTCAATCAAAGTCTGGGCTCTAGTGAAACAGTATGCAGCACGAATATAGGGTAAATGTTTAAACAACACTTTAAGGGAAGATCTTAGAAATCCTTAGATCTCTGCTTGTGAAAAGTAGAGAAAGATTTGCCTTCTGCCTTCACTCTGAAAATGCTATATGCCTTCCCCAGCTCTCCACAGATGGCCTACAGGATGCTGCTGGATCTATGCTTTCACCATGGCTCTATAGCCATGGCCATCTGCAATGTGAGGATACATGTCCAGGTTCCCAGTTACTGAAGTAATCAGAGCAAAATCATTGTCCTTTAAGTCACCAAACACTCCAGACTTCCTGGAAGATTCCTGGTTAAAGCACTTTTCTTCTGACAAAATGTTTCAATGACTCATCCAATGGCTACACTCACTACTCCCATAGCACATGCAGAGTTGTGTCAGTCACATTCTTTCATATCACCAGAATAGAAAACAAAGACTTTAGGATAGACTGTGTTAAAGCCACAAACTACACAAAAATATCCTTAAATCTCTGTGATGGAACTAAAAGTTTACCATAGACTTGTAAAAGATAAATTGTTTTATTTGGGGTTGAATTATACCTATTTGGTGTGTTTGTTTTAGAAAAGCAATCTTCATTTTAAATGTGAAAATTGATGTGGGCATTATTAGAGATAAAAAATTGGATTCTGTTCTGGACATTAGGAAAACATTAGGAAAAAATGATATATATATATATCATTGTGGGAAGGCTAAATCTATAGAACATATGCATTACTTCATATTTTTCTGTTGAGAACTTAAAAATTCTCTAATTTTCAAGTACACATACATATTTACTACATCTCTGATTAGGTGCATTGGAACTCATATTTGGAATTTCTGTCTAATTGAAATGTGTGTCCTTTGACTAGAGATCATTTTCTCATGTCTCCTTTGACCAGTAGTTACTTTGTGCCTTAGTTGCTCTTCTATTACTATAAAGAACCACTGTTTTATTACTTTGTCATTATCATGACAAAGGTAACCCTTTTAAAAAAACAGCATTTAATTTGGAGCTTGCTTACCCTTTCAGAGGTTTATCTCATTATTATCATGGTGGGGAGCATGGCAGTATCCATGGTGCTGGAGAAGTGACTGAGAGTTATAGCCTGACCTACAGGCCAAGATATTGGGCCTGGTATGGACTTTTGAAACAAAGCTCAACCTCAATGACACACTTTGTCCAACAAGCTCACACCTCCTAAACCTTTTCACATAAGTCTACTTCCAGATGACTAAACATTCAAATGTATGAACCTATGAGGGCCATTCTTATTTAAACCACTGCACTTTGTAATGTAGGAAGTATAGAAGTCACTATTAGGTTCCTAAAGCTGGGTATGGCTTCCATTCCCTTTAGAACACTGAGATGCATACAACACCAGACATGTTTCCACTTTGATTTTAAGATTGTTTTTTTTAAGAACTCAGATTATCTTCTTTCTAGATGATAATACTTGTCCCTGAATAAGTATTCTAGCCTTGAATGATGACTGCTATTGATACCTCATGTCCACATGTTGACTTTCTTAAATCCTGTTTCTTATATATTTAGTAGCATTCAAAGTCACTGTGACCAAAAATTGTACCTATTTGTTGCAACAAATTTGAGGCTTTCCAAGTAGTGTAGGTCCAGGCAAGGATATCTGTGGCCATGACTAAGTCATCATGAGGAAGGTTGGCTTTATTGTCTACCAAAGTAAAAATCATCCCCCTGATCTAAGTCAGATGCCTTGTTGATACAAAGAGCTAACTTAGGTTCAAGGCCTGTTAATATAGGCTCCTGCCCCTTTCCCTCCATGACCTTACAGAGTTCAAAGGTCTCTTGACAAGGGAAGATAAGTATTTTCACTTAGTAACATCTGCTCTTAAGCTGGATGTGTTAGTAACTATGACAGTTTTTGAGTTTTGGTCTCTTCAAATCTGTATCAATCTCCTGGGTTAAGCCTCATTGCTGTCACAGGCTGTAGATCCATCCTTGAGGGGCTTAATATCAATCATGACAGGCTCTTCCATTTCAAACCTGTTAATTTAACTCATCTTTCAAAGTGTTGGAGAAATCTCAGAGGGAGAAAAAGGGGAGAGCATATAATTATAGAAATCTGTTATGTTACTTAAAACTACACATATGTATATTCACGTGTTATTGCTTGAGCCTCTGTTCTCCATGTATATACAAGCTTGAAACCCTTTTCCCATTAATGTCTTTATTCAGATGTTATCTTCACAAGGGGTTCAATTCTGGCCACTAAACTAAGACTTTAAATTGCTTGTATCCTGTTACCTCTCCTTGAACCCTTTCTCTTTACACTGATCTTGTTATAATACCCTACAAAATATATTTAATTATTGCATGTGCTCATTACTAACTCCCATTCCCTGTCACTGGAATTCAAAAACTATGTGTATGGTAATTAAATGGCTCTTGTTCACTGATGTGTTCAAAGCCCTTGGGGTAGTTTCAGTCATTAGTAGATACCTAATGAATTCTTTTTCACATGAATGAAAAGACTAAATAAACACTGTATTTTTACTAGACTTTGGGTATTTGAAGAATGACTCACCTTGATAAAATAGGGATAAGCAGATATCGGGAGATATGCAAGGATGCATTAACACCTATGGATATGACATGGTACTACAGATAGATTTGACTTTAAGAATGTTGTCTCAGAATATTTGGTATTGTAGAGAACTTTATCATGACCTTGACACTCAGAAGATCTGAAATCAAGCTAGGGCCATAAGAACAAAGAATTTGAGAAGATGAACTTGAATATATGTGTATTTCCTTGCCTGTGTTTCAAAAACATAGCCTGTGCATGTGCCAAGTTCTCAGAAATGAGTATAGCCCTCCAGCAAGGTAGGAATCCTAAGCTTGACTATAACCCTATCATCAAGATGCTTACAGTATAAACCCAGAAGAAAATGAGAGAATAATGACATAATAAAATGGTAAAGTAAATACACAAAATCCAGAGGTTCACTAAATGTTAAGATTCAAGTTATAGTCTGGAATTTGATGAGCTGATGGTGGTAACAGATGGTTTCTGCCTGGTCTATTGAGAGGCTCCATAACAAATCATCATGATGCAATGAAACAAGAGTTGTACTTTGAAAATGCTGTGGGCAGTGAATACACTTTCTAACCAATGTAAAAATGCTGAAGTAGCAGAATAATATTTTCTATGAAACCTAAAACATATGTAGGAGCTTGCTGGGAGATATTAAAAGGGATTTCAAGAGAAAAAAAGAAAAAGAAAAAAAGGACTGGTGTAAAAATGATGGAACTCAGAAACAGATATTAAAACAAACAATTTAGGAAAAAACAATGCTCTCCAGAGGAGGCTTTTTACTCAGCTTTAAGGCACATCTATTTTTCTTGGTCTTTCTCTAAGTATACAGGAGGGCCTCCTTGACAAGACAGACATCACTATGAATTATTATGAATCCATAATATAGTGAAAGCCACAAGAGTTAAAACACTCACCCCATATCTTTATTTTGAACATGAAAGCTAAGTCTGATGTTTAGGGATTTTTTTGTTTTGTTTTGTTTTCCTTGATTGACACAATCTAGAATCACTTGGGAAGAGGAAACGTTAACTGCTGTCCTGATCACATTGGCTATGACAATAGTTGTCAGAGATTATCTTGATTCATCACTGATATGGGCTGTATTAGCACGCTGTGGGTGTCACCTTCCTTAGGCACGTGGATCTGAGTTACGTAAGAAAGCCTACCAGTCATGAGCCTAGGAGTAAGACAGTAAGTAGCATTCCTCCATGATATCTGCTTCAACTCCTGCCTGAGATCCTACCTTGTGTTTTCTCAATGAAGTGTAAGTCTTTTCTTCTCTAAGTTGCTCCTTTAAGACATGGTGTTTATCACTGCAACAGAAAAGCAAAGTAGGACACTGATATTTGTGAAGACTTGCTTATAAATAATGAAGTTTTTTGCCTCAACTTTGGAGTCTGAGAATGATGATCAGACATTAGGATTAAGTCAAACAGCTTCCTTTGACCCCAGAGTCATTCTGAGAAATGGTGTAGTCAGTAAAATGACAGAGAGAGGCCTGAATAGAGTTCAGTAATTAGGCTATTCCATCCCTTCATCTGTGAGATATCAGATTGTGATTCTTGGACCATTAGGTAATATCACTGTGAATCTATTTGTAAAATAGGGATAAAAGGATTTAGGCTTCTGTGCCATTATGAAGTTCAGATTACAAACAATCCTTGGAAACTTTGAACAGAATCTACTACTAAAAAGGAACTAGTCAGCTAAGTGGTATTTGTATTAGTAGTTAGGATGTTGCTTTGAGGAATTTACTGCCTACAGTTCTTCTATGTCAGACTGTATGAAGAGCAGACAGAAGGAGCTGTGCACTAGAAGCCAGAAAGTCCTGGGTCCTACTTTGGACCTGGTTCCAAACTAAGTTATCGTCTTAGTTAGCAAATTGCTCACTGGGTTTCAATTTGTAAAGAGGGTAAAAGATAAGGTGAAATATGACCACAGATATGGAAGAATTCTTTTTTTTTTTTTTTTTTTTTTTGGTTTTTCAAGACAGGGTTTCTCTGTATAGCCCTGGCTGTCCTGGAACTCACTCTGTAGACCAGGCTGGCCTGGAACTCAGAAATCCGCCTGTCTCTGCTTCCCAAGTGCTGGCATGCACCACCACTGCCCGGCTGGAAGAATTCTAAAAACACAAGTCTTTGTTTTCCATTTTCTTCTGCACCCACCATGGTTGCTGGAATATTTTTAGAAAACTATAGAATAGTGTGGTTCTTCTTCACAACAGGCCAAGAACCTGAGTACTGAAGGTAAATGACTGAGATATTGAGCACATATTTGAGGGCCAGCCTTTCGCTAATAACCCCACCCCTGCTAGAGCATGTCTGTAGTATCTGAGCTGAGCAGGTGTGGCCTCATCTTGATTCAGGTGTGTTGTTAAAAATAAAGAATAATGTCCTCCCAGAAGCACACACAACATGATGGGGACATGACAGGTAAAGTATCTACTTTCCCCACCAATGTGGCACTTAACTTACTGAACTGCAATTGCAGGATTTACTTATCTGTGTTGCCTGCCAGATCATGAGTTCAGTAAGGGCAAGAGCTATATATTATTTGTGTCTATAGACACAGCATCTTGTAAGGTGTCTGAGGCAATAAATATTTGCAGAATATAAAAGGTAACAGACAGTGGTATACACAGTGTGAACGAAACAGAATCACCACTCATTTATTAAATGTCACTTCTACATTATTTCAATTAATCAATCTTAAGGTAGGACTTTAAGGTAGACACTTCTATCATTGTCTCGTAGATCATCAAAAAAAAAATCAAAAAGAATGAGAAGCATGAAGAAGTCAACACAATCATCATTAAGAAGAAAAAGATGCCTGGTTCTTAAACTCAAAGCACATGCCCTGTTACCACAAATTCTTAGGAGTCCTAGTGAATTAGCCACGTGATTCTGGGGAAACCAGGGCCTGTTATTGGTTATTTTAGTTGATTAAGAAAATATTTAAAGAATGTACTCAAACCAAACTCATAAATAATCCTATTGCTGTTTCAAAGAAAAACCTCAGGGTAGACTGTAAATCTCTGTGGTTGCTTCCAGAAAAAAAATGCATAAGATTAAAAAAAAGGAATGATCTTCTTTTTTGACTTAAGCCTACATGGAGTCAGTCCCATGGTGAACTACCAGCCATATGATAGGAGTATTATAGAAAGAATAGAGAAACCAAAGTACAGTAACAGTCATACTTGGGTTCTTGCCAGCATAACATGGTGGCGCTTCTAAGGAGCATACCCGGAGGTAGTAATTCTGGAAAAAGTACAGTATATTTTCTTATTGAAAGATTAACTATTTCTCATATCTCATTAGTATAGGTTAAGATGAGTTCATCTTTCTAGTGTTCGTCCTACCTGAAACAGAACTCTCTGATACAAGTCATTGACTTGCCTAACTGGAATTTTAGGTCTCTACCAAGGATTCATTTCATTCTCTTGACCAGAAAAAGCAATGGTTTTCTGTGAATGAGTCATCACAGCTACTGTGCACACTCTCCTGGGGGTGGGGGTAAACTTACTAGTAGATTGCTTAGGGGCTTGTCTTTTAGAGCAAAACCCACACTGAACTAAATGGAATCAAACCTTGATAATCAGTGTTTTCCCCTTCTCTGTGTTCCCCCCAGTCCATGCCATGGCTACAGGGAAAGGGTGGATGTTAGTGCTAAAATCCAAGAAATCATGATTTTTCCCTTTTAAAGATGCCTCTTCAAAGAATTCAACCTGGCAAAATTCTAATTCAACCTAAATGCCAGTTGTAGGCTCACTGGAATGCTATGCAGCACATTATGAAAGCCACTTGCAACAGGGAGCCTGATGTTTAGCTTACAGTTGAAGGTCACCTATGGCAGTCTGTTGGTAGAGCTGTTACTGGATATAATGCAAAACGGGGATCTTCAAAATACAGAGTTCTATCTTAACTGATAATTGGAGATGTTGGAAATTCTGGAACAAAATTTTAAGAATCAACTGATAGCATGAGCTTATTTAATTTTATGGAAAGTAAATTGAATGTTCTTAAGTGAAAGACTAGGGAAAGAAAGGGAGGAAGGGTGGTCTGTTTATTTTAAAGACCTCTTTATTTAAAAAAAACCACATTCAGAACTATATCCTGTCACATCATATTCTGCAAGATAATAAAGGAGAACTATTACCAAGAATGTATATAGGGGGGTGTCAAACCTTCTATCATTAATGAGAGGTAAGGATGAATGACAGATAGGCATGGAGGATTGTGACCCAGGCTGTCTGGGAGATCAGGACTGTCAAAGTCTCAGAAGAACTAGGAATGGAAAGTAAAAGACGAAAAAACAAAGAACCTCAATCCAAAATCTATTGAGAAAGAACTGTAAGAAGAACAGTGAATATGTAGGGCCAGTGTGCCTCTCTTACCCCTAAGGACCATCACTGACATGAATAAAGAGAAAAAACTGCCTAACGGAACAGCTCCTCACCATATCGTCCAAGGCTTATGCTGATACTTTGAGTAAAGTCTGTTGTTGAAAAAATCTAATATTCAAAAGACAGGTACAGGATTAAAGCTCAAATATTGCTACAGACTTTGGAGAAACTGCTTGCTGAAAGAAGAATCAGTAGTCTCAAGGAGTAAGCCAGTTTGAGGCACACTAAGCTCTCAAATCAGAGCAGAAACATCTGGGCATCCTGTGGGAAGACAGTTCTATGTTCAAAACTCAGATTCAAATTAGTAGCCACAATTGATTTACCAGAGTTCAGTACAGAATAAATACTGAGAACAAAACTGTAAGTAAACCACATTCCCTTGAATCTCCAAAAGTTTATACCATAATGGAAGAAATAGAAACTAGCATGTACAAAATATAGAGTTAATTACAGCTTGGGAATAGAGAACTGTATTGAGTTGCTTAGTCCTGCTTTGCATCTTCCTGTGATATTGAATAGATGTAAAAGTATTATTGGCTACCATAACAAGGTCAAAGTATTGAGAGTTGCACTCAAATATATTAATTAAATTAATTCAACCTGTTTGAAAATATATCTTTCATGTGTTTTCCAATAATGTAACAAAAAAAATATTGTTTCAATATTGGTTTGGAACAATGAAAGAAGTTTACAACTCTTGAAATGAGGAAAGAGGAAGGGAAAAAGGGAAGAAGGGAGAGAGAAGGAAAGAGAGAGAGAGAGACAGAGACAGAGACAGACAGAGAGACAGAGAGACAGAGAGAGGATGTTGAAAGTAAGTGCAGGAACTGGGCATATAAAAGGATGGGAAGTGATTCAGTGGATGTCAGTTGCAGAGCAACATATGCTGCCTTTTCCTGAGAGCTGTCATCTTTGGAATCTGTGAGTTTTTCTGTGCCAGGAGGAAATGGCTAAAAAGGACAACTTATGAAATGACCAGTCGCTCATCACTGAGAGTGAGAATTCTCAGGGTGCAGCCTCACATGGAATTATATCAGTCTGAGATATTCAGATGACCCAGACAGAGGAGACCACGAGGAAGCAAAAGTGAGCAATTTGAAAAGCAATGGACTGGAGGTGAGGGACAATCAGACTTTCAGTCAGTCAGTCAGTCAGTCAATCAGTCAATCAATCAAGTCAGTCAGTCAGTCAGTCAGACAGACATGTAAGGACAAAAAATGCTTATAAGAAGCCACTGATTGTCTTGCTGTAAAGGTATTTAAGAGAATGTGGGTATGAATAATGATAGAGACTCAATAGAATGTTAGTTTTTTGGAAAATTCTGGCCAGATCAAAGTCTCATTGTCTGTAAGTCATCTAACAACATCCTTGGCCTAGAGTAAGTACTGTTTGAATATTGCCTGCTTTCATTTGTCTCTCCTCTCCACTATAGTAAATAACTAGGTACTGCCTCTCCCATTTCTGAATGTTCCCTAAAACTTCTGTACTACAGTGCAATACCTACAGCATCTGCAATAGCATTTGCATCTCCAGAGCTAAGCTTTCCAGAAGGTAATGGAAGTCTAAACTCTTGAAACAGCTTGGATAGAAAGGATGAAAATTACTGCATACACTTTGAAGAAGTACAGATTGGAGAGGTGGTCGTGCTTTCAGTGGGTGAGGAACAGCAAGTAGAAGTCAAGAAACCCTAGTGGTCTTATGGAAACTTTAAGGAATGAAGTAAGAGTAGTCAGCTGAATATCCATTTGCATAAAAAAAATGTACCAAGCTGTTCACTTAAATTCTTACAGAGTACCAAAGCCAAACATTAGGCAGAGTTAGCTTAATCTTGCAGGGGGAGATCAAAAGAAACAGAGAGGTCAAAGACACCACAAGGAACCTTACAGAATTAACTAACATAGGGGCTCAAATAGACTGAATCATACACCAGAGAGCATGCATGGGACAGACATCTTCTCCCTACACACATGTAAAACATGCACAGCTTGGTCCTCATGTGAGACCTCTAACAGCAGGAATATGGGCTGTCTCTGACTCTGTTGCCTGCCTCTGGATATCATTCTCCTAACTGGATGGCCTTTCCTAGCCTCAATAGAAGAAGATTTGCCAATTCCTACTATAACTTGATATGCCAAGGTAGGTTGATGTCCATGGGAATACTCCTTGTCTCTGGGGAGAAAGGGAAAGGGGCATGGGGGGAGGGGAAGGAGAAAGAGAGGGACTAGAAGGAGAGAAGGATAAGGAAGCTCCAATGGGGATGTAAAAAAAACTAGATTCATTAATGAATAAAAGACTTACCACATTTAAAACACCACTACATGCAATTATTATGTTCTTCAGACATGGGAAGGAATATGTGTTGGTAAAACACTATGGAGGGCAGAAAATGTGTGCATCATTGCCACCATCAGTTCATTTCACATGCACACATACCATGAGCTGTAGCAGACTGTCCCATAAACCAGGGCCCCTTGGTAAGTGTTGACAGAGGTATCTAGGCAAGAACTAGTGTCACGTATACATCAGGAGACCTCTGCTATTTATGCTTTCCAGAGGTTCTGAAGTAAGGAGAGAAATTGTGGTCTTTGGCATTGTTCATGTTTTGTGTCCACTCATTCAATCTCAAATCTGTTTCACGTGGTGTGAGTGAGATGCTCTCACTAGATTTATCCTCAAGGGGCAATGCAGAGTGACAGGTCAGAGAAAAGAAAAAGGCATGCCCAAGAACTCAGAGCTCTCTTATGTTCTCTTCTAAGCAGGATGTTTTCCTGTTATTCTGGTAGTAGTTAAAAGACTTGTTTACAGATAGAATTGTGTTCTAGGCTCTAACATACAGTGTTACCAAGCAAGCAAACTCATTCCCTGGGTGACAATTCCTATATTAAAACCCTTCTCCAGCTCATCTGCCTCCACTACTGATCACATAAACTATGTAAGTACAGGACAGCAGGAGTGTGGGGGTAGGAGCTATATTGTCTCCTCAATCTCTGTGAGTAACACCCATTAGCAGTAATGGTTGTGATGTGTGTGAGCTAAGGGAATACTCTACTTTATTAAGAGAAAATGATATTTACAGTTACTTATGGAGTAAAATCAAAGAGCAGAATTGTTGTTTGTCTATGGGAACACTCTTATTAGTGTCATAAAAAATGCAAGTAGATACTTAAGGAGATTTATAATATATGGGCTGGATATAGCATCCTATCTGATTGACTAAAAGGAAATGTTAAGAATAAAATAATAACTCCTTACTACATTTGTAATAAGGATCTCCTGATGCAAGAACACCTAGCATCAGATTCCACTCCCTCATACCCAGAACAGAATGTAACATTTCTGCTCAGAAATGAATTTGAAAAGCAAACAGGAAAATATGGGGTAAACATGTTTTCTCTCTTCTCTGTCCTCTCAGCTATGCAACATAAGCTAATGAGTCAACATATTTCCAAACTTCATGTTATATGCCAATTGCTTAAATGAAATGAAAAGTTCTTTCTAGGTCCAGACCCAGAACTCAGGCAAAAGTTGTCAGATTTGATAAAGTGGATTTTTTCTAGGAGGAAGCATTCCCTTTCTACGTTCCAGGGTACAGCTGTTTGCCAGAGTGCATTTCCCAGCTAACACCAGTCTGTCCACAGCATTCACAATGAACTTTAATTGTGTACTTTACCTGACAGTCTTAATTGTAGTCTGACTTCCTTCGGGTAGCAATCAGGCAAGTGAAGTAATCATATCTCCCCGAAGGCCATAAACACAGCCACCTGCGCCTCTTCTATTTCCTCCTTTAAACTCCAGCATCACAGGAGAGGGCATACAGAGCCTGAAAGGGTACTGCATTCTCCAAATAGCTGCTACCTCCCAATCATTAAGTTGGTATGTAATTAAACATGGACAGAGTAACTGAGGACAAAAAATAATCCTGTAATTTTATATTGTAACAATAAAGATGCTGCATTAGTAAAAATAGGCTTTTCTTTGGGTAGGTTTATAAGGAAGGAATTATTTTACCTGCATGCTGTGTCTACCATAGTACATTTCTCTGTTGGTTCTCAGAATGTGGTTTCCCCTGTGAATGGCGGAGGCATTCCCTTCAGTCTCCTGTCTGAAAACTCTTCTCAGTCCTCCATTTTGATTTCCAATAGATCGATCCAAGCTAGTTTATATCTTCCATAGATCTGTAAAAGGATCTCCCCAAAGGACTGTGGTTGGTCTCTACCTGTCCAAATTATCTCTGTCAAAATGACACCATGGTACTTGGATCACCTTTGTAAATAAATATCAATTCAGGCCCAGATTAAGGTGACCACCTCAAACATTCATAAAGAAAGAAAAGAAGACCAAGGAAAACTTTATCAAGAATAGAACTGACTGAAAGACCCAAGCAAATACACATAAACTGAATCTTGCTTCTGTGACATTCATACATAGCTAAAACATATTGGGATTTTTAAAGAAAGAGCTCTATGATAATTAGCATCATGAATTTATTTGTGTGAATCCTAATTTTCTTACTAAATATTTATCTGCAATTAATGACATTCACTAGCTGAATGTAATTTAATTGGCTTTCAGAGCAATTTACATATCCAGCTTATTCCTTAAATTTAATCCCTCCTAATGTTTAGAAATAGTTGGGATAATAATATGTGATTAAAAAGTTTTTAATCACAGGCAACTATGCCTTGGGAAGTAAATTCCATTTGCCTAACCAATAGCCATGTACATTGCTGGAACAGAGGAGAGCCTCTATAATCTATTCTCAGGAAAGCTTGCAGCCACTCATGTTAACCTGTATATTGGCTTTACTTTCTTAGACCAAGATAGATTTGAATAATTATTTTTCCTAATGATTGGTCACCTATATTTCAGATGAGTGTGCACATAACACGCAAATATCTTTTCCCATTTTTATCAACATGTTCTTCTATTTCTTTATGTGTGAGTTGTAATCACAATTTAGTAACAGCCTTTTATCTCTGTTATACTTTGTATAATTCTAGTAACCCATAGTCAGACATGATCTGGAACTATGTAGGAAAATAGCAAAATAGGTACTTCAAAGGTTTAGATTACATGCCATCCTGATTTATGTGATGAAATCATGCAAAATCCCATTTTGTCCTGTCCTTTATATGTCATTTTTATACAGCACACTCATGCTATACACATACATACACACACACACACACACACACACACACACACACGACAGAAAACCATCTCTGTTCTTCATCTAACCCAGTAACCCTGTCCTGGCTTATTCCTTCAGCAACATTTCTTTATTTTTCATTTTTACTGGTTTCACACATGCATGTATGCAGGGATGCATACATGCAACATACTTAGTGCATTGCCCTGTATATGTGTTAGAGGTGACCACTTGAGAATCAATAACCTATCAGGAAGCTTTCCCAGTTTCATAAATTGATACTGTGAATTGTTTGATTTCATCACCCTATTTCCATATCTCCTCTTTCTCCCTCTTCCTTTTGCACACTTCGTTTTTTTTTAATTATTTATTTTATTTTATTTTAATTTACATTCCAAATCATTTCCCCTTTCCCGTTTCCTCCCTCCCCGAAAGTCCCATAAGCCCCCTTCCCTCCCTCTTTTCTCCATTCAACCCCCTCTCCTTACTCTGTCCTGGCGTTCCCCTACATCCAGTCTTCCCAGGACCAGGGGTCTCTCCTTCCATCTTCTTAGAAATCTATTGATATGCGGATTGTGTCTAGGGTATTCCGAGATTCTGGGTCAATATCCCCTTATCAGTGACTGCATACCATGTGTGTTATTTTGTGATTGGGTTACCTCACTAAGGATGATATTTTCTAGGTCTGACCATTTGCCTAGGAATTTCGTGAATTCATTGTTTTTAATTGCAGAGTAGTATTCCATTGTGTAGATATACCACATCTTCTGAATCCATTCCTCCGTTGAGGGACATCTGGGTTCTTTCCAGCTTCTGGCTATTATAAATAAGGCTGCTATGAACATAGTGGAGCATGTGTCCTTATTGCATGCAGGTAAAGCCTCTGGGTATATGCCCAGGAGTGGTATAGCCGGATCCTCCGGGAGTGTCATGCCCAGTTTTCTGAGGAACCGCCAGACTGCTTTCCAGAGTGGTTGTACCAGCTTGCAATTCCACCAGCAGTGGAGGAGTGTTCCTCTTTCTCCACATCCTCTCCAACAACTGCTGTCTCCTGTGTTTTTGATCTTAGCCATTCTGACTGGTGTGAGATGGAATCTTAGGGTTGTTTTGATTTGCATTTCCCTAATGACTAAGGATGATGAACATCTCTTTAGGTGCTTCTCAGCCATTAGATATTCTTCAGGTGAGAACACTTTGTTTAGCTCTGTACCCCATTTTTAATAGGGTTACTTGCCTCTCTGGAGTTTAACTTCTTGAGTTCTTTGTATATATTGGAGTTTCCCTCTTACTATCCTGTATTCCTTTTGTATGTGTCTCACTGAGATTATTTAGAGTTTCTTGATGGAGTATAGGTAGGAAATTGCATACTGGAGCAAGAACAACTTATCCATGACTAAACCTCTGAAGTAAACAACACTTCAGTCTCAGTAACTGCCAACTCTTAACTGTCGGGATTGTATCATGAAACTGTAACACCAAAATCCCAATGGTTGGCCCTCTAATGGGCTCTTGCTACCCAGACTAGTCAGTGGCCTGTCTCTGATCACACCTCCTTCTTTGCTCATTACTTCCTCTGCCTAAAAATATCTCCTCTGAATAAACACATATTTCATTTTCAATTATGAGGTCTCCAATGAAGATGCCCTACTATGCTTGTTAATAACTGCCCCACCTTAAGTTTTGCTCTTTCTCTTTATGTAATATTTTTCTTGTAGAACTGCTAGTATATTATGTCATTATTTTATTCAATTATTTCATCACTGTTTGAGCTTTCCAAACTAGACAGTAATCCTCAAGAAGGAATAGGTTTTTCTCAAAATTAGTCAGTCACTCCCACATCAAACCTAGAAATTTGAATTCTTGGGATATAGGTACTATTCAGTACATATTTGTAGAGTGAACAATGGGAAAGTTAAATCTGTAAATAATCTCATTGAAATGCTGCATATCAGCTCCAGCTCACACTCACCAATGCTTTTATAAAAAACAAAATATGTAAGCTGAAATATCTGCATGCTACCAGGAAGAGAAAATTTGTCATCAAAGCCAGTAGCCAGATTGAGACAGACCTAACTTTTCAGCAACATGTTGGAACCATGACTTGAAGGGATAACATCTTTAAACCATCTATGGGAGAAACAATCAGCTCTAAATTCCTTAATTAGTTGAGCCATCATTTGAAAGCATGAGATGGAATTAAAGATATTTCAGACATAGAAACTCCCCCAAAGAAAATATAATGGAAAAATCTATATAAGTGTTATGATTCCTTTAGGGAATATAATTAGCAACATTGTCTTAGAATAGTTAGAAAAACTTATTAAGCTAAAAAAAAACACAAAAGCAACTAAAAAGGTAGTCATAGGTAATATTAGTTCCAATTTAATTTATAACAAAGTATTCATTTCAATTATTAAAGAAATATTATTAGATGTAAGAATGAAGTCTCCAGCTGCGAATCTGCTGTTTTCTGATTGTGTAACACTTACCAGGTTACTTAGCATCCTAGCTGTTACCTCGTGGTAGGTGGATAATTGGATTATTGTTTCATGGGGTTTCTGCTGAGAACTCTGAGAAAACCAAGACTTTATTGTATTCACAAAATATCATCTCTGTTCACGAATATTTTATTATTAATAGAAAACACCTAAATCTGCTTCTTTTTAAAGGTTTATAATCAGAACCAGGTTGGCAAGTAAAATGAAATAAAATATTAATTGGACATATCATGCTAGATGAAAGAGCATAACTAAAATGTTACATCTAAGTACACCAGTGTGCCATTACCAAGTAGACCACATCTTGGGAATGCAATACACAAATGAATTAACATCAGGAAATCTATTAAGATAATTCATTATATTAAAATATTAAAATTGAGTAAGTGTGATAGCTAATAATGACTATGAACTTGAAAGAATCTAGTTTTGCCTAAGTGACAAACCTGTGTGTGTCTGTGAGGGGTTGGATACATGAGTTACTGAGGTGGGAAGACCACTCTGAATGAAGGTGGTCCCAACTGGGGGGGGGAGTTCCTGGACTGAATAAGAAGGGGAAAATAAACTCAGCACAAGCATCCATTGAGTTATTTTCTGCACTGTGATTAGCTCCCTCATGCTTCTTCCATCCTGTCTCCCAATTTTGGAACTGTGAATTCCTTAAGGTGCTCTTGTTAGGTATTTTGACACAGCAGCAAGATAAGTAGCTACCACATCAACAATATAACTATTTCCACAAGTACAGATAAAACAACAGTCATTTTGATAACAAAGTCCCAAACTTAATAGAAGAAAACTTTTCAAACCTGATAAACTTTCCCATCAGGTACACATGTCATAGAGTTAGATACTCTTAAGAGTAGATTTCACTATTAATGTGTGTGACAAACAAATTGTTGAATTTTGTATCTCGATTGAATCATGTGGGAAGTGTGAACACTCAGAACAGTTGAGTTATGACCAAATTAAATTAGAAAATTAATAAATATACTTTCAATGATGGGTGAAAAAATCATTTAAACTGATAGAAGAGACATACTGTAAATTTCTACTTTAAAATTTTATTGAGTCATCCTTTTGGTCTGGGATGGTTTACTTTGGGCTTGAACTCCCCAACTGGACTGCAACACCCAGCAGAACCTCCACTCTCAGGAACTCTAACATGCCCAGGATCACAGGATCACAGGATCTTGGTCACACCAAGATCCCAGGGCCCCAGAGGCAACTAGACTCTCAGAAACTCTGACATGCCCACAATATTAGGATCACAGGATCCTGAAATCATAGGACCACAGAGACAGGTGGACTCTGGGGAGTTCTGATACAACCAGATTCATAGGAAGGAGAACTTACAGTCACATATAGTGAGGGCAGGTATCACTAGAGATAGCCAGATGGCGGGAAGCAAACTTAAGAAGAGAAGCAATAGAAACAGAGGTAACGTGGCATCATCAGGAACCAATTCTCCCACCATAGCAAGTCCTGGATATACCATCACACCAGAAAAGCAAGATTCAGATCAAAAATCACTTCTCATGGAGATGATAGAGGACTTTAGGAAGGACATAAATAACTCCCTTAAAAAATTGCAGGAAAACACAATCAAAGAGGTGAAGAAAATGAACAAAACCATCAAAGATTTAAAAATGGAAACAGAAACAATAAAGAAATCACAAAGGGAGTCAACTCTGAAGTTAGAAAACCTACAAAAGGATCAGAAGCCATAGATGCAAGCATCAGCAACAGAATACAAGAGGTAGAGGAGAGAATCTCAGGTGCAGAAGATACCATAGAAAAGATTGACACAACAGTCAAAAAAATGCAAAATGCAAAAATCTCCTAACCCCAAACATTCAAGAAATCCAGGACACAATGAGAAGACTAAACCTAAGGATAATAGGTATAGACGAGAGCGAAGATTCCCAGCTTAAAGGGCCAATAAATATCTTCAAAAAAATTGTAGAAGAAAACTTCCCTAACCTAAAGAAAGAGATGCCCATAAACATACAAGAGGCTTACAGAACTCCAAATAAATTGGACCAGAACAGAAATTCCTCCCATCACATAATAATCAAAACACCTAATGCACTAAATAAAGAAAGAATATTAAAAGCAGTAAGGGAAAAAGGTCAAGTAACATATAAAGGCAGACCTATCAGAATTACACCAGACTTCTAAACAGAAATTACGAAAACAAGAAGATCCTGGGCAGATGTCATACAGAACCTGAGAGAACATAAATGCCAGCCCAGGCTACTATATCCACAAAATAATCTCAATAACCATAGATGGAGAAAATAAGGTATTCCATGACAAAACCAAATTTACACAATATCTTTCTACAAACCCAGTTTTACAAAGGATAATAGAGGGAACATACCAACACAAGGAGGGAAACTACACCCTAGAAAAAGCAAGAAGGTAATCTTTCAACAAACCCTAGAGAAGAGAGCCACACAAACATAATTCCACCTTTAACAATAAAAATAACAGGAAGGATCACTTTTCTTTAATACCTCTTAACATCAATGGACTCAATTCCCCAATCAAAAGACATAAAATAACAGACTGGATACATAAACAGGACCCAACATTTTGCTATCTACAGGAAATGCACCTAAGTGACAAGACAGACTCTACCTCAGAGCAAAAGTTTGGAAGAAAATTTTCCAAGCAAATGGTCCCAAGAAACAAGCTGGAGTAGCCAATCTAATATTGAATAAAATAAACTTACAACCAAAAGTCAAAAAGACAAGGAAGGATACTTCATAGTGGTAAAAGGAAAAAAACCTACCAATATGAACTCTCAATTCTGAATATCTATGCTCCAAATGTAAGGGCATCCACATTCATAAAAGAAACTTTGCTAAAGCTCAAAGCACACTTGACACACCACAATAATAGCGGGAGACCTCAATACCCCATTTTCAGCAATGGACAGATCATGGAAACAGAATCTAAACAGAGACTCAGTGAAACTAACAGAAATAATGAACCAAATGGATTTAAGAGATATTTATAGAACATTTCATCCTAAAGCAAAATAATATACCTCTTTTTCAGCACCCCATGGTACCTTCTCCAACATTTACCATATAATTGGTCACAAAACAGGCCTCAACACATACAAGAAGATTGAAATAATTCCATGCACCCTATCAGATCACCACGGGCTAAGGCTGGTCATAAATTCCAACAGAAACAACAGAAAACAAACATACATATGTAAGCTGAACAATGCTCTACTCAATGATAACTTGGTCAAGGAAAAAAGAAAGAAATAAACTAAAGACTTTTTAGAATGAAAATGAAGACATATCATACCAAAACTTATGTGACACAATGAAAGCAGTGCTAAGAGGAAAACTCGTAGCTCTAAGTGCCTCCATAAAGAAACTGGAGAGAGTTTATACCAGCATCTTGACAGCACACCTGAAAGCTCTAGAACAAAAAGAAGCAAATACACCCAAGGGGAGTAGACTGCAGGAAACAATCAAACTCAGGACTGAAATCAACCAAATAGAAACAAAAAGAAATATACAAAGAATCAACAAACCAGGAGATGGTTCTTTAAAAAAATCACCAAGATAGATAAACCCTTAGCCAGACTAACCAGAGGGCACAGAGACACTACCCAAATTAATAAAATCAGAAATGAAAAAGGAGACATAACAATGGAAACTGAAAAAATTCAAAAAGTTATTACATCTTTCCACAAAAGCTTATAATCAACAAAATTTGCAAATCTGGATGAAATGGATAATTTTCTAGACACAGGTGCCAAAGTTAAACAGGATCAGATAAACTATCTAAACACTTCCATAATCCCTGAAGAAATAGAAGCAGTCATTAATAGTCTCCCAAACAGGATAGAACAAAAACAAAAACAAACCCAGGACCAGATGGGTTAAGTGGAGAATTCTATCAGACCTTCAAGGAAGACCTGATACCAATACTCTTCAAACTATTCCACAAAATAGAAACAGAAGGAACACTACCCAATTCGTTCAATGAAACCACAATTACAAAGAAAGAGAACTTCAGAAAAATTTCCCTTATGAATATTGATGCAAAAATACTCAAGAAAATTCTTGCCAAGAGAATTCAAGAACACATCAAAATGATCATTCACCACAATCAGTAGGCTTCATCCCAGAGATACAAGGATGGTTCAATATATGTAAATCCATCAACACAATCCATTACATAAACAAACAACATAATCATCTCATTAGATGCTGAAAAAGCATTTGACAATATTCAGCATCCCTTCATGTAAAAAGTCTTGGAAAGATCAGGAATTCAAGGCCCACACCTAAACAAAGTAAAAGCAATAAATAGCAAACCAAGAGCCAACATCAAACTAAATGGAGAGAAATTTAAAGCAATCCCACTAAAATCAGGGACTAGCAAAGGTCATCCACTCTCTCTTATCTATTCAATATAGTATTTGAAGTTCTAGTTAGAGCAATTAGACAACAAAAGGAAGTCAAAATGATACAAATTGGAAAGGAAGAAGTCAAAATATTACTATTTGCAGATGATTTGGTCATATACTTAAGTGACCCCAAAAATTCCACAAGAGACTGGCTAAACCTGATAAAGAACTTCAGCAAAGTGGCTGGATATAAAATTAACTCAAACAAATCAGTAACCTTCCTCTACTCGAAGGATAAACAGGGTGATAAATAAGTTAGGGAAACAACACCCTTCACAATAGTCACAAAAATTTTATATATGAAAGGTCTGTATTACAAGAAATTCCTGTTTCTGAAGAAAGAAATAGAAGATCTCAGAAGATGGAAAGATCTCCTGTACTCATGGATTGGCAGGATTAATATAAGAAAATTGGCCAACTTACTGAAAGCAATCTACAGATTCAATGCAATACCCATCAAAATTCCAACTCAATTCTTCACAGAGTTAGAAAGAGCAATTTGCAAATTCACTTGGAATAACAAAAAACCCAGGATAGCAAAATCTATTCTTTTTTTTTATTTTCTATATATTTTTTTAATTTACATTCCGAATGATTTCCCCTTTCCCGTTTCCTGCCTCCCCGAAAGTCCCATAAGCCCTCTTCCCTCCTCCTGTTCCTCCTTCAACCCCCTCTCACTTCTCTATCCTGGTATTCCCCTGCATCCAGGCTTTCCAGGACCAGGGGTCTCTCCTTCCATCATCTTGGAAATCTATTGATATGTGAATTGTGTCTTGGGTATTCCAAAATTCTGGGTTAATATCCCCTTATCAGTGACTGCATACCATGTGTGTTCTTTTGTGATTCGGCTACCTCACTAAAGATGATATTTTCAAGTTCTGACCATTTGCCTAGGAATTTCGTGAATTCATTGTTTTTAATTGCAGAGTAGTATTCCATTGTGTAAATATACCACATCTTCTGAATACATTCCTCCATTGAGGGACATCTGGGTTCTTTCCAGCTTCTGGCTATTATAAATAAGGCTGCTATGAACATAGTGGAGCACGTGTCCTTATTGCATGCAGGGAAAGCCTCGGGGTATATTCCCAGGAGTGGTATAGCTGTATCCTCCAGGAGTGTCATGCCCAGTTATCTGAAGAACCGCCAAACTGCTTTCCAGAGTGGTTGTACCAGCTTGCAATCCCACCAGCAGTGGAGGAGTGTTCCTCTTTCTCTACATCCTTGCCAACAACTGCTGTCTCCTGTGATTTGATCTTAGAGATTCTGACTGGTGTGAGATGGAATCTCAGGGTTGTTTTGATTTGCATTTCCCGAATGACTAAGGATGATGAACATCTCTTTAGGTGCTTCTCAGTCATTAGATATTCTTCAGGTGAGAACTCTTTGTTTAGCTCTGTACCCCATTTTTTAATAGGGTTATTTGGCGTTCTGTGGTCTAACTTCTTGAGTTCTTTGTATATATTGGATATTAGCCCTCTGTCAGATGTAGAATTGATAAAGATCTTTTCCCAGTTTGTTGGCTGCCACTTTGTCCTTTTTAGTGTCCTTTGCCTTACAGAAACTTTGTAATTTTATGAGGTGCCATTTGTCAATTATTGACCTTAGAACATAAGGTATGGGTGTTCTGTTCAGGAAATTTTCCCCTGTGCCCATATGTTCAAGGTTCTTCCCTAGTTGCCTTTCTTTTAGTTTCAGTGTGTCTGGTTTTATGTGGAGGTCCTTGATCCACTTGGAATTGAACTTAGTGCAAGGAGATAAGAATGGATCTATTTGCAATCTTCTGCATGTTGACCTCCAGTTAAACCAGCACCATTTGTTGAAAAGGCTATCTTTTTTCCACTGGATGGTTTTAGCTCCTTTATCAAAGATCAAGTGACCATAGGAGTGTGCATTCATTTCTGGGTCTTCAATTCTGTTCCATTGATCTATATGTCTGTGACTGTATCAATCCCATGCAATTTTTAACACTATTGCTCTGTAGTACAGCTTGAGGTCCAGGATACTGATTCCCCCCAGAAGTTCTTTTACTCTTGAGAATAGTTTTAGCTATCCTGGGTTTTCTGTTATTCCAGATGAATTTTTGAGTTGCTCTTTCTAACTCTATGAAGAATTGAGTTGGGATTTTGATGGGGATTGCACTGAATCTGTATATTGCTTTTGGCAAGATGGTCATTTTTACAATATTAATCCTGCCAATCCATGAGCATGGAAGATCTTTCCATCTTCTGAGGTCTTCTTCAATTTCTGTCTTCAGAGACTTGAAGTTCTTGTCATACAGATTTTCACTTGTTTGGTTAGAGTCCCACCAAGATACTTTATATTGTTTGTGGCTATCGTGAAGGGTATCATTTCCCTTATTTCTTTCTCAGCCTGCTTATCCTTTGAGTATAGGAAGGCTACTGATTAGCTTGAGTTGATTTTATATCTGGCCACTTGGCTGAAGTTGTTTGTCAGCTGTAGGAGTTCTCTGGTGGAGTTCTTTGGGTCGCTTAATATACTATCATATCATCTACAAATAGTGATAGTTTGACTTCTTCCTTTCCAATTTGTATCCCTTTGACCTCTTTTTGTTGTCTAATTGCTCTAGCTAGAACTTCAAGTACTATATTGAAAAGATATGGAGAGAGGGCAGCCTTGTCTAGTCCTGATTTTAGTGGGATTGCTTCGTTTCTCTCCATTTAGATTGATGTTGGCTTCCAGTTTGCTGTAAATTGCTTTTACTATGTTTAGATATGAGCCTCGTATTCCTGATCTTTCCAAGACCTTTAACATGAAAGGATGCTGAATTTTGTCAAATGCTTTTTCAGCATCTAATGAAATGACCATGTGTTTTTTTTTGAGATTGTTTAAGTAGTGGATTACATTGATTGACTTCCTTATATTGAACCATCCTTGCATCCCTGGGATGAAGCCTACTTGATCGTGGTGAATGATCGTTTTGATGTGTTCTTGGATTCGGTTGGCAAGAATTTTATTGAGTATTTTTGCATCGATATTCATAAGAGAGATTGGCCTGAGATTCTCTTTCTTTGTTGGACCTTTGGGTGCTTTTGCTATAAGTGTAATTGTGGCTTCATAGAATGAGTTGGGTAGTGTTCCTTCTGTTTCTATTTTGTGGAATAGTTTGAAGAGTATTGGAGTTAGGTCTTCTTTGAAGGTCTGACCTGTGCTTTTTTTAGTTGGAAGACTTCCAATGACAACTTCTATTTCTTCAGGGGTTATAGGACAGTTTAGATAGTCTATTTGATCCTGATTTAGTTTTGGTATTTGGTATCTGTCTAGGAATTGTCCATTTCCTCCAGATTTTCTAGTTGTGTTGAATACAGTCTTCTGTAGTAGGATCTGATGATTTTTTGAATTTCCTCAGTTTCTGTTGTTATCTCTCCCTTTTCCTTTCTGACTTTGTTAATTTGTATACTGTCTCTGTGCCCTCTGGCTAGTTTTTCTTAGGGCTTATCTATCTTGTTGATTTTGTCAAAGAACCAACTCCTAGTTTTGGTGATTCTTTGTATGGTTTTATTTGTTTCTACTTGATTAATTTCAGCCCTGAGTTTGATGATTTCCTGCCTTCTACTCCTCTTGGGTGTATTTGCTTCTTTTTGTTCCAGGGCTTTCAGGTGTGCCATTAATCTGCTAGTGGATGTTCTCTCCCGTTTCTTTTTGGAGGCACTCAGGGCTATGAATTTTCCTCTTAGCACTGCTTTCATTGTGTCCCATAAATTAGGGTATGTTGTGCCTTCATTTTTATTAAATTTTAAAAAGTCTTTGATTTCTTTCTTTATTTGTTCCTTGGTCAATTTATCATTGAATAGAGCATTGTTCAGCTTCCACGTGTATGTGGGCTTTCTGTTGTTTTTGTTGTTATTGAAGATCACCCTTATTCCATAGTGATCTGATAGGAGGCATGGGATTAGTGCGATCTTCTTATATCTCTTGAGGTCTGTTTTGTGACTAATTATATGATCTATTTTGGAGAAGGTACCATGAGGTGCTGAGAAGAAGGTATATTCTTTTGCTTTAGGACGAAATGTGATATATATATATATTAGTTCCATTTGGTCCAAAGCTTCAATTAATTTCACTATATCCCTGTTTAGTTTCTGCTTTCCTGAACGATCCATTTCAGAGAGCAGGGTGTTGAAGCCACCCAAATTATTGTGTGAGGTGTGATGTGTGTTTTGAGCTTTAGTAAAATTTCTTTTATGAATGAGGGTACCCTTGCATTTGGAGTATAGATGTTCAGAATTGAGAGTTATTCTTGGTGGATTTTTCCTTTGACCAGTATGTATTGTCCTTCTTGTCTTTTTTGATGACTTTAGGTTGAAAGTCAATTTTATCTGATATTAGGATGGCTATTCCAGCTTGTTTCCTGGAACTATTTGCTTGTAAGATTGTTTTCCAGCCTTTTACTCTGAGGTAGTTGTTTGTCTTTGACCCTGAGGTGCGTTTCCTGTAAGCAGCAAAATGCTGGGTCTTGTTTACATATCCAGTCCGTTAGTCTATGTCTTTTTATTGGGGAATTGAGACCATTGTAATTAAGAAAGATTAAGGAATAATGATTATTGCCACCTGTTATTCTTGACGCTATCTTTATGTTTGAGTGGTTATCTACTTTTGGGTTTGATGAAAGAAGGTTACTATCTCATTTTTTCCAGGGTGTAGTTTCTCCCCTTTTATTGGCAATTTCCACCTATTATCCTTTACAGGGCTGGGTTTGTGGAAAGATATTGTGCAAATTTGGTTTTATCATGTCTTGGTCTCTCCATCTATTGTGATTGAGAGTTTTGCTGGGTATAGTAGTCTAGGCTGGCATTTGTGTTCCCTTAGAGTCTGTATGAGATCTGCCCAGGATCTTCTGGCTTTCATAGTCTCTGGTGAGAAGTCTGATGTGATTCGGATAGGCCTTCCTTTATAAGTTTCTTGGCCTTTTTCCCTTATTGCTTTTAATATTCTTTCTTTGTTTAGTACATTTGGTGTTTTGATTATTATGTGACAGGAGTATTTCTGTTTTGATCCAGTCTGTTTGGAGTTCTGTAGCCTTCTTGTATGTTCATCGGCATCTCTCTCTTTAGGTTAGGGAAGTTTTCCTCCATAATTTGTTGAAGATATTTACTGGCCCCTTTATTTGCAAATCTTCACTCTCATCTATACCTATAATCCTTAGGTTTGGTCTTCTCATTGTGTCCTGGATTTCCTGGATGTTTTGGGTTACACGTGTTTTGAATTTTGTATTTTCTTTGACTGTTGAGTCGATGCTTTCTATGGTATCTTTAGCACCTGAGATTCTTTCTTCCATCTCTTGTATTCTATTGTTGATGTTTGCATCTATGACTCCTGATTTCTTCCCAAGATTTTCTATCTCCAAAGTTGTCTCCCTTTGTGATTTCTTAGTTGTTTCTACTTCCTTGTTTAGATCCTGGATGGATATGCTCAGATTCTTCACTTGTTTGTTTGTATTTTCCTGTATTTCTTTAAGATACTTTTGCGTTTCCTCTTTCAGGATTTCTGCCTGTTGACCCAAGTTCTCCTGTATTTCTTTAAGCGATTTTTGTGTTCCTCCTTATGGGCTTCCATCTGTTGATCCATATTCTCCTGCTTTTCTTTAAGTGAGTTTTGTGGTTCCTTTGTAAGGGCATCTACCCTTTGATTCATTTCTTTAAGCAATTTTTGTGTTGTCTCCTTATGGGCTTCCATCTGTTGACCCATATTCTCCTGCATTTCTTTAAGCAATTTTTGTGTTTCCTTTGTAAGGGCTTCTACCCATTGATTCATGTTCTCCTGTATTTCTTCATGAGATTTATTTGTGTCCTTCTTGAAATCCTCTAATAACATCATGAGAAATGATTTTAAATACAGATCTTGCCTTTTGGGTGTGATGGGGTATCCAGGACTTGCTGCTGTCGGAGAGTTGGGTTTGGATGGTGCTATATTGCCTTGATTTCTGTTAGTAACATTCCTACGTTTGCCTTTTGCCATCTGGTTATCTCTGGTGTTAGTTGGTCCTGCTGTCACTGGCTGTTGGCTAGACCTCCTGTGAGCCTGCAAGGCTATATCTGCCCACCCCTGTACGACTGGGATTCCCCTGGAACCAATTGCTGAGGGCTGCCCTGCTCCTGAGTGACTTTGTACCCTTATGTGTCTTGCCCCAAGTGATGTTATACTTGGGGGAATCCTTGTGTACCTGGAAACTCAGAGTAGTCAATCCCCGGAGCAGAGGTGGCTAAGGGGAGGCTGGTGTGCTCTCTCCCGGTGTGCTCTCTTCCAGTGTGGGTCCCTCTGCAGGGCAGATGTCCCACAGCAGAGCTGGTGCGTAGGTGACCACAGAGCTGCCCAGCTCTTGGGTGCAGGGAGCACACAAGCTGGCCGAGTCCCAAGTGATGTTATGCTTGGTTATCCCTGGACCTGGAAGTCCCAACTGCTCTGTTGCCGGAACAAAGGTGGCAGAGTGCACTGTGCACCCTCTCTGCGGCGATCACTCTGCAGGGCAGATGGCCCACAGCAGAGCTGGTGCCCAGATGACTACAGATCTGCCCCGCTCTTGGGTGCAGATGGAAGCCCAGCAGGCTGTGTCCCAAGCGATGTTATATTGGGGAATCCCTGCATACCTGGAGGCTCAGCATAGGCAATCCCTGGAGCAGAGGTCTCCAAGGGGAGGCTGGTGCGCTCTCTCCACAAAATCTATTCTTAACAGTAAAAGAACTTCAGCATGGATCACTATCCCTGGCCTCAAGCTGTATTACAGAGCAATCGTGATAAAAAAAAAAACTACACTGTATTGGTACAGAGACAGGCAGATAGATCAATGGAATAGAATTGAAGACCCAGAAATGAACCCACAAACCTTTGGGTCATTTCATATTTGACAAAGGAGCTAAAACCATCCACTGGATCCACTGGAAAAAAAGACAGCATTTTTAACAATTGGTACTGGTTCAACTGGAGGTGAAAATGTAGAAAAATGCAAATCGACACATTCTTATCTCCTTGTACAAAGCTCAAGTTCATGTGGATCAAGGACTTCTGCATAAAACACTGAAACTTATAGAGGAGAAAATAGGGAAGAGCCTCAAACACATGGGCACAGGGGAAAATTTCCTGATCCAATGGCTTATGCTGTTAGATCAAGAATCGACAATTGAGTCCTCATAAAATTGTAAGGCAAAGGACACTATCAATAGGACAAAATGGCAAGACACAGATTGGGATAAAAGCTTTACCAATCCTACATCCATTCGATAGAGGGCTAATATCCAATATATACAAAGTACTCAAGAGGTTGGACTCCAGAGAATCAAATAACCCTATTAAAAACTGGGCTACAGAGCTAAACAAAGAATTTTCAACTGAGGAATATCAAATGGCCAAGAAGCACCTAAAAAATGTTCAATGTCCTTAGTTATTAGGGAAATGCAAATCAAAATAACCCTGAGATTCCACAGCACAGCATTCAGAATGGCTAAAATCAAAAACTTAGGTGACAACAGATGCTGGTGAGGATGTGGAGAAAGAGGAACAGTCCTCCATTGCTGGTGGGATTGCAAGCTAGTACAACTACTCTGGAAATAAGTTTGGTGGCTCCTTAGAGCCATAATACTACATGACTACCCAGCCATACCACTCCTGGGCCTACACCTAGAAGATGTTCCAACATGTAATAAGGACACATGACTCCAGTATGTTCTTAGCAGCCTTATTATAATAGCCAGAAGCTGGAAAGAACCCAGATGTCCTTCAACAGAGGAATGGATACAGAAAACCTGCTACATTTGCACAATTGAATACTATTCAGCTACTAAGAACGATGAATTCATGGAATTCTTAGGCAAATGGTTGGAACCAGTACATATCATCCTGAGTGAGGTAACCCAATCACAAAAGAACACACTGCTAAGTGGATATCAGCCCAAAAGCTCTGAATACCCAAGATACAATTCACAGACCACATGAAGCTCAAGAAGAACGAAGACCAAAGTATGGGTGATTCAGTTCTTCTGAGAAGGGGAACAAAATATTCACAAGAACAAATATATAGATAAAGCGTAGAGCAGAGACTGAAGGAAACACCATCCAGAGACTATATCACCTGGGGATTCTTCCCATATAGTCACCAAACCCTGACACTATCGTGGATGACAAAAAGAGCCTGATATGGCTGTCTCCTGAGAGGTTCTACTAGAGCCTTATAAATACAGGGACAGATGCTCACAGCCAACCATTGGACTGAGCATAGGAAGAACAACAAAATCAACAAACCAGACCCCGCCCCCCCCCAGAGCTCCCAGGGACTAAGCCATCAACCATGGGGTACACATGCATATGTAGCAGAGGATTGCCTTGTTAGGCACCAATGGGAGAAGAAGTCCTTGGTCCAACGAAGGCTCATAGATGCCCCAATGTAGGGGAATCGAGGGCGGGGCAGTTGGTGTGGGATGAGTGGAGGAACACCTTCATAGAAGTAGAGGATGAGAGGATTGGATAGGGGTTATTCATGAGGGGGGGAACTGGGAAAGGGACTAACATTTAAAATGTAAATAAAGAATATATCTAATAAACAAAAAAAGAAAATAAAATTTATTGAGTCATAGACAGATGAATTGAAGAAAATAAATGGGCAGTGAGATATTGTAAATGAAATTTCAAGTAGTTTCTCATTGAATTTAATATAAATATATAGATTAAGAATCATTTATGAGCAACAGTATTTTAGAATTTGAAAATTGAGTAAGACATCTATATATAAGACAGATACAAATCCCTGAACAGTAACACTACTAATATTTTCAAGAATGGAATTTAAAAATATTATTAGATTCCCAGATTGAAAATAGTTATTCCTTAATAACAACAGAAGCAATAATAGCATAGGCTCACTACTAAAATGTACATGCATATTTGGAGAAGGTATAACTACAAATTTATTACTAGAAAGATTATAATCATGTGGATTTTCTATATTAATTTATTAAAATTAATTTCAATCATTTAAACATATATTTTATGATTGTCCTAAAGATAACAAAAACATCCAAAGATTTAAAGTATGTGACATCAAGGAATAGTGAGGCAAACTTAGGAATTCAAACTACAAATATACTAAATGATTCTGTCAAAAATTATAAGGATTTGTATAAAGTTTCACAGCAACAAAAGGATAGACAACTTTATGAGGTTTCAGAGACTGTCATTTCTCTGGGATAGGTAAAAAAGTTGCCTGAGTATGTGCATACTGAATTGCACACACAAGCAGAACATACTTCTCAAATGCAGATCCAAACATGCTCACCAAATATAGAAGGAATTCTGAGGCAGTGTAGATTTCTATCAACTCGTGATGGGGAAGCATCCTGATTCCTTTCCCACACCATTTTGTAAGTCCCTTACTCTGGTTCCTCCTCATATTCCCTCACCCTTTCTTCCCTCCCTCTGATCCTATACCTGAATATCTTTTGCCAGAGTTATTACATGGTTCACTTATTTCTTTCTGATCTAAACACAGATATCACTTTCCCAGAGAGGTTTTTGAAAGCATCATTTAAGCCAGTCATGTCTTTTGCCTGATGAGTGTTCTTGACTCCATCTCTTACTTCCTAGTAGCATACCGTGTGGTTTTGTGTACTCAGCCATTTGTTTAGTAGCTTCTCCCCACTAGAGACCTGAAACTTTCTACTGTTCACTCTTACAATCTGAGGATGAGAACAATTGCTGACCCACCATATGCCTTTAGCAAATAACTAACTGAAGAAATAAATTGCCTTCTGCCGTATCTTTTTTTAAAAATCTCTATTAAAATGGATGGTAGATTTAAATACAAAAATGTACAAAATTATCAGTACAGAGTAGGAGATAGAGTTTTATCTTGCACTGAGTACTTACTTCCATGAAAGATACAAAATTCACGATTCATAAAAGCAGAGGGAAATAGATATTTATCTAAGAAAAAATTAGCAAATGGATGAATTCATGAAAACATTATACATTTGAATAACAAAGTTCATATGGCAAGGGGAAAAAGGGAAATTCAGATGGAGAAAGCATTAAAAGAACATTCATATTGAGAATGGATTCATAGACGAGCATCGTTCAAGAAAAAGTACATATCAGAAAAATATAAGCAATACTATAAAAATTTAAAAAATAAGAATTAATTCAAACAAATGACTTTAAAAACCTTCAAGTGAATTAGAACTCAATGATACATCTGAAACTATAAACTGGCCATTCAGCAATCACAAAAACCACAAAGATGATTTTCAAATATGGTAAAAGAATGCAAGGAATTAATGAAAACAAAATTAGTAAAGCATAAACTCATGAAATTAATTAAGAAGGAATATTTCTTTGGGTTTTCAAAATAAATATGAAAAATTAAGTATCCCTTAGAGAGAATAATTGATTATAATGTATCTATATTATAGTACTCTGTAATTTCATTATTAAAGAAACAGAGAGACCTTTCAAATTACATCCATATTTGCACCCAAATTTACATCACCAAAATGTAAATTTTATACATATATAATTATATGTAAATTATATGATGCATTAGATATGCAACCATAGCCTGTAAACAGAAATGGAAGTCATTACAAACAACTTTCTTATACAAATAAAGCTTTTAACAATTCTTATCACTCAGTGAAACAGAAGGGGAACTAATAAGAATCTGATATATTTTGTTCTATTTTTTAAAAATTATAGTCAGACTTCAGCTGCTCATATATAAGTCAATTGGGCCAGGAGGATAGGTGAGCTGAACTGCCTCATGCCCTAGACTCAGTTCCCCAAGACCTACAGCCTCCCCTACCTTCACCTTACTGCCTGCCCTATAGCTGGGCCTATGTTGCTAACTCCAAAAGAATCCAGCTGCTCAGGTGCAGGCCACACCTGAAGTCAGAAGAACAGAGAACACCTGCTACACCAAAGGCAAGAAAGTTGTCAGAAGTCAATCACCCAGACTTACCCAGAGGTACTTACCCAGTTGTCAGAGATACCCAGGTGGTTCAGAAGTCAAGCAGAAATCCAGGTCAAAAATCCCAAAAGACCAAAGAGAAAACAGAAAGCAAAGAACAAAACATCCTTCCAACAAAGACTAACTTAGAAGTCAGCACCTACACCTATAATCATCCCAAACTTAGATGCCTAAATGCCAGCATAAGAACACAGTCAACAACTTCTAGGAAAATATGGCACCACCAGAGCCCAGTTATCCTATGATAGCAAGACCAGAATGTTCCAATGCAGCTGAAGCCCAAAAAGTAGATCTTGAAACCAATTTTATGAGGTTAATAGAGATCCTTAAAGAAGAAATAAAAACAAATACCTTTAAAAGTCAAGGGAGAAAAAAAAAACAAACAAAAATTGGAAGAAACCAATAAATCCCTTAAGGAATGCCAAGAAATCAGAGAAAAAAAATTAGCCGGGATAAGGAAACTGAAAATTGAAATAGACAAATAAATTGAAGTGACAAAAAAATCACAAACTGAGGGAATTCTGGAAATGGAAAACCTTGTTAAGTAAATAGGTACTACAGACACAAGCGTCACCAAAAGAATACAAATCAATGAAGAAAGAATCTCAGTGGTTGAAAATATGATAAAAGAAATAGATTGATCAAAGAAAATGTTAATCTAAAAATTTTCTGACAAAAAACACTCAGGAGATCCTGGACACTGGGAAAAAAACCAAACCCAATAATTATAGGAATAAGAGAAGAAGGAGGAAACTTCCAGTTCAAAGGTCCACAAATATTTCAATTAAAATCATAGAAAAAAATTGCTCAACATAAAGAGATGCCTATGAATGTACAACAAAGCTTAGAGAATACCAAATAGATTTGAACAGAAAAAGAGATTCCCCACACCACATAATAATCAAAACATTAAATGTACAGAGCAAAGAAAGAATATTATAAGCTACAAGATAAAATGGCCAAGTAACATAAAAAAGCAGACCTATATGAATTACACCTGACTTCTCAATACAAACTCTAAAAGACAAGCAGGCCTGGATAGATGTCTTGCAGATGTTAATAGACCACTTATGTCAGAGCACACTATTGTACCCTCCAAATTTTCAATCAAATGGATGGTGAAAACAAAATATCCCATGACAAAACCAAATTTAAACACTATCCATCCACAAATCTAGCCACACAGAAGAAACTAGAAGGAAAACTCCAACCCAAGAAGGTTAACTATACCCAAGAGAAAGAAAAGGAAATAATTTCACACCAGCAAAACCAAAAGCAAGGAAGCATGCGTGCACACACACACACACACACACACACATACAAACACACACACACACACATACAAACACACACACACACACACATACAAACACACACACACACACACACACACACACACACATACACTATGGTGTACAACAAAATAAGAGAAATTAATGTCTCTCAACATCAATGGACTCAGTACCACACAAAATAAGACAAAATCTAACAGAAAGGATACACAAAAAAGGATCCATCATTCTGCTCCATACAAGAAACACATCTTCACATCAAACACAGATATTAGCTCTGTGTAAAGGGCTATAAAAAGATTTCAAAAAAATAAATGTACCTGAAATGCACTCTGGTTTAACCATTCTCTAATATCTAATAAAATAGAATTTCTAACAAAATTAATCAACAGAAATAGGGAAAGACAAAGGAAAATTCACCAATATGACATCTAAATTATGAATATCTGTGCCCAAATGCAAGGGCATTCACATTCATTAAAGGAACATTACTGAAGCTTAAATCATACATGGAACCCCTCCACATTAATATTGGAGATTTGAATACTCCACTCTCACCAATGGCCAGATCATTGCAATAGAAAATGGAGAATTAATGGAAGTAACAGATATTATGACTCAAATGGCCTTAATAGATATCTAGATAACCTATCAAACAAGAAGTATAACTTCTCAGCACCTCAAAACCTTCTCCAAAATTAACCACCTACTCAGTCACAAAGGAAGTCTCAAAAATGCAAGAAAATTGAAATAATCCTCTGTATAGATAGCCAGCTAATAGCCAACATCAAATTAAATGGAGAGAAACCTAAAGCATTCCTACTAAAATTTGGGACAAGACAAGGCTGTCCTCTCTATATAACTAGTCAGGTTAGTACTTGAAGTTTCAGCTAGGGCAGTATGACAATTGAATGACATCAACTGGATACAAATTAGAAGGAAGAAGTCACAGTATCACTATTTGCAAATGATATGACAGGATACATAAGTGATCAGGAAAATTCTACCAGAGAACTCCTATAACTGATAAACATGTTCAGCAAAGTAGCTCCATAAATACAAAATTAGTTATAAAACAATCATCACCCCTCCTATATACAAATAATAAATTGACTGGGAAAGAAATCAGGAAAGCAACTCCATTCACAATAACCATAAATAATATAAAATACCTTGGTGTAAATCTAACTAAGTAAATGAAAGACCTATATGAAAAGAACTTCAGATCTTTGAGGAAATAAATTGAAGAATATATATCAGGGGATGGTAAGATCTCCCATGTTCATGTATTGGTAAGATTAGCATTGTAAAAGTAGTTATTTTACTGAAGCAATCTACAGATTAAACAAAATTCCCATCAAAATTCCAATGAGTTTCTCTACAGACCTTGAAGACCAATACTCAATTTCCTATGGAAAGACAAAAAGCACAGTATAATTTAAACAACCACGTATAATGAACTTCTAGAGGTATCATCAGTCCTGATTTCAAACTGTATCACAGAGAAAAAAGTTACAAGGAAGATTTGGGGAGGTGGTGTGAATCTCGCTGAAAAGGGAAAACTGAAGAGACATGGTGGGTGGATGGGAAGAGGGTACTAGATTGGGATGGGATGGAGATGAAAACAGAACAGGGGGGATAAGGTATGGGGAGGATATAGGGAAAGAGAACTGAGAGAAACAACTGTAATTGGGGGGGTGTATCTCTGGGACAAGTTAGAAATGTAGGGCAATGGAAACTCCCAGGACAGGAGGATATGGATCCTGAACTGGTCATCTCCTGTAACCAGGAAAGATTGCCAGTGGAGGAACTGGGACACCAACCCAGCCACAAACCTTTGACCTACGATTTGTACTGCCTATACTATGTGCTGGGGTAAAGGTGACAGAAATTGTAGGTGTGGCCAGCCACTGCCTGTTCCAGCTTGTAACTCATGCCATGAGAAGGCTCCCTCTCTCAAAGCTGCTGAGAGGAGCCAGAAGCTGAAGAGCCCAGAGACCCACTATAGAACTAAACACTAATGGGAAAAAATTCAATGAAATTATTCCTGATGATATTCTGCCATATTCAGAGACTGGAGTCTGGCCCAATTGACATCAGAGAGACTTTACCCCCACACCTGATGGAAATGGATGGAGAGACCCACAGCCAAATATAAGGTATAGCTTGAAAATCCTGTGGAAGAGGGAGAGAAAGGTTGTAGGAGTCAGAGGAGTCAAGGACACCACAGAATGGTCAAGAAAACCCACAGAGTCAACCAACCTGAGCCCATAGGGGCTCACAGAGAATGAACGCCCAACCAGGAAACTGCATGGGACTGACCTAGGCTTTCTGCACATATGTTAGAATTGTATACCTTGATCTTCTTGTGGGACTCCTCACAGAGGGAGCAGGGGCTACTATGATCTACCTCTAACCTTGCCCACCGCTTTTGGGCCTCATTCTCCTACTGGGTTGCCTTGGCTAGCCTCAATAGAAGAGGAGGTGTCTAATTTTACTGGAATTTGATATGTAATGGCCGGCTGATTTCCATTGTGGGCAGCCATTTTTGAAGGGAAACTGAGGAGTGGACAGAGATAGAGAGAGGAGGTGAAGAAGAGGCAGTAGGAAGAGAGGAGGAAGGGGAAACTGCAGTCCTAATATAAAATAAATTAAAATAAAAAATAATAAAATTTATTTATTTTTATTTTTTTTTATTTTCTATATATTTTTTATTTACATTCCCAATGATTTCCCCTTTCCCGTTTCCTCCCTCCCCGAAAGTCCCATAAGCCCTCTTCCCTCCCCCTATTCCCCATTCAACCCCCTCTCACTTCTCTGCCCTGGTATTCCTCTACATCCAGTCTTTCCAGGACCAGAGGTCTCTCCTTCCTTCTTCTTGGAAATAAAATAAAATTTATTGTAATAAAATATACATTTTATGTTATATTAAAATACTATAAGTGAAAGTACAATGACATTTAAAGCAGGGGAAATTAGAAAGGAATATCATGTAATTTTCTTCTTTTAGGTCATATTGCATGCTAGACAGTGTAGGATGTTCCCTGAGAGAAGTGAATATTCCTACGTCCACTTTCTGAGTTAATATTACTCCCATATTACAGTTGGAACACAAGACTTAGAGATATTTATAACTTCTCATTAAAATTATTTTCATTTAATGATATATATGTCTGTATATATAAAAGAAATGTAGTACTGTATATGTGTGGGATGGGAAGAAGGAAGGGAGAAAAATCATGGGAATGTCAGGATAAGTCAACATAAGGCTCTGCTCTAGATAGCCAAGCTTGGTCGCTGTCCTCGGTAATGAGGAAGATCACACAAATCCTGCAAAACCTAGTCTGACCCAAAGGTTCTGGGCTTCTATGTCATGCCACCAGCCTTGGAAAAATGTCTGCCTCACTACACCACCTAGATCATGGAGTTATAGAAATAAATTGTATATAAAAGCTGAAAATTTATTTTTCTCTGATTCTCTATGACCCAAAAGAGTAATGCCTCAAAAGCTATTGTCATCTGTAGAGAACTGATGCAATGACTATTTGAAAGTACTTTCTAGAGAGAAAAAGGGCATCTCAATATGAGATCATATTACAGAACACAAACAAATTTAACAGGGAATTATTTACCAGATTAATATTTCTTCCATTATTACATCATGTTTCTAAATATCAATGAAAAAGGGAGGCTTGTAGCAATATTCAGGTCCAGTGGGCTTCTTTTAGGAATAAAAGATCCTTAAAAGTCATTATGTCAGTGAAGAAAGGTCTAAAGACACTTGGTGACATTAAAGAACTTAGTTCAAATAATGAATTAAAAAGTCTGTTTGCTATCTGTTCTAGAGATACTTAGTGGATTTCTGAGATGTACCAGATACTGTGTTAAAAAGAAATAAAATGAATTAAGCAAATTAGAAACAATTATTCCTGCTAACATGAAGTTTATCAAGAAAACTGTAGAATAGTCACTTCACCTAGAAATATAGAATCCTAAGCATAATATCAACCAAAATAGAGAATATAAGAAAATGATACCTGAGAAGGCCTAAATGCCTGTGACTATAATTCTAGCCATGAGAAAACTGAGGCAGGAGAATTGCCATGAAATTTTATTTCAGCCTGAGTTACACAGTGAGTTCCAGGTCAGCCTGGCTTACAGAATGAATTCTTATATCGAACCAAAACAGAAGAAAAAGTTAAATAAATAAAGCAATACTCCATAAAAACTTGTCAATTGGGATGCAACAAAAAAAAAAATACAGGATGTGAAGAGAAAATGGTTAATTATATTTTTTATAAATAAGGCACAAAAGAAAACTATTTGACTGTCACACAGGGTATTAAATACTTACATATTAACTTATTATGCAGATGATGTGTGCTACAGTCAATGGAATTTACAAGACAAACTAGTTTGGATTCCATTCTCTCTTCCCAAGATGGAGTTTCTGGAGATTGAATTCAGTTCATCAGCCATAAATATGACATATTTTAACAAATTTTGATAGTTTTTTTCACAAAAAGTTTTATATGAAATATGAGTTAAAAGGCCTACCTTCACAGAATCAAAATTATTCCTATCACACTAATAAATAACGTAACACCTAATACTAAAACTCTTGAATTTCCATTGAGTTCAGAAGCCAAACTAATCTAGCAGCCTTCAGCATGTGATTTGTTACTTCTCTGAAACTCTATCCATTGAAATATAATAAAAATCACTTTGAAACCTTGACTGAAAGCAAGAGGCCAATGTAAAACTACATGTGGCATTTATAATCCACATGGTATTTAAGGATATGAGTCATTTAAAAACACATATCTTGAGAGAATTTTATCCATATGCACTGTAAGCATAGAATTTAGAAAAGTATAAAAAATATACACTAAAGGAAATTAATGTATCTATAAATACTTATCAGTTCTCCCTATTAAAAAATCTTCCATTTTCCCTGCACACTGATATTTCAAACTGTAATATAATGGAGAGATTTAAGCATATCTGATAAAACAAATCTTGTCAGTTTCTTTCTCCTGTAGTCTAAGTTGCATTTATGCTGTGCGACTTACATTGAATAGGATTCATCTGGACTTATTTTTCCAGTATCTGATATGTTGATAAGGCAGAATATACATTAGTAAGCATACTTCGTTGTGATTGATTGTATATCAGGGCTATTCGTATCACCTTTGCTTTAATTACTTATATACTGTTACATTGTACTGAGCGCAGTTGACTAAGTCTTTATTTTGTTTTCTGTTTCATCAACAAGCAATGTATATTTTTCAAAACTTGACAAAAGTCTGATTATCATTTATCCTGACAATATTTGTTAAGTGTCTGCAGTGCATATGTCATTGGGCAAGGATGGACTAAATGATACATTTTAAGTGTAAAGCCAATGAAAAACCAAACAGGTCCGGCTAGTGGTTTCTTTCAAGATGAAATGTATATTCAAGAAAAATGTAAAATGGGAGAGAAAGTTAGTGCAGTAAGTAAAAGTCATTGCCTCCAAGCTTGGTGACTTGAGATTGAAGTCAGAAAACAAAGGAAGGAAGAGGAGAAACCACCACAGCAGGTTGTTGCCTGACAATTCACATGTGCACTGTGGCATACATTTGTACACATGCATGCACACATGTGCGCATGTATACACTCACTAATTAATTATTTTAAAATCAGAAAACTGTGGAATAGTTCTCAGTTAAGAGCATAGATTCCTAAGTAAAGAATAAGAGCCAAGTCACCCTATTAAAAAATGGGGTACAGAGCTAAACAAAGAGTTCTCACCTGAAGAATATCTAATGGCTGAGAATCACCTAAAGAGATGTTCATCATCCTTAGTCATTAGGGAAATGCAAATCAAAACAACCCTGAGATTCCATCTCACACCAGTCAGAATGGCTAAGATCAAAAACACAGGAGACAGCAGTTGTTGGCGAGGATGTGGAGAAAGAGGAATACTCCACTGCTGGGGGATTGCAAGCTGGTACAACCACTCTGGAAAGCATTCTGGCGGTTCCTCAGAAAACTGGGCATGATATTCCCAGAGGATCCGGCTATACCACTCCTGGGAATATACCCAGAGGCTTTACCTGCATGCAATAAGGACACATGCTACACTATGTTCATAGCAGCCTTATTTATCATAGCCAGAAGCTGGAAAGAACCCAGATGTCCCTCAACGGAGGAATGGATTCAGAAGATGTGGTATATTTACAAAATGGAATACTACTCTGCAATTAAAAACAATGAACTCACAAAATTCCTAGGCAAATAGTCAGAACTTGAAAATATCATCCTTAGTGAGGTAACCCAATCACAAAAGAACACACATGGTATGCAGTCACTGATAAGGGGATATTAACCCAGAATCTCAGAATACCTTAGACACAATTCGCATATCAATAGATTTCCAAGAAGATGGAAGGAGAGACTCCTAGTCCTGGAAAGACTGGATGTAGGGGAACGCCAGGACAGAGAAGCAGGAGGGGGTTGAATGGGGAAAAGAGGGAGGGAAGGGGGCTTATGGGACTTTCGGGGAGGGAGGAAATGGGAAAGAGGAAATGATTTTGAATGTAAATAAAAAAACTTAGAAAATAAAAAAAATTTTAAAAAAGAATAAACCTATGTATGTATGTATATATATATATATACATATATATATATATATATGTTGTGTATTTATATGTTATGAAACAAAAAAATCTTCTACTTACAAGAACTTTTTCTTGTGTGTCCCCACCTCTCACCTTCCCTGATATGTTTAATTATTTTGTTTCCGCTGATTTCTGTATGTCCGCTTGCATCATTCCTATGTTTACAGTTGATACCTATCTATGTATATGCAGGCCTACCCATTCATTTCATCTTACTCTTTCTTTTTGAATTCAATATCCTTTATGTTTATATATATATAACAAATACATAAAACAAACATATATATATATTCACTATATTATTAGGTATATATTTATATATTTTATAAAAATAAATATTATGTGTGCATATATATAAAATGTTCACAATACTCTTTTAATTTTGAATATGATTTACTCTCTTCAAAAGACTAACTATTTTTTTGTTTTTCTGTTTCATCACTACTCTGATCTGTTGTTAATGTTTACCATGGGTCTAATTTAATGATGTAAATGATGTAACATTTTCTTCCAGGAAACAATTATATTATGCTTTTATGTTGCATAATATTTCTTTATCTCAACCACATGTGGATGGCCATAGTTTTTATTTGTTTGTTTAAGACCAAGAGTGTTCAGCCACTCAGACAAGTCACACTTTCTTCAATATAGCATATTTCTGAGTACTGTACTGATTCTTTTTCTGTTCACTTTCTTCCTTCATTCAAAGCAACCCACCTTCATTTTTGATCTCTGTACATCTAAAATCCCTCTCTCTGTTATTGGCATTTGCATTATAACAAGTGATCTTCTCTTCTCCATCTTCCAACTGGCCATTTTTCTTTAAATATTCCCATTGCCCTGTACAAAGAGAATACAGTATTCTTTCAATTTCTTACTTTGTTTTCAAAAGAATGTACCCTGTTCGTTTTTAACAGATTATATTCCTGTATAAAATTGTTCTGTTTCTACAATTTGCCTGTTAATTTTTCAATTAAATTTTTATTTCTTAAAAAATTCACAAATAATTTGTTTGAGTTCTTATGTCTTTTATTCCCTGCCCCCTTCTTCCCTCCAGTCTCTAACTTACTACCTCTTTCCTTGTTCTCTGTCTACCCTGAATATGGAATCATGTATGTGGTTTGTAATCTTTTAAATGTATTCCTTATCGGAGACCATATTTTGTCAGAGTTCTTTAGCAGCTAAGGTTGTAAGACTTTCCCTGCAGCAAAACTTATCTCTCATAGGCCCATTTTTTCCTAAACCACTTGGGGGGCCATAGGATTGAATTCAGGGCATCACGTAATAGAAGACCTGAATCATTATGATGCCTTATGCTTGATTGTTGTATGACTTAAAGCAGACTGTAGGTTTAGAGCAGTTAGCCGGCCAATTTAAAGTTTGTCCATTTTGATTTATGAATGGTTAGAGCATATGAACTCTGGCTTCATGTGGTAGCTCATTGCTATTTCTCAGTACAAACTGTGGCAGTGTCCAGGTGCCAGTAATTATGTCCAGTAACTTTCATTCCCTACTCTAACCTGAAGTTCATTCTTCAACAGATATTTTTTAATGTGTATTTTGAGCCAAACTACAGTTCTACATCAGCAGTTATTGTACTGTAAGTAGCATTTCTATATGCTGAAACATGATTTCTGAGATGAACTAAGTCCAGCTTCACATTTACATAAGAATATTCTAATTATCAGTTAAACTTCAGTCTTCCACACAGAGAGGTTTCCTTCAAGGCTAGATTGGAGTCTATTGATCTGCACTTCTATTTGTTGAATGGATGAACTTATTATCTGAGTTCTCATCTTACCCTAGTCATATTTTCAGTAGAGTTTTTATAATGTTTATTTGCTATAACAGAAACACGTGACATGCACAGTGACCTTTTGTGTGTGGTGCGGTTTAATGAAGCTTTGCCTGGATGACGGCTTGAAATCCAACGTAGAATAACAGTCTTTCCCTGGTCTGCATTATTAGGAGGAAATGAAAACAGAAGCATAATTATAATGTATGCCTTTAGTAAAGCTGTCACTTGGGATTAGAGGTAGGCTTCTGTTTATTGAAAATGTTAAATAATTGCTTCCAAAGTTCAATGAATCAATTAACATTTCTCCTTCATATTTAAGCCTACATTTTGGAGAGGGGGAGAAACTTGAAAATATGTTCTAACTATTCTGTTCTTATGAAGATGCACTTTTGAGTCTTAGAACAAAAGTGAACAATCTAGTTTTGTCAAATATATTCAGCAGTCCAGGATGATGTTTTAATTTGTCGACTAGTACAGACATTTACATTTTTATGGTTGTCTATCAGAAACTTCATTATAGTTTCAAAAGATATCAATATGGCCACATTTGGTCTACAACTTGTGGCTAGATTTGGTTATATGTGCATGGAACAAGTAGTAATGTTATAACTTTTCCAGAATGGGATGGAATGAATGTCCTATCAAGTGACTACTTGCATTGACTATATCATTATAATTAAATCAGAATGTTTTACTCTTTTCTTGATTACTGGATATTCTCACTTCTACTCCCAAAAGAGCACTCAAATTTAATTTCTATTAAATTGGCTATTTTATAAATTACATTAAAATTACTGTTTTTCAAGTTATTTCTATATCTCCCAATATATTTTACCATAGTTTGAGCTGTTGCAATAAATCCAGTCTGCCTCATTCTAGAGCAAAAGTGTCCCTAAATATAATTCCACAATTGTTATTTATTAATAGAACTTGTTTACAAAATAGTAGTTTAAACTCCAGATTCTGTGATTGGTGAGATGAATAAGTTTGTAAAGATGCCAGACATAAAGCCTGATAGCCTATATTTGATACTCAGGACTCGGACAGTACAAGCTACACAACTCTAACAAGTTGGCTGATCTCCATACGTGCACTGTGGCATATGTGTCCACCACACAGTGGTACACAAACAAACAAATCTGCAAAGGAACCTCTATATACTGAGTTCAAGGTAAATTGTGGAAGAGGCTGGAGAAAAATTCTAAGAGTAGAAGGACCAGGATGCCTGCTGCCTGATAGAAGCTTCTAGACAAGTCAGGAAAGCTGTATCCCTGAAATCTCATTATATCCTAAAACTACTACACATTGATAGCAGTTGATATGCAAATGTGAATGGGGAAATCTCACAAGGCCACACCTTTGATGAACAGCTACAGCTGATTAATAACTGCTGAGAGAGAATCAGTTTTCTCTAAGGACAAACCTCCAGATGGCTTATCCAACTCCAAACCTTATATACAGAACATGTACAAAGGACCAATGCTAAATGAACTCAGGAGGGTTTAGGTATGTATATTTTTCTATAGGTAAAGTATATAGGTATATGTATATTTGTATATATGTAAGGTATAGAGGTATTGGTATAGGTATATAGATGCATATATAGGTATATAGGGTATATACAGGAGTATAGGCTATGTATAGGTACATAGGGCATGTATAGGTGTACAGATATACTTATATGGGTATAGGTTTTTAGTTGTACAGGTGATGTATAGATGATGAGCAGATGTTATAGTAATAATTAAAGAAGAGTTCATGAATTTGAGATGGAGTGGAGTGAACAGGAGGAATTGGAGGGTTGAAGAAAGGTATGTAACTATGTAAATACAGCATTTACTTAAATTCTTAACCACATACATGTATTGATTTTAAAAAACATCTAAACTCTAGCCCTGTCTGGCTTTGTTAGACTTCTATTACATGTTAAATGTACTTATGGTTCATGAAATATACCCTAATTTTTGAGTAATTAAGGCAATTTACATATGTACTTTAGAATAAAAGATTTATTGCCCTCCACATGCTGAAAACAGAAACCAGATATAGTAACCAGGCAAGAACTAATCTATGCCAAAATAAACAGATGATCAGCAAAACAAATGCAGCACATGTTTTGGTTTAGTATATAAAGTTTTGGAATACAGACATCTACTCTTGTTCCAATAATAACTAGACTACTTTTCTGGCTACTTTAGCAGAATTGAGAAATTGCAAACGAGGTTGTATAGCCCACAAAGAGGAAAATAGTCACTATCTGGCTCGTTACAGAAAATTTTCAGCTTCTTGCTTTAAATCACTCTGGCTGCATTACAGTCAAATACTGCAAGGTAATTAATTCTTAAAGGGTTTACCACATGCATGGCTTTATAATTCTAGGACCACAAATTAGCACACTGCTTGAGAAGATAAAATTATCATACTAAGTATGTGCTATACCTTTCTAGGGGGAGATAATATTTATTTTCTGGCTTTTTCTATCCAGCATGGTCATATAGCTTCTTTGTTCAGTGAACTGTGAATTGAATAATTTGTTTCACCTCCAGGAGAAAGCTTGAAAATCCAAGGCATGGTTTACTAGGCACTGGTTTCTCTCTGCGAGGAGACTGGATATCTTAGGGCTTGCCCTGTCACTCTGAACCCTGAATGAAGTTAACAAGGACCAGAACTTTCGCTAACCTGCAGCAGACATCAGCACGGGTGAGGATGAACCCTTTACTTTGTGAAATCTACAGGGATAGGCAGGCTGCTACTCAAGCAATAACCAAGTGTAAGCTGACTAGTCTGAAATTATTTTAAATACACGATATTTTAAATGACTCCTTAAGAGATTAAAAAGCTATGGAAATACCAGGTAAAATTCAGCAACATATGAATAAGAATTTTTTTTAAAGTATACATCTAAATGGAGAGCACTTTAATGCTGTATTTTTTTTATTAGTCAGTCAGGATCACATCTCACATAGAGTATTAGGATGTATTGAACAAGGAACCCAACATGTGCATCTCTCTCTCTCTCTCTCTCTCTCTCTCTCTCTCTGTGTGTGTGTGTGTGTGTGTGTGTGTGTGTGTGTAGATAACATACATATATACAAACAGACAATAATATAGAAAGAGACTGTGACATGTTTTGTATTAAAAAATGGGTCAACGGACATTTTCAAATATTGTGTGTGTGTGTGTGTGTGTGTGCACCTGTATGTGTGGGTGTACTCTGCTGGTCATGTGCACATGGAGGCTTGACATTAGCCTAGGATAGTTTCTTCTATTCATCTCCACTTTGATTTTTTGAGACAGATTTACTCCGTGAACCTAGAACTAGCTCATTGTCTCAACTAAACAGGCAAGGCATCAAGGGCCAGGGATTTGTCTTATCTCTCCATGTTGGGTTCTGAATTTACAGAGATAAACACTCAGGTCTGGTTCCTACATCAATGTTAAAGATCCAAACTCAGCTCCTCAATGATATGAAGCAAGCACTTTACACTCAGAGATTTTTTTGACCTTAATGATCATATGCTTATGTAACTTGTGGTTATAAGATCATCATATTTAGTGCAAATTACCTCCACTTGTCAAACAGTACATTTTAGTTACTCTGACATTGTCTTACGTCTTTATTTGTATAAAAGCATATATTAATGGAATTGTTTAGACAAAGAACATGAGTACTTGCTAATGCTTGCCAAATTTGTTTACATTAAGTTTGCTCAATTGTGAGAACAAACACTAAAAATGACAGAATGTTCACTGAGAGGACTCCCAGAGCATGTCACAGAGCTGCTGGAGAGGCCAGGAATTATAACATGGGTCTAGTAAGCACATAGCCTGTGCTAAGGGCAGAAGAGACAAATAGTCTAAGGATATCCAGGTTCAGGCTGGCTTCACTCGCTAATAGATAGTCTGTAATTTATGCATTTACAATATACTGCTGTTTTATTTTTGCTAAGCACATATGCATTCGAAAGTTTCATTTCTTACACTTATTAAATGACTATTTCGAATTATATTCCAACTATTACATTTTGCATTGCACTTACATCCTCATATATTAATGTTTTTATCAAAATTTAGAATGAATGAGGTAATATTTAATTTTCTAGATTCTGAGCTAATGACTCGATGACTCATCATCAACTTAGTAAGCTTGTTAATAATAAGTAACAATCATTTTAAATATACACATGTCGTTTAAAACCGACTCTAATTTTTGAATGGTTCAATTATTTTAAGTATTTATTTAGGGATTAAAGATTTATATCCCTCTACTCACTGAAAATAGTGACATCCATAAAGGTATTATGGTAGAATTATTTAAAATAGCAAACTACTATCATATAAATATTAAAAATTAGAGATAAAAGACCTGAATGAGGTAAATTGAGTTTAAAACTTATGCAGCTACATAAAATAAGTATGAACACATAACTACATCCATTAAAAGATACTCAATGAATAAGATTAATAAAAATATATACCTGGACTACAGATGAGGCTCTCTGAAGCCATACTGGCATGCGAAGAAAGACAAGAAGGGTGCATACTAACATTTATAGACTACTTTAAATGCTGCTAGCAATGAGGCTGGAAAAATGCCCTTCATTCAAATTTTGTTTTAAGAATATATATGAAATACAGTGTTAGGCCTGTAGCTTATCTTATAGAGTGTATGCCTGGCATGATGGGAGCTCTGGAGTTGATTCCTATTGCTGTTTAGACCAGGAAAATATAGCTCCAGGAAGTGTCTGTAGCCCTAGCCTTTGAAGGTACAATAGGTTTAGAATTTCCTTGGCTACCTAGAATTCAAAGCCAGTCTTGGATACAAAATACCTTGCCTCAAACAAAGTCAGGGTACAGAGACTACATCCATAAAATAGAAAAAAGAAATTTGTCAGCATCAGAGCAACAAATGCCAGCCTTGAACAGCCTATGCTTTGTGCCCAGAAGGCTGAGCAGAATGCTAAAGAGTCTGTTTCCAGAAGGGTGTTTTCTTCATACTCATATCTGATAGATCTAGCTTCAAGTGCTGCCCACAGGTAGGTCTGACCTGGGCTGTGATATGTAATGGAGACATTGAAAGAACATAAAAGCTTGGCAGACCAGATCAAAACCTTGATTGGTTTGCAATAATATTAATCGGATTATTTGGTCAAATACTTTTTTTCAAGGTTGAATATTAAACAAAATATGAACATATATAAGAATGTCCATAATACTACCCTAAACTAAGGAACAGGGTTTATTTTCTAGAGTTGGATTTTCTGGAAACACACTAGTTTTTCTCATATTTCAATTGTTATATTTTATATTGACAATAGTACTACTTCTCCACAAAGTCACTTGAGGAAGAAACACAGTTTTAATTTTATTTTTAAATTATCTACTATAACATTGGTTCTCAACTTGTAGGTTGCAGTCCCTTTGGGGTCAAATGACAGTTCCACAGGGGTTGCCTAAAATCATTGGAAAACACAGATTATTATAAAACACATACATTATTATTCATAACAGTACAAAAATTAATGCTATGAAGTAGCAACAAAAATAATGCTTTGGTTTGGTATCACGGAGACATGAGGAATTGTAGTTAAGGGTTGAACCAATAGAAAGGTTGAGAACCACTGCTTTATAAAAACAAAATATGTACATTGTACAAACACACACAAATGTATTTTAATTAATTAAGTTTAATTCTATAGACTTCTAACTTTTTTTGTACTCTTTTTTAATACTCCTTGACCCCTCCTAAATTAGTTAAAAATCTGGACAAATTGAATCAAGTATTTCTCAGAAAAATACACAGAGAATTGTGCTATTATTATTTACTGATCATGTGAAAAGAACAGAGGCTCCTCATTTACTTTCTTGGTGGGAGGCCCTCTTCTCACATGGCATATTTTCTGGCCTCCTCATCTTTTGATTTGTGAGTTCTGTGTATTTTCAAACAAATCTCTTTGCCACTGGCATTTTCACAGTCAAAATCTTGTTTTCTTCAAACAGACACCCACATGTACACATTTAATTTCTAACATATATTAAAAGTACAATATAATAAGAAAAATATATATGTATTTTTAGTATATTTTAAACAGGATCATATTAATCAATGCTTTATGTTGTCAAGTACAATTTTCAAAAAACTGAAGAGACAGATGATCTCCAAAGTATAAAGCCAGTTCTAGGAAAATTTCTGCTGTTGTTTGAATTCGTGCATGATGATATCATGAGGATGCTCTTGCTGCAACAAAAAGCTTCTAGAAGCATACATGTACTCATAGAAGCCCCAGGAAATGAAGTTCAAAGACTATGCCTAGTTTATGTGTGAAAATGGTTAGTATTCACAAAGCAAAACAAACTGTGGTATTTTACAAGAATTCTTTTCATTTTGCAAAGATTGCTTTAAGTTTTTTCCAGTTTTGTACATATATATGTACTATATATATATTTTATATATACATATATATATATATATTGTACATATATATGTATATATGTGTGTGTATAACTTATTTTATTAGTTTGAGAATTTTATACATGAATACTGGGTTTATATTATTTATAACCCTCACTTCTTCCAACTCCTCCTGTGTCTCCCACACTCACTTTTCAGTCTATGACCTCTTTTTTTAATGTATTTATTTTAAACTTCAGATTTTATTTGCCTCCTGTCCACCCTTCAACTCTTCTACATCCCACACCTCCTCCTCACACCCCTGTCTCCATGGGGATGTTGCACCCCTGACTCCAATTCCACCAGACCTCTAAACTCCCTATGGCCTCCAATCTCTTGAGAGTTAAGTGCATCTTCTCTGACTAAACACAGACCCAGTAGTCCTCTGCTGTATATGTGTTGGGGGCCTCATATCAGCTGGTATATGCTGCCTGGTTGATGTTCCAGTATCTGAGAGATCTCAGGGGTCCAGGTTAATTGAGACTGCTGGTCCTCCTACAGGGTTGCCCTCTTCCTCAGCTTCTTCCAGCTTTCCCCTAATTTAACCACAGTGTTCAGCAGCTTCTGTTCATTGGTTAGATGCAAATATCTGTATCTGCCTCTTTCAGCTGCATGTTGGGTCTTTCAGAGGGCAGTCATGATAGGTCCTTTTTTTGTGAGCGCTCCATACCCAAAAGATGCCCCATGGTGCCACAGGGGCATGAGTTCCACTATGTTCATAGCAGCCTTGTTTGTGATAGCCAGAAGCTGGAAACAACCCAGATGTCCCATGGCAGAAGAATGGATACAGAAAATATGTTTCATTTATACAACGGAATACCACTCAGCTATTTAGAATGAGGACATCCTGAGTTTTGCAGGCAAATGGATGGAACTAGAAAATATTATCCTGAGTGAGGTAACCCAGACCCAAAAGGACATGCATGGTATGTACTCACTAGTAAGTGGATATTAGCCAAAAAAAAAAATGCCAATTACCCAAGATACAGCCCACAGAACTCAAAAAGGTCAACAAGCTGAAGGGTCCAAGTGAGAATGCCTCAGTCCCACTAGGGAGGGTGAAAAAAGCAATTGCAAAACCACAAGGGTGGAGGGAGGGACCTGGCAGGGAAAGGGACAAGGGGAAAAAGGGGAAAGAGGGAAAAGGGGAAAGGGTTTCGGAGAGGGGAACATGATCAGGTATTAGGTGGAGAAAAGGACTGAAATCCCTGAGGGCCAGCAGAAAAACATGCAACCTCTAGAGGTAGGAGATTGGGGGGACCCTTCAGAATGACCTCTTCTTAATTATCATTGTTGAATGCATTCTCTGCTTCTCTTTTCTCAATATCTCTGTCTCTTTCTCTGTATGTCTCTCTCTCTCTATTCTCTCTCTCTCTCTCTCTCTCTCTCTCTCTCTCTCTCTCTCTCTCTCATGTGTGTGTGTTCATATGTATAAATCTCCATTCTACAGAATGCATTTGGTATTGCACATATGCACATATATGTATTTGGGATAACCACATGGAATTGGCTATCAGACAATATTCATTTCTATTGCTGCCAAAGAACAGTCATGTATATTTCTATCATTTTCTACTGGCTAGTGTCTATTCTTACAAAACAACAAAATAGCCTACATAGTAGTAACAGTGGTGAATAACAAATCAAACAAGGTAATTTACAAGTCAACAGAATTGAGTGGTCCCTTGGCAGGGCTGTTGTTTCCTGTGACACTGGAAGGGCTTAGACTTTATGTTTTATATTAGCTTTACTTCACAGTCTGAGTTTCTAAGTGAATATCTAAAACAGTAGAGACTCATGTCTGACTAACGTCTATGTACGTTTTGATTCTTTGAGCCTTAGCCAGATATCTGATATAAAATGATATGGACTAATCCAAAAGGTGTTCTTCCTCTAAGAACACTTCATGAATTGGTTCCTGTGTCTAGTGGTGACTTATGCAGTGATTATATTATTCCTATGTATATTTGAAAGCCTATTTGAGAAGATGAATGTACAACCAATTATAGTTGAATCTATTCCAGTGTTCATAGAGTGATGCACGCCATCACTCAGAGGAGTTACACTTAAAGTAAGCATCATGGGACGAATCCTATCTAAATTTTTGCCCCTGACAGATTGTTCATGGACAGGATACCTTGATACCTCAGTACCAGAATAAAAATCTTTAAAGTAAGTATGGCACAATTCTCTGACTACCTAACCAGAGGATATGAAAAGTTAAACTGGTCAGATGAGACTAGGGTACTATGGAAACTACATAATGCTACAACTAGCTGTCACTCAGCAATGACCCAGGAACCACTGAGTCATAGAAAACAAATTTCCCTGTACTAAATAACTGCAGCCTATTATGCTTTTAAATTGCTGTCTTTGGCTTATATTATTTTGTGTCTTCTCTACTACTGTCCAATAACACTTTCCTATGCATGATGAAAATATTCCTTGTAGCAGTGTACTGGTTTATACAAATGATGCAAATTGGAAACTACTGGGATACTGTTTTTTATTGTGCAATAAATCATGTCAATGCCACATTATAGGTAGTTCTTTGTTTTTTTTCATCTGGAAAATGGGTGGGGTGCAGGAAGCTCTGCTAATGTACTGATCAAACGAGTATCTACAACTCTGAAAAACCTCCTGCAAAGCCAAAGCCTTGAGTCCCATGGAGCAGGCACAATGCTATACTAGTTTTGTAAGGGATAATTGAATAGTTAATCTCATTCTATATTACTTTGAAAGAGCTTTCCACACTTCATTGTGTTCAATTATCCTCCCAATTGCTTGGATGGATAAATTTTGGGAATTCTTTGAAATGCTTAACTATACATTGCTGATGAAGTCTTTTCATCTTGTCCTTGGTCTAAAAAGGGCAGGACCAAGATCTCAGGTCCTCCCAGGTATGTGGGAATTTTAGTTAGTGTATTAATGGAAACTAGCCTTCATCAAAGATTCAAAGGCCTGTCTTAATTAAGGGAGACTGCCAATGATCCCCAATGCCTCTCCCTTAGCTTTGTACTTAAATCAAGCACATTGTTTGTTAACTTCTGGATGACGGATAGCTGTACTCGATGATCTTTTTGCATTTTGAAACTCTTTCCTTATCTCCAAGATCATATCATGAAACCTGTAGATTCTATGGTTTTTACCACACTGTTTTTTTTTTCAGTAAAGAATATTGACCCAGAGTTCCATTTCCTAAATCTTATTTCTCTTTGAATTCTAGAATACAACTAGAGATGAGATGACTTATGGATTCAGAAGATGTGGTATATTTACACAATGGAATACTACTCTGCAATTAAAAACAATGAATTCACGAAATTCCTAGGCAAATGGTCAGAACTTGAAAATATCATCCTTAGTGAGGTAACCCAATCACAAAAGAACACACATGATATGCAGTCACTGATAAGGGGATATTGACCCAGAATCTTGGAAGACCCTAGACACAATTCGCATATCAATAGATTTCCAAGAAGATGGAAGGAGAGACCCCTGGTCCTGGAAAGACTGGATGTAGCGGAATGCCAGGACAGAGAAGCGAGAGGGGGTTGAATGGGGGAAAAAGGGAGGGAAGGGGGCTTATGGGACTTTCGGGGAGGCAGGAAACTGGAAAGGGGAAATGATTTTGAATGTAAACAAAAAAAACTTAGAAAATAAAATTAAAAAAAATCACAACAAAAGTAACAGTCATACAGTTCAGAGTGGCATGTAAATAGAACCCTTAGGTTCATAATCAGAATCTCTGCTAGATCTAACTGTGGCTAGAGATGTTCATGACTCAAAAAACAAACAAAACAAAAACAAAAACAAAAGTTAAAAAACAAGACAAACACACAAGCCTTTGAATAATTATATGGTATATAGCTAGGAAGAAAATGTTACTTGCTTCAGTGACTTCAAGAATTAGGAGGAAGAACACTGGACAATGGTAGTTATTGTATATGTTGCTTTTGAGGTCATGATTCTTATGTGTCTGTGGATGACAAAAACGGTACAAATCTTTAAATGAAAATGAGGTTGCTTGCTACGGGACAGATCTACTGCCAAAGAAGATGGAGCTTGCCCCAATGAACTATTGTTGAACAGGTCCACTTCCCCCATATTCTAATAACTTTACTCTTCCACTACCTCTGCTGGGTGGTGGACTAGAGGAGAGATTGAACCCTTATTGAAAGTAGGTTGCAGAAAGATTATTCCTACAAAAAACAAAAAATAAAACAAAAATAAAAATGAAGTTTCTCATGAAGAAAAATAATGTTGAAATGAGATACCGTAAGATGGACTGTGAGGAATAGGAGTCAGGAGAGGAGATTGTCTCTAGTTCTCCCAACAGCACATATAAAATCACAGTGGCTACAAAATAAATGGCAGTTTTAGAATTCTCAAGGATAACCCCCCTTAAAAACCAAGACAAGGAAGTAGTCCCAGGTTTTCTAGAACTGAACCTATGAGAGAAAGGAGGAGGGGTTCTCAGGGAGCAGAATAAATCAAGGTAAGTCATAGAATGGAGCTATGACATAAACCACAGTTAAACTCTTCTGGAGTCAGCGCAAAGCACAAAGCTGTCTATCAAGCACACAGTCAGGGAGAAAATCATCCCTGCCAGGCTTCTCACTGTCACGTGCTGCTTCTGAAGCCCTGGGCTGGGAATCCAGGTCTCTTCTCAATGCTTCTTGATGTGACAAGAGCCTAGGGCAAGCCACGGAAGTGGTAGATGACATCTATATGCTATTCCTTAGTTACCTGTCTCATATTTACAAAGCAGATAGTTTCTATGGGCAGACTGGCCACTTATCTAGCCACAAGCACATAGTTTGTTCCCAATAAACATTTAATTAAATCAAGTACTTCAAAAGCATAATTCTTGCTTTATCAGGAATAAGCCCCCTTAGATAGGAAATGCACATTACCTTTTTATCAATCCAACTTCTTCACAAACCTTTGGACATAAAATCAACACACTAAGAAGTTAACACACACTTTTTGTTGTTCGCTTTTTTCTTTGAGGCATAAGTCTTTGGTAATTCATCTCTTGATTTTTTTTTCATTTCCTGAGCATACTTTTTTAAAAAAAAAATTTCATCCCTATAGATTACAAAATCACGCAGAGAATTAGGTCACTATGCTTTTACCCAAAGAAATATTCTGAAATTGTAGAAAGAAAAATTAGTTCACCTTCACAAAGTAATTTTAACTTGACTTTAAAATAAAACCTCAAAACTTTATAGGGACAAGGAAACAGACAGACAGACAGGCAGGCAGACAGACACACAGACAGACATACACACGCATACGTGCACACGCACACACACACACACACACACACATACACACACACACACACACACACACACACACACACACACAAACATACATACACCAAGAGAGGACAAAAGAGGGAAGAAGGGAGTGAGAGAGAGAGTTTTTCTCATCTTAATTTTTTGTCCATCCATGTTCCAAGTCAGAGGTACTATATCCACAAGGGATGATCAATATAAGCACCATTCTCACATCTCCCCATGTGGAACCTTGACTCTTCCTTGCTTTCTGACTCTCCAACATCTAGATAGCTAAAAGTATTCATTACTTAATCCCTATTGGGTAACTAAATGGGTAGTCCTTTATGATATCTATACTTGCTAATTATAAACTTTCAGAAAGTATGTGTGTCCTGAGACAGTACTGCCTGGAGAGATGGTGAATGTATTTTAAATTTTTCTACTAAGGTCCTGAAGTGACTGCAATGGTAAAATTCTGGGAAAGTTCATTACACAGTCCACAGGACCAGGGAAAAGGCAATGAGCTGTGATTTTCAAGAGAAACCAGAGGGCACAACAGGAGGAATCTTTTCAAATAGGCTCAAACTGTAGGAGAATCATTTGCTCTAGGAAATCACACAAAAGCAAAAGCACCTTTAGGAACATAGTTCAAAGGCACAGAAGATTGTCTATAACTGCACAAAGTAAAGAAGGGCTATGGGTCCTGAAGTTTCTGTTTATGCCAGATAATACGTAGCACTTGACCTCTGCCACCCTGTAATCTATGAATCTCTATTATTTCCCTTGATACTTCCTGGCCTCAGATTTAATTCTGCCTTGACTGGCAGTGGGAGTTGTTCACACACCAATATTTACAGAAAACATCAATTTCCATAAGCCTAGATATTTATGAATTACATTAGAATTATTCCTGTGATGTATGGCAAATGTATTGCTGACCTAGTAAGAATTCTTCTAAAAGTGCTTTGTTAGTGTATTTTTAAAGTTTACCATGCAGGGCAGCCTGATTACAACAGGTTCTACTTAATTCATCATGGCCAGCTGCACTGACAGTTACTTAAGTTTTAGTCTAAGAACAAGCTTGTTCAATCCGTAGCACGTGTATATTCTCTTCCTAAAACATGACCTTTAAGGCACAGAGCAGTGGCTGATATCCCTGGCATGGTATGACCTTTCTTCTTTAAGTCCCCTTTGCCCACTCCATATTCGCATCCTATTCCTGACAATCCCAAAATGTTCTCCATTTTCATTAAAAAGCTATAATCATTTTGTGCTGTTTTCCAAGATCCCTTCCATTCCTCAATTAGGGAGTTTCCAAAATTAATGCTTTCAGAACTTGAGTCCAACTCAGGTTAAGGCTGAAAATAAAGCATGGCATACCTGATCCAGGGATGCTTACAGCATGGTAGACAGAGATATCAATCATGTAATCTTAAGAAAAATGTAAAATAGAAGTGCTTGAGAATTGAGACATGTTAGCTCTTGGAAAGCATTTGATTGGGGGATGTGAAACCTGCAATGGGCCTTGGAGTGTATCTCCCAGAAAAAAAGTCATCAAGCTAGGATCTAAAACGGAGGAGTGATGTTAAAGTTAGGATCTTGGAAAAACATTGCTTACATGAGTAAAGGAAGAATGGCTGGTGAGGTTGTATTAAGTTTGCCTTAAAAGGGAAGATAGACAATGCTTTTCCTTTTAAGTCGAATCAAATGACAAGAGAAGTTCAATTATTAGCTTGATTGGTGTCAGTTCTACATCTTCTCAGAGGAAGAAATGAATAAAAGATTGTAAAAACCACAGATAGTGGAGACCTATAAGGAAATAGTATTGTGTAAGGAGACAGGGCAATGGCACATACAAAGTAATTGAGATAGAATGTGTAAGACCTGAATAAGTTCAGGCCAGACAAAATTCCAGCATAGAATGAGGAGGTAGGCATAAAGTCCCATTCCTATCTAAGAAGCATACATTTTATATGATAAAATACTTATCAAAGAATTTATACAAGCTATTAAGCATACCAAGGCAACGTTCTCTGATGGGTAGATTAAACTCCTTTCCTTGCACAACCCCTTTCCTAATTACTTCTTTTCCAATAATGCTTTATATTTTGAATTTAGCATGATACACTACAGTATCTTCTGTCATTTTAACATGTGTCAACATGCCATCCCAAGGAATTAAGTGGGCCTTTGGATTCATTTGTATCTCCAAGTTGTTAATCATGATTTAAGAGCTTGAGAATTTACTATAGAGAGAACATTTTGTGTATTGTATAGATGCATCACCTGTCAATTAAAAAAAGCCTATGATTTTTGGCTGAGGCAGGAAATGGGAGGTGTGACATCCTGGAAGAGAAAGAGTTCTGGGATAGAAATTCACCAGGAAAGATCTAAGGAGATGGGCACATGGTACCTGAACACCAGGAACCAGCCATGTGGCAAAATGTAAGTTAAAATAATTGTGTTAATTTGAGTTATGGGCTAGTCAGAGGAGAGCCTAGATATACGGCCAAGGTATTTGTGAATATATTTTAGGTCTGAGTCTTATTTCCAGGCACATGGGGCAGGGGCGGGGGGGGGAAGAACTGGACCTAATTGTTAGAATTTACAGAGGCATCCTCTCATATTCTCTTAGTTTAATAAGGTTCAGATTACAGAGAAGGGGTAGACCTGCTGGAACATGCCTTCAATCCCAGAGGTCTAGAGGCAGAGGAGGTAAATCTCTGTGAGTTTAAGTCAGCCTGACTTACCTTAAAATTCCATGCAAACAAGGGCTATTCAGTGACGGATGCCCTAAATGTGTCACACACACACACACACACACACACACACACACACACACACACACACACACGCACGCACACACACCTACCCCAAAAGTTATAGCAAGGGAAATAAAATGTAAAACTCATTTCACCTTCTTTCTGAAAAGGACAGAAAAGGCTAAAGCAATCTATAGTATCCAAATTAAATAGAACATGGCAGTAAGACCCTGAGGGAGTTAATGTCATCAGGTTGAAAGAGTTAATCCTGGGAAAAGTGAAAATATTGCCTCAGTTAAAGAACTATCCACTCTATTCAAGCTCTACACTTCCAAGAGAGCAGAATGGTTGAGAATATTTCCCAACTTGAGAGAAAGGGAAGCAACAATGGATATTACAGCAGCTAGGCTGACACCTTTGAAAACTAGGGCAATTGCATGAGTGTCTTCATATGTCCAAAGAGTGCAGTGGGCCTATAAGAATAGAACTAGTAGTAGGGGAAAGCTAGGGTGTGTGGGATAGCAGTGACTAGAAGGGAACCGCCTAGAGTGGACCTGGGACATAGGAAGAAAAAAACTCTTGTACATTTTTGTAGAGTCACAGGGTAGAAGCACAAGGAAAAAGATATTACAAAATACTGCTATTTGAAAGCAGAAATTGGAAGCTGGAGAATGGGTTTGGAAATGAAGAACACTGTTCTTGCAGAGGCTCTAAGGTCAGTTCCCAGTACCTGTGTGGTAGCTAACAATTGTCCATGAGTGGATTTACAAGAAATCCAGTGCTCTCTACTGAACATATGGAGCCTAATGCACACATGTGGTATACACACACACACACACACACACGCGCGCGCGCGCGCACATACACACACACATACTTTCACATGCATGGACACACACACAAGCACACACGTGTGTAGTATATAAATATACAATATACACATATGTGTGCAAAACAATCATACACAAATAAAAGTAATTAAATTTTTTGAAGGAAAGATGAGAGCAGAAACTATTGATAACAGGTGTTATTGGAACTGAAAATACCCATCCTAAGCACTTATGTTCACCCTAAATTTTCTAACACACTGGATATAATATTGTCCATGTTTTAGGATGTGTAGCCATATGTGTCTAAGTATTTGAGTGTCTATATACGAGCAATAAAATATCAAGTAAGTTAATGGTTCAAAGGTCCTCAGCATGGAAATTTTCCAATACCAAGGATGAAAGAACCACAGCATGGGAAAACTACTTTTGATAATTTAGGAGGAATCTGTAGACACTCTTATACACCCATCTGGAAAGTGTCCTTCTGCTACCTTTGATGCAAAGGTTAAGTAACTGAGAAAACATACCCTGTACTTGAAGACTTAGCACATGGTAGAGGAGACATCCTCATGTATCAGCTGGGCTCATTTGGCTCTGAGTGAGAATAGTATCACTTGTGGTCATGGTGTCCAGAGGAATCATGAGGGCAATTAGACTTCACTAGGTTCTAAAAGGAAAATTTCTATTTTGTCTCATTGAGTCATCCAGAGAAAAACATTTTTGCCTCTTACAAGTTAATTAATTATAAAGTCATCATACATTAATGTTTTCTGTTTCTCATCATTTTCTTTTACAGGGGAGAGACTGTGTGCAAGTAAGTATTTTTTTATTTGATGCACACAAAACAACAAATTATTGTTTAGGTAATTACAAACTTCTGTAGTCTGTGTTCTTTAAAAAAGTAGGTCAAATCTTTTTGATTATTTAATAAAAAGTTTAACACTGCTATATATAACTAACATTGTTTTAATTAATATTATTTTAATTGATAAATGATAAATGTTAATTTGATGTATTTTCAGGGTAAAGTATGTTTCTGTATATATCATGAAATGAATGAATCAAGTCTACTTGTACATTCACCAACTAACGTCATTGTGGTGAACTCATTTAAAATACCCTTTTTAGGAATTTTTAAATAAGTGGTAATCTATTAATTATAGTTATCATGTTATGGAATAGATTTCCATTTTTTAAAATTTATCATGTCTATATGAAAACTTATCATTGGAGTCCTTCTTGTCCATCCTACAATAACATGGCTTAAGCAAACCCAATATTCTCTTGCTTTAATTAGTTGTATATTGGTCTTGATTATTTTACTTGGTATATATATCATCTGGGTTTATCCACAGTTATAACTAATAGGATTTGTTTTAGCATTCCATGAGATTGTGCAACCATATCTTATCCTATCACTTATCTTTCGATGGGTATTTGGTTGCTCTGATAATTTGGATATTTTGATCAATACTGCAATGATCAATACTTATTTCCCACCAATGATATAAAAGCATTTTTACTGCTTCTCGGATAATCTGCATTATTTTTTCTCACTTTTTGTTAGCTCTTTGGAAATATTGTAAAATTCCCTTAGATTACATCCATTCTGCCTTCTCATTTTTCCCGGATCAACCCCATTCCCTACCCACACAACATTGTGTGTGTGTGTGTGTGTGTGTGTGTGCTCTCATTTTAAATCCTATCAAATACATTTCGTGATGTCCATACACACAAACACTCTCAAATGTGTGTTCTAGAAGGTGATCAACCCACCAGAGACCATACACTTATAAAAACTGACTCTTCCTCTCCAAACAGGTATCAACTGCCGATAGCTTCTTAGATAGGAATGGGACTTTATGCCTACCTCCACATTCCATGCTGGAATTTTGTCTGGCCTGAACTTATTCAGGTCTTACACATTCTATCTCAATTACTTTGCATGTGCCACTGCCCTGTCTCCTTACATAATACTATTTCCTTATAGTTCTCCACTCCACTATCTGTGGTTTTTACAATCTTTTTTTCATTTCTTCCTCTGAGAAGATGTCTGAAGACCTCTGAGCCTTGTAAGGAGGGGTGATTATTATTCTCTACACTTGGCCAACTGTGAGTTTCTGTATCAATCAGCATATGCTGCAAAAATAAGCTTCTCTGATGTGTGCTGAGAACTACAGTAATCTATGGGTTTAAGGCATTGATACTATATGCTGTTAGCAGAAAAATAGTTGTAGACCATCCCCTGGGGACTATTACCAGGAAGACACATGTACATGCTCCTGATAATAATCCCAGGTATGATTTTCAACTCCAAAATTGTGCAGTGGGCCTTAAATCTTATCAGGAAGTGATTGATTACTTCCATACCACCATTGCCTTAGTGGGCATGTCTTGCCAATCCTGTTATGGATGAATCTCATTGGGGTATCAAGTGTGTAGAATCAGGATGCCGTTCCTCCTCCAGTAGTGTGCATAGCACCTTCAAGGACTTTGAAATCCATCTAACATAGGGATAATGTTTCCAGATGATCAACATCTTTTTGATAATCTTTGTAAATAGGTACAAGATAATTCTGTGGCTTTTCGATTGCATTTGCCTGGTGATTAGTGATGTTGATCATTTTTTCCACTTCTCTATTGATTTTCTTTTGATAAATGTTCATTCAGTTCATTCAACCTTTTTCATCAGGTTATTTTTTGCCTTGCTATTGAGTTGATTGGATTTTAATTTGGTTATTAATGGCTTATCAGCTGTATAGTTTACAAATTATTCTTTTGCTGATTATTAGTTTTTAGTTTGACTCCCAAATTGATAAATGCCTACTTTTGCATCCATGGATGATGCTTTCAGGTTCATATAAAAAAAGCATTATTCACATCTGATGTATTGAACTTTTTCCTAGTTTTCTTTGGAAGTTACAGAGAACTAGTGGTCCTCTGGCGCTATCACAATGCTTGCCATATACTGACCACTGTTTTAAAATCTCTGCATCTGCAAAATAAGTACTGGCTATATCTTATGTCTAGAGGAAGATCAAAGCAGGGGAACTGTTATTGTCATTACCAAAGGCACAAAACTAGTATGATGTTAGAATCTGTTCCCTAGCAGTAAGACTTTAAAGCCCATATGCTTTTACATTCCTTCTTCCCTTTTATATTCATATTCTTTGCGTTTAGAAATGTCCTTGCCAAAGAACACCAATGAAGTCATGTTGGCCATTGTGCTAAGACAGTAAGAAATCATTAATGAGTTCTCTACATTCAACTACTTTCCATCCTGTGTTTCATGGACTGTAAACATTGTATCATTTAGTGTTCTCAATAGCCAGGTGTATGTCTTTACCAGCTTCACTTGACTAATGATACCTGACATTTAAGATAATGAAACCACATAACATTACATAGTCTGTAAGCTACTGTGCTAGAATCTGAACCCTGATCTTATAAACTACAATAGTGATGTTTTTCCACTATAACAAAAAGTTATTAATTCTACAATAACTCCCATTATTTATACATTAAGTCTTTGAGACCAATTATCTTGCTTTCTTTGTAAATAAAGTTGAAATACATTTTTCCTCCTGTGAAGAGAACTGGAAAAACAGAACTCTGAAATAACAACGTAAAATTCAGTCTGTTCGTATCTATACACATATACCACACTCAAAGCACCTCTGCCACACAGGCTAGTAAGTTGAATTTCACTCTACTTCAGCCATAAATACTGGTGAATCTAATGAAAATAATCTTAGTAACTAAAATTAATGTAGTATGTACACTGGATAGAATATAATTTGCGGCTAAAAATCCATAAAACAAGTTTAAGGGCATTATGATTTATTCTATATTAAACCTGTTTCCCAGTCCTAATATTCATGCCCACATGTTTTTAATATGCTCCTTAACCACACATTTTACAGATATAAACATCACCATATGAGCTTTCAATTAGCATTGATTTTCATCCTGCAGAAATGCCTGTTGAAAAGAGATGGTAGAAATGGTAGGGAGCTGATGTATGTGTAGTTAAAGTACTGTTAATTCAATTACTTTATCTGATCCAAAGTCACTTAGATTATATTAAATTAGCCATCTGCTTGGCTTTCACCTTGGAATGTCTGCCAGATGCTGAATGTGTTTACAGAGTTCATTAGCAGCCCCAACCTGAGCAACAACTTTCTTGTGGCACAACATGAATGACCATAACTTTTTTGAAAAAAATATCATGGAAAAGATAAATAAGTATTTTCAGGAGAAAGGGCTTCAACATATTATCATATTTTAAACAGCAGCAAAAGAAACCTTTGTGAGCTGGGGATATATCTCAGTTAGTAGAGCACTTTCCCAGTACATACAGAGCTCTGGATTTGATCTGCAGCACCAAAAACATCCCAACATGGTGTGTCTTAGCTATCATTTCAGCATTTGATAAGGTGAGGCCTAATGATAATAAATTTACGGTAACTACTGCCCAGAAAACAAAGGCTATGTTTCTCATGACCTTGCCTTAAAGAAATAAAATAAATTAAATTAAAATTAAAAAATATTTCTGTTGGAATTTGAATCAAGTGTTTGTTCCTTTTAGATACGGAGCCATCTTTTAATTAATTTTATATAATGAAAGTGATAATATTCAAAATTAGTAAAGTACTAATTTCCATAAATTCACATATTTATTATAGTAGAACCATTCATGCACTATATGCCAAAAGGAATCTATTTTATCACATAAACCTTTGAGCTTAAATTTGTTGAGTGAATGCACATGAGTGTGTTTCATTTTATCTTGTAGAATATTAATGCATTATAGTCTATGGATGGCAAAGGGGAACAAGTAAGAGGAAGACACTATTCTGTATGAGAAGGAATTGTAGGCAGGACCATTTGGGCTGGATCTTGGGGATCTTACACTACCTATCTACAGTGTTCTAGACTGAAGTGATATTCTAGAAAAGAAAAAAAAGAGGAAGTTTAAGTTGAGAAGCTAAGCATGAAAAGTGGGAAAGGAGGAGAGATGAGACTGAAAATAGCAACAGAGGCTAAGAGATCAAGAGTATCGGTTGGTACTTGTCAATTTTACCAGTCTTCAGCCGGCAACCAGGAAGTCACATGACACAACATGCAATTCAGAACTGAGAAAAAGTTGACTTACATGAAGAAATTACTTGAATTGGTTTCTTCAGCTAAGAGATTATTCTAATGGTAAGGGTGGAGGTATATACTGTAATAGAAACCCTATTCCAAACAAAGAAAGTAGATACACAGAGGTGATGGATTTGCTAGCTATTTGGGAAATGAACCAGTGATGTGTTCTTTACAATTAACAGTAAGTTCATAGAGATAGGATGATGATTCCTGTAACTCAGATTCAGGCTTGCACAACAGATTCACATGGACTGAAAGTTGAGATGAAGCTTCTAGAGATTAATTAGAGACAATATAGCCCCATGAATTCATTTTGGATATTTTGAATTCAATTTGTCTTTTCGTTATTCAGCAAGAAATATCCATAATTAGCTTCGTACGTCAGAAATTCAAGACAGTAGTGTGGGCTACAGATAGGTGTTTGAGACTGATTGGTATGTACTATAAAGTTGGTACCAGGGAAATTAAATGAAGTTATACAAGACAGTGTGTGTGTGATGAGAAGGATGCTAAACATGGAACTCGTAGAGTGGCATTATTATCTGAGGATCAAGACTACTGTTCAAAGCAAAAGAAATAAATCAGGGTGTAGATGTCAGCAGGAACCATGGAAAAGAACTTTCTGTGAAAAAGTGACAAGGAACTTAAGTCTGGTTAAAGTTTGCATTTCTAAAAAGGAAATAGTGTCTCTCACTCTCATATATATACAGTCTAATGTGTCAAATTAATGTACCCACAAAACACTGGGAATGAGTAGGAAAAAACATGGAGGCAGTAAGCCATTGACAGGTTCAGACAAGATTATGGGAAAAACAAGTTTAAAATCTACATAATATGGGGTTTTATTGTTTTATTTTTAATTCAACCATCTAGAAGGAGAAAAATCAGAGGTGAGAAATAAGAGATAATCTTTAAATAAATAACAATTTATCTGGTTTACTCTAGAATTTTAAATGGGTCTAGTACTATGTGGTGTTATTAAAACATGCTCAAGATTATGAGACACTCGGAGAGTTATTATGATGTCATCATTCTCACTTTTGATAGTCTAATATTCAATAGTGTTTTAAAAATTTACTGGCTAGAGTGGCACACACCTGAATTCCCAGTACTTGGGAGGCAGAGGCAGGAAGATCGTTACATGGTACATAAAGTCTGAACTAAATCGCAAGTTCCATGGAAGGCAATGTAACAGAAGAGAACCTCTTGTTGGGGGGGGGAGGTAGGGAAAAGAAAAAGGAAAAATGTAAGATAAAGAATGGGATCACTTCCCCTCAACATGTGAAGGACATGCTCAGGGCTCAAGTGTCTTGCATTCAAGTCTGTCAAAGCACAGTGCTCTCTAAGTTTTCTGAAAGTACAGCCTTGGTGAGATCAGTTGATCTCTTTCCTTCTGAGACTGAAGGACAGACTTAAACCAGCTCAATCTGCACTTCCTAAATGTCCTCAAAGCTGTACAATTGTGAATGTCCCCTGGTATTAATGAATAGTTACCCCAACTTACAAAAATACTACTTTAAATCCAATTAACATTCCAAAGAAATAAAGTTTTTGTCTGGGAGCAAAGTATTTCGTTTTGATTAATTATCATTCAATATTTATAAAAGTCCATGTTTCTGCTAAGTTGGAGCTCTAGCTCCCATCACAGGTTATAATAAATGATGAAAGATAATTATAATTTCAATTACCTTGCTTTTTTTTTCCCAAAGGATTTCACGTGCACTAGAAGTTAAACACTATAAAAACAGCTTTCATGGCTTGACTCCAGAATGACTTGTAAACACTTGTTGATAATCTAAGGTGCTTTGCATAAACAATATGCACAGTACATCAAATGTTATCTGAGTAAGGAGGTGTGTGTTCCCCATTGAGTTGGTGTTATAGTCTCTAGAAGTCCTCCAGTTTATACATTGACTTTAAACTTGGGATTTATAGAAAACCTGAGCAAGCAATAAAAGCAGTTCTAATACATCTGCCCCCCCATATCATAATTGGAATTCAACTGTCTCAAAAGCTTATGTGTTAGAAGTTTGATCCTGAACACTGTTGGGCAATTAAAGAAAGTCTACAAATAGGGCCTGGTTGGAGACAATCAGGTCAATAAGATTGCTCCTTTATGGAATAGTGATGATTTTGTAGCCTCTTCCTGGCAGCCAAAGGTTAGTAGCTTTGTTCCTCACTACCGGAAAGTGTAATGTTTTGTTGTTACTGTTATTGTTGATGATGTTCCAAAATGTCCATGGCTAAGAATTCATGAGCTAAAAATTTTGAAACCAGAGCTCTAAGTAACTCTGTCCCCCTTTAATTGAATTATCTTTATCACCACAACAGAACGCTAACACATCTTACATAGACACATTTGATATAACTAGTAAGCCAATATTGATCTATGACAATGTACTAAAGATCACAGGTTACTAAGAGTTCCAACATTGACCAGTTGTATCATTCAACTACAGTGTTATTCTGAGATGATTCATTTTCTTTTGGTTTTTGGTTTTTGTTTGTTGGATGTTTTTGTTTATTTTTCTATTGTTATTTTTCTATTCTGAGATTCCATCTGGGATGCCACAGTACATTTAGCTGTCGTGTCCTCTCAGGACTGTGACCCTTTCCTAAAGTTTTTTTTTTTATTATTATTATTTATGATGGCTTTGACCATTTTGAGAAGTATTGGTCAGGTAAATTATAGGCTGCCCCTTTATTGGTATTTGTCTGATGTTTTTGTGATGGTTAGACTAGCATTAAGGTTTCAGAGAGAGTGTAATAGAGGTGAAGTGCCATTTTCACTCCCTCACATCAAAGAGAAATGCTATCAGCCTGCCTGGGGCTCCTGAAGCTGAGCTCAGTTGCCTGTTAGCTGAAGTCAGGTTTGGTCCAATTCTCCATGGGAAAGTTACCCTTCCCTCCTCCTTTCCTCACTCTGGAACAAAGTTGTTATTCAAAGTTGAAGGAGAAATAATGGGAAGTTAGGCTCCTACTCTTTGAAGATTCAATAGTTACATAATCTTATTTTGGATTCTTCTAAAAATAGATTTGTCTCTTCTTGTCCACCAATAACTTTAATCAGTTAAATTTATAGCATTATGGACTCAAATGCATATTTTGTGTTGTAAAAGTACCCATTCGGTGCCTTTTCAGATGGTTCACTTGGTTATTTTTACTTAGTGTTTGATCACCATCTCTCTGTGTATTCCGGGCGAGCCTCAAACTGGCTATGTAGTTCAGGCTAGCTTAACATTCTCAGTTATTCTGTCCCAGACTCCCAAGCATCAGCATTACAAAACTGATGTTGTTGTGCTGGGTGGAATGAGAAGTACCCGCCGGATGCTCATATGTGAAAATACTTGATCTCTAAGTGGTGGTGCTATTCAAGAAGAATAGGAATCTTTAAGAGATGGAGCCTTGATAGAGGAAGTGCATCACATGAGGCAGGCCTGGAGATTTATAATCTGGCCCCATTTCCTTTTCTTTCTCTCTTTTTCCTATGGGTAGACAGATTATGAACATTCTGCTCTCTTATTGCAAGGCAGGCCTCACACTCTGGTTACCATGCCTCCTCTGAGTGATGGCTTGTCTCTTCTCTGATTAGGTAATCAAAATAAATCCACCCTTCCCTGTTGTTTTTTGTCAGAGTATTCTGTCATAGCAACGGAGAAGTAACTAATACAGTTGCCTAGCTACTTGATTTATTTCTAATAACTATCAGTACATTTTTGTGTGGCTTGAAATTATGAGGACAACAGAATGAAGATAATAAAAGAGGAAAAAAAACAAGTGTTTCTTTCAATGAATATCAAATATTTGACAATAATAGACACATCTTCTAGTTAAATAAACAAATATATACAAATTAAGTTCATATGTCAAAATAATTCCAAGCTACATAAATGTGAGACAACATTTAAATTACTGATGATAATAAGTACAGTTTCATTCTTAAAATGTTATAATTAAATAATGCTAAAGTACTATAATTACTAAGATAACTGAGTTAAGTGTAAGATACTAAACAAATGTCAGTAACATTATTATGTATAAGTAATAGATGAAACAGAAATTACAATGAAATATAATTCCAAGCCATGATGAATCCTTTACTAGGAATAAATTCAAATATTTTCCCTCAGCAGATATTAACAGACTGCCTGAAACAACAAACTGTTTAAAAGAATATGTGCTAATTATTTTATTTCTTCTTGTGTGCTTTCAGTGTAGTTCAGGATTCCGAGAATTTCATCTGTGGACATTAAACTTTCTCAAAACAACTAGAATGAAACAGAGCTATTTTGGTATGTACATTGTTTTGTTGTCAAGGCTAGTATGCTTGTATACCTAGCTATATAGTAGACAGATATCCTGAAAAAAAAAGTTTAAAAGTGATTATAAAATAGTAACAGTGTTAAAACAGAAAGGAAGCAATCATAAGAAATTACTAAGATTATCTTGCTGACCAGGTAAAATCAAAGATAAATGCAGTCATGTAATTAGTTTAACAAATCTTGGATCCAGATGTAAGCCCCAATCCCTGTGGTGCTAGGACTGAACTCTTAGTGATATTTACCTTCCAACATTCTAACATGTACCGTTTGGAGTTTGGAGGTAAAGCATGAGCTAACACACAAAAGAGGCTGTCATGAAAAACTTACATAAACCTGGATCCAGAAGTCACATCTGAATAAAATCCAAGCAACTTTTAATCTATTACAAAGACATGACCAGCAAGGCAATGTTATACCCAGACTTTGAGTACCATTTATCTTTTATATAGAAAACTAAGTTTTTATGGTTTTTTTTTTTTTTTTTGGTTTTGGTTTTTTGTTTTTGTTTTTGTTTTTGTTTTTGTTTTGTTTTTTTTTTGGCTTTTCGCGACAGCGTTTCTCTGCATAGAAAAAGATGTCCTGGAACCTGCTCTGTAGACCAGGCTGGCCTCGAACTCAGAAATCCGCCTGCCTCTGCCTCCCAAGTGCTAGGATTAAAGGCATGCGCCACCACCGCCCAGCGAAAACTAAGTTTTTAATTTTTAAATTTATTCTCACATATATTACATCCTGGCTATAGTTTTCCCTCCATCATCTCCTTCCAGTCTCTCCCTTCTTCCCTCCCTCCCAAATCCACTCCTCCTCTTCTGTCTTCGGAAAAGGATAGGCCTCCCATGGATGTCAACCAAACACAGCATTTCAAGCTGCAGTAAGATTAAGCCCTTCTCCTCATATTAAGAATGGATGCGGCAATCCAGTATGAAGAAAAGGGTCCCCAATGCAGGCAAGAGAGTCAGAGACAGCTCCTACTCCCACTTTTAGGAGTTCCACAAGAACTCCATGCTACATAACCTTAACATATATGCAAAGGACCTAGGACAGACCCATGCAGGCTTGGTTATTATTGCTTTAGTCTCTGTGAAACCCTATAAACCTTGGTTAGTTGATTCAGTGGGTCATGTTCTTATTGTATCTTTGTCCCACCTGGCTCATACAATCCTTCCTCTCCATCTTCCACAGCAATCCTAAGCTCTTTCCATCAGTTGCTTGATGAAGCCTCTCTGATGATGATTATGCTAAGTTCCTGTCTGTGAGTATAGCTGAATAAAATTAGGAATATTTCATTGGCTTCTTTTTCCAGGGTATGCTTTGTTCTATTCTAGGTCTCTTGGCTATTAAGCTTCTGTTTTTTGGCCTTCCAGTCAGAGTCAGGAGTAAGCTCCCGCTAGTGGCGTGGGACTCAAGCTGGAATAGTCATTGGTTGGCCACTCCCATATGTTGGTGCCACTTTTAACCCAGAACATCTTGCTGTTGGGAAAAATTTTAGGTTGAAGGTTTTGTGGCTGAGTTGGTGTCCCAATTCCTTTATTGGAAGTCTTGTCTGATTATGGAAGAATGCCAGTTCAGGCTCCTATTCCCCATTGCTAGGAATCTTAGCTAGGGTCACCCTTGCAGATCTCTGGGAATTTCCATAGTATTAGACTTCTACCTTGCACCTGAAATGCCACACAATTCCAGTTGTCTCTCCCAGTATTTTCTCTTTCCCTCCCATATCTCCTTGCCTGAATCCTATTCCCATCCCTACCTATCCCCTGTCTGCCCACAATATTTATTCTATTTCACCTTCCCAGGGAGAATCATGTGTCCATCCTTGAGCCCTGTTTCTTCTTTAGCCTTTCTTGGTCTGTGCATTGTATCATGGTTATCCTTTACTTTATAGCTGATATACATTAATAAATGAGTACATACCATGCTTGTCTTTCTGGGGCCAGGTTCCTCACTCATTATAATTTTTTTCTAGTTCCATCTATTTGCCTGCAAATTTCATGATGTTATATTTAAAGAGCTGATTAATACTCCATTGTCTAAATGTACTCCATTTTCTTTGACCATTCTTCTATTGAGGAACAACTATTTTTTTCCAGTTTCTGGGAAGTACAAATAAAGCTACTATGAACATAGTTGAGCAAGTGTCCTTATAGGAGAATGGAGCATCCTTTGGGTACATGGTCAGGAGTGGTATACCTGGGTCTTGAGTTAGATTGATTTCCAACTTTCCAAGAAACCACCATATTGATTTCCAAAATGTCTGCAACAGTTTGCACTCCTACCAGCAATGGAGGAGTGTTCCCCTTGCTCCATGTAGTGTTTTTGAAATTAGCCATTTTGACAGGTGCACGATAGGATCTCAGAATCATTTTGATATGCATTTCCCTGGTGAATAAGGATATTAAAACATTTTCTTTAAGTACATCTCAACCATCTAAGATTCCTCTGTTGAGAATTTTCTGTTTAGGTCTGTACCCAGTTTTTAATTGAATTATTTGCTTTGTTGATGTCTAGTTTAAGTTCTTCATATATTTGAGAAATTAGCCCTTTGTCAGATGTGGAGTTGGGGAAAATATTTTGCCATTCTGTATGCTATCTCTTTGTCCTATTGATGCCCTTGCCTTACAGAAGCTTTTCATTTTCATGAAGTCCCATTTATTAATTGTGGTTCTTAGTGCCTGCACTACTGTTGTTCTGTTCAGGAGGTTGTCTCATCATTCTTTTAACAGGCTCAGTATAACTGCTTTTATGTGGATGACTTTGATTCATATGCACTGGATTAAAATACCTTATCTACTTCCAGTAGATATTATTACTACATTTTGTTACTGTGAAAAGATACTAAAGGAAGAAGGTTTATTTCAACTTTAAATTTCAGAGATTTCATTGCAAGGTCTCTTACATCCATGTTATGGGCCACTGGTAAATCAGAATCTGATGGAAAGAGGGCATACTGGACCAAAACTGTCAGGAAACAGAGAGACCAGAGGAACTGACGACAGGATAAAGACCCTCTGTGATGGCTAATCTTGACTATCCACTTGATGAGCTCTAAAGTCTACAAAAAGACATCCCTTTGGAGGTGGGGACTGTGAGGACATTTCCAGGAAAGATTAACTGTTTCCCAACATTGTACAGCACCTAGTATGATGTGACCCAGATACAATGATATCCAAGAAAAGAAGCAAAGCTGCTTGCCTGCCTGCCTCCACTTCTTGCTGGTAAGTACATCCATTCTTCATAGTATTATTACCATTGTTGCCATCCTTAGCTATCACCCGACTCCAGCTCCTTTAGCCTTTAGGGCTTATGGGACTTTCGGGGAGGGAGGAAACGGGAAAGGGGAAGTGATTTGGAATGTAAATTAAAAAAATAAAATAAAATTAAATTAAAAAAAAAAAAAGAATCCTCTAGGTCTTTAGCGCCACACTAACTTGCAGAAACGTTTAGACCCACAGACTAGGCAGCTTCTTGTTACTCATCCTTACCAGAATTCAATTAGCCACTGTTGCTTTCTCAGCCTCTCCATGTAAAAAATTAGTCTAGTAAATCTGATTTTATAATATATGTATACTCTATCAATCCTACTCTTTTAGAAATTCCTATTTAATGCATCCTCTGAAGACATGCTCCAAATAACCTCATTTTTCTATCCAGGCACCACATTCTAATAGACCATTCAACTGCAAATTTAGTGGTGTACCAACTCAATGAAGTAAGGGTTTCTGTGATCTCATTGCTGCTCAAAATCTGCCAATTTACAATCAGGTCTTTAACCTATGAAACATGGAAGCTGAAACCTTAACTTTCCTCATTGCTTACTTTTCCCAATCAGGTCAGATCCTATGTGTATCACTATCAAACTTATGCAGACAAAATCTTCCTTCTACTACTCATTCCTAATGACATTATGGCTTCTGGTCACTGTCACACTGAACATGTGAAACCATTTACACAACCATTCACATGGCATGTTTAGCTAGGGGCACAGCCTAGTTGCAAGGTAGATGTTTTCTAAGGGATCAGTCATGTTGAGCTTTGTGCCTTTCTCAGGGATATGATAATTATGCATTTGTCAAAGGTAACTGTAACTCCACCTCTTTGAAGAGCTTCTGGAAGGTAGCACCAGAGTCAAATGAAACTTAATTTCTTTTGCATCATAATGTTTTATCAAAGATAAAAACTCCCAGGTTTTGGAGCTAGGGTATAAGAATGGACAAGGTTCCAGATGCGGGCCTATATCTCTGTATCTTTGAGGTACTGTTAGACTGTGCTACTCTAACAGATCTGTCTCCTAGGGAAGATCTCCTGGAGTGCCTTTGCTCCTGACTCTCCTTGTCTCCAGCCTTCCTCACATGAACAATTGCTTGTCATATATCTATGACAAGTTACTAAGATATTAAAAAAAATTAAAGAGAGATTCTAGGCAATGACAATTGTGTGTATATTAGTCTGTGAATATTAAAGTGCATTTAGCTAATTCAAAATGATTGGAGATCACCAATACACTAATTAAAATATTTTAAAATTATACTTTAGGAAACAAAAGTAGCATGAGAAGCTATACAGAGATCTGTAGAAGGAAACTGCAAAATTCTTAATGTATAAATGTGGGAAATCTTGCACAGTCATTTTCTATAGCATATAAAGGTAATTTAATCTATTAAAGTCAAACGAATAAAATTCTATTCATAGCCAGAACTACCAAAATAACAATAACATAATAGAGAAGTAAATTTTATTCAGTATTAAAAAAATAAAATTAGGGAACTAAATTGTGTTTGACTTCAAAATGTTTTAATAAAATAGAGCATCTCATCAAATAAAATTCAATATTCAGGTTGTAGCAGTCTGGATCAAAAGTATTTATCACATAAAATATGTATGATACAAAGAATTTTTATCAATTTCATGAGAATTGAAATATATTATAAACCAATAAATTAAATGTTCTATATTGAATCTGATACACATATTTGGAAGGGTACTTTGTTGTGGAGCATTGATGGAATCCAGTTTTGAAATTATTTGCTTGCACAATATGAAATTCTCACATTTCAAGTTTTTGTGACCTCATAACGGCAAATAGTATTTAGTTATAGCTAATATATTGAAAAAAACTGCCCTGAAAAATGTTGGCCTTCTGCTTTTCTCTCACGAATGAATGTGAGCGTTTGTAAAGATAGAAAATGAGGCATCTCAGGTTTCTCAGCCTTCCTCTGTTTCATCACAAACCCTTTGACATTTTAAGATGGACTGGGGAAGTTTCTAAGATTCATATCCTATTTATTTGCTAGGTCATGCTAAATATTGCTCAACCTCCCCTTACAGATGGTGACTGGTGCATGTGACCATGATGAACACAGGGAAGCTAAAGACAGACAAACCCAGATTTTTAATAAACTGCCATGGTACCCCAACACAGTGCCTTAGGCCCAACCTGCTGGGCATGGAGCTCCTCCTTCCTATAGAGATCCATTTGGCTGAAACAACCTGAAAAAACTAGAATTATTTTCAGAATCACTGCAAGAGAGTTGAAGCATGGAGGAATCATTATTCATAATTTGCTGCCTATGGAAAATATCAGCACCAGTCTGCTCATTTCACTTACATATTCACTTAATAAATCATCCAGTAGACATGATTTTCAACCTCCCCCAAGAAAGACGAAATTCCTTCAGAAAATAATCACTCAATGATTTAAGCTGAAAATATAAATGTAGTGCACAGGGTACATAGAAAGCTCTGTCAGCTATATAAATCTCACAAACATTCTGCTTGTCTCCTGGGGTATGACAATGCTAAAGGACCACAGAATGTTTATAAGCAAGACTATTTTTAAACTCACAATGTTAAAGCATTCTCATGGACATTAAAACAAAAAAACAAAACAAAATTAAATTAAAAAAAAAGCAAAACCAAAATCAAGTTAGATACAAACTTCTACCTCACCCCCTCCATCAATCAAGTCAAATTGGAAGGATGAACTTTTCTTTCTTTCTTTTTTTCTTAACTAAAGATGTAATGAAATTCCTAGTACAGAGTTTTGGATTGAGAATATTAAGTAGACAGATACAGATGATCAGAAAATTCATTTGATAAAAGAAGGAATAGCGAACATAAGAAAACAAAACAAGCATCACATATTTTATGAACATTGAAAGAAGACATTGATACAGATGATGAAATATGGGAAATTGGTGTGTAAATGAACACTGCCCAATGTCTGTTTAGTTTTCTTATGCTAAGACAATGCCATAGTCACAAATAACTGACAATCTTAAGGGTGGCTGCGGGCAAGATTTATTTCTCACCCTCTCTCTCTATAACCCAGACTGAAGAAGCAACTTTCCTGCATTTGGAGTGCAGGTACTCACAGAAAAGGAGACTATTTATGGTGCATTTGTGGGATGGCTCCTTGAAACACAGTTGTGTCCACCTTTCACTTTCATTGATATTCTATTTACCAAAGCATGACTCAGTGTCAATGGGAGGAAGTAATCATTTCCCTCACAGGGAGAGGGTCTGCAGAAGAATGTCAGAGTGCAGAAGATATATGTTGATGAAAAATTACAGTGTGATTTCACAAAAGTTCCAAAACATGCTTACTTTCAAAGATCAGGTGTCTCTGTGGACAAACTGACTGGAATAGAGTGTGTTGTATACTTATTATGAAAGAAGCCAGAATCTTTGTGCATTCAGTAGACCTTATTTTTTATGATCTTAGTTAATATCAAAGTAATAGGACAAATAAACCTGATTGCCACTTTCAACTCTAGCCTTCTCATGGCCTATGCCCATGGCTTTAAAAACAATAGTAATCATCACCTACTTTCTCCATTCTCTGAGATTGAAACCAATTATGAAAAAATACAGAAGAAATGAGATGAAAATGTAGAAACATTTATGAGACAGTCATCAGGGAACATAACTTCAGATCTGGCTATAAGTGTGTTTTATAACATTTATCCCTTTCTGTTAAACAAAATTAATCATCTCTTATTGGTATTTTCAAGCTATAGCCACAAAGAGTAGTACCAGGCCTAATGGATTACTCCTAACCAAATTCATTACTTCTCTATATGTACCTATTTGAATTTTTTTTAAAAAGCAAAGGAATGGGTTGCAGTCTCAACTACTTCATCCAGCAATCAATACAAGTCAAAGGAATTTGAGAAAAAAAAGTTGGGAGAGGATGGAGACTGCATAACAACTCTACAATGATCTCTTTCTCTTTACACTTCTGTCCTCCTCAATCTTTATTTCAATCCTCCCTAGCCCAAGACAGGGTCTCACTATGTAACCCAACGCAGTCTCAAACCCAGGATCCTTCCTGCTTTGGGTTATGAAAATCTAAGATTATAGGTATGGAGTACTATAGCTGGCTTCAATTTTAACCGTCAACATTAAACATTAAGTTTGTGGTTAGGCAGGGGCTGGGGCAGTCTCGATTTTTACCTCCACATTGGGAGTATCCCCAAAGAACCAAACACTTATGGCACGGTTTCTGAAGAGTTTTATTTTCCCCTAACTGACTCCAAAGTAAGCTATTTCAGTACATGAAATGACTCTAGAGTCTTTCTATATCTAGGGAAAGAATTATTTTCAGCTCCATTTTTCCATCACTTTATACCTGTATTCAACTTCTGCACGCTAGGATGTTTTACACTAGAAAGAATATTATGCCTTCAGGAGCACATTGGTTACAGAGGTTCAGTGATGCCACTTTTCCTGTGCCTTTCACATTCAAGAGAATTTACGAGAGTCACACCACACATAGCAGACAGCCAATCCTAATTCTAAAGGATTAATCCAAAGGCAAATAATGTCCCCAGAATTCATTACTTTGAGGTACCAAAGAGCCTTTTACAGGGATGATGAAGCACTCATCATGTATCATCTTCAGCTAAGTAACTGAGCCTCCTGAATCCCTCCTCCTAAATTTATCAGCCAAGAAATTTATTCTTCTCCTCCTCGTCTTACAGAGAGTAAAGTCTGCCATGTTTGCCTATCTAAGACACTTCTCATGTCATGTTAATGTGAGAAGTGAGGAATGAGTACTGTTTCTAAAACACAGCCATAGTTCCACTGGCTACCTTACTCCTTACACCAAGTTAATCAGAGATAAGGAGTTTTATCATGATTTCTGTAGGCTTTATACTTCCTAGGTATTGACCTTTGAAAGATGCTTCTTCTATTCCCATCAATCAATAGATAGCACAAATAGATACCTGATAATACAAATTAGTCTCTAATTAATTAAAACCTTAAATTGCTGAGCAAGTAATTCTTTCTGGATTCAATAAAGACTACTGACTTAACAAAATAGTTCCAAAAGAGAAATCAGAGAAAAAAAATATATGTATACGCTTGATTAATGCATAAACTACAGGAGAAATATATGGTAGATTGGGCAATTTGTAAGAGTGAAAAATGTTTTTCATTTATATGTGAGAGCAACTTTGAAAATGTATCAAAAAATACAAAAGAGATTCAAATAGTACTTGCTTTACCTAAAATCAATCTCTCCCTCACCACCTCCCCCACTCTCTCTCACAACACACATACACAACACATACCTAATATTTACATATATGAAATAATTGTCTCAGAACTAAAACAATAATAAAAAAAGAGTACTTCCATCATAGAAATTTCACTTATATGGGAATTTATTTAAGGCTGTTAAATATATAGATGCTTACTTTCATGTACTACATTTCTAAATTCTCTATGAATGCTACAATAAAAAGCCATATTCTCTATGTTACCCCATGAAAATAATCCAGTAGATTTGACCCAAGTGCCTACTAACTATGAAAGTCACTAAAATATGTATCAAGATGCCTCTGTCTTCTGATCTAGAGAAATTTCACCAAGTTTTCAAACTCATGATATGTAAATATAATGTAATATTTATAGTATATGAATAACTATTGTAAAATAAAATATAAAATATACAAGAGATAAGCCAATGAAATCATATACTTATGTAGTGTTATAACATGTGTGCGTATGTATGTACATTCATGTAGCTTGTCATAGAATTACAAATGAGCACAATTTAATATAATGTGCCATGTGGGTACCTCCAAGATAGCTTAGAATGATTATAAAATCATTTAATTTGATAGAATAATATTCAATAAAATATTTGGTAGAAAAGGAAACATGTGAGAAAATATTTGGAATCTTGGTAATAACAATCAAGTAAAGACCAATGCAACACCCTAGCCAATTCATAGATATTTGTATATCTGAATGAGGAAGGGAAAGCCAGATGGCAAATCTGACATTCAATATGCAAATGAAAAGGCCCAACTTGTTTTCCTGGCTAGCAATGGTGCTCTTCTAGCCCTACACTGTACACATGGAAGCCCGTTTGTTTTTCTCAAAAGTTTTTCCTTGCTTTGCCTCATGGGCAGAAGCAAAATAACAAGGGTCTGAGCATTTTTTTAAAAGTCAAGAAAGCTGTCTGGGAATGGCTCTTTGGAGTACATGAAATTTGACTACTTCTGTTTTTCCAAAATGACTAACTGTAAAAAAATTTCCCTAGTAAATATTTGGTGGAATTTGATGTTTGCTCATTTCTATGCTGGGGAATAATAGTTGCAAACAAGTTTTGTGATTTGGCTATTGCTATGGCTAAAAACAAAGAAATAGCTTTCTTCTATGGTTTTCCAGGGATGGGAGACTAGAAGTCCTAAAAATTCTATTAATAATTTATCAAGTAATGAAATGTTTCTAACTCATAGAGGTCTTATGCAAGGAGTTACATCTATAAAACAGAATAAATAAAAACTGCATGTATTATTGAAAGAAGATAAAATCACAACATAATATGTTAAATGTTTAAATAATGCTATTGAGGATGGCTGATTGGAATAGTCTCTGTATGTCTTTGTGGATAACATGCAGCCATGTTCGGATGCATCTGAAAGCTGAACCCTATCATATACCGATAGATAAATGTGGTAAAACCATGTGGTAAAATCTGACCACATTACTTTTTAATTCCATTTATATAATCAATACACTCTTTTTTCTGAATGTCATTCTGGAAATTATAATAATGATAAAATTTGAAAGGGCATACTGATAACATGGGAGAAACAATAAATACCTATAATATAAATGTATCCTTGAAGCTTACTGAAAGCTAGGCATACTATCAGTAATCCATATTTGAAAAGTATGTGTCATGCTTACATGAGATATACAGAAATCTATGTACCAAACTATGTACCAACTTCTCAAATGAGCTTTCTAGAGTATTCAGATTTTAACTATTATTTTTCATTACTTTTGTTTTTCAGTCATGTTCAAGTCCACACAGGGAGCACTGTGACAATCATGGTCTCATTAACAGATTTAATATGGATTATGTAAGTTACAATGTAGAACAGTAATCAGATTCTTAAGCATATTTGCCTTTAAAATAACTTGAATCACTTAAAGGTTTATGCATGTGTCTGTTCTCATTCAAAGCATCCTTCTATAGCAATAAAGAAAACCTACAAATTAATGATGTAAAGGATTATACATTATTTGGCCTTCTCCAATGATTTGCAATTTGTCACATTAACTCTTTGCAATTTAGCCCCACCCTCAAAACATAGCATGTTTAGGAACAGTTTATCATCTAAAAGAAGGGCATCATTGTCCTTACATCATCTGAGTTCTCTGTCTATATCCCCATGGGGCGTATAGAATTATAAACTAGGAAACTCAGAGGCACAGCCCTAGACTCACCATTGTCTCTCAGTGTTTAGGCCAGTGTCTGCTGCAGACCTTGCCCTATGCTAGGCAGAAATTAGATAAGACACATCAGGGCATCTGTTTGCATTGCATTTGTTCTCTCTCTTTTATTTCTCTTCTAACATCCTCACCATAGTTTGTTGAATGATATCTTCCAAAGGGATGCTATAATAGGGATACCTGTTACCTTACAACATCATCAACATGAAATTTGTTGGATCGAAATTACTGAAATTTATGTACATTAAAAATTTAAAAGAATTCACCCAGAGTGAAATATTATCATGTCTGGTTCCCTCAAACTTTCAAACTATAGACAGGACCTGCCTTGAAATTTGAAAATTCCATACACAATGGAATTAGGTAAACACATAATTATCAAAGAAGGGCAAAATGCTTCATAACTTTACCTAGTTAATGTTAGCCTGGATTGGTCTTCAAACTGGAAGCATGTCCCAGTGGGTGTCTAGAAAGTAATCTTCCCTGTGTTTGGGTGACATGGTAATCTATTAGATGCTTAAAGCTATTCTGGTGTTCTGGCAAAAAAAAGTGCTACACATCACCTGCAAGATCAGAGATGCAATGAGTGATAATGATCTAAGGCTCTGCTCCATCCTCACATTCAATTTGGGGATCTTTCTGGATAAAAAGGCTATTATGTCCCTGAGACGTCACTGTCATCACTGTAGTCAATAGAAAAGCCATCTATTTTTAAGGCGCTTTTTACCATATGTTAATCTTTCGAGACTGGGACTCTAAATTCTACAAGATCAATTAGAACTAATCCAAAACACAACATTAGACTATGCCTCCTTTTCATTTATTTATTTTTTAATTCTATAGTCAGAAATAGACAAGCAATGCCAAAGTTGCTTTTGAATAGTCCCAGATAAGGAAAGCATTTTCTGTCTATGATCATTACACAATTCAAATATTTTCCTGAGAATCACATAATCCGTCATGCTAAATAGGAAACTAATGTTGTCTTCATGCAGTCAATGCTATGTATCAGGAAAGAAGCTCATGGGCATCTTGTTGAATTAGAACCATGATGAGCTAGTTGGGAGTTATTTTCTTCATCACCACCTGCTGCTACCTTACTCTAGTAAGGATTAATTGACTCGAACTGAATTAACAGAGACTCTGTGCAGTTGCCTGATGAGTTAATGATGATCTCAGCTCTACCACTGATTAACCTGTTGGAATGCCCAGGTGAAATGATAATGGGTTTTACAAATTTGAATTTGAGATTTTAAAAGAGAAAAGTCTAAACATCTATGGACAACATGAAAGAATAAGAGAATAATCGGGGAAGTTTGAGTTAATAATTCACTGAGATAGAAAAGCGGGCTCAAAATATCAGTTCTGCCACCCATGTGTTTTCTTTCTTTTCTTCTTCTATGAAAGACAAAAATGTTGAAAATATTGTGAAAGAATGTGCAAATGTACATTAGATCTTTGAATCGACACCTGTGAGGAAGCAATGTGAATAACCATATTAAAGATGGAACAGCAGAAGAACTGGCAACAGGTTATTCTGAAGCTTATGTATACTCAAGGTTTGTAAAGAGTTCTTAAAATAGAATTAATCCTTACCAGCCACTAATGTTCCTTTACTAGATTAATGCAACTATTCACAGGGGCTGATCATCCTCAGGGAAGTTCACAGTACATCAAACTAACACTCTTCACTAAAGGGCAATTATATTTGGTAGAAATAATCCCCCTGCAAGCAGAAAAGGAAAAGAAAATCAATCACTTCATGATTTAATGGACTATCCAAAAGCAAGGCTGGCCTTTACCAAGCATGAACTGCAGTGGTAATAATTAGAACATGTCTTGTTAGAGAAAGAAATTCAGAGTTTATATTATTTTAAATTAAAAACTCATTAAAATTTAATTCACATGGTCTCCACAATAAAAATTCAGCAATTTTGAAAGTTCACAAATTCTAGATTTCCATTAATGACCTGGATCTTTTCATTTATTTAAGAACTACTTAATGGCTTTAATAAGTGCTTAGTCTTTTTTATACACATAAGGGAAGTTATCTTTTAATAGGGGTCTATATCCTTCTGATCAAAGTTGGTATGAATAATGACAATTAAGTTTTATTTTAACATATAAGACATACATAACATACATAACATTCAATGGAATGGAGGACTTGTATCTAACCACCTATTTTGTATCTAGTATAGCACACCTAATTATCATTCATATATATATATCACATATATAATATATGATATATATACATATATATGATATATGTATGTCATCTTTCACTAGCCTGTGTACCTTTACAAAGTCTTCCCAGACTTATCCCATGTTAAGCACAGACTTCTGCCTTCTGCTTTCACACTTTTTGTTATACTTGTTTTCTGCCCATCTGACTCAACATTCTATCTCTATCTGTCAAAACCTGTTCCTCCATCTAGGCTCTATATCTTATCCAAATAGACTGGTAGATATTTTCAGTCACAGCTCATATCTCTTTCTGTATCCTCTCTTGTCATTGAATGGATACCTCTATAATTGGAAAGCTCATAGTTTATCATAGTTGGTTAAGTTACCAATGTTGCTTGCCTCTGGCCAGAATCTGTGTCTAGATCAGAACCCCAAAACTACATAGAAATTCACAGATAGAATGATTAGTTCAGAGAGTTACAAATCCACCAGAAAATGAACATATCATCCCTTACCATTGATTAAAGTATTATACATTTTTAGCAATTTTAAAGCTAAGTAACAATCACAAAATAATAATACAAATAAAAACCAAAAATTCTCTCTGTGTTAAAATACTTTATTACTATGTAGTTCAATCAAATAATAATTAGTGACAAATCAAAATCACCCATCAATACAGAGTTCAAGTCTGGGTTGTGTAATTTTACATCAATATGAAGAAATTCTTTAAACTCCTAAGCCTCAAATTCAGCATTAGGAAGTGATAATGTTGAAAACACCACATAATACAATGTTTGTAAGAACTTAATATTCTGGATACACAAAGAGCAAGTATCTAATAGGTCAGTACTAGGCTTAATACACAGTTACTCAACTGGTGCTAATGAATACCCTGGGATGGAACTAGCATTAAGCTCATGGGCACTCACACAGGACATAAGAGAACATAAAAATAAGCCAGTAGGAATTGACATCCTCATCAAATCAATTTTGAGGAATTATTTCTAGTGCTTTAGACATTTGCAAGATGCCTTTTCTCAAAAACTTAGACCCAATTGGAGGTTATATACTCCATGGCATGTTTTCTGTGAATATTTCTCTTCATTATTCTCATTTCACAGGAATTCTGTCTAGTAATAGATGTATCGTTGGAGACTTATAGTTCCAGACAATGTGGTTAAAGTTCTTTGTACAAACCAGAACACCCAATTTCCTTAGATGCTGGCAGATTTTGCCACCGCTTTAAACCCAAACACCCCAGGTTCCTTCAGGAAGTTGATGAGGTTTTTAGTCAATTTAAGAAGTGCAATCATCAATCCATTGTGTAAATGTACCACATTTTCTGTATCCATTCCTCTGTTGAAGGACATCTGGGTATTTTCCAGCTTCTGACTATTATTAATAAGGCTGCTATGAACATAGTGGAGCATGTATACTTATTACATGTTGGAGTATCTTCTGGGTATACACCCAGGTGGTATAGCTGGGTTCTCAGGTAGTACTATGTCCAGTTTTCTGAGGAACCACCAAACTGATTTCCAGAATGGTTGCACCAGCTTGCATTCCCACCAGCACTGTTCCTCTTTCTCCACATTCTTGCCAGCATCTGCTGTCACCTGAGTTTTTGACCTTAGCCATTCTAACTGGTGTGAGATGGAATCTCAGGGTTGTTTTGATTTGCATTTCCGTGATGACTAATGATGTTGAACATTTCTTTAGGTGTGTCTCAGTCTTAGGCAAATGGATGGAACTAGAAAATATCATCCTGAGTGAAGTAACCCAATGACAAAAGAACACACATGGTATGCACTCACTGATAAGTGGATATTAGCCTAGAAGTTCTGTATATCCAAGATACAATTCACAGACCACATGAAGCTCAAGAAGAAGGAAGACCAAAGTGTGGATGTTTCAGTCCTTCTTAGAAGAAAGATCAAAATACCAATGGAAGGAGACACAGAGACAACGTGTGGAGCACAGACTGAAGGAAAGGCCATCCAGAAACTGCCCTACCTGGGGATATATCCCATATACAGTTATGAAACCCAGACACTATTGTGGATGCCAACAAGTGCTTGCTCACAGGAGTCTGATATAGCTGTCTCCAGAGAAGCTCTGCCAGTGCCTGACAAATACAGAAGTGGATGCTCACAGCCATCCATTGAACTGATCACAGGGTCCCCAGTGGAGGAACTTGAGAAAGGATCCAAGGAGCTGAAGGGGTTTGCAACAATATGAAGGGGAGGAACAACAATATGAACCAATCAGTACTCCCAGAGCTCCCAGGGACTAAACCACCAACCGAAGAGTAGAAATGGAGGGGCCCATGGCTCCAGCCTCATATGTAGCAGAGGATGGCCTTGTTGAACATCAATGAGAGGAGAGGCCCTTGGTGCTGTGAAGACTTGATGCCCCAATGTAGGGCATGCCAGGACAGGGAAACGGGAGTGGGTGGGAGAGTGAGCAGGGGGAAGGGGAAAGGGATATGGGGTTTTCAGAGGAGAAGTGAAGAAAGGGTATAACATTTGAAATGTTAATAAAGAAAATATCTAATAAAAAATAAAAAAGGTCTATCATCATTTACTACTATTAAGTGAAATGCAGCGATTTCATAGCGATTTTATTCCTAAATATTATAGCCATTGTTGGTGTGTATAAACCATGAAGTAACTTCCAGAACATGGTAAAACATTAAGATACTTGATCATGGAATCAGATAAAAATTCAAGAACAATACTTTGAGGATTATCTGTTCTCTTCAGTATTAAATCTTTGCTTCAATATTTCCATACTTACAGGAAACTTCAGTTACCTTGGCAAAAACTGTATGCACAAAGATGTTAAACTGTTTCCTCTAAACTGTGGTTTATTTTTCCAGTTCAGTAGAAGAATTGTCTTCAGCATCAAGGACCTTGATTTATGTCTGTGAATAAATCCCCTCCTTCATTTTCCTAATGAGCAAAGCCTAGTAGGAAATGAAACACATTTTGATTAATAGTGCTTTGATAGTTATCACTTCTTTGTTTATAAGAAAGCTTGCTAGTTCCCTCTTAGTTGTAAATTAGAAAATGATACTTTAGTCTTCAAATCCTTTCCAAGGCCACTGAGTTCAATCAGTTGTAGTTAATTGGTCATTAATGGGATCCTTTCTGGGCTCCATATTTATTGAGTATAGAACCAAGAGAAACCATGGTACCTGCATTCTAAGAGCATGTAATTTAGTCATGGAGATAGACAAGTAGAGGTGTTATCAAAGAGCTGTGACTTTAACTATCAGATGGCATGGAAATGATGAGGTTCATAAAGTCAGAGAGCTTAGTCACTGAAGTGAGACCACGTAACAAGTAGAACTTTCCTACTCAACACTCTGTGAAATCAACTCAACCTGTTGATATTTCCAGTTGTCAACTTGACTATATCTGGAATGAACCACAATTAATGTAGGTCACACCAAAGAATCATCAAAATTCTTCCTGTGAATCCTTTTTCTGCAAAATTATGAATGGCTGCAACTATATACTACATGTGAAATACATACCTACCAGTTCATGAGATAGATAGAAAGAGAGAGGGGGAAAGAGGGAGGGAGAAAGAGACAGAGAGAGGGAGAAAGGGAGAGAGGGAGAGAGGGAAAGAGGTAGAGAGGGACAGAGGGAGAGAAAGGGGACAGAGGGAGAGAAAGGGGAAAGAGGGAGAGGGAAAGGGAGGGGGGAAGAGGGAGAGGGAGGGGAGGGGAGGGGAGAAGGAGGGGAGGGAGAGGGAGAGGAAGAGGGAGAGGAGAGGGAGAGGTTTAGACAGTTACTGATTGGATGAGATCAACCAAACTCAGTCCTTAGTTGGACTTGAACCCTGCTAAAATGTAAGGAGATGAGCCTGGATTTAAACATATGTTGAAACTAGGCAGAAAATATAAATGTAACATTCTATGTTGAGAAATTACATGGATACAACACAGAATGGCAGGCAGTGCAGTGTTAAGGAAGTGTGAAATGAGTAACAAAAATAAGGTGAAAGAAGAGTGATGTTTGGGTGTTCTGCTGAGAATCAAAATACTTTTATAGGAAACATGAGGAAGCCATTAATCCATCTCATGTGCAGGAAATAATAGTGATCATTGCAATCTGTCAAAATATGAAGAATAAGGGGCTGGAAAGAGGGTTCAGTAATTAAGGCAACTTGTTGCTTTTGCAGAATACCTGAATTCAATTTCCTGTACACATGTGGTAGTTCATGTGTGGAACTTAACTTTAGTCCCAGAGGATCTGATGTTCTCTTAACCTCTGAATGTTCCACACACACATGATGTGCATATATATATATATGTGTATATATATATATATATACAAACACAAATTAAACTCTCACACTCATAAAAATAAATATTACCTAAATATAAAGGGTAAAATTCACTCTTAGTAAAATAGCATTTGTGAGGTAACAGTGATAATTTACAGTTTACAAATACGAAATTGTAGCTTTGGCTATGTGATAGTTAAGCAATCTTAAAAGAATAGAGGCTAATAGTGAAGAGTAACATCATCATCTAATTTTTAGATTGGATAACATACTGCTGACAATCAGTAACAAAGTAAAAATAAAGCACTTGTGAGATGACGTATGAGAGTGGGAAAAAGGAAAAGCATAGCCACAGATCATATGAGTTTATGAAATTGCTGTAAAGGTTAAATAGTATTTATCAGAGTTTGAACATGAAATTACATACTCTGTCCCCAAGCATTTGATCATGTGGTCCTCAGAGATTGGTTCTCTTTGAAACTTCTTTGGGACCTGAATTCTAGTTGGTAGAATTAGACCATAGGGGATACTCTTTAAGGACTATATAGTTCCAATCTAGCATTGCTTCCTGATGGGCCCAGAAGTGAACAAGCTTGATTTAACCTTGTAACACCACATACATTCATTATACGTCCATCTGTCCTGGTTAGATTTATTGTCAATGCCACACAACCTAGAGTCACCTGGGAAGTGAGAACCTCATTTGAATAATTGTCTCATCATCTTTGCCGGTGGGCATGACCATGGGGACATTGCCTTGATTGTTAATTGATGTGGGAGGGCACAGCCTACTGTAGGTAGTAACATTTCTATGGAGACAGCCCTGAGTTTTGTTAGCAGGGCAAATAGAGGGCAAGATAGTGAGCAGTGTTCCTCTCTGAGTTCTGCTTGGAGTTTCTGCTTACATTCTTTTTTTTTTTTTTTTTTTTAATTTACATTCCAAATCACTTCCCCTTTCCCGTTTCCTCCCTCCCCGAAAGTCCCATAAGCCCCCTTCCCTCCCTCTTTTCTCCATTCAACCCCCTCTCATTACTCTGTCCTGGCGTTCCCCTACATCCCGTCTTTCCAGGACCAGGGGTCTCTCCTTCCATCTTTTTAGAAATCTATTGATATGCTGAGTGTGTCTAGGGTATTCTGAGATTCTGGGTCAATATCCCCTTATCAGTGACTGCATACCATGTGTGATCTTTTGTGATTGGGTTACCTCACTAAGGATGATATTTTCAAGTTCTGACCATTTGCCTAGGAATTTCGTGAATTCATTGTTTTTAATTGCAGAGTAGTATTCCATTGTGTAAATATACCACATCTTCTGAATCCATTCCTCCGTTGAGGGACATCTGGGTTCTTTCCAGCTTCTGGCTATTATAAATAAGGCTGCTATGAATATAGTGGAGCATGTGTCCTTATTGCATGCAGGTAAAGTCTCTGGGTATATGCCCAGGAGTGGTATAGCCAGATCCTCCGGAAGTGTCATGCCCAGTTTTCTGAGGAACCGCCAGACTGCTTTCCAGAGTGGTTGTACCAGCCTGCAATTCCACCAGCAGTGGAGGAGTGTTCCTCTTTCTCCACATCCTCGCCAACAACTGCTGTCTCCTGTGTTTTTGACCTTAGCCATTCTGACTGGTGTGAGATGGAATCTCAGGTTTGTTTTGATTTGCATTTCCCTAATGACTAAGGATGATGAACATCTCTTTAGGTGCTTCTCAGCCATTAGATATTCTTCAGGTGAGAACTCTTTGTGTAGCTCTGTACCCCATTTTTTAATAGGGTTACTTGCCTCTCTGGAGTTTAACTTCTTGAGTTCTTTGTATATCTTGGATATTAGCCCTTTGTCGGATGTAAGGTTGGTAAAGATCATTTCCCAGTTAGTTGGTTGCCGCTTTGTCTTTTTGACGGTGTCTTTTGCCTTGCAAAAACTTTGTAATTTAATGAGGTCCCATTTGTCTATTCTTGATCTTAGAACATAAGCTATTGGAGTTCTGTTCAGGAAATTCTCCCCTGTGCCCATATGTTCAAGTTTCTTCCCTAGTTTCCCTTCTATTAGTTTCAGTGTGTCTGGTTTTATGTGGAGATCTTTGATCCACATCAAAACGATCATTCACCACGATCAAGTAGGCTTCATCCCAGGGATGCAGGGATGGTTCAATATAAGGAAATCCATCAATGTAATCCACTACATAAACAATCTCAAAGAAAAAAACCACATGGTCATCTCATTAGATGCTGAGAAAGCATTTGACAAAATTCAGCATCCTTTCATGCTAAAGGTCTTGGAAAGATCAGGAATTCAAGGCCCATATCTAAACATAGTAAAAGCAATTTACAGCAAACCGGTAGCCAGCATCAATCTAAACGGAGAGAAACTTGAAGCAATCCCACTAAAATCAGGGACTAGACAAGGCTGCCCTCTCTCTCCATATCTTTTCAATATAGTACTTGAAGTTCTAGCCAGAGCAATTAGACAACAAAAAGAGGTCAAAGGGATACAAATTGGAAAGGAAGAAGTCAAACTATCACTATTTGCAGACGATATGATAGTATACATAAGCGACCCAAAGAACTCCACCAGAGAACTCCTACAGCTGATAAACGACTTCAGCAAAGTGGCCGGATATAAAATCAACTCAAGCAAGTCAGAAGCCTTCCTATACTCAAAGGATAAGCAGGCTGAGAAAGAAGTAAGAGAAATAATACCCTTTACGATAGCCACAAACCATATTAAGTATCTTGGCGTGACGCTAACCAAACAAGTGAAAGATCTGTATGACAAGAACTTCAAGTCTCTGAAGAAAGAAATTGAAGAAGACCTCAAAAGATGGAAAAATCTGCCATGCTCATGGATTGGCAGGATTAATATAGTAAAAATGAGCATCTTACCAAAAGTAATACACAGATTTAATGCAATCCCCATCAAAATCCCAACTCAATTCTTCATAGAGTTAGAAAGAGCAATTCAAAAATTCATCTGGAATAACAGAAAACCCAGAATAGCTAAAACTATTCTCAAGAGTAAAAGAACCTCTGGGGGAATCAGTATCCCGGACCTCAAGCTGTACTACAGAGCAATAGTGTTAAAAACTGCATGGTATTGGTACAGTAACAGACATGTAGATCAATGGAACAGAATTGAAGACCCAGAAATGAATCCACACCTCTATGGTCACTTGATCTTTGACAAAGGAGCTAAAACCATCCAGTGGAAAAAAAGATAGCCTTTTCAACAAATGGTGCTGGCTCAGCTGGAGGTCAACATGCAGAAGAATGCAAATTGACCCATCCTTATCTCCTTGCACTAAGCTCAATTCTAAGTGGATCTGCTTACATTCTTGACCTGACTTCCATCCATGATGAAGTGTGATCTGCAAGTATGAGCCAAAGAAACTCCTCCCCAGACTTTTGATTAGAATGTTTTATTGAAATAACAAAACAAAATTAGGATGTCATACCTACCATGATAGATTGTACCCTTTAAAAGTGTGATCCAAACAAACTTTCTCCTCCTTCAAGTTGCTTCTGTCCATCATTTAGTCACAATGATGCGAAGTATAACTGTTATAGTGACACCAAGCTTGGGAGTGAGAAGAGAAGGTGAAAAATAGAATTCTTAGGAACATCAAAAATACACAGCGAAAAGATGTGTTTTAAAACTAATATATGATCCCAAAATTATTTACTCTATACTTTATAGTACTGTGAATTGAACTTATTACATCACACATACTAGGGAAGCTGTCTCCCACTGAGTGATAATCTTACTCCTTGTTATATGGGTTCAATTCTTTTGAAGATTCTCTGTCTCTCTCTCTCTCTCTCTCTCTCTCTCTCTCTCTCTCTCTCTCTCTCTCTCTCTCTCTCTCTCTCTTTGCCTCTATTTGTTTCAAGTTTTATCTAACTTTCTTTTAAACCGAAAGAGGTCAAGTATATGCTATGCTGTATATATCAATGCTTTTTGTTTTTTCCTTTTTTGGAGAAGTGTGGTTTAAAAAATCAGTCTAAACTCTCTTCTGCAGCATTGTATTCTAGTGGTTCATTCTTTGTTTCACAACATTTAAAACCAAGGTCCAGATTTGCCTATGATTCTGCTCTGTGCTTCTTCCCACATCAATATGGAGAGATGTGATTACCAAGATAAAGTCACAATTCAGAGATATACAGAAATTTTAGAGCATAATATCTTGGGGCTGAAAAGTTTTTCCAACACTGTGGCAATAATTACACATTAAATTTCCAAGTAGATAACTTTCCTAAGTTGTTTGGTTGAGGTAGGGCATGTATATATATATATATATATATATATATATATATATATATATATATATATATATATATATATATATATATATATTCTTCATGAAACTATGGTATGCACTCTTTGATGGTGTCATTCTGTAACAGTAGGCCCTAACAAATTGTTCCAAACTCTTGGCATGACTTATCATAGCAGTAAGGGTAATGGGCTTTATGTACTCTTTAGTTTGGATCCTGAATGCTTCTCACAAGAGAAGTAAACCTTGTAAAACTCCCCCTAGAAGGCTGCTTTGTGAACTCCATGGTTCTATGGTGCTTCTTCCACAATACCAAATGGTTCCTGAACTAGGAGAGAAAGTAGATACACTATGACCTAGAAGAGAGGACAACTGAAGCAATGCATGCATCTCTAGGCTCCACTGCCAGCTATGTCAGTGCAGGGCATGCACTATGCTCCTGTTGCTTGGAAAGGATATCCTCTTCCTCTAATAAACATATACTTGCACATGTCATTGTTTTAATTACTGAGAGTTTTCCCACAGGAACTAAACCCTTTCTGGGTCCTTCCATTAAGGCAGTGCCTCATAATCAATCTAATAAAGCATGGAATTCCAAGTAGCTGAATAAGTAGTCACAACTTTATATCATTAAACATATAAATCATATATATATATATATATATATATATATATGATTGAAGGGACAATTTCTTTTTACTTTCCTTTTCTTCATTGATTTTTTTCAAAAAATGTTTGCATATGAGGCCATTTTCTTTTTTTATTGGATATTTTAATTATTTACATTTCAAATGTTATCCCCTTTCCTGGTTTCCCCTCTGGGAAGTCCCTATTCCATACTTCCTCCCACTACTTCTATGAGGGTGCTCACCCACTTGTGTACCCAATCCCACCTCCCCATCCTGATATTCCCATACACTGGGGCATTGAAATTTCCCCAGACCAAGGTCTTCTTCTCCCATTGATGTACAACAAGGCCATCCTCTGCTACATATGCAGCTGGAGTCATGGGACCTTCCATGTGTACTCTTTGGTTGGTGGTTTTGTTCCTGGTAGCTCTGGGGGATCTGATTGGCTGATAAAGTTGTTCTTCCTATGGGTTGCAAATCCCTTCATCTCCTTCAGTCCTTTCTCTAACTCCTCCATTGGAGACCCCATGCTCAATCCAATGGTTAGCTGCAAGTATCTGCCTTTGTATTTGCAGACTCTGAAAGAGCCTCTCAGGAGACAGCTATATGAGGCTCTGTCAGCAAGCACTTATTGGCATCCACAATAGTGTCTGGGTTTGGTGTCTATATATGGGATAGGTCCCCAGGTGGGGCAGTCTCTGGATGGCCTTTCCTTCAGTCTCTGCTCCACACTTTGTCTCCATATGTGCTCCCATGAGTATTTTGTTCCCCCTTCTAAGAAGGACTGAAGCACCCACATTTTGGTCTTCCTTCTTCTTGATCTCCACTTGGTCTGTCAATTTTATCTTGGATATTCTGAGCTTTTAGGCTAATATCCACTTATCAATGAGTGCATACCATGTGTGTTCCGTTGTGACTGGGTTATCTCACTCAGGACGATATTATCTAGTTCCATCCATTTGCCTAAGAATTTCACAAAGTCATTGTTTTTAATAGATGAATAGTACTCCATTGTAATTTTCTGTAGCCATTCCTCTGTTGAAGAACATCTGTGTTCTTTCCAGCTTCTGGCTATTATAAATAAGGGAGCTATGAACATAGTGGAGCATGTGTCCTTTTTATTTACTGGAACATCTTCTGGGTATATGCTCAGGAGTGGTATATCTGGGTCCTTAGGTTTTCATTCAAGCATCCAATGTGCTTTGTGTATACTCTTTTTCCTTCTACTTCTATTCTTCAGTACGTACGTGGTATATTATAGCTACAATATCTGCTATTTACACTTCAGAGAAAGCATGAAATATTTGTCTTTTGAAATTGACGTATTCATTTAACATTGATATTCCTATCTACATCTATTTTCCTCTACACAGCCTAATTTTATTCTTCTTTACAACTGAATAGAATGCTTTCTAACATATTCTCAAGGACTAATGTATGGAATGTGAGCACCCAGAGATGCTATACATCTCCAGAGAACTTTGACTTACGTTGGTTACTACTCCCCTCAGATAGTGTTCCATAACTACTTTCCTACTGTGTTTCTGTTTCATTACAGCACTCTCCCAAAATCTCAGTTGTGTATCTATGACATCATGGAAAGTAACTCAATCTAATATGAAATATGGAAGAGTGGAATGCCTTGAGGCAAGAGTCTGGACAGTATCTAGAAAATATTGGGATTTTCCCTAGATGTTTAAACATTCCCAGAATCCTTGAAAATTTGCAATAGCACATGGGATACTTCAAAAGAAGTATCTTGTAAGCTGAAGCTATGGTAGGATAACAGCAAGCAACTCCTTGGCTCATAAACTGTAAAAGTCAAGTTAAGGTTTGGAATGACATTATGAAAGTATGAAATGGACATGGGAACATGGCAAAGTTATTTTTAAAAGATTGATAACTTGTTTTCAAGGAAAAAGAAAAACAAACAAACAAACTGGTGGCTCAAATCAGAAACTCAGATGTACCTGAAAAAGAACCCTTCCCAGAAGCAAGCAGTTGTCATATAAACCAAGCAATATTATCTACTTAGACCTGTTGCTTGGAGAAGCCTGTGGGTCGTCTCTTCACAATGCCTTTATGGGGCAAACAGAACCCAATCTGTCAGGAACAGGTGTTTCCAACAGGGGAGAATCATATTCTAGCAGAGACAGGATTTTTCTCTTTGTGAGAATTTACCTTTGAAAGATGGAAAAGGTAATTACAGCCACAGATTTTGAAGCTTTGAAAAACCAATGGAGAAACTTTCTGAATCGAATTCTTTGTTATGTGGCACATGTCCGCTTCCTGTCCTTCCCCTGTTCCTAAGGACAGCTATCAACTTAAACTTCTCTTTTCATTCACTCATTCAGTCATTAAACATTCATTGATTCTCAGCTCTGAGCCAGGTGTGCTATTTTAGACTGTGTAGGAAATGAAAGAATAGGATGTTGAGATGAGATAACCCAGGGATTCAAAGATTGGGTCATCTTCCACTTTTAAAACATTATCTTTGATTCTATAACTCAAAAAGCCCTTAAGAGTTTAGTGGACTCCAGCAGGGGGTGAGAAAAATGAAGCGGACAGTTCAAATGCTCTTTGTTCATGGAGATGTTTGTAGACACATATTCTCCCAGGCTTGGTTCCCGTAGGGTGGTCTTCCCCTCGGGTACTAAAGATGAGTGTCAGCCACCTGTTCTCTGGGTATCACAAGGCCCCACAGTAGAAGAAAATGTGTTACGTGAGACCTCCTTTTCATCTTCGCTTTCTCTATAGCAGCATCGTTTTTATCTTTTCTATCTTTTTGACATAAATAAAAGATTTCAAGCAAGCAAAAGGATTCTCTGGATGAAAGACTTGACAAATAAATAAAATAGAAAACTTGCTCTCTACCTTTCTACTTCCTCTTCATTTGAAATTATGGGGGAAAAAATCTCTCTTTTTCCCTCAATCACAGTGCTGGATCTCCTACTTGGATAGAATTATTCCAAGATTGTTAGGCAAAGCAAAAGAATTCAATGTAGCTATCCTTATCACAGAGTAGCAGCATGGGAAGTCTAACAGTTTACCAACAAGAAGAAAAACTACAGCTGCTTAAGAACAGTTATGGTAAGCAACCTCACTCTGATGGCCAGTGTCTCTTCTATGACAGTGACAGACAAGTGACACAGAAAAGTAGCGATGACAATGTCAAATCTGCTCCTGTTGAGGCATCATTTGGAGAATACCAGGTGAGGCTGGTTAATAAAGTAGGCTTGTTATTACTAAGTCCTAAAATTTAAATTACCAACTGTGTCACACTCATCGATATATAGACCCCACCCTCAAATCAACAAACTCCCTAGAAGAGAGCTGGAGTTCTCTGCAAGCTGGCAGATCTCATAGAAAAGCATTACTCTTCCTAAAGCATGAATTAATATTTCCTCCTTGTCTCAAACCAGGGTGATAAAGTCATGACTCAACAGACTAGGAATAAAAAGTAGGGGAGACTCCCTCTGTGGAATCACAGAAATAGGAAGACGCAATCTGCAATGACATCTCATAGCATCACCTTAAAGTGGGGATCAGCATTCCAGTTTGTAGTGGAGTATGGGGTTAGCAGGACTGTGTGAACCCATGTACAGGCAGACAGTGGAGAGAGCCTACCTGTGAGACTGACTGTCTCATGCAGCTTGTTCCCCAATAGCTGCTAGCAAATACGTCAGTCGACCTTTGACAAGGTGATCCTGAGTTATTAGTCAGCTGAATTCTTAGTAATAGAAAAGCTGAAAGGAGTTTGGTTTCTATTTGGAATTATCTCCTGGGAAAATTGGTATCTGAGCACACAATGAACTAAGAAGAATACTGAATCCATCCCAGTGATTAAAATAAAATATACTAACAACTGAGGCTTTATTCCATGGAAAAGAGTACTTCCTCGAAGGGCCTAGAGGAGGAAGAGGATTAAACACAAGAATGAAAATAGGAAGAATTCACTTGACTTTATTCATCCCTCAAATCCTTAAGGAGACTCAAGAATTGTCTCATTTACAAACCATTCATTTTTGACAAGAGAGAATTATTTTAAAAACCATTATTTTATCTTCCTCATCACCATCCCCTAAAACCAATCTTTTTATTGATTTAGGGAAGTGATGGTCTCTAAAAAGAATCTGAACCAATTTTGTATTCTTCTCTCACACCTGGTGAAATACATTTCTAATCTGTAGAGTAGTATGCTCCAAATGCACAAGGAGATTCCTAACTGCTGGGGCTTGATGCTGGGTCCTTCTATTTCTCAGAAGAACCTTTCTTTTATGAATTTGGCCTTGGTCAATGGCCTTAATGATCAGGTAAACTTAAGGAGAAATGTGTATTTCTTTGTCATGTTCAGGTTCAAAGCATTAAGCAAGCAATTTCTGAAAAATGGGAAACTGGCTAGCCAAGGGTCAGTGAGCAAAGAAACCATATGTCAGGTACTGGAAGTAGTTTAATACTGAAAATGTTTCCTGGGTCTGTCTTTCATTTGGGCTCACTTTTATTGTGCATTAAAAATATTTTTTTCTGAAATTAGGATAAATGCACAAGTTCCTTAAACAATCAAATGCATACTTAAAAAATATATTTATTTTTACTTTCTAAGTATATATACTGTGCTTGTGTCTGGTGCCCTTGGAAGCCAAAAGAGGGTGAGGAAATGCCCTGGTTTTGGAGTGACTGATGATTATGAACCATCACATGGGTGTTGGGTACCAAAGACCCAGATTCTCTATAAAAGAAACAAATGCTGAGCCATCTCTCCAGCCCACAAACCACAGTTCTTTTTTTAGAAAAGGGGTTCTAATACCCAAAGGGCTTATCTTAGAATCTTTCTTTGGATAATTATTTTTCTTGTTTTGTTTTTGTTTTTTATTTGAGCCAATGCACATGAAATTTGTTTGTGGATGGAAATCTTAAATATGAAGAGATTATAAAATTGCTGTATTTCTCTCTACATTAGCCATTAGCAGACATGAGTAAAATATACAAGCAAAGTCTTTAGTTCAAGTAGACCAAAATTCACAAAGATAAAGGGAACAAGTAAAACGACAAAAGTTAAATATTTATAACATAGTAAGAATAATTCATGAAGGCAGCTTACTTTTAATTACATAAATAAAAGAATAAGAAAATATTTTTTAGACTGTCTCTGAGGACAAAAATACACGAGTTATATAATCTCAGCAACACAGACTTTTCTTTGTAAAAGATAATTTGGACAAACTTTATGTGAATTGATTTCTCTCTATCACAGTTCAAAAACCTGAGTTTTCTCAAAGAGTCAATGAACTCTCTCATTCTTAGCTTTCCATACCACCTGGCTTATATGAACAACCTCATTCATTAAATAAAAATCTCTTATTTTTTTACTTCACTCATGTATATAAGGAGATACAATCATTTTTACCATGATTTCCTATGTTTCCCTTCCATTTTTCTCCTGTCTCCAACCCAACTTTGTTATGTATATTAAGTGTAATAGCATAAGTCCAGGAAGAGTTGTGAATAGTTGCAAAGGTGTTGAGCCAACTGCTACAGCATGGGAATCTATGAGTTACTACATCATCAATAGTGATTCTCCATCTATCAGCAACTATCCATTGTCATAGCTCCTTGGTATCAAGTGGAGACCAGAGATCAGCTATCCCATCTATGCTGTAATTTTAGCTGGCTAAGCTTATGTGGTCTTCTTCATTTTTCATTACATGATGAATAGCAATGTAATGTCCAGAAGATTGTATTTCACAGAATCTCTCCTTATCCTCCATCAATTACATTTTTTGAGCTCTTCTGCAATGTTCCCTAAGCCTTGAGTGACAGAGGTGACAGAAGGGTATATATATATATATATATATATTATAGGGCAGCAGAACATGGAGTCTTTTACCATTATCACGTACATATTTCTCTACTGATTGATGTCATATACATTAAAAATAGTTTCTTTGACCAATGTAGAGAGAAGCTCAGGTCTTTGAGTATAAACGTAATTTTTTAGAAGGTAATTTGATATAATTTTTTTCTACACTAATCCCAATATATATTTTGAAGGTGATCCCTTGGTGGGTATCCTAGACAGAGTTTTATAAAGACAGAGCTTAGAAATGAATGAAATAACATGAGAGTTTATCACTATGTTGTCCTATTACAAGATCTTCATAACCTACAGAACAATGCAAGCCATTTTACTTGGACATCAGACTCCTCATGACACAGGCTCAGCTCCATTCCTCACCAAGCCTCTATGCATATCATTCACTATAATCTAGTCATTTTCTCCCTGTCCTGAAGACTTATCATGTAATTTCATTACTGAAATCTTAGCAGAAAGTATTCCCTCTGTCTGGAATGACAGTTATTCCATTTGATTTCTGGAACGAGCTTATTCATTATTCAAAACATCTTAATGAATGAAATAGAGGTAGAAGCAACCATAGGGGAGAAATATAGAGGGAAATGCATATGTTCTCTTTCTACAATAGCTTTATAATTTTGGTTTTTATCCAGGTAATGGGCATTCCTTTGCTCATTCCCTCATTAAAACCAAAGACATTTATTGAATGCAACTAACTAAAGATTGCTTTAAATACAAGTATACAAAAAATCGCACACACACACACACACACACACACACACACACACCCACATGCTGAAAGCAGCTTGACATTTCTTCCTTCCGGGGATGGACTCAATTTACCTCCACTTGGATCTGCTCTAACTTGGTGACTTTTTCTTATGCACAGAGTACAGTAAATGTGACACTGTGCCAGGTCTGGGCCCAGCCTTTGAAAGTCCTGGCAGCTTGTGTGCCTTGCTCTTGGAAAGCAGCCTTCTTACTCTAGGGAAGCCTGTCTATACTACTGGCAGGAAACAGAGCATGTGGAAGACTGAGATGCCCAGCCAACAGCCAACACTGTCTGACATATCTGTGAATGAGGCCTTCTTGGACTCCCAAGGCCTGGCCCAGTTCATGGTACATAACAGAAGGAGACTGCCCATCAACTCATAAAATTATGAGAAATGAGATATGTATTTTAAGTTACTAGATTTGGGGACATTTTGTCATGCAGTAATAGATAATTGGAACATTATGCAACTGATGATATGCCAGTCACTAAAGATAAAGTTATATGTATGTATTTTCAAAAAAGTAACTAGTTAAGAAGATGGGTGCATGAATATTTAATGACACACCAAACATTCATTACTGTAAAGGAAACTGTGGTATTACTAACTTATTTTTGATACAAAATATTAAGACTAGCCTTCCTTGCAAATGATCAAGAATTAAACAAGCAACGAATAAAATGGCATACAGTCTAGGGGTTTCTCAGTGAAACCACGTTGGTTCAGTGCTTTTCAGTTCAGCCTTTACCTTAATTATATTTTTAAAAAAATCATGAAGTATGTATCTGAAAATACCACTTGACAATCTGAGAATATAAAAAAAAACTGTGACAGATTTTATCTTTCTTTTTATATTTTGTCTCTCAGCTTTTACAAAGTCCTCCAAATTACTGTTTTGTTAAATAATTATTGATAATCCAGTCTAGGGCCTTGGTACTAGAGGAAGTTTTTTGTTTTAGATAGATAGATATATAGATAGATAGATAGATAGATAGATAGATAGATAGATAGATAGATAGATAGATAGATAGATAGATAGAGATAGAGATAGAGATATATATCAGGGGATGTATATGTGAAATCTAGAATCTAGATTCTTTATTTAGATTAACAAAAAAGGATCATTCTTTGGTTAGAATTCTCCTCCCCAGACAATTCTGTTCTTAGGGCATTTGTATTAAGTACATTCTTCAACCTCAGCATGTGACTGGTCATTAACAAGGAATACTAGGTAAAAACAGATGCTAGAAAAACATATGTACATGTATCTACATCAACAGCTAAGTTGCAGAGAAGTTGACTTAGCAGACAGTAAGGGTTTGCCTTACACTGTGATGGGCCATAGGTGCTACTGAAGACAGTGTGGAATGAGAGAAGAGATGATCTCTGGGCATGAATGGACTGTCTCCTTAGGCTCAGATGTTTGAATCCTTGCTTCCAGTTGGAGGTTCTGTTTCAGTAAGTTTAGGAGATATGACATTTCTGAAGGAAGTATGTTACTGGCAGGGGGCCTTTGAGGCTTCAAAGTTACATTGCATTCATAGCCCTCTCTTTGTCTCTTTCACTAGGTGTCTCTGTCTGTTTCCTTACCCTCCCCACTCACTCTAGCTCTCCTCTCTGAATCTGCCTATTCTCTGGTTTTGCCTCTCTCTCAGATTCTTTCTCTTTCTTTATTCTTTCTTTCTCTCTCTCTCTCTCTCTCTCTCTCTCTCTCTCTCTCTCTCTCTCTCTCTCTCTCTCTCTCTCTGTATCTCTCTGAGTCTCTCTTTATTTTTCTCTCTTCCTATATCCCTGTACTCTCTATTCTCCTTGTAGTTCCAGATGTGAACTCTGAGCTTGTAGCTCTACCATTATGTCTGATATCTGCTGCCGTGCTGTCTCTGCCATTTTGCCTAATCCTCTGGAACTATTCCTTCTATAAGTTGCCTTAGTTACGTTTTTTTTGACACAGCAATAGAAATGCTAGTTTTATAGAAGTATAAGTGTTAAACCCAGGCTTTTTCCTCACTGAAGTTATTCTGCAATGGAAAAAATAATGATATGAATATCAACTAATTCCATGTACTGATATTACTAATATCAGTAAAAATAATTCCATAACTATAAGGATCCTGCAAATGGATTTTACATTTTAAATCAGAGTGAACACTACAGCCAACTCTGTAGCAAATAAAATTTATACCAAGGCAGAGAAAGCTAACTCTAATTGTTAGAGAACAGATTTGCATATCCACAAATTTCTGCAAATGCTGGACTATGTAATTTTAAGTAAATATGATAGATTTGTGTTAGTCACTAACACATAGCAAAAGAGACAGTATGTTCCTGTTGTTGTATAACACTGTCCATGTGAGGGCAGGGGTTAATATTCTTTTTAAAAGCAATACTTTTAATGAGAATCATCTTGTAACCTCATGATGTCCAGCTTGCCTGAGAGGGCATCACAAAATTCTTCACCTCTCTATGGACTTCAAGGATCTTCAGGAAAAGACTGATTTGAGTTCTCAAGGTTCAGCAAGGTTTGAATTTCTTACCCTGGTGTTATAAAGGTAGTGCCTTCTGAGAACTCACTATCTACAGGTAAACATCCTTCTGGTATCTGAGTTCACATCTCTGTTCTTTGACACTATCAGGCATTTTGCACTATTCCTCCAGGTTTACATATGGTTTGGTTTTTTATTACATAAGGTTTAAATGACCTTTAATAATTTTTAAAAATCCAGTGTTGCAGGTTCTCCAATACAACCATTAAGTTCTGATTCTTTCTATGGCCAATATAATATTCACTGCAAGACTGTAGTCAACATATAGCAATATTATTAAAAGCTACTATTTGGAATGTACTTGAACTATTGAAAACATTTTTTTAAAAAATTAATATAACTCAGAAGGAATTTTACTATGTTAATTCCTCAAAGGAGTAAACTTTGCAAAGCTTTCAAATCTTGGTAAAGTATTTAATACACTTAAATTAGATATTTACACATGTTTAGCTTTCATGAGAATAGAAAACAAAACCAATAAGTAAAGATAAGGCTTTCTTCATATTGGCAAAAAGTCAGTTTAAAAAAACCCACAGGGTAATTGTGTACATCTGTGGTTTGATTAATAGCGTATATCCAAGGTTACATCAGTTCACGTTCCTAAACAACAAGTAAATGTTGTCGCTAGCCCCGGTCCTTGAGTCTTAAAACAACAAGCTGATGATTACATGAATCAGACACTTGGACAAGACTCAACTAATCAAAATGTCTCTGCTTTCTTAGGTTGTTTGCAAAAATTTTGGTCAGATGGTTAGTTGTTATACCTCTAGTCAGTTTGGGGTGGGCTGTGAACAGACATCATGACCAAGGCAACTCTTTTTTTTTTAAGTTTATTTTATTTTCTGTTTTTTTTTATTTACATTCAAAATCATTTTCCCTTTCCCGTTTCCTCCCTCCCCGAAAGTCCCATAAGCCCCCTTCCCTCCCTCTTTTCCCCATTCAACCCCCTCTCGCTTCTCTGTCTTATAAGGACAACATTTAACTGGGGTTGACTTATAAGGTCAGAGGTTCAGTCCATCAAGGCAGGAACAGGGCAGCATCCAGGCAGGCATGATGCAGGAGGAGCTGAGGGTTCTATATCTTCATCTGAAGGCTATTAGCAGAATACTGGCTTCAAAACAGCTAGGATGAGGGTCTTAAAGCCCACACCCACAGTGACACACATACCCCAACATAACCACACATTCTAATAATGCTGCTTCCTAGGCTGAGCATATACAAACCATCACACACACATTGCTGATATTTGGAAAGATTTTCATATAGGGGCAGCCTCCCTCTCCTTTATCAGATGATATCACGTCAGCTGTGATGAATTCTTTAGAAATCTAAGAATTCATGCACAGGAAAATGGAAAAAATTAAGGATTTGCTTGCACTTTCTTTGTTAATTTCTCATTGGTTGAAATAATCCATAGGCTAAGATCATATACAAGGGGCACAGTGCAGAAATAGCTTATGATAGACAAGCATCAAAACTTGTGTCCACTTCCTACATTTAGAAAGAAAAACTATTCATAGACTTTCTATTTTATTTTCCTGTCTGACAATAAAAATAAAAACATTGAAGATTGCTTTTTTATATAGAAAATTTTGTCTTATGCACATGACCCTGTTATTTCACAAAAGGCATTAAAGGAAAAATAGAAACTATTAAACTAAAAAAACAGAAGAAACAATGTCTAATATCATATATCTTGTCTACAGTAGTACCTACCCTAAGCCATAATTCATATTCTTAACCAGTGCTGAGGTTGCATTGTAACTTCATTTAGTAAGATTAAATTTTAAGAGGTAACAAAAGAAATAAAGACAACCCTTTAAAATCAATTCAGAGTGTCTCATATTATAACATGCCTGAAATTAAATTGATCTTGTATGTGCTGCCATGTTATTACATAGTTAACAGTACCCTTGATTTTATGAAGGCACAAAAGTAATGGTGTATCTTGCAATCTGTAGCATCTTACATTGCATGATCACGAGATGATCATCATGTGCCACTTACTAAACTTATGGTGTCAATATATTCAGCATCAGAGAGGCACTAAGTAAAGATCTCAGTATATGCCATGTGGCTTAGTTTATACTAAATGAAACCCATTGTATGCAGCAGTATTGACATTGGTTGCATTTTATTCTAAATGACATTATTTTAAATCAAAATAATAGTTTTATGGTATGTTGCTACTTGCAGCTAACAAAAGCTCTCTGCAAGAGTCATCTTCATAAACGTATCATATATAATTTGCATCTCACATATTTCAGTGGTTTATATAATAAACAGTTTTCTCAAGTTAAGTATCAGTAAAAAGCCAATATATAAATCTAATGAATCTGGAATGACTGTGAGCAAGAGTGGTTTGGTGAATATTAAGGAGGCAAATAGGCAGCATTCTGCCCACAATCCAGAGGATACAGTTTATAGAGTAGCAACTCTAGAGTCCAATTTCCTGAGTTTGAGAGCTCATTAATTTATTGTTCTTGAAAATATTGTCTTGCTATCTGGCTGGGTTTACCTCAGTTTTATGGTGACTCTTCTGTTTCAGCCTCATGAGTACTTGAATTTCAGGTGTCACCAGTCTCAACCTGAGAAGGAAATCTTAGATCATCGCATCATCACATTGCCTTTTCTTCTGGTAAAAAATTTGGAAAGTTAATAGTACCCACACAATTAGCACAGTGCATAGAATCAATCACTAGTCACATAATATTATTATAAGTCATAGTACTGATATACCTTTTTTTGTATGAAAGCTGGGGTATGGATGTAAGAGAGTTTATCAACAATAAGATACCTTTGAAAGCTAAAATTTTTGGCAAACAACATGAATAAGAGTTACTTCTCAGATGCTATCTGTGAACCATATGATAATTCCAAGTTATAAAGAAGAAAATAGGGGCAGAGTAAGGAATTTTTTGAGAGGTTTATAATAGCTTCAGTGGTAGTCAAAGAATCTCAGAATAAATTCCCTACCAACCCATGAGTTACTGAAAGTAACCATGGTCAGACTCACAGGACACAAATGAGAACAGAGAAACTACAATGTGTGGCAATTGTAGGGATTTTAGAGTCAGCAGATTCGCCATTGTCTTCCTTTTACTGTCACAGAAGGGTTTTTCTTATCCTTTCTATATAGAATGCTTCTTAACAGAAAGAAAAGAATATCATAATTAACTTCTTCCTCTTGCAACTTTCAATCTGAGATTCAAACAGGGCATGGGAAAGAAATAATCTTTGCCAGTGTTACACAACATAGTCATCAAAAAAGGTCTTAGTTAAGTCAATTAACAGCAGGGGTTGAGATCAAGACTTTGGGGTTGCTTCTGGGGAATGATCCTTTATAAAAAATGTTATTTTGTTCTTAGTGACAATTAACTTGGAAGAGTTTGTTAATTAAAGAGTGAGCAAGGTCAGTGTACAGTTGGTTTTCTCCTCCATTAAATGACTCATGATACCTATAATTTTAAGTTATGCATAGTAGGTAGTGGGCTCCTGAAAACATTCCAAAATCTATCACAGACCAGGTGTTCAAGCACATTACCATTAAACTCAAAGCATGAGCTGAAATCACAGTACATTAAAGTCAGAGACTTTTTCTATAGCTGTGCAATACACAATGTAATTTTCTTTTTCTAATACCACACAGACAAAGCAACCATTGTCTCATGATAATCTGCAAGTGAGAGCTGATGGGATAGCAATTACAAGTGCAATAATTCTCATAAGCGGACAAGGTTTGAAACATATAACCCCAAAGTGAAAGATGTTGGGATTGCCTTTGCAGAAGCAGCATGCTGACAAAGCATCTCCCTGTCTTATCTACTGTCCATTGTGCATACATCTACCTGAGCAAACCTTTCAAAGGAGGTCTAGCAACCAGGTTAACAGAATCTCCAGAAGAAGATATTAGGCTTTTAATATAGAATACTGTGTCCCACTCTGCAAGACTCTGCTTCAATACATTTGAGAGAGGCCAAGAAAAAAAAATCTGAGTTTGTATCAGATACCTTGAATAAATCTATTTTAGAAACATATTGGAAAGCCATATAGAAGCATTCCATTACAGTAAGCTAAATTTTTTTTTTTAAATTTCTTCCTAGATTCAGTTCTAGAGGCCAAGACTTAAGTGAATCTCTTGTGAGCCAGTTATATTACCTGATACCTAGCAGGCATTTGGGATGTCTGATGAGTAAATGAATGACTATGCTGGGTGCTTGGTTCTTCTGTGTCATCTATTCTCTCTCCTTGTCTTTTTGGCTCCTATAGTTCTGAGTTATGTGGTAAATACATTGGCGAGAGGACAGTCCAAAGAACAAAACTCTGAGTAACTGCAGTAGCTGTATGAAGAAGATATGAAAAGAACCTACTGAGGACCAGTGCTGGACATTGTCCATCACCTGATTCCATAGAGTCTATCAAGTTTCCTGAAAGGATGGATCTACTGCATGATTCCTGTCTGGTCAGCTATGAGTGTATTCTATGAGCATCAGCCTCTGATTCCATACATGTCCTTCCTTTTATTGATGCTAGGATCACATGATGGTGACATACTTATTTTTATGAAATGAAAAAGACACTAAAGAAAAGACATGGGAATAGATAAAATAAGTTTGCTTCATTTTTTTTTTAATCTGGGCATGACAATTCATTCCAACACACAGGAGGCTGAGGCAAGGGGATTATGAGTTTGACTACCTTAAGTGAAGATATAATAAGACTTTGTCTTAAAAACTGTTCTCTTGTTAAGTTTCTGGAACTGACATATCTGCCTGTTTGTGGATAGATATGCTTAAGTAAAAAATAAAATAAATTTTGTACAATGCAGCCCCCATCATACCTTGGCTACCTTGTACTTCCCAGGGAAACACAGGTTAATGGAAGGCACATTCACTGCCTTTATTTTCTTCACAAGGACCCTGCATGACACTGACTGATCTGGGTAACCCCTGATTGTCAGCTCTATGAATTCATCCCATCAGATGTGTAAGAAGCTTCTGATAATGGAACATTACCCAAGTTCAAGTGCATCTAATCTTATTTTTATATTCTTCATTCATATGCATGGCCTCCTGCCTTAAGATTTCATTTGAAAACATAATACTGTGTCTTACTCAAGCCACTGACTTCAAAATTTCATTTATATGTTTCTAGTCTCTAACAGGGGCAAAGGCTTTTTAGGTAACAGATGTGGAAAGAATAATTAGTGCTTCATTTTATGGCTACATGCTGTATTTATGTAATTTAAAACCTTGATCCTGCCAATTGTAGTAAATTGGTTCTTCATGACCCAATAATTCAAGATGGGTAAGCTTAAGGTATTAGGAATATGTAGTTTTAGTTTCTGATCTCCTTCATAAATTCTTCATAAGATGTATTGTGCATATACCTGGACAATAGTGAGATACTGAACAAATAGAATTATACATGTTTCAGGCCATCTTTGTTCTGGAGAGAAAGCGTGGTTACAGGTATAGTAAACTACTCCTGTACTCCACTATAACCCCATCTCTTGAAGAGGGTACATTTCATGTAGCACCTTATGCTCCTGCCCTACATCATCTTACCAGAGACCATAGATTACTAATATAATCCTTTCCCATTGTGGCTATTCTAACTTCTCTCAGATTAAAGCACATCTTAAGCTAACACACCAATACCTTGTACTTACTAAGTACTTCATCATTACAAGAGGAGTAAGCAAACAAAGAAAAAAAAATGTCCCAGCATAAAAAAGAGTGAGTGCTTAAATACCTACTGCAGTGGTTTTCAACCTTCCAAATGCTATGATCATTCAATAAAGTTCCTCATGTTGTAGTGAACCATAACCGTAAAATTACATTCGTTTCTAATTCATAAATGGAATTTGTAAATAACTCTGTTTTCTAATGGCCTTAGGTGATCCCTGTGAAAGAATTGTTTGACCCCTAAAGGGGTCGTGATCCATAGGTTGAAAAATACTGATCTACTGAATATGTCAGCATTCCAAGATTCTGTCATTGTTGAACTTAGATCTTGGGATGAGGGATACAGAACTGAAAAAACTATAGTTGAATAAACACATAGGCAAGCAAGCTAACGTCAAGTTACAAACAACCAAGCAGAATTAAGTTTTTAAAATGTTCACTTATGACTATTGTGTGTGAGATGTGGGAGAGGCATACATGACAAAGCAGACAGGTGTAGGAGAGAACAACATTGTGAAGTTCTCTTCATCCTCATTTTTATGTATTCCATGGATCAAACTCAGGCTGTCAGAATTTGGCATAAGGACTTTCATTCAATATGTTGTCTGTACAACACTCAACATGAATTTAGTGCTTTGAGCACACAGGCTGGGAAGATGAGGACAGCTATGTATAGGACAGTCAAAGAAGTTCCCTTTACTCAGAAAAAGAACATTACAAAAAAGGGTGAAGACATAGCAAGGCTCCACTTGCACCCCAAGAAACCAGTCATTTATTCATGTACATTCACTATTAGCTAAAGTTGAAATGATATAATGCATCGCTCCTCAGTCATTCGCATATCTTCCTTGGCATTTACTTAGTGCATTAAATAAAAATTTGGACATTGAAAATGCATAGATAATCTGAATGGATAGCCCTTGTCTTGCAGAGAAACAAAGACAATCTTAGAGACAGTGGGTAGCCTACCAAATTGTAGCACAATTCAGTGCCTTTGAAGTCTGCAGAGGAGAGGAGGGAAAGACGGGAGTATGATTAGATAATTCATTCTGGGATAGTCAAACACTAAACCCTGCATAAGGTGAGGTTTGCTTGACTTCTGGAAAGGTAAATGATTGTTGGCTAGGAAAGTAAAAATGTAACAAAGTCTAAGCTTTGTAGATATGTAATACATATCGTGAACAAGCATATTGTTTGGCAAATTTGAAGTCTGATACAGAGTCAGATCCATTGACTCCAAAGCCAGACATCTGTAGGTATCATTTCCTCCCATTTTCCTTAATAATATAAATACACTCTTAGATAGCTATTACCTTAATATTTGAGATTCCTTTGAATGTAGCACAGTGTCCTTTCCTCGGGAGCTCACCAATAATTTTAGGTTTTCTTTCTTATTTCATGAGACAGAAAGATGTTTCCCATGTTTCATAGATCCTGCAAGATACTTAGGAGCAATTTTCTTATATTCGGACTGTGCAAAGGCATTGCAATTCATTATTCATCCCAATGAGGAAACCGAGGCACAGGAAAGAAGCCACCTTCCTCCTTGTCAAGCCTCTTTCCATTGTCACGGAAAACAATTTGCTCAGGTTCTGCTTCAAAGGTAGTGTTCATGTCACAATGCTGGGGCAGAGCTGGCTATAAATCAGGCTGGCAGCCCATCGAGCTTGTGTTTTTGGCTGGTGTGAGGACATTGAAGAAAGGTTTGTATTAAGATGCTCTGTGATTTTGGCACAAGAGCTGTGGAAACATATGGGCCCCTGGAGAGGTTAGCAACATGAGCAAGAAATAAGAGGATGAGATTCAACTGGAAAAATGCTAACGAATACATCTGGAGACAAACAAGCAGAATCAGGCATGGGTAATGGGAAGCAGAGCAGCAGGGGCTATGAGAGTTTGAAGAAAGTGGACAGTTTATCATGAAGACATTGCCAAGAAAAGATGGAAGCAGATGAGCAGGAATCGCTTGAGCTATGCATGTAAAAAGGAGGAGAGACAAAAACAGCCTTTGCATGTCTGATGTTTGGGATCTGCAATGCCGTTTTCACTTTGCATCTCCGCATTTTAAACAGAGGCCACCTTGGGCTGGGGAATTCAGGGAGAGCAAAGGACCCACAGAATTTAATACCAGAGGGGATGAACTCAAGGGGAACAAACACACACTCAAATAAGTTCTAACATTGCTACAAGTCTGAAATTGTAATCGTAGCAAAAAGGGATGGAAAGAAAATGTTCAAAAATGGAGAAGCCAGGGGTGAATGTGACACTTGTCAATATGATGCAGGGCACTGGGTACCCATCATTATTTCTTCAGCCTGTGTTCCCATTAAGAAACAGATATCTTAAAACATGGACACCCTGGGACTGAGGCCCAGTCCAGCTACCATGGAAGCTGATACTGTGTTGTCAGAGCTCTGGGCCTCAAAGGCAGCTGGGTGCATTCCTAACTGTCCACTCTTACTTGACGATCAGTCATGAATGAAGTCTGGGCATGTCATGTGGTGTCCATTCTCCGTGAAATGCAGCAGACCTCAATTCCACAGCTAAACCTACAGAGCAGGAAAATAACACCATTTCCCAAATTCCACTGTATTTTTATCTCCGTTTGTCATTGGATACTGGGTGGACTGTAAGTGACCCAGGTATGTCTTAGCAATTTCTCAACCAAATGCTGTTTCCCGATAACCATCTATCAGGGAAACAGTCTCTCCCATTATCTTTTTCTAACTGCTTGAAACAGATGGTACTTTATACCTTAAATTTATGTCCAACTCATTTCAACTACCGCTGCCCTGTGATTTGGGACTTGAGGTCGGAGAGGAAAAAGCACGTTCACATCGTGAAGTGTGCAAAACTGTGTTTGATTTCATAGAGGAGCAGGTGATGGTGATTTGATAGGGTACATGTTTCTTTGCAATAAAGGTTGATGACCTTGGTGAAAATACTGCATGAGAACCTACCAGGACTGTGCTGTGGCACAAAATTCTCAAATGGAACTCATATATACTGCTATACTCTGTAAGTGACAGGAATTGAATCAAGACACCACCCTGCTGTATGTAAGCCTCGTGCTTACTCAATCGGTGTTGTTACACCAGAATATTTGATTCTGAGCACTTTATAAATATAAAAGGTATGAGAGAGGCTCTGATATGAATAATGAGTCACTGGGAGTCATATTAACACAATGCTCATTTAGCAAATAATAATATTGTGTTCTCTCTAGGGCCTATTACCTACATCAGTGGCTCCTAACCTCTCTAATGCACACATTCTCATTTTGTGGTGACCCCTAAACATAAATTTATTTTTGTTACTACTTCATAATGGTAATTTTACTGCTGGCATGAATCATAATGTAAATATCTGATATGTAGGAAGTCTGATCTGTGATCTCTGTGAAAGGATTGTCCAGCCCTCAAAGAGGCAGTGGCCCATAGTTTGAGAACTGCTGACCTACAGTCACAGATTATCTTTCCCTTTAAAAACACTGAGTATGAATTTCTTTTCATGACATGGATATCAAGCTACATATTAGAAGCTTCTCCTTGCAGTTAGCTACCAGTTAATGCAGAAACCCCACACATGTAGAGAATAAAAGACTGTGGAATCCTCAGACCAAAATAGGACCTTCATAGCACACCCCTCTCTGCAAATCAGGGTTCTTTAAAGAATAGGGGTCAGAAAAATCATAAGAGCCAGAAGTGGTCAATAATATGAAGGTAACAGTGCTTTCCAGACACATCAGGGCAGAAGCACATATGAACTCACAGCAACTGTAACAACATAAATGAGACTTTCACAAAGCACTACACAAGATCTCAGCATGGAGGTGGGGAGGTGGAAATGAAATTCCAACATTACCTGAGGAATTAGTACTTGACAGCTCCTGTGAGAGCTACGGTCAGTTTTCTTTGATGATGTGACCCTTGGTAGGTCTCCCACTTGCTCAGACAGATCACATTCCCAGGAATAGCCAGGCAACACAAATTTGTTTGTTGTTGCACTATTTACAGGAGTCAAGAAAAGCAAACATCAGAAATGTCCTTCAACGAATTAATGGATAATGAATACATAGTGCATATCTTGTCACACATTATTCTTTGAGATGTTATTTCTGAGATGATAGACAGATAGATAGATAGATAGATAGATAGATAGATAGATAGATAGATAGATAGATAGATAGATAGATAGGTAGGTAGGTAGGTAGGTAGGTAGGTAGGTAGATAGATAGATAGATAGATAGATAGATAGATAGATAGATAGATAGATAGATAGATAGATAGATAGATAGATAGATGATAGTATCTACAATTGAAAATCTGAGACTACCAAAAGATTTCATCTTCAGTCCATAATGACTCCACAGGTGGTAAATATAGCTAAGCCTCGTCTGGACACAATTTCACATTAGATCTTTTGACTTGGAGATTTTCATTTGACACTAAGAATAAAAAAGAAAATCTATTGCATTTTCAAATTGACTGTAAGTATCAAATAACTTATCTAAAACTCATCATAATTTTTAATTCTTTTTTAAATGTATGGAATTATTCTCTCTCAATTATCTTATTTGTTAATTAAGTATAATATTAATAGATATAGAATGAAATTTGATTTTGAAAACCAAACTATTAGAAAGGTAACACTGAGACCTAAGAACTAAGCAGTTATCATAAATTTCAATGGTAGTATCTGACTTCCCTATGTCTACATATATAATATGTTTATGTGTGTGTATATATACATATATGTGTATATGTGTGTGTTTCATATTTCTTCTGCTTATTGCAATTTTGTTATGCTTATTATTTAAAAATACTGAGATGCATATTTATATATATATGTATATGCATATATATGATCCTTTATTTTCTGAAGCACACAATGCTTATCTCTATTGATGGACTAATTGTAAAGGTCCATGAAGGCCTTGGATGTCAGCCATGGGCTTGATATAACATTTCTGAAATCACACACACACGAATTTTACCAAGTTGAAACAACATTACTGGAAACTTGAAATTTCTCAATGCATTTCCAAAATCCTGAAGGAATTTCTATTACCGAAAAGCTCAGATAAAGTCTTAAAAAAACATTGTCTATATGAAATGGCAGAATCTGAAGATCAGGAGCACTGATGAGCTTTCTGAGATGTGGTTTTGATGCATGCTCTATACCTAGAAAGTTACTACTGGATGTATCTAATTATTCTGAATTGAAAAAGTGCTTTTCTGTGCCACCAGTGAACCAAACACTAGAAGACATATGTCCAATAGATAGTCATCATGGAAGTAAAATAGACTGAAGCTTGTACAACAACCATCTACTTACTGGCAAGGAGGCTTTGATATACTTACTGAGTGTTTCTAAGCCTTAAAGTTATATCTTCAAGGCAGAATAATCTTAATTTCTCTCTTGTGCAAATGCTATTAAAATATATCTAAAGACTTAGAACCAGGAAATAGAAAAAGATGAAGACAGTACACTTTAACTATTATTTATATAGTTATTGTCATACTATAGATGGTGCACTGATTATCAACTCTCACTACTGTAAATCTCTCTCTCTCTCTCTCTCTCTCTCTCTCTCTCTCTCTCTCTCTCTCTCTCTATTCTTCCTTCTCTCTCTTTCCTAAGCCTTAGAATGCCTAGAAGCCTGGTAAGTACTTTTTTTGATATTTCTTTGACTTTTAGCTTAGACTCTATCCTAGTTGAAATAGGAAAGGCAAATCAGAAAGGGATTTCTTTTTGTCAGCCTTCAGTGGAAGACACATCAGCAGGAAATAGTCATTGTTTGTTAGAGTTCAGAGCACTCTTTGGACATGATCCCTTGAATACAGTTCTGAAGATGTGGATCTTTTTGATTATCTGTAGAAATTCCTCTAATTCCTGCCCTTCCTGATTCCTATAAAGCCAACAGCTTTAAATGATCTCCCCATGGTTTTATTAACAGCAAAATTCCTTGTGTGAAATCCTCCCTGTGTGAATATCCGGACTTGTACCCACCTGAGAACATCCTGAATATACTTTCTGCTCCTTCTACAAGAATGATTTTGTTTGACTCAGTGGTGCCTAGTTGATGATGAATGAGCAGGAAATTCCAACTTGCTCATTGGGTATGAATTTGAGCCAGCCCGCTATCTCAGTCTCCAAGTAAGAAAGTCACTAGACAGAACACAGAGGGATTCGAAAATATATCCTCATTAAGAGATGAGTAATGAGAAAAATCGTCACCACTGTTTCAACAAATTGTAATGTACTGCAACCTTGCAATCATGGGGCAGAGGAAAACAAAATATGATTTTTACAAAGTATTCTAATACATATGAAATAAAATAACAATATTTCAAAATAAATACCTCAAGAAAATAACAATTAAAATATGAAGCTGGCATGCTTTTTTTACTCTTTGTCTCTGAGCAGCTTGGTAGAAAATTTATATTTTCTATATTTACACATCCAGTACTTGGCATGAATTTGGGCATAAGCATATTTTTTTTGAACTGAAGCGAATTTCAGAAAATCAGAGTTAGCTTGTATTATGTTAGGATCATCAATGTACTCCGAAGGTCCTTGTGCTTGGTCTCCAGCCTCAATTTCTACCAGAAGATCCTGTTAGAAGGGGCATGTGGGAATGGTACGGAAGGGGAGAGAGTTTACTAGGGGCGTGTAAGGATGTTGAATATCTAGCCTAGACTTTCCTTTTTGCTTCCCTCTCAGTATCAGTTGGACCATCTTTGCTTTCCTGTGAACTCTATACCTTTATGTTGCACCTAAACACTGCTTCAGACATTGAAAGCCAAGTGTCTATGAACTATATTCTCTACAAGCATATATCAAAAGTAATTTATTCCTCCTTTTGAGATGATAAGCTAGATATTGTGCTACTGACATGGCAATCCGATTCAACCTGCTTGGTTTCCTCAGAAGACACAACTGCTACTGTGTATATCATCAGCCTGGCTCCAAGTTTCTCTGTGTTATTAACCTTGATCATATTTTCCAGTGTCAACCTCTGCCACATGGAGTCTCCTCTTGGAGTATCCAACAGCACAGGCTCTTGGTTCCCTTCCAAGAACAGGGAACCACCTTCTCTCCATTATATGTGAACAAGCCAGGTTTAATCGGCAGGCTTTTCTCGACTGGCACCCATTACTTTTGATGTTCTTGGTTTCCTAAAATAAAAGTTTTTAAAAATTTAAGAAAGTTTAATTATTTAAAAGATGTGCTTTAATTTAACTAGAAGGTTACAATAATGTTTCCTTCCTATTAGAACTGACAGAAGAGCTAGAAGTTATGGAGAGTGTTACACTGTGATGAGATAAGTCTTTCTTCTCGGAGACATAATTAACTTCTTTGAGAAGGCATACTAAGTATAAATGCAAGGACATTTATTTGAAAACTTCTGAAGGTCTGAGATTCCGCATTGTTAAATCCAGGCAATGAATTTTAACTTCTCTTAAAAGATTTCAACCCTTACCTCTTCTGCTCTGTGTATTTTTGGTTTAAATGGACTTTGAACCTATCTCTAAGAAACTATGGTAGAGGACTCGATAGCTTATTTAGAGGTTAAGAGTACTGGCTTCTTTTCTTTCTTTTTTTTTTTTAATTTAATTTTATTTTATTTTTTTAATTTACATTCCAAATCACTTCCCCTTTCCCGTTTCCTCCCTCCCCGAAAGTCCCATAAGCCCCCTTCCCTCCCTCTTTTCTCCGTTCAACCCCCTCTCATTACTCTGTCCTGGCGTTCCCCTACATCCAGTCTTTCCAGGACCAGGGGTCTCTCCTTCCATCTTTTTAGAAATCTATTGATATGCTGATTGTGTCTAGGGTATTCTGAGATTCTGGGTCAATATCCCCTTATCAGTGACTTCATACCATGTGTGATCTTTTGTGATTGGGTTACCTCACTAAGGATGATATTTTCAAGTTCTGACCATTTGCCTAGGAATTTCGTGAATTCATTGTTTTTAATTGCAGAGTAGTATTCCATTGTGTAAATATACCACATCTTCTGAATCCATTCCTCCGTTGAGGGACATCTGGGTTCTTTCCAGCTTCTGGCTATTATAAATAAGGCTGCATGCAGAAGAATGCAAATTGACCCATCCTTATCTCCTTGCACTAAGCTCAATTCTAAGTGGATCAAAGATCTCCACATAAAACCAGACACACTGAAACTAATAGAAGGGAAACTAGGGAAGAACCTTGAACATATGGGCACAGGGGAGAATTTCCTGAACAGAACTCCAATAGCTTATACTCTAAGATCAAGAATAGACAAATGGGACCTCATTAAATTACAAAGTTTTTGCAAGGCAAAAGACACCGTCAAAAAGACAAAGCGGCAACCAACTAACTGGGAAATGATCTTTACCAACCTTACATCCGACAGAGGGCTAATATCCAAGATATACAAAGAACTCAAGAAGTTAAACTCCAGAGAGGCAAGTAACCCTATTAAAAAATGGGGTACAGAGCTCCACAAAGAGTTCTCACCTGAAGAATATCTAATGGCTGAGAAGCACCTAAAGAGATGTTCATCATCCTTAGTCATTAGGGAAATGCAAATCAAAACAACCCTGAGATTCCATCTCACACCAGTCAGGATGGCTAAGATCAAAAACACAGGAGACAGCAGTTGTTGGCGAGGATGTGGAGAAAGAGGAACACTCCTCCACTGCTGGTGGAATTGCAGGCTGGTACAACCACTCTGGAAAGCAGTCTGGCGGCTCCTCAGAAAACTGGGCATGACACTTCCGGAGGATCCGGCTATACCACTCCTGGGCATATACCCAGAGACTTTACTGGCTTCTTTTCTATAGGACTCGATTTCAATTCCTAGCACCTACAATTCAGCTCACAGCTACCCATCAGCCCATTTCCAGGGGTCTAACATCCTCTTATGGCCTCTTTGAAAACTCATGTTTTCCCAGAATCATGCATTCAAGCAAAAACTACCATACACATAAGCTGAAAAAAAGTGGAGAAAAAAGATCATACTCTTTAAAGCATCCCCTTCCCTGACTGGGCAAACAGAGGACCAGATCTATTAAATCTCTACTTTTTTTTATCTTCAGGAAATGGCAGTGGTAATATGATTATCAGCAAAGTCCTGCCTTTCAAATATCTCTGGTCCATAACTAATTACTAAGCTTTCTGTGTCCTTAGAAGAAAAGAAATCTCTGTTTCAACTGCTTTCTGTATATTTTTTTATTTTGTGGTTCCAAAGCCCAGTTCTCAGTCTTAATCTTATTCCTGATACACAGCTCATTTGCAATACCCATTCTCCATAGAGTTTAACAGTAGTTATTGCCACAATTCTCAGGTTCTATATTTTAAGAAAAATGTATCTTACAGATGAGTGTTTACATAAAAGAAGAATCCAGAGGATAAGGACTTCAAGATGATGGATCATCCAATAATTACAGCAGTCAAACCTACTAATGACCCACCCGAAAAAGCTTGTGGATAGAGTGTTGGTTTTATATAACCACACTGAATTTCAAATGAAACACAGTTATCATAGTGAAACAGAAGGTTAATGTGGCGTTCTTGTGTCTCAGTGACAAAAGGATTGAAGGCATCAGTCAAGAAAGAAATGTAGGATATATAATAGATGCTGCCTGTCTGCAACTGCAGATGTCAGGATTGCCGGAAAAGGGCCATTCTTCATGCACATACAAGCACACTGTAAACAGAAGCATTAATGCTTTTTGGATTCAGGTGAGAGCTAGAATTTTGCACGTCTGTGTTGCAATAATCCATCACTGTCTGCAACATGGCACTCTGGCACTTTTCTGTATGAAATAGAACAATTAGAACTAATGATTTTCAGTGTTCACAATTTCAGAATGCTTTATAATTTTTCAAACTGAGCAGTTCAATCTTAAACAGGTGGGAGATAAATCAACACTTGCTTCCTTTTGGAAGGAAGTTTTTTATACCCTTTGTCTAATAAAAGAATTCAATTAGATAAATCGAGGATAGAAAGAACAGGGTTACCATTGGCTAAAGAAGTCTAAAATATTTATGTGTTTTATAGATCAGAGACACCCCATACTTTCATATCACTTCACTGAATCTGGAAGTCCCTGCAAGAAATTTGAAAATTCCCCTCCATTCCCCCCAGCTTGATTTGCTCATAAAGATAATTGTTAAATTTTCTGTGCATTATGTAGTCACTGAGTCCCAATAAGCATACATCAATAGTGTAGACTCTGGAAGGATAATAAGCTTAGTTTTCTGTTATTGATACTATAAAGTCTTTGCAACAAGTGAGGTTAATCTGGAGATACTAAATGTTGTATGTGATTGGCCTCATCTCTAACACTAGTCCAGTAGTTTCTGATACCCATGAGGAAACTAATCCAATTTTCCTATGGATTTTGGCAGTGGGGAGATACACAAACAAGTCCAGTGACTGGTGGCATCTGTGAACACAACAGGAGTGCCACCACTTTATAATGGTAATGGAAATAGCAGTGTATTCTGTAATTTCCCTCACAATGTAAACTCTTTGGAAGGCAAAAGATGCATGGATCATCGAGCTCTGATCAATCTGTAATCCACAGATCACACAGCTTTATTGTCATTAAGCATAAAGAGAACACTCCACTCCCTCACTAAAATGCAATTTTTAATTATTATATACTTTATATCATTCTGAAAATGTGACCAAATGTGTTATTATTAGTGGTCATATCACTGAGTCCCAATAAGTGTATATCAATAGTGTAGTATTTGTATCAAACTCTGTGGCTCAGTGTTTCTCTCTTTACTAGAGAAGTAAGGCAAACATTTTACAAAACATTCTCTAGGTCTCAATGCTGACATTTTTTTCTCCATACTGAAAGAGGCATTTTAGTATGAAATCAAAATATCATTGTGAAATCTTTAGGACAGCAAGAACTTGATCACGAGTTTCAGAGGTCAAAACTACTAAGACACAACTGAGAGAGAAATGAAGATCTCACATTTTAAAATTAAAACCATATTTTACTGTGAGATATAATATATCTTTAAGAGAGTGCTGGGGCTTATAAAGGAAGGGACATGACTCTGTGTGTAGAAGGGGTTTCCAGGAATCAGTGGCTATAGGCTCAGTGACACTATTTCAAACCATTCTGTAACTCATGGTTATTGGGGTTCACTACGGGAGAAGCAAGATGATGGATGGAAAGTAAAACATATGTATTTATGGCAAATATTCAAAGATCCATTTAAAAAGAAAAATAGGTACTATCAGATAATGTAGTCTATAAATCACTACAAATAGGAATAGCAAATATTTGTAGTCAAACACCCAAGAAAGGAAAACAGAGCAGGAACGGTAAAGAATAAAAGCCAGACCTGAGTTCTGTGTATGTTGTCTACATTGGCTGCGGTCCATACTAGCAGTTAGCGAAGGCACTGGTCCAGACAGATACAGACACCTCCCGAATAAGCAACTAGTTCCCTTGAACTTTCCTAACGGTCTTAGGTTCAATCCTGGATATATGAAGAATTAGCTATGAATGTGAGAAAATTGATTTTCAACTTACCAAGCCTCTGTTTTCTCCATTGTGAAATAAAATCTTCTTTAGAATTATAATACTGTATTGCTAAGATAACAAATGTAAATTACTCATGTACTTAGTATTATTATGACCCACTTTTATCATTATTTGTATCTAAACTGTGGGATATATAACAGCCCAGATTCAGAGTAAGAAGTCCGGTGGTCTGGGTTAGGGTACATAATCCAAGAAGCAGAGACCAAATGACTATGAGTGATTTCTGTGCCAAAGTATTATTTCCTCTAATCTGTTCTGTGTTTGTGAAATAACAAGACATAAGAGACATCTTATGTCATAATATAAGAACATCAGAAAGTAAATACATAAACATCATATGTAATATAAGAACATCAGAAAGTAAATACATAAACATCCAATATTACCAGAGCCTTAAAGAAAAAATGCCAACACATCATACGATAGCCAATATGAAACTCACTTTTATTTGAGGGAAAATAATCCACTTGGATGTAAACATAGTCAGACAATGCATTGAGAAAATAACCACCTGTCTGATTTTTCAGCTATCACTGATGGGAATTCTGAATACTATTCTGCAATTAAAAACAATGAATTCACAAAATTCCTAGGCAAATGGTCAGAACTTGAAAATATCATCCTTAGTGAGGTAACCCAATCACAAAAGAACACACATGGTACTCAGTCACTGATAAGGGGATATTAACCCAGAATCTCGGAATACCCTAGACACAATTCGCATATCAATAGATTTCTAAGAAGATGGAAGGAGAGACCCCTGGTCCTGGAAAGACTGGATGTAGGGGAACGCCAGGACAGAGAAGTGAGAGGGGGTTGAATGGGAAAAAGAGGGAGGGAAGGGGGCTTATGGGACTTTCAGGGAGGGAGGAAACGGGAAAGGGCAAATGATTTTGAATGTAAATAAAAAAAACTTAGAAAATAAAATAAAATTAAAAAAAAAAGTATTGAAAGGCTGAGCTTGCTCATGGTGCTCTGGTCCTACAGCATGCTTGGTGGAGGTGCTGAAGACTCAAGGCAGTAACCCTACAGAGCTACAGGTTTTATCCCTATGAGTGACAGAAAAGCTCTGAGTTTGCAGCACCAGTGACAGCTGTTAATCTGCTATCGGTCAGTCTTGCAGAAGTCAATGAACAAATCTTTCCCCCTTACTAGTTTCAGCATGACCAAAGTAGCCACATAGTTAGATTCAAATTAAAAGTTCAACTCCTATCTTAAAAAATTAAAACCAGGGGTAAAAGAAGTGGCATATAGAATATTAGCAACTTTAAAAATTTACAGATGTTTTTGGGATTCAAAGTGCTGAGATTCTCTGCAATCTGTTATCCAACCAAACTATGCTGCTAGGGACTCAATTGATGGCACAATCTTTTGATATTTTTATTATTATTTAGGGGAACTTTGCAAATGAAGTCACATAATAAAGAGCCCTTGATAAATGGAGCCCCATGATGTCATCTAGGAAGTAGCCCACAGTAATTCTATGGTATATGCTTCTAGAAAATTCTCTCCTCCAGGAAGCTAGATGACTCAGAGAAGAGTGGAGAATAGGGGCCTAAATAGTGGGGTTGAAACTGTAGTACATTAAAAAAAAACTTCTCTATTTTCATTTCATTTTATAAGGAGAATAAATTACAAAAAATTAATATAAAAATATAACAAAAAATAAAAACCTGGCATTAACTTATGACTCAACATTAAATACTCATATTCTACAGCTATGCATACATAATTGCATGTATATATTATAAAGTAGGCTTATATATAAATATCTGACTGCTGCTTCTTTTCATTCCCCATATACAATAGATGCCTTCCATCTGAAACAATCACAACCAGTAACTGGCCAATTAATCAAGCTAAGCAGTAAAACAGAGAATAATTTAAAAACACATTCATTCCTCCTATGCTTTAGTTCCACTTAAGACATATCAGTGTGCATTCATTAGCATTGCTCATCATGTAAAACCAAAGTAGTCTCTCTGCATTCAGCTTTCAGAAAAGATCACGCTGTATGTGACATGCAATGCTGTATTTCCTTTGTCTTTCTTATGTCATTAAATGAGAAGGAAAATACAGAAGTTGTAGAGAGTCAATATGAGCCCAGAAAGTAGGAATTCTGCAGTATCTTTTCCAACTTTATATTTGTCAAACCACAAATATTGTGATAAATTTTAGAACCTCGTGACTCCAGAAAAATACCTGAAATGCTTTTTCTCTGCATTGACAGCTAATTTATTTACATAATATTTAACTGAGAATGCAATTAGAATGGCAGTGATGACTGTCCTGAAAGTACTCATTGACTTATACCAAGGTCATTTTCAGAGGTAAGAGCAGATAGAAACAGAAAAAAAAAAGGAGAGAGGTGTAAGGTCCGTGGACAGTTCTCAGTAGGTTTAAGGGTAGAGTAACTGTTATTCTGGTGACTTGGTTACACAGAACCTGGTTGTCGTATCTCCTATAACTGTCAGCTTTATCATGTTTCAACAATGAGGAAGTTCCCTGGTATTTAACTAAAAAGAACTGTTATAGGTGTTGGAAAAGACAGGCAATTCTCCACCAATGTTAAAATACCTCCAAAGTGGCATGATTACGGTTTTAGTAATTGTTTTAATAAACCTAGTAGCATCTGTCTATAACCTTGAGCTTTTAGCATGAAGGATATGGTTGAAGCTATGATTTGCAGTGGAGCAAGGATTTGACTTTATAGCAACAGATGACTATCTTCCCCCTACTGAAACCAATCCTTCTGCTTCTAAAGCATTGGGATCTACAACAGTCCACCCTCATCCATGGGTTTTGTATGAATACTCAGTAAGCTTTCTCTGTGCTTAAAGCCATCTAAGATTGAATAATGACCTATGTTTGATCCTCAGAACCTATGCAGCTTGTTCTCTGACCTCCATACACACACACACACACACACACACACACACACACACACACACACACACACACGCACACACACACACACACGCCATATAAAAAGCTTAGGAGGAAACACTGATGTGTGTTGATGTCCTTATGTCAGATCTATATACTCTAAGGTTCTGAAGTTTTCACACTTTACTACCAACATACCTTCTCAGGAGTCAGCATTGTTCTCAGTAATGTGCATGGCCAAAGTGCTAACCAGTACTCAGTGACGGATTCATTAACAAAGGCATTAATGCACCTAATAACCCTTAATTGTAAAACAGACTGTTCACTATGAATGTTTTACTCCACAACATTTACCACATTATTTACTGTCAATTAGTTGCTGAGGAATAGCAATCATTATCTCGTGGTCAAAGGCTGCTATAAAAGAGCTAAGTACTACACTATTGATGATCTTGCATTTGTTTTCCAAGCCTATGTGACTGGAACAATAGTCATATGATTATTTTCTCAACACACTGTATTTCACTTCTGTCATTTTGTCTTGTACCTATGGTATATTTCTTATATTTATCTACTGCCAATTAAAAGGAGCACCAATTCCTTGCATCTCACTCAAACAGGTTGGCTGCTCTTCCAAACTAAAAGTTCCAAATAGAAGCATAGTTTAAAGGTGTGTGTGTGTGTGTGTGTGTGTGTGTGTGTTGTATATAAACATCATCATATACCCAAGATGGTGAATTTGCATTTATATGTAGATGCAGATATGGGCACATATTCTGGTATATTTCTAACAAGAATTTCTTTCTTTAAGATTCATCTTTCTTTATGGTTCCACCCGATGTAGAAGGAGATATGCTTCTAGAGTAACAGACAAGCCTCTTTCTCTCATGTACTATATTTATTAGGTCTTTATACCATTAAGAATTTACTTCTAAAATGTCCCTCACTTCTCTAGCCCACTTTCTATCTGCATGGCTTTTAATCTGGTGTTGTATTTTTTCATGCAGATTTCACAGGTTTATTTTTTTTTCTTAAAGAAACCCCATACATGATAGCCCCCTGTTCCTTATAAAATATGTTCTTGTGACTCCTATTTAATATATGTTTTTATCAACAAAAGAAGAATTAGACCAAGCTGAAAATGAAGATCATGACGGGAATGATAAACCCTTGCCATGTGAAACAGGAGGTAATGTTGCAGATTTTATTCTTAAAGCTGGTTCCAGTCATATCTGGAAAACATAATACACAAAAGACATGAGCAAGTCAAGTTGTCTACAGAAATCTGATTTTTTTAAGTCATGGATGAAATAAGTTCTAAATAAATGTAGTGTTGAAAGAGATTATATTTTTTTTTACAGGCTACATTTCATCTGTCCCCCAAGTCACATGTGAAAGCCCTGATTTTCAGTAGAGCAGAATGTGACTCTATCACTCTTATATCAGGGATTAAGTCGAAATGAAGCTGTTGAGGTGGGCTCTATTCCAATATGTCTGGTGTCTTTTTTTAAATGAAGAACCTGGGATAGGCACGATGACAACACAATACACATAATTATAAAATAAACATTTTGACAAAAAACTTATAAGATTTAAAATATTTACAAAATTACAAGGGAATGAGCATGATCCTCAGGTTTATGAAATACCATGGGATACACAGTGACAGACAGCTCTCTGTAAGCCAAGGGAAAAGCCCCGGGAGAAGCCACCCTTCCTGCCAGTATCCCCAGACCTGTGGGAAGATGCTTCTGTTAGCTAAGTCACTCACTTGTGCTATTTTTATTTTTTTGTTAGAACAACACCAGAAATCTAATAGAACCTTTCTCCCTCACTCCTGGGAAGGAATGATGGATGGTCTTTTATTTGGTCACCCTACTTCCTCACATAAAACAACGTGGGAGGAAAGAGGTTTCAAACTGGAAAGGATCCAGGGCTGTGTGAGTCTCATAGGAGATCATGCTAACAAAAGGTTTGTAGCAATTAAACTTTAAAAAGCCTTCCAAGATCTCCCAAATTTAATGTGCAGCATTGCCTAAAGCCAAGTACCAGCAAACATATCCCCTGCAGAAATGTACCTTCTTTGTTCCCTCTGGAATCTAATCATTTACTTGACAACCTCTTATCTCAACTGGAATACCAAGATAGAACCTTGTAGTGGCTGAGATGAAACTGTAATGAACCTTGTTGGGAATATAAATTTAAATGATACTAATACTGATACTAATTCTATTACTACTATTATTCTGCTACTACTAGTAGTAATAATAACAATAACAACAACAAGCTCAGCTAGCCCAATATGTCAAATCATAGACACATCTCAGATAAAAAGGAAGTTAGACACAAAATACATTTTATCTCAAGAACCTAAACCCAAAATTGAATTATCTGTTAGACTGTATGACAGACTAAGGGATGGATTCTGTACTGGCCTTGGCTCTTCAGCACACCTACCCAAGGTCACCTCCCTTTCCTGATGACCACAGGCTCAGAAACTTTACTGTCTCCTATGGTGCCTATTTCTAATCACTTGCTGAGCAGTGGGAGTGATTGAAGGCTCTCATCAGGGCTATTGTGGATAATAATCCTTCAGAAGAATGTACTGTCCATCAGTCCATAAGATGCATTGTACTGGAAAGTCAGTGCTAAGAGATTGATCTGTGACTTTTCTTAAAACTTTTTTGTCACTTTCAGTGTTTAATTTTCCACTCTACATAATGTTCAAATGGTTCCTGAAAGCTTTTGTTAGGGTTGAATAACACCTTGTTAAAATTTGCTAGGATGCCTACCCTCACTCACTGAACTCTTCATAACTCTCACTACCCCCCTTTTCTCCTCATATGTCTGAGGAAACCTTGACACTATATGAATTTTTGTGGTCCTTGATAAGTAACGCTTTCTCTAACCCAATCAACAAATGTAAAAAGGTAAAGCTGGAAATCCCCAAATTAAATGAATCATCTGCAGATTCAAAACTCGCAGCAGGCAGAGAAGTTCTAAAATGATGGTCATAACAGGAGGAGATGCTGAGGACAAGCTCCTTGGATGCTGTGGGTACCATTTGGTCACTGAAAGCAGCCACACTCTTTTCCACTTTACCTTCCATTCCGCTACAAGCAAACTGGCTCCAATGTGACTTCCCACAAAGTCCCTTTCAAAATGTAAATATGTAGGTTGAAAAGGATAATAAATTAATTTATGAGATTGGGGATCTATGCTATTTCCCAGAAGGAAAAAAAATCTACATATCATTTTCTTCTAATGTAAGATAGGGAAATGATGACTGAGAATTGAAGAGAATAAGTCGGGAATAAGGATTGCAGGGAAGGGCTCTTTGTGACCAATGTTAATAATCACTGTAGAAGGTCATTATTTTGACTAAGTTCCTGCTTTGGGTCTCAACAGATCTGATTAAATATTAAAAGTGAGTCACCTATGCTTAAGTTCTGTCATAAATCCAAACTAAGTTATCTGGTTTTAGGGAAGCTAGAGAAAAGAAGTCATAGTGGCAAGGAGCCCTTCTCCATTTTAGCCCTCATGACAAGAGCAATAGGAAACCTGGAGTCAACCAGGACACATTCTGATATTCTGATTCCATGGCCCCATGGCATCCTGCTGTTCTGATTCCATGGCTCCATCCTTCGTAAAAAATAATATGCAAATGATCAATCCATGCCCTGACTTTTGTTTCAGCTTTTCTCTGTCTCTAAAGCTTCCTATGCTGTTTTATGACATGAAGTGTTCCTCTTTTCTCAAATTACGAAGCTAATTAAGTTCTTCAAACTACAGTTCATGTAATTTTACCCTTTCATATCCAAAATGAGGAAATCATAGTTCTTGAGAACAATTCATCTAATGTCTGTGCTAGACAGTAAATTAGTTCTTATTTGATAGATACAGCAATCCCATAACCTGAATTTTCCTGTGCAGTCTTAGGCTTAGGCAGTGTTCCTGGTTACTTTTAAGAGTATATGCTGCTGGCTAAGCAGATATATGTGTGCATTTCATTCAAATTGTATGCTTAAAGATTTCTCATTTAAATAGAGTACTGCACCAACAAACAATACTTGGTAAATTTAGATAATTTTATTCAGTAATTATGCTCAAACTGTTCCAAGCTTGAAAACAACCCAAAACATTATGACCTGCTTTGTGTGCTCCAAATACTCTAGCTTGCTCTTTGTAGTTTTTAAAGATACAATTACTAGCTTGGATTTATGAAAAGTCAATTGATAATGTGTCAAAAGATTAATTAGGAAAAGAACAAAGAATGCATCTTAAAGCAGAACTGGGTGACATTGTAACACATAAGCCTGCTTTGCCACCCAGGGTAGCATTTCCATAATCACAGGTAATCCCTATCTGTGGTACACTAGGATAAGTAAAACCATCTTTTTCTTGGTAGCATTAAGCAGAGAAATAATAATATCACACCTACCACTAGCCACATATTCAAAAAGGATTTGGGAAAAAATTAAAGACTTCAATAATCCTTAGCAAGTAAATGTGCTGGCTCTCGGTTTTCACCTTATATGCAACATGCCCTTTGTCTTCTGCACACATGAACTAGGAGGCAGAACCCTGCCCTTCAGCAATTTCTCTGGAGAAACCCAACCACAGACATAGTCTTACACCAATCCTCGGAGTCCTAGGAGGAGCCGCTTCCAACCACTTCTTGCTCGTGCCATATGTCTAGCATGAGACCCTTCTTTTTTGCTTAAGAGAAAGAAAAAAAAAAGATACCATCTCTTTATTAGGGCTTCTCCACTTCTGTCATCTCAGTCTCTATTTGGGATAGTCTAGAATTTTTCTGTCTTTTTAATCTTTCACCCCCCCACCCCCAGCCCTCTGGATTTTTTTTTTCTGGACATAGAATCATTAACTTCTGTTTAAACTCTGACCTGTCATTTCCTCTTGACTCAGAAACCACTGAACTCATGTTCTGTGTGTTCAGTTGCTGTTCTTTTGTTTATTTGTTTGCTTGTTTGGATTGGATATTTTCTTTATTTATATTTTAAATATTTTCTCCTTTCCAGGTCTCCCCTTTGGAAACCCCCTATCCCATCCTCCTCCCCCTGCATCTATGAGGGTGCTCCCCTAACCACCTACTCCTGTCTTTCCACCCTGGCATTCCCCTACACTGGGGCATCGAACACCCTCAGGCCTAAGGGACTCTCCTCTCACTGATGTCCAACAAAGCCGTCCTCTACCACATATGTGGCAAGCGCCATGAGTCGTTCCATGTGTATTCTTCGGTTGATGGTCCAGTTCCCTGGAGCTCTGGGGGGTCTGGTCTATTGACACACTTGCTCCCCCCATGGGGTGGCAAACCCCATCAGCTCCTTCATTTCCTTCTCCAACTCCTCCATTTGGGAGCCCAGAGCTCAGTCCAATGATTGGCTACAAGCTTCTGCTTCTGTCTTCATCAGGCTCTGGCAGAGCCTCTCAGGAGACAGCCATATCAGGCTTCCATCAGCAAGCACTTCTTGACATCCACAATAATGTCTGGGTTTGGTGACTGTATATGGGATTGATCCCCAGATGGGACAGCCTTTCCTTCAGTTTCTGCTCCACACTTTGTCTCCATATTTCCTCCTGTGAATATTTTGTTCCCCCTTCTATGGAGGACTGAAGCATCCACACTTTGGTCTTTCTACTTCTTGAGCTTCATGTGGTCTATGAATCATATCTTGGGTAATCTGAGTTTCTGGGCTAATATCCATTTATCAGTGAGTGCATACCATGTGTGTTCTTTTGTAATTGGGTTATGTCACTCAGTTCCATCCATTTGCCTACAAATTTCATGAAGTCATTGTTTTTAATAGCTAATTAGTATTCCGTTGTATAAACGTACCACATTTTCTGTATCTAGTCCTCTGTTTTGGGACATCTGGGTTGTTTCTAGCTTCTGGCTATTATAAATATGGCTGCTATGAACATAGTAGAGCATGTGTCCTTATTACATTTTGCTCTTCTTATAAACCAGGTTCATAATCCCATCATATCCAGTACCTTCTTTTTTAGATATCACTCCCATATCTGGATGTGTATCACTTCCATATCATTACAATGTCCTTCCTAAAAGGAATCAAGTAAATGAACTGTTCACCTAAGTAGTTTAAATTATAGACACCGTACATACTGAAACAGGCACAGCAACTAAGCATGATGGAGAGACTCTTCCTCAACCAGGCATGGTACTCGCACCCTATATGTCTCTCATTCTTAGAATTATGGGGTTGACATCGAATATAACAGCTTTGAAACATGCACCTTTATGAAACTGGAGATCTATGGACTAGGATGGGATCGTGGCTCATACAGACATAGAAATGTGGGAAATGTTCAGGCTTCGTTCTAAGACCACCACAGGGAAATCAAGGAGATAAAGAGCCAGCTCTGTTCCATTACTGATGATGCCAGAAATGGAGACTCTGTGCATCAAGACTTCCCAAGACATTTACTCTGTGAAGTCCAATCTCAGCCGGCACTGTCACTCATACTAGTCCTCAGCAGAGAATTCTGCACAACTTCCCAACTCCTCTTAGCACAGCATGAAAAGGTGCCTTTGAACCATACAAACCCATAGCTTCAAAATGCCAATTTTATATTCTCTCCCTTTACTGATGAGAACAGAGAAAGCACAACCCCAGTATAGGGGTCTTTTACAAATTAGCACTGACTCCCAAAGCCTGGCAAAGATTCGCCCCTGAAAACTCTCATACAGTCACAGAGCCCTATAGTAATACTGTTGTCATGGCAACCAAGAGACCGCCAAGAGCAGAATGGATCTTATCACCCCACAAGTGGTGCTTCAAGTTTTCCATCTCATCGCTCTTTCCATGTGACAAACTACATCATTAAGTAGTCCCAGATAGTAATTAATTACCAAGTATGTTTTCGTCCATCTTCAAACATGGGAATGCCAGAACCATTTTGAAGATGCAGGTAAAACAACATTTAGCCACATGCATGGTGTAAAAATTCAAATTAGGATGCAAAGGAGAATTCTAGGGAAGATGAAGCCTGGCGGTCATCTCACTCTCTGCACTTATTCAGCCCTTGTATGAGCATGAAGATGAAAAACCACGGAGTGGAACATATGATTGCCCTTTTAGAATTCCCAGAACAAGACACTATGAATCTTCAATGTCCTCTGGAGTACAGAAAACCCCCCAAAATAACAGCAGAAGAATAGCCAAGGTCTCAGGAAATCTGTGTCTTCCCTGGTACAGCCAAGAGAACGTTGGAATTAGAAAACTGGGATAGATAATCCTTTGGGGACAAGTTACTTTAATATAAAATCTATTTTGAATATTTCAATAAAATTCTACATCATGTTGTATGCTTATTTTTCCTATTTCTATTTTTGCCCTTCCTATTCTTATGGCTTTTTAAAAAAAATCTTCTTATTTTAGAGGCCAAGTAGAAAGATCTATCTTTCTATGACTCATCCAGGAAACCTTGAAAGAAAATCATAATGTTTATAAAGGTCAGGTTTTATTGTGTCATAGACAGAGAGTATGCCGGGTAAGGGGTTCGTGCAGAGATATCCAGCCCACCTCACCCTTCCACAGTGATAAAAAAAAATGAGTACAAACTTCCTGGAAGAGAAGAAGTAGGAACTGATGGGATGTCAGTTTCATCTAAGTGACAGAGACAACAGAATAAAAATGCATATACACAGAAAGACCAAAGGGTGAGGTGGACAGAGTCTGGTCATAACCAGTTTTAGCTAGCGGCATAAAGAGTTTTGATTGTGTTTTTAGAACAAGAAGGCATTGATCAGATTTAGTCTTGCATTGATTACCTCAGTTAGCAGGTAGGTCTTTAACCAAGAACAAAACCAAAGAGCCTACACAAATACATTTTTGAGAAAAAAAATGCCCTATTGTATAAAAGAGGAGACTCTTCTCATGGCTGATGATTATAGAGCTATTGTTTATGTACCTGTGAATGAGCAAATTCGAAGTTTCCTCTATAGAGAATGGTGGACTGGACCCTGTAATGGTATAACCATAGGCTTATTGGTGGGAGCAGAGTAGATTCAAATAAAAGGAAAGAGGAAAGAACCATTTTTTTTTGCCCCAAAGCAAAGCAGCAGAATCTGGCCCAAGGGCTGGGCTACAGATGGTCGAATACCAGAGCATATGTTCAGCAAGCATTTCCAAGAATCACCTATATCTTGGCACTTAAATACTTTGCAGCAGAGAAAAATGTGCTGCTAATTTATATATTCAATATGTGTTCATGTGTATACATGCCCAACATTCACACACAGCCGAGGCTTTGCAAGCTGCATCATCAACACTTAGCTTCTGGGTTTCACTCCTCTTCTGCTGCTTCTTCTGTTTCTGATGTCTTCATACCCCCTTGTTTCTCTCATCTTCAACCCTTGGGGAAGTGTTCTTACATCAAGCTCTTATCCTTCTGAAATGCTCTAAGCTTCTTGGGAGTCTAATTGCTAATCCTTGTCATAGGATTGAAGAAAAAGACATTTCCTCTTGTTACAGAATTTAATGCATGGGTAAACATGGAAGAAAAGGCTGTCTATTGACCTCACAGTACAGAGTTCATGGTGTGGTTTCTACGTACATGTATTCATGTAAGTATGATAGTGTGTGCATAACTCACGAACGCCAGGATTTTTCAGGGAGGATCACAAATATCTCCTTGCACATCACACCTTTGTCAGTTCAGTTCCTTCATTCCCCATGGCACCAGGAAGTGGGACACAATGACTGCCATTTCTCCACAACAAAGCAAGCAAAGGACAATGACTAGACCTCTGGTGGGAACTGCCAAAATCTTTGTGTTAAACAGCCCATTTTGATTACAACATCCAAGACCTGCATTACTCTATGGGCTTACACATTCATTCAGTCTGTATCTATTGTCAGAAGTCTGTATCCTGTCTCTCTTATCCACATGAAATAGAACAGCTCATAATTCCCAGTATGATTTTCTTTTACAAAGTCCTCCCAAGATTCACTGATGGCTTTATGCTTGCATGTATTGTGATTAAGTATAGTAGGCTGGAAGTTCGCATGCTTGCTTCATTTTGTATTGAAAATGGCTAATTCTTGACAGTACAGCTATAAGCATGGCAAGTCTCAGGTCCTCCTCACACAAGTACTCAGTTCACAGTACATAGAAGTACACATTCCTATTACTCTAAAAAGAGCTGAAGTTCTGCCCATCCCCACACAGATGCATCTATGCACATAAATAAGCTCCATGGATACAAATACAGTCTTCACATAGATTTATGCATGTGTTTTATCAACAGCTAAACCTTGCTAATTCACAAGCCTCTTTGGCTGGCGGATTACTGGTGTGTACAGATCAGAACTAAAACAAATGCTTACAAAAATCATGACTACCCCATTGCCAAACACAGTCTGTTCTTTTGCTCAAAGTTATAGTCTTGCCTTAATTTATGATAATCCTACCCACGCTCAAGTTAATGTACTGCTGGTCCATAAATGGAGTGCTATGATTCACTTTGATGGGAGGTAGGGTACTTTCATGTTTTCTACATGGCTTTAACAACAAAAAAGTATAGTTCTTCCAGATACCAATGTAAAAATTGTTGAGATTTCTCACTTTTCATATTCATAGTTTACGTAGACAGTTATCTATACTTGCAATGGAATCAAGTTGAGCAAGAAATTTCATTTGCCTTAACATACGATAACTTGTCTCAGTTTGAAAGAGCTGGAGCAGGAGAAGGAAGGAAAGAAAATTAGCAGGCTTCACTGCATAAAGAATAAACTCCTTGCACTCACTGTATTTTACTCTATTTTATTCCGTCTTTCATTTCATGTTGGATTTCAAGACCCCTCTGGCTTTGTTGAGCTCTTGTTGTGATAAAATACTTCTTAAAAACAATTGACTAGAGAAAGAGTTTATGTTGACTCACAGGCACAGAGGTTTGGCATTCCACTATAGGACAGAATTATGGCAGCAGGTAGGAAAGGTATGATGGTAAGCTCAGTAGGCTGGTTGGTGGCTGGTGACATTACATCCACACTCAGGAAGCAGAGCTGAAAGGGTAACTGGAGCAGTGTTACAAAACCACACAGGCTCATGCTCACGCGCATGACACATCCAAGGTTCTACCTCCTGAATGTTGCATCGCATTCATACGTAGCACTGTTTACTAGGAACCAGAGCAAATATGAGAGTGCCTAGGAAGCAGTACACATTCAAACCACTGTACCCACATTCAATCGCTTTGTCATTCTTCCCTCTCCTGAGGCTCTTCACCAGAACACCTGATCAAACTCTGCCAATGTTTCTCTCTATAATGTGACATACACAAATCTACTAAGTTAAAAATCTCAGCAGAACTTCTTATCAGCTACTGTTTCCATCAATACCCAATCATCTTTGCCTATACCTCAGTCCAAGACCTTGCTATAGATGACTGACTTGGGTTCAGTCCCTGATTCTTCTCCATTGAGCACAAATCTGTATTATCTTTTCTTAGTCCGAATTTATTCCTTGCCAGAGAATAGGTCAGAATGTCTCTTTTTCATGAACAAAGTTTCTAATAATTGCTTATTAGAGGTAGGAAAATAACTAGAAAAAAATATTCACATCTGAATCCCACCTAAATTATAGAATATTTAAATACTGTTCAGAGATATAATTTATATGCAGAAAAGTACACAGACAATAAGTGTTCAGTTAGTTGTCCTTCTTTGCAGAATTTAAATACATCCCTGTTTTCTCCCTCTATCTTGAGAGACTAAATAATACTAACACAACACAAGATACTTCATGACCAGCCATGTTCATGACTATTCAAAAGGGAGTATACAGCTCACCTTCTTCACATTAGAACACAGTTACTTTGCCTATCCTGAACTCTGATATCAATAAAATCATGTGTTATTTATTCTGTCATGTCTTGCTTCTTTTGGTCAGTGTTACATTTGAAAGTCAATCTCCTTGCTTCACACAGTTGCAGTTCATAAATTCTCTCAACTGATAGAGTTCCCTCTTGGAAATAAATGAAACACAATTTATTTCCCTGTTGGTGTACATTTAAGCAATTACTTATCCTATGGTATTACAGATACTTCTGCTGTGAATATTTTTTGTGCATGCCTTTTGGTGAATATGTATATGAATTACTATAGAAAAATTCTAAAAGTGGAGTTGCTGAGTCATAGGATATGCATAAGAGAAAGCACAAGAGAACTGCCTGTATTTCAAATACTTGCAAGAATATTCTACTTCATCATAATTACATAAATGTCCCAGCAATCCCTTCATATTTGCCAAAATAGCCCTGTGCTGGTCTTCTCTCCTCTTTTCTTTCCTCCCTCCCTCCTCTCCTCTCTTTAGCTCTCTTTATCTCTATTGCCCTCCTTCTTCTCCCCACATGCTCTACTTTTGATGAATTCTCATTTTCTTGACAGCATATTTTTGTATATCTATTCTCCATTTGGATAGTCCTTTACCCAAATACACAAAATAAAGAGGGTTTTTATCATTAAGTGCCTTTTACTCCAGTTAATATTTTTTTAAAGATTTATTTATTGTATGTAAGTACACTATAGCTGTCTTCAGACACTCCAGAAGAGGACACCAGATATCATTACGGAGCCACCATGTAGTTGCTGGGATTTGAACTCAGGACCTTCGGAAGAGCAGTCAGTGCTCTTAACTACTGAGCCATCTCTCCAGCCCAGTATATTTTAATATGTTCTATCTGACTTAATTTTCATAACCAAACTATGACAAAGGCAGAAACAAGGTTGTGTGCTTATGTTGAAAAAAAGAATATGGACCCCCAAAGAAGACAAAAGTAATCAACAATATTTTAGAAACTAAAGTGATTCTTGAAGATGGGCATCTGTTTACATGAAAACTGTATCTTTCCACAGCCAAAATGGAAGTTGCTTGGGAACTATAAATCCACCCCAAAATGATGATCATGGGTTTTAGTGGCAAATGATATACCTTAAAATATGATGGACTTGTAATTTCTTCTTGGGTCTCTTATTCTCAACAGAGATGATACAAAAGACTTTTAGGAAAAATTCAAAGCTCACATTTCTTCTACCATTAAATTAGGTGTGGCGGACTGTCCCCCCTGCAGCTCCTGGTAGTCATTACAATAAGAATAAAAAAAGATGTGGAGAAAGGAATAGAAGCAAGTTAGGGAGGTACAGACTGGAAGATGGATGAGAAAGACAGACACTACTTGGCAAGCAAGGCAGGGGGAGAAGAGGGGGAAAGCAGCACAGAACAAGCTCCCCAGCATAATTTTTCCATATACAATGTATATATATATCTTTTACTTATCACCTTTCTAAAATTAAAACAATACTTCATTTTTCATATGGATTCTATTTAAAAAAATGAAATGATGAAGTTCAATGTGTTTGCTTAACAATCTCTTTCCCATGGTGGTTAATTAAAAAGTAATTTAAACACAACTATTTGAAAGGGCTACAGTAGTGGCCAAATCCTGAAGCTGTTGATGGATAGTGTGCTTATATACCTGCAGCCCAGTAAGTTGGAATTATGAGCCTTGCTATTAACAAAAACTGATCTGATGGCTCCTTGAAGGGCTGAGCACACTACATCTGGAAGGATCTGGACTTACTCCGTGCCCAGCTTCAGGGATGATGAACAACTTCAAACTGAGTGCCAAAGCTCACCAACCAGCTGAGCTTCATTAAGACATTTATTAATGATCATATTACACATTAAACAGAAAGAAAATTACTTTTCCCAATGACAAATATGGTGTCATGATCTCCAGGTATGAAAAAAATAATAACACTATCCAGCAGATATAAAAATAAGATTAAAGTGCTGCAGTTTGCTTCCCCTTAATATTTTGAAGGAGTTTTCAACTATGTTCTAGTGTATATGCATACAGACACACACACACACACACACACACACACACACATATACATATACATATATATATATATATATATATATATATATATATATATGCTCTTAAGATAGGTTCTCCCATATCTCAGGCTAGCCTTTAACTTAATATGCAACAGAAGATGACCTTGAATTTAGGCTGCCCTTTTCTGTACCTCCTGAATCCTGGAATCATTGGTGTGTACCACACTACACTGTTAATGCAGTCATGAGTTTGAATCCAAAACATTGTGTATGCTAGTGTATTTTACCAGCAGATCTAAATTCATTTTCTATCAAAACCAAACTTGTTTCAAACAAACGGTATTGAATGTTCAGATGGGATTGCAAAAGTGATGGATGGGTAGAAAGTTACCATCTTTTTCATGCTTCTAAAATTCCAGCTCAGGTGTCCATTTCTTACAGAGATAGACAGGGAGAACAGTCTTTGCAGGTACAGGCAAGTCCTTTGTTGATATTGTGGAGCTCCCAAACTAATAGGGAATATGAGGTGATTCCGAAGTAATCCCAGAAGCCCAAGAATTCACATCTTGACCTCCACAAGCATTCAAGCAGGGGCCTGATGCCTGAGGCATCAAATGTTCCCAGTTATTATACTCTTCCATGCTCTGGGGAAGACAGATTATTTGGGGGCATAAAACAACAAAGAAATGGCTTTGCATTTGCTTTTTCTGATGCACACAAAATTCTCTTCCTTCCTCTATTAAGTCCATTCTCACATGAAAGGAAGAGCGTCCTTTAAAAATAAATAAATAAAGCCCTATTAAAAGCAAAGTCCAGACTGAAAAAGTAGTAACAATTTAAGGGGAGCTTATATCTTCTACAATACCTCACGGAGGGCAACTTAAAAGAATTCTCTGAATGTAATTTTAAAAAACAATATATTCAAACATTAGGAAAGCATAAGTCAAGCCAGCTTATGACAAATGAGAAGCAGGATTTCTGAGTTGTGAAAGGAAAAGCCTCACCAACCATGCTCCTGGGATACATTTGGGGACAATAAGGAGGTGTCATGACACTGCTGTATACACTGTCCCAAATGTCAGTGTTAGGTATCTGTAAGCAACTGAAACTTAAGGACTAAGGTTTAAAAAGTTTATGTTAATGTCTAGGGAAATGTGATATATATATATGTAAATGTGTATGTGTATGTGTGTGTATGTGTATGTGTGTGTATATGATATGTGTACTTGTATGTGTCTGTGTATGTATATGATATGTGTATTTGTATGTGTATGTTTGTGTGTGTTGGGAAATTGCACAGAACAGTGTAGCACTCAGAACACAATCTTGCATGGTCTGTCTCTACTTCCACATTGTTTGAGACAGGGTCTCATATCTTTGCCCACCAGACTAGCCAACCTTTGAGTTTTCCGTTCTCTTGCCTGCCTCCAAATCCCCAGAAGGATTACAGGGAGGAATGTCACTGCCACAGGCTTTCTGTGGTTCTAGATCTCAGAACCCAGGTCCTCATTCTTGTACAGAAAGCACTTTAATCTACCAAGTCATCTCCCCAGTCCTGGAATGTGCATTTTGATAGGGACTAGTAAGTACCATATCTCTACATTGACTCCAAAGTCTTCTGTGAGGCTCTGAAACCATGGTTTGCCCAGAATGAAGCAAAGATGAGGACGCAACTTCCCACCTAGGTTCTCTTTCCTCTGTACTTCAGTCCTGTGCCATGCAGTACCCCTCACACTGCCCTCCCCAATCCGCTATGCAGCTCTAGCTTTCAATCACTGTGCTGTCTGCACCAGAGCACAGAATTGGCGCTCTTCCATTCTCTCTCCAAACTCCAGGCATTGACTCTGATTGCAAAGGTCAGTGAGGTTGAGACTGAAGTTACCTGGGAAACATGTCACCAGGGAGAGAAGAGAATGGAAAGAACTAACATGGTGTTACTGTGGCCAGATGCACAGGATTTGCTTTGGTCCTGCCTGCCTGTTTGCTCTGTGCTGTTCGGAATGTACAGAACTGGCATTGCCACAGCTTTGGGGGAGTTATCCACATTCACAACTACATGCCTTTCCTGTGTACAGACACCTAATACATAATTATCACTTCAGGCAAAAGCATCTCACTACAAAACTTTTAACAGGGCTTTTCTCTGCAAAATTATGTGGCAAGTGAGGTTGACTGTGGTATATCTCCTTCACACACGCTTAATGATCATTTATTTTGGTTTAAGTATGCTTTATACTTTTTAAGCAAACATCATGCCTCTCAATATGGAACTGTAATCCTTCCTAGCTCCACCATGCAGCACATGCCAGACAGTCTTCAAGGGGAACAGATGCCAATTTGTTGCAAATGTGGGAAAGAGGTCAAATTGACAAAGATTAAATGCCTCCAAAATATAATTTTCTAAAAATGAGAAAGAAATCCTCTCAGATGTTGCCAGTGGAATCAGAAAGAGATAGGTTTTCTAGACTTGAAGGCATTGAAGTTGTCTTGTTTTTGTTATTTGTGGGGTGTGTGTGTTTGTGTGTGTGTGTGTGTCTATATGTGTGTCTGTGTGTGTGTGTGTTTACTGTAAGGATGCTGTCATAAACCACCTGAATGTTGCTTCTATGACTGATCTACCCTGTGGTCCACACCTTCTAAACAAATATTGTGACATCTTTCTTCTCCAAATGGCAACAACCTTCTCTTCTCTCACCACAGAGCCACTACCTCAAAGCTGGAAGTCTCTCTGATAATTCTTTCATGTGTCTCCTCTGTAAAAAGGGGAAATGATTCAACCTTGTTTTTAACTTTTCACTTTGAAGCAGGCATGAGAATTCCCCTACACCCACACATATGTTGAGACTATTAGTGGATGTGAAGTAGGAGGGAGCCAAAGATTAATAAAGCAGATTTAGCATTTAGAGCCACATTCAAGGTCACCCTAAGCCCTCCCTTAGGGTATTCCAAACCGAATCAAAGTACCGTATTTATCCAAGTCTTCAATAGCTCTGTTTTCATAAAGCTAATATCATGTAAGTCATAAGTCAATTTTATTCCTGAAAATTAAAGAGCTCAAGTCCAACACTTAAGCACTTCTTGCCTTTATTTAGCAATACTCTTGCCTTGAGGTTCACCATGGAATTAGACTGGTAACTACTTACACCAAAGTATTTGTTTATAATCCGTATAGAAACTAGGGCTTTTTTTTTTTACCATTCCCCACCTCCAGAATCCACAGAATACTATTTGCTGTGCTTGTTTGGTGTGTGTGTGTGTGTGTGTGTGTGTGTGTGTGTGTGTGTGTGTGTGTGTGTGTGTATGTGTGTATACACATGCATGTGTACATGTGGTTTTTTTTAACTTTTTCTTTTCCAATAATATTTGTATATAAATATTCCCCCAGGAGAGAAATGGTTCCTCTTCACTTCTGTCCTTAGCCTCAGGTTGTTTCTCAGCTCTAATGCTCTATAGCACAAAATATTTGTATCATAACTTTCATTTATTTCACCCCAATTAGCCATCGTGTTTTCAACGAACTGAGAAAAGAAATCTCAAACTCATGTCAACACATAATATCTCCTATCTCATCTAGCAAAACATCACTTGAAAACATATACTTTCAAAAATTCACTTAGTAAAGATGAAAACTGGAAACATTACCTTACTGAGTAGTTTATCTGTCTCACACATAATTATCAAGATGCACAATACACTCAGGCGGACACTGGACTGTGCTGGATCTATTCTGTCTTCCCACTTCTGGACCTTTCAGTACTATTATGCACTTCCTTAGTGTATGCACACAAAATCAATTTTTAAACAGGAATAATATACTGAACATTTAAATAAAAACCTTTCTCCTGATGATAAACATATCTGTTGGCTCTGTTAAAATGAAGATCTGAAAACAACCAAATTTTAGTGAGTCCTTTAACATTCATTTTTGAGGAAAAACATCATGTTCTGCTGGTATCCCAGCGATTCTCTGAAGTGATTGCCACCAGAATGGTAAGAGCTCAAAAGCAAATCACCTGAGGCCCTGATGCCATTGCTGTGAAAAAGTATTGTTACTACAGAATGAACTTGTATCTGGGTTGAAGAGAAGCACCTGCCTTTGTGTTTACTGTTAGAGAAAGCTTTGTTTCAGCCAAGTTCCACTCTTGGAGTGAAAGGTACAGAGATCAATTGTACAGGACACACCTTGATTGTAAGCAAGTTAAGCAAAAACAACAGAACTTTGAGTGGCTTTTTGTTGGGAGTGCTACTGTACTAGAAAAATCTGTCCATCCAATACCATATCATCATATGTCATGATTAGGGATTTATTTCACATTGTACTAGTGTCTCATTGATTGTATTCAACTGAAGCAGAATAACCCTCAGGGATTCATTCAGAAAGAGTAACCAGCTCTAGATTGAACTATCTAGAGGTCTCTGTTTTCTCCCCTCAGTACTACAGAGCTCTCTAGTTTGAATATACCAGAAATGTAAAGTAACATACTGTTGTCAGTGAATGAATTAATGAATGAATGAGTGATGAATAGATGCATTTCCTTAGAGCTTTCATATTCGATAACACTAACACTATTTAAATGGTACAACCTCCTACCCTGTACGTAATCTCTAGAGTTCTCCATCATCCCAGCTACTTCCCCAAATTCAGTATGAGGTGAAAGGTCCTCCAGTCTTTACAGCTAGTCTCTCTGTGTTTCTTAGAATGTAGGTACTCGTCTTAGTCAAGAAATAGAAACAGACTAGATGTCTACCAACAGATTGATAAATAACATGGTATACATATACACAAGGGAACATCACTTAGCCAAAAGGACTAAGGACAGCATGACAGTTACAAGGAAGCAGACGTAACTAGAAATCACTTCGCCAAGTTAAAGAACCAAACTGAAAAATACAAATTCGATGTGTTTATTTTCTCATATGCAGAACCTAGGTTTTAATTTGTTTATATGTGTGTGTGCTTACACATGTGTGTGTTCATTTTAACATCTGTGTGCATGTCTGTATAGTGTGTATAGTGTGTGTTTTTTCCTTGTGTGGGGACTGTTCAGAGAAATAAAAAGGATACCATGAGAAGGTAAGAAAAGATAGCAAGGGGAGAAGAACTAGAGGCTTACATGGAGCATGTAGAAATACATGTAACATGAAAGAAGTGAGCCCATTTGTAGAGCAGGAAGAGCAACAGGTGAAAGGAGGAGGTAGACCAGGTAGACCAATAGAAAAGCAAAGTTAATAAGAACAATGTTGGCCAAGTATGAGGATGTACACTTTTAATCCTAGTGGAGAGAAAAGAGGCAGGTGGATCTCTGAGTTCAAGACTATTTTGGTTTACAAATGTATTGAAATATTATAATGTAACAAATTATTTTGATGGCTATCTTAAAGTTAACAAAAAGAAATGCAGAGATTTAAATCATGCTAACACACACACACACACACACACACACACACACACACACATTTATATCCAAGAATACCATCTCGTTTTGTTTTGTATTGCTTCATTTAGGCAATGTTCAATGTCTGTGTTGTTTAAGTATCCAGCACATCTCAAGACACATATTCTCAAGATTACTATACATATCACACTATTTCACTGAAAGCTGAGGGCTGCATTGTCTAGATCACACCTAAAGCAGATGCCCATTGTTCAGTGCTAAGTTTTGTAAGGCACTATCTTCTCAGAGCACAAACAAGACTTTCAAGACTTGACATCAATGATACTAGACAAGATACTACCACGTGTCTTCAAGCTATATTGTGCTCCTGAAATTTTGGAGGCCAGAAGACTAAGGTTAAGGTTATTAATTAATCCATATTCTCTCTAAAGACTTGAGAGAAGGAAGGTCCATTACACATGTTTTTTTTTGCTTCTGGTGCCTTCTATAATCACTTCATTCTTTGCTTTAGATGCACAGGCTTTTTTCTTCATCTTCGTGGGGTCAGTCATCCTCAGGGCCTCTTTATCTTTGTGAATCCTCTAGGTTCCTCTACATTTAGAAACATTGCTCATACTAGATTATGGCTCCTCTTGTACAATGTGATCTTTTCATACCATAACTAATTACATCTGTAGAGACTCCTTCCAAATAAAACTATATTTGGAGGGTTTGAATAGACATGATATTGGGGTGGCTTACTATTAACACTTTTATCCTGCTGTCTCCATACTTTCAATGCTCAGTGTCTTCCTTCATCTAGGAAGGTTTAGTGATTCAAATGCTAAGGAGGACAGAGTGCCTGTGAAGCTTCTTTGTGCACAAGGATGTGTTTCTGCCTCTGCATAGGACTTTCCTGCACTGACTCTTCCACAAAAAGGTACTAAGGTTGTGCCTTCCTAGATGGTTCCTTTCTATTTAGAGAAAGACAGTCGCTTTGTTATGGTAATTGTATTTGACCTGCTCTCCTTGAGGCCACTGGCAAGCACTATGGAGTTCACTTACACAAAGCTTTAGTATAGAAATCAGAAATAATTAAGAGAGGGAGGGTGGGAAAAAGAAACTATCCCATAGAAATCTCATCTCAACACATGAGAAATGTCAAGTTGGATTTATTCTATGTAAAGGTCAGCCCTAACATGCCAACCTTTTAAAATTTCATTGAAAGAACTGTGTTTAAAATATCATGCCACAAATTTGATAAAAACCAAAAAAATAAAAAATAGAAGATATTCAAAGAAATATTACTCTGTAACCACCGAAGGTAGGCTCTACATTACAATGAAATACTAAACAAAAACAGAGTTAGGTCTGTGCAGATCTGCAGAAACAAATAAACAAGACACACAAATTTCCATTTCCAGAACTCCTAAGCAGAAGGGAAATATATAAACCGGAAACAAGAAAACCTAGGTGAGCTTTTTTTTTTTTTTTTTTTTTGGTTTTTCGAGACAGGGTTTCTCTGCGTAGCCCTGGCTGTCCTGGAACTCACTCTGTAGACCAGGCTGGCCTCGAACTCAGAAATCCTCCTGCCTCTGCCTCCCAAGTGCTGGGATTAAAGGCGTGCGCCACCACCGCCCGGCTCCTAGGTGAGCTTTGAATCAAGAAACTAACTTTCTGCTTCCAGTTTGCTCTTTGCTGACTTTATGATGTACAGGGAAAAAAAGTATCCTTTCTCTACTTTGCAATAATTTACCAGCACACGGTAAATGGTTGCTTTGTGGACTGAAATCTTAAAAGTCAAATAATGAGTAACCATCAATCATGCCATAAATATGTGTGTGTGCATAGTGGTTTCAATACCTTTTTATAACAGTTATTAGTAATTTTAGTGGTACCACATATTATCCATTGTATTGAAACAAAACAATTTTCTTGAGTTCTATACTAGAACATGAACGTAAGCAGGATTTCAAGAAGAGGCACAGAAGAAAAATGTATACAAAATCTAGACTTACATTCAGACATTAAGAAATAATGTTTTAAAGGGTGATCTAGCTAGTTAGACAAATGATTGTGCTTATTGAGCACCTAGTAGGTATTCTGTAAAACACACACACACACACACACACAACACACACACATATATATGTATGTATATGTATGTATATGTATATATATATATATATATATATATATGAATATATATAAAAGCAGAGCAGAAAACAACCATAGCCCTGACCTAACAAAGGTTTGAACACTGCCAAACTTTATTACCGAGTAAATAGAATATCACTACAGCACATAAAGAATTAAGCAGAAATTAAGAACTGGGTGATTAACATAAAGTGAATGTGGTGTTTAGATAATATAGTGACCATACAAAAAACACGGTGGAAAAGATGATTAAATGAGTGTAAAAGATGGGGCTGGAGAGATGGCTCAGTAGTTAAGAGCACCAATGTTCATCCAGAGGACTGAGACTCAATCTCAACACCCACGTGGCAGCTCATACCTGTCTGTAACTCCAGTTCCAATGCTTCTAACACCCGCACATGCTCATATATGCAGGCAAATCATCAATGAACATACAATAAAAATTAATTTAAAACAGCCAAAGATAGCATGATACCATAGCTTAGATTTTGTGTCTGTAGACTAAAGGGAATGCTTAAATATCTCGAGCAGAGTGGAGGAGAGATTGTGATAGTGAGGGAACAGAAGTGAGCTGCTTCTTTCTTAACTCAAAAAGCATTGCTATGCTACATACCTGGCTGTGCATGGCATGTGTGTGGACCTGCATAGAAGCAAAGAGACTTTTAGGAAATTAGCCAAATCGCAGGGAAAACTTATGAAAGAAAATGCACTTTATGGTCTTACCTAACAGAAAAGAAAATAGAGTATAAATAAAATCCTTTCAGGGTTCTACGGGCATGTGGGGAGCATGCTCACAATTTAAGGTCAGCTCCACCCTTCTACTTTTACATACTTAAAAAATTATGCTCATTGTGATGGCTAATTTTGTCCACTTGATAAAAGCTAGAATGATTCATGAAACAAGCTTCCAGGCAGATGAGGATTATCTAGACCAGTGGTTCTCAACCTGTATGTAGTGACCCATTTGGCCCTTTCACAGGGTCACCTAAGACCATTAGGAAACACAGATATTTATGTTATGGCTCATAGCAGTAGCAAAACTACAAGTTATGACAGTACTTTTATGGTTGGGGTCTCCACAACATAAGGAACTGTTTTAAAAGTGGCAGCATTAGGAAGGTTGAGAATTGCTGATCTAGATCAAGTTAGTTGAAGTAGGAAAACCGATCCTAATTGCCAAACAAATTTGAAAAATAAATGTATTAATTAAAAAAAGTTTTTTAAAAAGTCACAGAGTTGAGCAGAAGTGTATAACATGACTGTTTTCTCCATGATCTTGGATACAATGTGACCAAAAGTCTCACTTGCACTACCATGCCTTCCCCACTGTCTTGGATTTCCATTCTACCTATAGGGCAAAATAAACGCTTCCTTTCTTGAATTGATTAGATATTTGGTTAGATATTTTGTCACAACAACGAGGGATATAACTGGCATATACATGCAAAAATGATTATTTCTATAGACGAAAAGACATACTAGACTGAACATACAAAGGCACAGATGCCATCAGTATCTGTTGGAAAGGAGAAGAAAAAAAAACGATGTAACTCGAGAGAGAAAGGAAGTATAAAAAAAATCAGAATGGAATTTAGAAGTACAAATGGATGCTTTTTTAGAAGATTGAACAGAAGGAAATGATCAGACTGGAATTAGCTGGCTTGGAACAATGCTTTCTAAAAAGTGACCTATTCTGAGATGGGAAGATCATACCCCTTCAAGGAGAGACAATCAGCCTTTGTGTGCTGTGTCAGTGTAAAAGCTGCTTCCAGCCGAGAGCAGCGCAGCCCAGCACTTGCTTTTGAGAGGAGACGGTAAGATGACAGAGCGATGAACTTTAATGGGCTATCAGATATTTTTAAATAGCATTTTCCATTTTAAATGTGGATCCAAATCCAGTGCTCAGAGAATGGGGAGCTAAAAGCTTCGGTTCAAACTGGTAAGGCCTTCGCCAGTATCTGCACCGAAAGCTCTCTGACAAGAATACACTTGATTTCCAACCAGCAAGAGACTAGTTATTCCATTTAGGGAAATGACATTCTGATGACCTAAAATTACTCCTGCCGTTTATGCAGCTCAGAGCTTTGGCAGTTCATCTGTCCCAGGTTATAGAGAAAAGTTTTCATAAGGCTTTTAAGGAGCCTCTTCTTGGGGGTAGGATATTCTGATTTCCCAGATGTTTTGTGGATTTTGCTCAATGTGGCACCTGCTAGTCACCAAAGCTGACTACTCATCCATTGAGAAATATCTAGTGAATACTTACTACATGGTGGCCTTTGTGTTAGATGCTGGTAAAATAAAGATTGGAATTTAGATGCTTGTCCACAAAATATCATGGCCCTAAGGGGAAGAAGTCAAGCAAACAAAGGAGTAGAGTGGGCTTGGAAGGACATCCAACTAGAGTACAGAATTGGAAGGCAAGTTAATTGGACTGTTTCCATTCTCTTTCAGATTCACTCCTACACTCTACGGACCAATCTGGGACTTTATAGAATGCTTGTCTTCCTAAGATTAATGGAATTATTTAACCATTGTGTCTGGTGACCAGTTCAATCTTCAATAAACCATTTTCCAACTTTGTGTCAGTCACTAATATTTTCATTGCTTCTCAAAACTATCCTGCCCTGAATTCTCTTCCTGCAGTATTAAATATACCTTGAAAATGTTCTGGGGTAAAGTTTTTCCATATTATTTGGGCTAAAATATTAAGTCTACATTTATTTTTATTTTCTCTATATGTACTTTTCTAATATAATATCTCACAGATTCACGAGTAAAATAAAACCATATTAATGGCATCTATATAATATATTATGTCCATTCAAGGTGGTAAACAGAATTCATATGTTTAAGTAAGCCATAGTAAATTTTCATCTATATTCACAATTATATATACATGTTTGTGTATTTGAAAATTGTATTAGTATGACCAAATGGAAAAATATGACATTCACATATTCAGTGTTATATAGATGTTTTCCCAAAGCAGAACACAAAGTTTAAAATATGAGATAGGAAGAAATATTTATTACCTTATGACTCAATGTGTGAGAAGGCAATTCCCCAATTTACTCAAACATGCATTACATGGAATTAGACAAATGGGAAAATCCCAAGTAACCAAGGGAGTACAAATATCACAGTGCAAATCATTCCGAAGAATCCTTGAGGTACCCAAGCTTATGCTCCTAGTCTTGGGTTTTAGGGCTACAGGCAATCTCTCAATGAATGTCAAACAAAATTGGGACATTTATTTAATATGATATTGAGGAAATTCTACTACTCTAGTGTTTTCTGTAACTTTCTTTAGCCAGCTCTATGGATAGTTGCAACTGAGGAGTTGGAGAGAGTTAGACATGGAGGCATTTGTCCATCAAGGCCTTATCTGGAATCAATGGGAGGGGAGGCCCTTGATCCTGTGGAAGCTCAATGCCCCAGCATAGGGGAATGCTAGGACGGTGAGGCAAGAGTGACTGGGTGAGTAAGGGAGCACCCTCATAGAAGCAGGAGGAGGGAGGATGGGATGGGGGTTTGTGGAACAGAAACTGGTAAGAGGGATAACATTTGAGATGTAAACAAATAAAATAACCAATAAAAAATAAAATAATAAAAGAAGGTGTTACTCTTGTGAGTGGTCACTGTGTGCTTGCAAGTGTTTATAACTGCATGTGTTACAGTAGCCTTCACTTAGCAGAAACCTCGATCTTGTTTTCCAGATGACACAATGGTCTAAGGTTTAAAATTATCATGAACATGCCATTTTTTTTATCATGCACACCATAGGAACAAGACTTATGCTCCTCTACCTGAGAAAAACTCCCATATACTCATTCATAAAATAACAAACCTAACCTTACTACATTTAGATCTTTTCCTTCAGTCAGTTATCTCACTCAATGGCTCCTTAGCATACCAGTTACAAAATGGCAATTGGATATAGCAATATAGCATAAGAAATGTTGTTGGTATTTGAAAATATAGTTTATTATTCATTCATTAATTTATTCACACTTCCATCAAGTTTTTTTTTGTTTTTGTTTTTTTGTTTTTTTTGGGGGGGGGGTTTGTTTTTTGTTTTTTGTTTTTTTGTTTGCACCAAAGACAGCTCATTCTTCTGTTGCCTTTTACTAATAGAAGTGGCCCTTTTCCTTGCAGGGAATTGGATGTTTGTGACTTGCAGCTTCCAAAGTGAGTTCTTGAAAATAGTTGCCAGTAAAAAGCTATTAGAATGTAGGGTTTGGAGGAGGTGATTAGATCATGAAGGTAAACCCCTGACCAATGGGGTTAGTGTGCTTTTGAAGTATGAAGTAGGCCTTGGAGCACTTCCCTTTCTTTACCACCATGTGAAGACATTGGCAGAAGTTGTCCTTTTTTTTTTTTTTTTTGCATGAGAAAGCCAGACCTCACCAGACTTTGGGTTTATGAGTGCTGATTTTATACTTTTCATCCTCTTAAAAATATGAGAAAATTTGCTACTTATAAGTTACCCTATTAATTGGATTTTCTTAAAGTAGTTCAGATGAACTAAGACACATGAACTTTTTCTGCAGTATCTTTTCAGCAAAGCGTCTACCTGATTTGTTTGCTTGTTTTTTTATGCATGTATGTATTTTCTATGTGCAATAAAAAAGATTGGGTCTACAGGGACTTGCATACCTATCAATAACTTTATCACTCAGCTATGCTCCTACCTCAAAGCCCCAAAGACAGTAGGAGTAAAGCATGATGAATCAATAAATATTGTCATATCAATTTTGTGTGAGGAGGAACAGCCTAACCTTGCTGGGATACAAGGTGAGCATTGATGTTCCTGTGTCTGTCAGTCAACTCTGGCTTCTCTAGGATAAGATGGTCTTGGCTTTGAGTTAGAATCAGAACATTCTAATGATTTCTCTTAGAGACAGTGAATCGCTAAAGTACATGCTTCCCTTACTGGACCTTAGAAATGAGGCAGTAAGCAGAAGCACAGGATAGAAAAAGAAACCCTGGAAGAATGTTGTTGGTTTTTTTTTTTTGAAATTTTCTAAGTTTTTTTTATTTACATTCCAAATGATTTCCCCTTTCCCGTTTCCTCCCTCCCCGAAAGTCCCATAAGCCCCCTTCCCTGCCTCAGTTCCCCATTCAACCCCCTCTCGCTTCTGAAACTGGCACATTGTCTACCTACCACCTAGGCTGAAGCTCACCCAAGGGGAATTAAAAGAGACTCCCCAAAAGACACAAGTAAAGACAAAAACTGAGGGTAACTGTTAGCTTTATTTTGTGAGATAAAACCCTAATCTTATCAATTGTTTTACAATATACAAAAAGGAAACATTTGTCTCTCCAAAGTGTAGTTGACCATTGTATGATACTTTTGCTTATTATTCTCAATTCCCCCACCCTGTCTTTCCCAAGTTGTAAAGATATGCATTTGTGACAGCTTTAATATAGCTGTATGCCTATTTTTAACTTTGGTTATAAGCAACAGCAATTAATAACTTGATACTGTAAACATGTCAGTATGCATGCTTCCTTGACTTATTTGTGCCAACACAAATTTTTCCTTCTTTGCATGTAGAATGCAAGCTATGTATACACACATACACACAGAGATATGTGTATATGAGATAGAGCTGATGATATATATCATATATATTTGAGAAATTTCATCATCAGTGTGTGTCTGTAAAAACACACACACACGCATATATACATGTATATATATATATATATATACATACATATATATATATGTATGTATATATAAACATTTGACCTGGTAAGACATGGTAGAGTGAGGGAAGGAAGAATATTAAATACATAGGACTTAAATTCCATATCTTCCACTCAATAATTACATATGTTTTGCCATATTTGCTGTTCTACACTATTCCAGTGAGAATTCTGACTTATTACATAGACTGAGTGAATGTTCATGGTATTAACTAAATTAATGATGTATTTCTTTTAAACTCAAATATTATTTGCCAATTTAAAACCTAAACACCATACCAAGATCCTTCACCTCTCCCTATTGTCTGACACATGAGTTTGATTCTGCCTTCCTCATACTGCATTTTCTCCAGTTCTGTGACATTTCCTTTGAGATGGAACAAAATATGGGCTCAATAACTCAGGTCTATGGACACCATAATCCTATCCACGCACATATAGGACAAACTATTTCCTCGTGTTTTCAATATGATACACTACATTTGTGATTCTTCTGTCACTTCTGGGCTTTATAAAGTGTCTCTTGCCAGTCCTTAGTATTTTCCAATGCAAAATAGTTTCCAGCAGCTATCTCCTCTTCCCTATCTGCCCTGTTACAATAAATGTTTGAAAATATACTTTGAGGGAAAAATAGTTACTCAAATACGCTCTGTAATTATTAAAAGAAAATGTAATAAATCTACAGATTATAATTTAGAAAGTAAATATCACTTGTGTCTCTTAGGGCAAGAGGAGATTAAAACTGCAAGATATAAGGAAAAGCTATTTTTAGTTCACATCAGTCGAGCAAACATCATTTTAAACACAAAATATAACTCAGAGGAACAGCTCCTCCACACGACATGCTTCCATCATCTCTCACCTACAACTCCTATCAAAGACTGGATGTAGAGACAGAAGAATGGGGAAAGCAGACCCTTAGCTACAGAGGAGGGTGTCTACAGCTCCTATTTTTTTTTTACAACATGTGGACTTCACTTGACTTTTGGGGTTCTAGTGGATGCATTTGACAAGAAAGAATTCATACTGATTACAAAGAGCCCCTTGTTAAAGAGGGTGACTCCCTTCCCTCAGCAACTGTCAACTACCAGTAGCTCCTTCCCTTGGAGTGGGACCTGGGGGTGCACTCATCCATCACTGCTAGAATTTAGCCTCACTTAAGTCATGTGCAGGCTTTGTATATGTAACATCAAGTGCTGTGAGTTGATGCCTGCTGCAGTCAGGTCATGCTCTAAAGTCTGCATTTCACAGCCCTCCCCATCCTTCCTGTTCCACTCTGTTGTTAGTTCCCTCTACCCCATCTTCTGCAAAGTTTCCCTAGTCTTGGAGGAAATTTGTGGAGAATGGTTATGATCAATATACATTGTAATACATAAAACTCTCAAAGAATAATTTTTATTATTATTGCTATCATAATTACTACCATTAATTAGGTAGTTTTGGTTTTTCAAGTCAGGGTTTTTCTGTGTAGCCCTGGCGGTCCTCAGAACTCATACTCTGTAGACTATGCTAGCCCCAAACTTAGAGATGTTCCTGCCTCTGAGAATACATCAATTTTTGCTCTACAAAGTAAAAGTGTAACATTATCCATCTGAAATAATATACACTAAAGTACTGTAAGACTACAATTATTTGTTTTTAACTGAAGACAACTTTACATTTAACTGAAGAAAACTAAAAGGAAATCTTTTTATATAATGAGGCTTGAGAGAGCAAAACAGAGATGGATACACCTAGACTTAAGCTTTCAGCGTGGAATTCAGAGCTGAAGTTCCATCTGATCCCAAATAATCATAGGCACCCCCCCGCCAGACACACACACACACACACACACACACACACTACTCTGAAGTACCACCTATATTCTAGAACCAGAAGAAAAGGGCAAGGAAGGAAGGAAGGAAGGAAGGAAGGAAGGAAGGAAGGAAGGAAGGAGAGGGAGGGAGGGAGGGAGGGAGGGAGGGAGGGAGGGAGAGAGAGAGAGAGAGAGAGAGAGAGAGAGAGAGAGAGAGAGAGAGAGAGAGAGAGAGAGAGAAAGGAAGGAAAGAAAGCATCCTGTCAGAGACTAAATGCTATGCTAAGGAGCCAATTCCCAAAATAACAGCTAACAAGGAAAGTTCCAGAAATCCTTTTTGGTCAAAGGACAGGGATTGTCAGAGTGGATACCACTGTATCAGGGCCAGACTATAAGCCTGGCAGGGACTATGTTATGGATAAACTCCACTAATACAGCAGCTCTAAGATATTTCGGTGAAAGACTCAGAATGAACACTAATTAACCCAGACGGGGAAATCTACCAAAGCTGTATTCCCTCTGCCGAGGAGTATCCTCTCCTGGCATTTTTGTGAATCATTCCTGACATTTTGCCAGCTCTGCTGTCAACGTTCAAGGGATGCCGAAATAGTGAGTAGATTTTTAAAAGCAAAGTCTATAAGACAAAGTCTGATTACAAAACTACTGGCTGCCTTAAAAACAAATACACAACAGAGAGAGAACGATCATTAAAAACAAACTCACTGGAGAACCTCCTGCGGCCGAATTGTTTAATCTGATGAGAAACTAGCGTCTGAGAAAGTCTGGCTCATATTAAATTACAGGGTTCTTTGGGTTGTGGGATGAGCAGTGTGTGCGTTGGTCAGTATTCTGTTTTCACGAATGAGTGAACAGCCATGTGTCTACACACACAGTCACCTGCAGTGTTTTCTCAACACCCATTGTGTACCAGAACATTGTAATATACCTTTAAGAGAGCCACAGTCGTTACCTTTGAAAAAATACTAGTAATTATTCTAAAAAAGTTATTATGCTGAATATTGAAATGCTTATTTTATGCTCTTGATAACTGATTCTTAAATATAAATTGCACTCATGAACTCATTATAAAAGTTAAAATACAAAAGCAACTACAAGTGGGAGTAAAGTGTCTCTTCCCTGGTCTCTGACTTCCATAGCCCCAGACCTCACTCCCTTTGGAATCTCTGTTCATAGGAATAGTTTAAAGAATATTACTTATAAGCAGAGTCACCTAGACTTTGTAACCGGCTTTCAAAGGGGAGAAGACACATTTCACAATTGACATTAAGCATTTTGTTTATTCAATTCACAATCCATCAAAAACCCTGGAACAAGAGTACTTTCTGCCTTATTGTATCCCTAACACCTCAGAGAGACAAGCTGAAACCTGGTTCCCAATTTGGCCATCCTTTCTTTCTTTTGTTTTTATATGACATAGGCCAAGACATAAAATATAATGAATACTTAACTGGAAACAAGATACATTTTTGACTGAAAACTTAAAAGTAAGTACAGCCAGAATCGAGGCTATAGCCCAGTATGCTAATTTTCCTTTGCTTGGAAAGTGGGATTCTTTAAGACACTACTATACAAACCACAGAAAGGAAATGTTGACATTAAATTACTGCTCGTCTGTTAACACATGAAGCAGAGAAGCTGGCCAGGAAGCAGGTGTCTTACAGTGATTTCCCCCTTTTTATTCTGATTCCACATTTGTTTTGCAAAATAAGCAAATAAACAAAAATCATAACCGGTAAACAAATGCCAAAGCCAATACTCACCTGCCACGTTCTACAGACATGGATTTGAGAGAATTTATGTGCAAAAGTGGGGTGTTTGCTCTGGATATGTTTATATAGGTGGAGTCTTCAAAGCACAGAGGCTAGGCAAATAACATGACTGACACCAATAAAATTCCCTTAAAGCTCTTTGAGAAAATGGCTACAGATACTAGCCATTCTCACATATCTATGTCTCATATCAAATGCTGGAGATGATGTGATGTGGGTACCCTTCCATTGTGATGCATGCCATCTGATAACTCCTGCAGGTTCAGAATAGAAGGGGACTTAGACAAGGGTTGGTGTCATGTCCTCTGCCTATCTCACTGTTTCTGCACTCAGACCAGTGGCCATCCCCTTGGTTAGCATTGCTGAAGAAAAATGGTCTCTGAATGGAATGTGTCTGCAGGAGGGTTGGATGAGAGAGAGAGAGAGAGAGAGAGAGAGAGAGAGAGAGAGAGAGAGAGAGAGAGAGTCCCCTTTCCACATCATATTTCTTCCTCTGCCTCAGTAATAGCAAGAAGAATACTGAAAATGACTGGCTAGTAAATTGCTTTTGGAATAAATGTGTTCCCTCCCACTGACCTCCTCCTCCTCCTTTGGACTGTCTCTCTTCTAAACCTCTGTCTGCTCCTATGCTTTTGCTTGTATGAAAGCCTCTCTTCTCTCTTTCAGATAATATACGTGACCTGACAAGGTTCAAGAAAAATGCATACACACATCTCATTTTGCACTAACAATTTAAGATGCTGCACTCAGTATTCCAGGATGAAGAAGATGGGGCATAGGAAAACAAACACATCTTCACCTTCATATATCCTAAAAGCACCATAAGGTTATAGGTGTTCTATTAACCAGATCACATAGTTTATCTTTCAAGGTTTAGTCTGAAGTCCCTTATTGTATAACATGATCCCATATAGAATGGTAGTTCAATGTGTAGACCAGGTACCTTCTGGTGATTAAACTGTTATGGTTTTGCAAACTACCTCCAGGTTATTTCTCACTTCTAGCCTGGATTCCTTGTGGCACTCACCCTAAACCTCTTTAAACCTTTTTTTTTATCAACTGTCGGAATGTTATAATTCAATCTTCTATGAGCTTGACTCTCTCTAATCATAGTTAAAATTACAGAGATGCACCTTTATCTGAGGGATATGGTTGTGAACTTCCTTTTCACTAGGGAAATAACATAATTTTTTGAAACAGGTATCTGCCAAATTAATGGACACAGACTTCATTGCTGTGTGACAACAAATTCTTCACTTTCTAGACACTAACTAGGTGCCCTACAACTAAATTTAATTCTTTGGATACTATGTAATACCAGATTCTATGAGTTAAGGACTCAATTTGACAACTTTGTCCCTATTTCAGATACCAGTTCAAATTCCAGGTTGTTGCCTCTACTTTCCAACAATAACCTATAAAACTGGGGGTTTTCACAACCCCTCCTTAGTAGGAGTAATTAGCCACAATAGTTAACAAAACTTAGGAGAGTGCTTACTAATACTGCTTTGTGGATATATCCCAGAAACCACCCAAAAGGAAAAGATCTGAAGGGCAATTGATATACCAAGGGCAGGAATTCAAATTTCCACCCCCGAAAAACCATAATGTATTCATAAACTCAGAAGCTCCCCAACTCTCATGTATTATCATTTGTAGGAGGTGATATTGGATGTGTTGTTGAACCCTGTGGCCATGGGTGATAGAGAGTAACCTCTCCTCAGAAGCTATTAAGTACAACCCAAAGTTCCAACTGTCTAACTATAGGAAAACAGTCCTATATTCAGGCTGTTTAGGGACCTACAGCAATTGGTCATTTTATTAAGCATACAAATCATTACTCAGGAAATCCCCAGGGTTTTAGGAATTATGTGCAAAGAAAAAAAAACGAAGACAAAATATATTTCCTATTTTGTCATATGAAATAATGAAAATTATAAAGCACAGTGCCTGACAATTAAATGGGCATGAAGTAGACTAACAGAGAAACCCCAATCCTTCTTAGCAGAAACCCACAGTTCTCCTTAACAAGTATCATATGAAGACCGGGGAGATCAGTGAGCAGTTAAGAGCTCATTCTGTTCTTTCAGGACACCTGTGTTCAGTTTCCAGGCATCAAATCAAACAGTTCACAATTATCTGTAACTCCATTTTCATGATATTTCACCCTCTTCTGGCCTCAAGGGCAATTGCTTTCATATACATATACCCCTACAAACGCACACAAACACACCACACAAAAAGAGAGAGAGAGGAGAGGGGAGGGAGGGAGAGTTGGAGGGAAGGAAGGAAGGCGGGGGGAGGGGGGAGAGGAAGAATGAAGGGGAGAGAGACAGAGACAGAGAACCAATTAGTCAATCCAAAGTAAAGTTTTAAAACAAGCCATCAGTGGATTTGTTCAAGACTTTGGAACCTATGTCACCGGATACCCAGTAAGTTGATACCCTGTAAGTACTTCTTATATTCCCCTCAGCTGTCAGCAAAATGAGCCTGAGCTTGACTTTCTATGCTACTCTTTGGTTCTTTTGCCCCAAGGCTCACTTGCCTGTGTTATTGTGATTGTGACAAATTGTGATTTGTAACTCCTCAAATTCCAAGTGAATTAAGTCATGACCTTATTTAAAATATTTTTTTTCTGTCCAGCCATAGCATCTGATTCAGTATCTTTCCAGGGGTTCATATTTGTTTGCTAATTAATTTAACAGATTTGTGAAATGACTAATTACAGAGAAAGATGATGGTGGTGGTGATAAAAATAATATCATTTAAATAACATTCATAACTCATCATGAATTGTAGTAGATATTTTATGTTTAATAATTAACTTCATTTATACGAAACAGTTATGAAAGAGAATAAGCACATTCTCTGAACCAGAGGAAACTGAAATTTAGTGACAAGAGATGGAAGAGATGCCTCAGGTCATTCAGAAAAGATGAAAAACTGTTACCTAGCTCCTAATCTCCAGAAGGTTCGAACCAAGTACAATTCTGAAGGCATCATTAATAAGACCTTTGTCAATGATCAGGAGGGAAGATGGACTTTGTTCCTTACAAAATGGTTTTCTTCATTTGTAAGCTCCTCTTGAAAGTTCTATCTTTCTGGCAATCAAGATTCATAACATGCACCTTTGAGTACTTGCAGTTTTTTTTGTTTTGTTTTGTTTTGTTTTGTTCTGAAAAGTCATCTGTCTATCACAGAGTGACTGTGAGAAGACTAAAAGCAAATCTAACTCAGTGTATTTACTTTCAACATCTACTTCATATCACAACGATGCTGCAGGCAAAACATGCCTTAGCACTTGGATGTGAGCTGGGCCATGATGACCAACGCCTTTAATCCCAGCACTTGGGAGGCAGAGGCAGGCAGATTTCTGAGTTCGAGGCCAGCCTGGTCTACAGTGTGAGTTCCAGGATAGCCAGAGCTACACAGAGAAACCCTGTCTGGAAAAACAAAATAAATAAATAAATAAAGAAAGAAAGAACTTGGATGTTACCTACTTTAAATAGCCCTGCTTATGAAAGATGCCATTTGACAGAATGAGTTGGTCTCTGTTCTGCCTTTTACTAACACAACTCTTGTACATAGACCGTGTCTATGGGTTCTAACAGCTCTTGTCACTATTTAGATGTAGCTTGTAGAATGTCCTCTTTTCAGTCATTCTAAAAGGGGGGTTTTGGTATCTCTCAAGAAAGTTCAGGTCATGTATGTTGAAAGTCTTCCTGTTGATGAAGGAGCTTCTCTTTTAAAAAATTAATTAGTTTTAAGGAATTGTTGGTACCTTTGTTAGAGAAATAGTAGCACTTGTCAATTTAGGTTTATCAGACTATGTAGTCAGGATTAACTTGTCGAGATGTACCAAATCACAGGTTTGATGGTATTTTCTGTCTGAGGTTAACCACCTTTACAAACTAATGGCTATTGTGCATCTAGATTTTGTGGTATTTTGACCTAACAAAAGAATTTACAGAAAGACTCATAAAAGAAGGAAAAATTCTTCACTAGCATTAATATTGTAAGAACCACAAAAACAAGAAAAACTAACAAAATAACATTAAAAACATTTTTAAAAGCTTCTTAGCATGAAGTTCATTATTGAAAATTGTTCAAATTACCACCTAGACCAAGAATCAAAGGGTAAGTAAAGACACCCACCCTTTCATAGACAGGCACTCACGGCTTATTCATTTCTAAAGGTAAAAGTTAATCCAATATTCTTTTTTCTGTGGGAGATCATAAAGCCAATGGGCACTTGTAAAGGTCAGGGACACAGAGCATCTTCATGTTTCTTTACATTACTCTGAACCTATTTCCTTTGCCTGATCCCATCCATATATAGTCACATCTGTCATCATGTTTATCATTTCAGTTTTAATAATTTGTGTTATTATGTTCCTTGCTATCCATATCTAGGGATTTGTTAATTTGAGGTCTAGATTTAAATATATAAGCTTGTAGGTGATGTTTTCATATTTTTGAATAGTATTTGGATTGCTATGAATTTAGAAATGCTTTAAACTAAATTTTTCTTAAGACAGGGTTTGCAAAGCAGGGGAGTATAAATTCTAAGACTTAGAACTTGAAGAGAATTTTGGCTTGAAATTCTCATTAGTTTTTCTTTATTAATATTGATCAGTCAAGTAATGGACGAAGTTATATACCAATCTGAAGACTTCACATATGCCAGTGTTGAATAAGTTCCTGCCTTATTTTTGCCCATTGTGAGTGGTGGCCTTAAGTATACCTAGATACATATAGTTGTCTCAATGTCCTGTGCATCAGAACATGAGAAACAGAATGCATGACAACAATAGCAGATCTCACTTTCTGACCTTCGTGTAGGTATTCTTACACGTCTTAGTCTTTAGAATATTGTTTCTGTTTTTACACCAACAATGCATCAAAAATATATAATTGAGTTCAATTATTAGGAATATTTTATATAACTGAGCTTTCACACTACACAGTAACTTTGTATTTCTACAATGAATAAACATTTAATTAACACATAATTAAATACATAAATTGAATTAATACATAACTTTAATTATGTTAAATGAATTTTTTATTTTATATCTTTTTAGTTTATTATCTGTCCCCTCCTCTTTACCTTGTAACTTTCCAAGACATGGTTTTTAATGAGTATATGCATGGTTGTATCATTAGTGCCTACAACAAATATCAAATGCTAATAAAGAACTCCAAAATGAATAAATGAGTGTATATGCATATATACATTAGATATATGTTATACATATAAATATACATTTGTCAAGTATCTGTACTGTATTAATTTGAATCTTTTACTTTTAAAACCATTTATTAGGTCACATAAGACCAAAATTTTATTATGTGATCAGTATATTCTTAAGACTAAAGTAGTATCATTAAAATTAAGAAATTCATTACATTGAGCATCCAGTAGATAGACAAATGGACGTTCTTTGGAAAAGTTGGTTATTAATATGACAGAAACATCAGGTAAATAAAGATGTGTAAAGCCTGAGTTATTGTAATATATATACTCAATGTTAACCTTAATTTCAGGTTGTCATTCTGGTTTGCATCATTAACGCATCATTTCCCTCATGGGATTGAAAGGTGCAGTATTAAAGACTGTCACTTGCAGGCTTGAGGCACCTGACATTACCTTACTATGACTGACATGGGCATTGGGCAGCCCTTCATAGCCTCTGCCAGCATGCCTTTATCTTGAGTAAAGGAAAAGATTGGATAATTGGATGCTTGTACAAAAATCCACGTATGTGCATTTGATGGAAGCAAAAGCATGTGTTCAAGAATGTAAATTTGAGGAGGATTGGTTGCTTTCCCTGAAGAACGCAAGGTGAGGTCTGAAAGACAAGAGTTTACTGGGTTTTATGTGTCTCAGGTAACATATCTGGACTTCAGTCAGTTTATCTGTAAAATAAAATGACTTCCTAACACATGCCCCTTCTAATCCTATATAATCATCCTCAGAGATTACACACACTTGTAGATCTCTTTGAAAAGCAGGCTAAATGTTAGCAAGCTAAATGAAATACTCTTCACTTATGGAATATAGTATAAGGTAAACTTTCATCAGATTTTAAACACTTGATTTATAAATGCAAATATTTCCCCATTGTTGTAACCATAACCCAGATAGAATTCTTTGCAAAACAAAACAAAAAAGAAATACATGTCCAATCAATGGAGAGGAGAAAAGTGAGGTACCCTAGAGTAATTCAGAGTGACTTAGCATCCCTTCTAGTCTAGAGCTTGGTTACAACTAAGATGATGGTTACAACTTTAGTGTCACTTTTCTTCTGTTAACTTCACTTTACTTCCCATTTTTAGCAGTGCCACTGTCCTGTCACTGGGTAACATTTTGTCTCATTTCCATTATGTCTAGTTCATAGTGGCTAGTCATAAACAGATAATGAATGAAGGCTCTTAGTATACAACAACCCTCACCCAACAAAATGCCTCTCTACTTTTCCCAAGCAGAAAAATGGGAGACAAAACAGAAGAAGTAAATAATCTCAGGCATGAAACAAGGTTACTCACACTCACCCCATTATTAATAAAATTCAAAAGCAATATACCATGAACAAATCCATGTTTGTGGATATGATTGTTATACCATAGAACTAAAATGGATCCATGAAAGACAAATCACGCAAACTCATATACCTCTCTCTTCTTTTGGTAGGATATGTAAGGTTTATTTTATATTAGGATTAACCCACTATTTCCACATAAGATTTTCTGGGAGTGTGGTGTCTTTAAGATCAGTTGACCAGGCCCATGACACCAGCAAAGTTCATACTATAAGGCTATGTTTTCATCACTCCCTTGCTGGTCTAAATAATAAACCCTACCTCCACACCACCACAACCTAAGTAGACTGTTTGCTGGACTTCAACTTGAGTATCATTATTTTCAAAGGAATGATACTGGTCTCTCTTAATTCTAAGCTTTCTTTCTTTTGTTGTATATGAAACCCCCCAAATACCAAACTATGCAATATACATATACACATACATATACACATACACACATACATATATATAGGTTTTTTTTCTGGAGCCTCAGCATAAAACCAGTCATCTTAATGCCTCAGTCAGTTGAGTGTCCCAGCAGTCAAGCAATTTATGACATAGGAACTAAACCATCCTTAGATACCTAGATCTTTTCTATACTCCCTATATGACCTTGATCTTAGACCATGAGTAATTGTTTCTCTTTCCATTCAAGATTCTTTGAATGACTTAACACTCTCTTTGGAAACAACTTAGCACTTGTCTGCTAGAAACATTGTTTGGGTCAATCTTGCTAATCCTATTGGCTTTCTTATGCTTCTATCATCTGTAAATAGAATTGAAAGAGATAAACCATTGGTCTTCTGTTTGAGGTAAAGTGGCTTGCTCAGAATCATGTTTTATGTCTAAAACAGAGTAAAAAGTAGAATCCAGAGTAAAGAATCTGGGTGACTGATAAGGTAGGAGTTTGGATGAGTATTGAAGATAAATATTACTTTCTCTACAGAACATTGAAGGGAGAATGGAGCTCTCCCAAATCTTATACTTTGTTGGATCTGATGAAGAGAAAATAGAATGTACCAAAGAACCAAAGAGAAAAACAATATCCCTGGTTACCTCAACTAACTTAGATCTAACATATGTCAGCCAATCGCACCATTCCAAAAACTCACAGAAGCTTCTCCAAAAATTTCATCAACTCAGTCAAGTACTTTAGAGACAGCTGAATTCTCACCAGCATGCTTCTAAATGTGAAATGCTTTAAATTTAGGGTTCAATTAAAGACTAACATTAAGCAGGAAACTATATATTTAAAACAGAAATAACATAGGGGAAAGAGAATATAGGTGAATCATTACAATTTAAGAAAATGAGGAAATATATGGAAAACTTGTAGGGGACAATTGGGTTTCATGGACCAATTGCCTACAGCAAGACTACATCTTTTGTCACTACCTGCCATGGCCTGCTAACCAATTTAGCTCCAGTTATAATTAGGATGCATAGAGATGATCTTTACTATGGCTAAACTATAAAGCTGATTTATTACAAAGTTTTTTTTATTATTTATTTTATTTTATTTATTTTTTTTTAATTTACATTCCAAATCATTTCCCCTTTCCCGTTTCCTCCCTCCCCGAAAGTTCTGAAACATCATTCCTGAGGTTGGGTAATTTCTTAAAAAATAATTTATTTGATCACAGTTCTGGAAATTGGGATTTCCAAGAGGATGACACCACAGCATAAGCCTCCATGCTTTTCTAATCTTGGGTTGGTAGGTAGAGGCACAAAAGACAGAAAATGTGCACAGAAGCGAGAACCAACATTTCTATTATACCCATTTTCATGGCCAACTTTCTCCTGCAATAGAGACATTAATCCATTCAGAAGAGCAGAACCTTCATGACCTAAGCCTTCCTAACCTACCACTTCCCAATACTACTGTATTTTGGGTTAAATTTTCAAGCACAAATGTTGGGGAACATATTCTGACCATAGATCTCTGGATGTTCCTCTTCTAAGTGGGTCATTTTAGATGTTAGTGTCAGAGAACTGAATTCACCACTGCCATTATCCTTGCCAGATGTGTATTAGGATCTTTTTGTAGAGGCTACTTACTGAACTGGCTCCAGCCATCCAACCCCTTTAGTCACCTCTCACAGCACATGTTCTTGCTAAGTACTATACTAGGCCTGAGAACTAATACTACCTTATGGTTGTGAGCACAGATGTGGCCCGTGCCTGGGATCTGGGCAGTGAAACATCAAGTCAGCTTGGTGACAACTTTATTATTCCTTTTGGGACAATGCCTCCATCTCATGTTGCTCAACTTTTGATTATGTGCGCCACATGTCTTAGTTTTTCTCCAGTTTGTGAAACCCTGTTTCTAGACTTGTAATTATAGAGAGTGATTCTGTGCTTTGCAATCTTGCAGGGGGTTGTAGCCCCTGAAGTCTACCCTGTTATGAGGTTAGGGTTCTTTAGTAAGTACTATTCCTTTCTATGCTTTACTTGGCATGGATTGGCTGCCTCCCCATTATACATCATCAACTTGACCAGCTGATACTTCTACAACCATGTTTGATGCTCTACCCTGACTGAGCTTAGCCTTTCCACCATTATGCTCACTTTGCTTTGTTCTACACACTGCTTTCTCTTTAATTATTCTGATCTCAGTTTCACCTGTCCAGAGTCCTCTCTGCTCCATGCATATGCATCACACTCATCCCTGACTTCACACAGGTGGCACTGTAATTTCTGTTGTCATGGTACTGTCTGAAAGAGTATGAGGGGATAAAAAAATAGGTATAAAATTAACTAAAATCTTGGATGCAAAATCTTAGCATTTTGTCAGAAAATGTGACAATAAATAAAAAAGTCACAACCCAAGGCAAATTATAATAGCAATAGAATCTGCTAAAAAGAGACCACTATACTCAATTGGTATTTTTAATACCCTGATTCTATTTCTTTTTCAGAATCATTACAATGTTTTCAAGTATCCACCTCAGGCCTGTCAATGACTCTACTTGAGAAGAATTGGCTTATAAGAAAGGATAAACTTTAACCTATAGAGAACATACTATTCTATCCTCCTTATTATTATCTTAGACCTATATGCTGGACTAAACTTCACTCATTCTACCTATAGCTTGCTTCCTATATTTGTGAATGCTTGCTTCTCATTTTGAATGATAAAAACATGTCTTCTGCCTTCTATGTCATAACACAGAACAAAATGTATCTACATCTGATATTTATGTGAAAAACTCTGTTAATCAACTTTAGAAAACAAAATATATTGGCTAAGAAATTAGTGACACAGAATTGCTCCTTTCAGGTTGGATGTAAGAGCCTGAATTGTTCTCTGTATAAGATATCTCAGAAAAAATTTTCAGTTATAAAAAGAAACTAGACCCTTCTATGCCTAATGACCACCATGAGTATGGCACCATAACTGTGTAATTAGGCAAATTTGGAAAGAGGTAGAATGGCTCAATAATAAAGTAACAAATTTTAACCAGGACATTAAAGTTTGTTCTTAACCTGGTACCCATGAATCAATCAACACTTGCCCCCGGCCTTTGAGAGCTAGGCCTTTCAGATAATCTTTGACTTGAGAAGATTTCTGACCCCATGGCTAATAAATATATGGATTTTCATACAATAATGTTTAGACAGATGGCTATTTCAATTATCTTTGTTCTAGTATTTATGGTCCATATTCATGAAGCTATTGCAGCATTTTGCACAAACTTAAGTAATACAAGTCTTTGGAATTCTAAGAGATAACATCACCCCTATTTCCATTGTAGAGTGTGTTGTCTTCCCTGCCTTTTCTTCCCTTTATTTCTCCTGTATTTCTTTTTTCCTTTCCCCTTTTCTTGCTCTTGTTAGGATTACTTGACTATTTGATTATTTTGATAGAGTTTTCCAAAGATTTGCCGTCAGAATGATTTTACTGACATTTAAACACATTATTAAGGAAATAGAACATTGCTCAAAGGTCATAGTTTGGATTTGAAGTTTAAAGGATTTCATGTTGTTTGGTAAAGGAATCATAAATGTCATCTCTCCACAACCAGTGCTCCCATAGTCAAAGACAATTGGATTTATTAAAAATCTGGTTTTCTTAAGCTTTACCATGCAACATTTGTCAAAACTAATGAAAAATAAGAAAGAAAATATTGAAGCTTCTGCAAAGTTATTATTCAGTATGCTACCATCTCTGGCTACCATTACCAAGCACCTGATGCCTGTGAAAATACTTTGGAATGTGCAGTGTACAGCCAACATCTTATAAAATAGGATATGAACATATTCACTCCATAGTTCACGTCCTTAAAAGATGATCAGCCCCACCCTCCCAGCTGTTATTCTAGAATCAAAATGGGAGAACTTCAGTGTGTCAAAGTTGATGTACTAGTTTAAACTTGAATAAATCACCTAATAGACTTCCACCACAGAAAGATTCTTTGGGATCAATTCGTAATCATGAATGGGGTCATGAAGAAGCATCTCACTAAACAAACAGAAACTCTAGCAGTCCATCTGTCTACATATAATAGGCATTTGTATAAAAGAAGCTGAATGGAAAAAGAATGAAGGATGTGACCCAAGTCAACCCTAGTCCTCCCACTGGAACACATTAATTTCCATATCAACAGCTGCATAGGAGGGAGAGGTCCTGCATACCCAAGCTCCCATAAGGATATAAATTTTGGGTGTTAACTTTCTAAATACAATTGAAAAGAACTGGAATACTGAAATGTTTTTGCAATTCATCATATTTACAAAAATAAATCCATCAAGACACCCAATAAATTAGTCTTGATGAGATTTGTAATGAGGCATTAAAGATAAGCTGAGTAAACTGTGGGAATACTTGCAAGATATACGCAGTGTGGCATATCCAGCCATGCCTTATAGTTTATGCAAATAATTAAACAAGAAATATTTTAAATAAGCAAGAAATTTTAATCTCAAAAGAACATAGACAAAGCAGATTTAATATTCTTGATTACCTAACCAAGTTCAGAGCTATTATACCCTGAGTGGAAATTACAATGGTTAGAAAGAAAACACCTTTTTTTAGCACTCAAATTTATTGATTCTGTTTTTATCACAAGTGAAAATTAAAGACGTTTAGTATAAATGAAGTCATATTTAGCTTTTTAAAATTCCAGGCCAGTGTAGAGTTTAATATACTTTTTGGTTTCCATAGAAAGCTGCTCATTACGGGGACTAATGGAAGAAAAAATAATTATCCCTATTGTTGTTTCTGTGGCATGCCCAGAGATATCATTTTACACAATTGTCAGAACTACCGATAAGACTTCTAAACAGACCATGGAAGATCACTTGTGGGTGAACATTCTCATTTCTTTAAAAGCCAAAGTTATTTCCTTTTTGTAATGAGATGGAATTTTATAACTTGATAAGCTTTTGTGCTTTATTTTACATGTAGTTCAGTATGTTATATCTCAGTGTGTGTATACACACACACACATATGTGTGTGTGTATATATATATATATATATTATACTGAGAGAGCTATAATATATACATATAATTATTATATATGTATATATATATACATATATATGTATGTATATTTGAAATGTACTTACTGTTCTTTTAGACTTACATAGTATATCAAAGCTCACCTGGTTACAGAAATAGATAGACTTACATAGGTCAACCAGATTCACAGTCAACAGTTTATAGGCTACTCTATGTATCATGGTCAGGGCATAGAACACACTTAACATTGGGTAAATGGAATTGCTCTGAAATGGGATATGAGATCTCTGTTTTAATGGGCAAGACCAAAGAAATAGCATCCAGAATATAATCAAGATTCTCTCATCATTACCAATTTCAGGAAAGCCTCTGCTCTCCACACCTTAGGTCCTATTCCAGTGTACTTATAGGAACCTGGAAGACCCACACACCATTTCTAAATGATACTCATAGTTCAAAGACAATACCACCAGTGACAGAAAGACTTGTAAATCTAGAGTAAAAAGAGGAGAAAAAGCTTTGGCCTAGGGCAGTGCTTCTCAACCTTCCTAACACCATACCCTTCAATACTGTTGTGGTGACTCCCACCTATAAAATAATTTCATTGCTACATTATAACTGTAATTTTGCTACTGTTATGAATTGTAATGTAAATATCTGATATGTGACTCCTGAGGGGCTTACAAACCAAAGGTTAGGAACCATCTACCTATGGTGGTCTTGGGTCACAACTTCTGTTCCTCATAGTGGCATCTTTTTGAAGGATAAGTTTCTGGATCTGTAAGAAACTTAACATCTGTAGATATATGAGGTTGCCTGTCTTAAGCCTCTCATTTGTGTTTGTGTGTGGCTTCCTGGCCCAAAAGGTTGGGTATTATGGTTCTCAGTAACTTATATTCAAAAACTATCAAAAGTTTTAAAGGCCATTGTCATCAAATGTAAACTCCAGGAAACAAACAAATCATGTCTTACACTTTAGGACAACTATTATCTTCATTCCATTCTAAACTGAGATGAAAATCTATAATCTTTCTTTCTCTCTCTCTCTCTCTCTCTCTCTCTCTCTCTCTCTCTCTCTCTCTCTCTCTCTCTCTCTCTCTCTCTCTTCTTTCCCTCTCCCCTTCGCTCCCTCTCTCCTGCCTTCCCTCCCTCTCTCTCATCATGTGTTTGATGAACTTTATACTTTCTTCATGTCAAAATATGTGCCTCACATGAGATGGGGAATTTAAAGAACAGAAATATAGAGAAGTACAGAAATGATGAAAATATCTACATAAGACACTGGTTTGTGCAAACCTACTCATCTTAACTTTGACAAGGTAAACTATACTCATGGAAATGGAAAATAATGTTAGGGTAAAAAAATGAATGATGCTATTTTAAATGAAAAGAAGTGGCTCTATACACAGATCTCCAAGATCAAGGCCTCTAGACTCAACAGGACTCATAGTAATTGCCTCTAATTGTACTCAGAGTTAAGAGTTATTACAGTAAAAGGATGCAAAGCAAAAGACAGTCTCAGAGAGAGATATCTTTGATAAAGTCTTAAGGAAACCAGGCTCTGACTTCAGTCTTTTCTGGTGACCCTCATACAGGATTTCATCACCCAGCATTCAATGGAAATAACATGTGAAGAAACCTATATCTCGTGATCAATACTATGTTTCTATCGAAAGCTGGTCATGTGAGAATTTTTATCTGCCATACATTCCAGAGCAAGTACTCAGCATGAAGAAATGACTCACACAATCTCTGCACTGTGAACCTCTCTTATCATTTACAGAAAGTTTTATGCCAATGAAGAGTACTGTTTACCAGCTAAGTCCTCAGACACCACCAGTGACAAGCTTTGATAGCAGAACTTGCAAAGAATGGGCAGTTCCAGACCTGTTGCAGAAACTAATTTCCACATACCTTAAGCTTTCTTATCCTATTCTCTGAGCATAACTGTACAAACCCACCAACTCTATCATGTCTAGAAAATGAAATTAGTACCGACATGTATCTGTATGTGGAAAATACATTTCCCACCTTCTGAGCCAATGCTGGAAGGTATAGAAGAACCTGCCTCAATCTTAAATTTAAAAGTCATCTTATAGGAAAGGCAAAAGTAGGTTTATGTTTATGATTAAACCTTCTGTTTACACTGTTACTCAAGGATTGGGCTATCCTTACTTGTAGACTTAACCACAAATGATTCTGTACTACCTATTACAGGAATGGTTATCATGTCTTTGTTTTAAAAAGTTAATAATTATTGTGTAACTCTACCTTTGTTTCACAAAGTTATTATGGCTACTTTATTATAAATAGCTGTTATGCTCACTACTCAACCATGTCTTTGTTTCAAGAGTCTTTAGGACTAACTTGTACTTCCATGTTCTGCTCCTGTACCACAGACTATTTTGCTTTCCAAACCTACATTTGGAACCCCCATAAAAGTCTGGTCTTCCTCACACCAAATGTTGACCCCTTAAACCTCACATAAAGGGGAATAAGCTCATATACACAAATAAAAATTCTTGCTTTAATTACTTGCTTTAATTAATTTTTCATGATGATTTGGACTGGTGGTACTTCTCCTTCCATCTTTGAGATTAGCAAAGAGAATCTGGAAGAAGAATTTGTGAGACAGGAGGCACTCACAAGTTCTTCTTAAGATAATCTCAGTTTTTCTGGGATTTGAAAAGGAGGTGTAGCTCAAAAGCCTTTGGCTAAAGTGTACACAGGGACACCCATGACTCCAGCTAAATATGCCTTATCTGGCATCACTGAGAGGGGAGCCTTTGGTGATGGAAGCTTGATGACTCAGGATAGGGGAACACTAAGGCCCTGAGGCAGGAGTGGGTGGGGGAGCACGCTCATAGAGGCAGGGAGAAGAAGGAGGACATAGGGGACTTGTGGAAGAGAAACTGGGAAGGAGATAACATTTGAAATGTAAATAAGATAACCAATAAAAAAATGGAAAAAAAGGTTAAAAACAAAAACTTGGTAAAAATTTTACTTAATTTTTCAGTCCAACTTACCCAAAAGAATTTTCCTATAACAAAATTTCAACAATCTAAGATCTATTTTCCAGATACCTTGTTTAGGCAATTTTATGGATGACTTACAGCAGAGAAGGACAAACCTACTTTTAGCCATGTAGACTGTCTTCCTTTACTTTTGACCCACACCAATTTTAAGCCCCATGAATGAGAAAATAATGCAATTATAATTTCAATTCTTTTCTCCAAGAGTAAGAAACACATTTCCACTTGCCCCCTTTCTTTCCTGGCATTATTTTGTCTAGTCTCTCCTTCTTTTTGCCACACAATTGGTTATGACTAGAAACTACATTCTAGAATATTTTTTTTAATCTATGACTGCATTTCTCCATCTTCTTCATATCCTGCTTTTCTATGCCTCCATCAAGACACATTGTTGGTATGTGCATCCCAATCCCCTTACAAATGCAAAATCCCATGGGCCAGAGCTTCTCCCTGCATATGGTGATAAACCCTGGGAGGAAATTTTCTTACATCTACTATTTAGCAGGTAAATAGCAGTAGTTCTCAGCAGGAGGAAAGGAAAAGGCAGTGTCTAAATAGATGTGAGCAAAGAGACAACAGGGAAGCATGGAACAGCACCATGTCTTATGTTTACACTTGAATTTAGTGAAGGAAGGGTGGCATACAACTCAACACATCTGGACATGGAGTCTCAAGAGCAAGCTTGGACATCCAAAGTTAAAGGCAAAGTCTAAATTCAATAATGGCAAAAATCAGTCTAGTAGCCAAGAGAGGAGAAATTACATTTTAATAGTTCCTAAATGAGCTATGAAACATAGGTCTGGATTTTGTGCATTAATGAGATGGAAGAAACAAAGAAAAGTAAAGGGAATAAGGGAAAGAAAGTCTCAGAAGCTTGATATATTGCATACTATATTCCTCTTGTATAGCTATCTCCAGAATTATTATAAAACAAATCTCCTGTAAAGACTTACACAAAGGCCAGTCTCATATGGTTAGCAATTTACTATCTTATCAATTAGGTTTCTACCTTTTTTGTTATTAAAATTGCCCTGGGTTTCTTGGAACATACTTCAGGAAAAAAAATTGCTATCCATTCCTCGGACTCTGTTTTGGATCTGATACAATGTCAGACTGTAAACTGATTTCCAGCCTTCCTAAATACGCCATTTTGTGAATATTCTCCCCAGCCTTTATTGCTCAGAATGCAGTTGTCTTGTGACCTAATTATGGTATCATGTGAACACAATTGCATGAAATAAACACTTGGATAATATCCATAAAAGAATGGAAAAATATCAGTGTTAAGGAGGAGGAGAAATCCATTTCATAAACAGTTTAAAGGTAGAAATCTTTCTATCCTCTTAACCACCAATATGTAACTGAGGAAGAGAATATAAGGAGTTCACCTTCTTATCCACGGGTGAGTCCAAAGTTCTATAAACACAGTGTGACCTGGGAGTTCTCTCCCCATCTTTCTGATTTCTTTACTGTTACAAATTACCCGACTTTACTATATTTGGTTTTCTTATCTATAAATAGGCATGAGTAGAGAATGAACACAAATGATATGAAACTGAAATTTTAGTTGTATGTGATAAAAATAACGATTTCTCACTTCTTGCACCATTTCTCCTTCCTTGCTCATTAAGATGAGCTATGTATGCTTATCAGAGAGCTCAGAGGAAAAGTTCTGTCTTTGCAGTTAGAAAATTAAATTCAAACTCTGCCAGAACTCTAACCTAGCCTAACTGAGTGAGAGCAGGGATTTTAGGGTAGCTATTCATTTTTCTAGAGCGTCCAAATAGGTTTTAAAGTCCATGTGCAATATTAACAGTTTTATTATCTCAATACCTTTGTGAAATGGATTAAACCAGCAGTGAGAGTTTTTAAGTATGTGTGTACATTTATTATTAAAAGATAATTATTATACATTTATTATAGCTATATACATATACAATGTGTGTGGGGAGGGTGTGTGTGTGTGTGTGTGTATGCATGTGTGAGTATAGGTGCCCTTAGGGTCCACAGAGAATATCAGATGCTCTGAAACTGGACTTACATGCAGTTGTTAGGCTCCCAACCTAGTTGCTAATACTTGAATTTGGGTCCTACGTAAGAAAATGCTCTTATTACTGAGCCGTCTCACCAGACCTAAATTTATTTTGAAGTAAGAAAAAAAAAACAAACAAACCCTGAAATCAAAGGCATTAAAGGTATTAGATTAGTATAGCCCCAGGAGTGCTGGTCTTAGACTCTATTCCTGAAACAGAGTTAGTGTATTACGTACTTTTTCCTAAGGAGTTTAAAAGTAGCATCTTTCTACTTCAGGGCTTAACTATCAGGGTCAAAGCTTCTTAAGTATTCAAAATAAATCAGATTCCACACTCTCCTTGGCCTTGCAAAAGGTAAGTCCAACAAACCTATGCTGACAAAGTCAAAACTAGTGGAAAGTGTTTTGAAGGATTTAGTAGACTTGCATGATGTGATATTTGCAATAGATCTCAAAGGTTATCTGTGTAGCTTTCAGACCACTATGTCCTACCTGGTACCCTCTCATTCATTCCGTTTTGTTCCTGCTTCTCCTACATTATCAGCATCTCACCATCAGCCCCCGGAGCAGTATGATAGCTGTGCATACCTAACCTTCAGTAGGCATGTGTATTTTTTAAAGGTTGTATTTTGACTCTGTGTTATCGGAAATAAGCAAAGTTGGATTCAGAAGATGTGTGAACAAATAATTTAGTAGCACTTCTGAGAGTCCAAATTAAAACAATAGTGTTTTATTATTTTCCTATTTCACCTAATTGTTACCTTTAATTTAGCTATTCTTTCTCGAAGAAAATGAGTTCATAAAATATAAATCAGATGTATCACCGTGCTCTGATTAAAATCTATATACTTTCTTGAATAGGCTCAAATAAATCTGAACTCATAGCTAGGCTTTACAAGCAATGTATATCCAAGCTGATGGTTCCTCCTCCTTCCTGTCTTCCTTAGTATCAGTGGGAAGTACAAATAAGAAGAGTCACCTTCATGCAGTAAGAACATCCTGCAAGTAACTGAGTCAAACACATGTGTATAGGGTTTCCTCAGTCTGAAACTCCTGCATATACACAAGGGACTGTATCCTTCAGCTGAATAGATCATGTCTACCTTTTTACCTCCTAGATAAAAGGCTCTCCTGATCATCTTAGCTAACTCTTTGACATAGTTTATTTTACAGAAGTATCCTAGTTAGAATTACTACTGCTTTGACCAAACAAAATAACCAAAAGGGTTTATTCAGCATATGCTTTCCATATTACTGTTCACCAGTGAAGGCAGTCAGGGTGGGATCTCAAACAAAGCAGGAACCTGAAGGCAGGAGTTAAGGTAGAGGACATAGAGAGTGCTTTTTACTGGTTAGCTCCTCTTGGCTTTCTCAGCCTGCTTTCTTATAAAACCCAGGACCACCAGCAGGGGTTACCTCTACCCACAATGAGCTGAACTCTATCACATCAGTCACTAATTAAGAATAAACTTTACAGGCTTGCCTATAACCCAATGTTATGGGGGCATTTTCTCATCTAAAGTTCTCACCTCTCAGATGACTCTAGACTGATATAAAATTAGCCAATACAATTGACCCCTTGTCAGCAATGCACACAAATATTTCTATTAAGACATAATATTCCTTTTTCGGTTCATCCTCACAAACTCAAAAATAATAAACATCACAAATATAAAACATATTATAAACTTAAAATTCCTTAGCTTTAATAATTCAAACATTTAAAAAGTTGTCTCTTGGCTCCAGTGACCAGGTAGTTGGGACCGCCAGGCTCAGAGACAGACAGGCATAATATCGCTTCGGTTTCAGGCAGCTTGTGTGTAACCTGCTCCCAGGTGCTGGGCTGATCTGCAGTAACCAGCGCGCCAGTTCCGCGGTGGGACCTTCTGCCTGGTGGAGGGACCCCGCGCAGGGAGGGAGCCTGCCAGCTTCCCTTCCGCGACCTCTGTTCCCGCGGACTGCGCTGGAGAGACCGGTACCCAGGCTCTCCCCCCGATATAACATCACTTGGGACACGGCCTGTTGGGGCTTCCGTCTGTGCCCGAGGGCGGGTTGGCGCTGTGGTCGTCTGGGTGCCAGATCGGCGGGCCATCGTGACCACAGGGTGAGCGGCGCCACGGAGACTGCCCTCCGCCATCTTTGCTCCAGTGACCAGGTAGTTGGGACCGCCAGGCTCAGAGACAGACAGGCATAATATCGCTTCGGTTTCAGGCAGCTTGTGTGTAACCTGCTCCCAGGTGCTGGGCTGATCTGCAGTAACCAGCGCGCCAGTTCCGCGGTGGGACCTTCTGCCTGGTGGAGGGACCCCGCGCAGGGAGGGAGCCTGCCAGCTTCCCTTCCGCGACCTCTGTTCCCGCGGACTGCGCTGGAGAGACCGGTACCCAGGCTCTCCCCCCAATATAACATCACTTGGGACACGGCCTGTTGGGGCTTCCTTCTGTGCCCGAGGGCGGGTTGGCGCTGTGGTCGTCTGGGTGCCAGATCGGCGGGCCATCGTGACCACAGGGTGAGCAGCGCCACGGAGAGTGCCCTCCGCCATCTTTGCTCCAGTGACCAGGTAGTTGGGACCACCAGGCTCAGAGACAGACAGGCATAATATCGCTTCGGGTTCAGGCAGCTTGTGTGTAACCTGCTCCCAGGTGCTGGGCTGATCTGCAGTGACCAGCGCGCCAGATCTGCTGTGGGACTTCTGCCTGGCAGAGGGACGCCCCCTCCCCCCCCCAGGAGAGATCACACACCCCTGCACAGGGCAGGAGCCTGCCAGCCTCCCTTTGGCGACCTCTGCTCCAGGAATCCACTAGACTGAGCCTTTAGATGTGCAAGGCCTCCCCAATATAAGATCACTTGGGGCAAAGCACATTAGGGCTCCAAAGTCACTCAGGAGCAGGCAGGCCCCAGAAATCGGTGCCAGGGGAATCCTGGTAATCCAGGGGGGGCAGAAATAGCTTTGCAGGCTCACAGGAGGTCCAACCAACAGCCAGTGGCAGCAGGACCAACTAACACCAGAGGTATCCAGATGGCAAAAGGCAAACGTAGGAATGTTACTAACAGTAATCAAAGTAATGTGGGACCATCCGAACCCAACTCTCCAACAGCAGCAAGTCCTGGATACCCCACCACACCCGAAAGACAAGATCTGGATTTAAAATCACTTCTCATGATGCTATTAGAGGATCACAAGAAGGACACAAATAAATCTCATAAAGAGTTACAGGAGACCATGAATCAACGGTTAGAAGCCCTTACAAAGGAAACACAAAAATCGCTTAGAGAAATGCGGGAGAACATGGATCAAAAGATGGAGGCGCACAAGGAGACAACACAAAAATCGCTTAACGAGATGAATCAACGGGTAGATGCACTCACAAAGGAATCACAAAATTTGCATAAAGAAATGCAGAAGAATATGGGTCAACAGACGGATGCCCATAAGGAGGCAACACAAAAATTGCTTAAAGAAATGAATCCACGGTTAGATGCCCTTACAAAGGAAACACGAGAACTGCTTAAAGAAATGCAGGAGACGATGGATCAACAGATGGAATCCCATGAGGAGGAAACACAAAAATCGCTCAGAGAAATGCAGGAGAACGTGGGTCATCAGGAAGAAATCCTGAAAGAGGTAATGCAAAAATACCTTAAAGAAATACAGGAAAATACAAACAAACAAGTGAAGGATCTCAGCAAATCCATCCAGGAACTAAAAAAGGAAGTAGAAACAACTAAGAAATCACAAAGGGAGACAACTTTGGAGATAGAAAACCTTGGGAAGAAATCAGGAGTCATAGATGCAAACATCAACAATAGAATACAAGAGATGGAAGAAAGAATCTCAGGTGCTGAAGATTCCATAGAAAGCATCGACTCAACAGTCAAAGAAAATGCAAAATGCAAAAAACGCGTAACCCAAAACATCCAGGAAATCCAGGACACAATGAGAAGACCAAACCTAAGGATTATAGGTATAGATGAGAGTGAAGATTTGCAACTTAAAGGGCCAGTAAACATCTTCAACAAAATTATGGAGGAAAACTTCCCTAACTTAAAGAGAGAGATGCCGATGAACATACAAGAAGCCTACAGAACTCCAAACAGACTGGACCAGAACAGAAATACCTCCCGTCACATAATAATCAAAACACCGAATGTTCTAAACAAAGAAAGAATACTAAATGCAGTAAGAGAAAAGGGCCAAGTAACATACAAAGGAAGACCTATCCGAATCACATCAGACTTCTCACCAGAGACTATGAAAGCCAGAAGATCCTGGGCAGATCTCATGCAGACACTAAGACAGCACAAATGCCAGCCTAGACTACTATACCCAGCAAAACTCTCAATCACCATAGATGGAGAGACCAAGATATTCCATGATAAAACCAAATTTTCACAATATCTTTCCACAAATCCAGCCCTGCAAAGGATAATAGGTGGAAACCTCCAATACAGGGAGAGAAACAACACCCTGGAAAAAAATGAGATAATAACCTTCTTGAATCAAACCCAAAAGTAGATAACCACTCAAACATAAAGATAGCGTCAAGAATGGCAGATGGCAATAATCACTATGCCTTAATCTCTCTTAATATCAATGGTCTCAATTCCCCAATTAAAAGACATAGACTAGCAGACTGGATACGTAAACAGGACCCAGCATTTTGCTGCATGCAGGAAACGCACCTCAGTGTCAAAGACAAACACTACCTCAGAGTAAAAGGCTGGAAAACAATTTTACAAGCAAATGGCCCCAAGAAACGAGGTGGAGTAGCCATCCTAATATCGGATAAAATTGATTTTCAACCCAAAGTCATCAAAAAAGACACAGAAGGACACTACATACTGATCAAGGGAAAAATCCACCATCAAGAACTCTCAATCCTGAATATCTATGCTCCAAATGCAAGGGCACCCTCATTCGTAAAAGAAACTTTACTAAAACTCAAAGCACACATCGCACCGCACACAATAATAGTGGGTGACTTCAACACCCCGCTCTCTGAAATGGATCGTTCAGGAAAGCAGAAACTAAACAGGGACACAGTGAATCTAATTGAAGCCTTGGACCAAATGGAACTAACTGATATATATAGAACATTTCATCCTAGAGCTAAAGAATACACCTTCTTCTCAGCTCCTCATGGTACCTTCTCCAAAATTGACCATATAATTGGTCACAAATCAGACCTCAACAGATACAAGAAGATAGAAATAATCCCATGCCTCCTATCAGATCACTATGGAATAAGGGTGGTCTTCAATGGCAACAAAAACAAAAGAAAACCCACGTACACATGGAGGCTGAACAATGCTCTACTCAATGATAACTTGGTCAAGGTGGAAATAAAGAAAGAAATCAAAGACTTTTTGAAAGTTAATGAAAATGAAGGCACAACATACCCTAACTTATGGGACACAATGAAAGCAGTGCTAAGAGGAAAATTCATAGCCCTGAGTGCCGCCAAAAAGAAATGGGAGACAGCATACACTAACAGCTTAATGGCACACCTGAAAGCCCTGGAACAAAAAGAAGCAAATACACCAAAGAGGAGTAGAAGGCAGGAAATCATCAAACTCAGGGCTGAAATCAATCAAGTAGAAACAAATAAAACCATACAAAGAATCAACAAAACGAGGAGTTGGTTCTTTGAGAAAATCAACAAGATAGATAAGCCCTTAGCCAGACTAACCAGAGGGCACAGAGATAGTATCCAAATTAATAAAATCAGAAACGAAAAGGGAGAGATAACAACAGAAACTGAGGAAATTCAAAAAATCATCAGATCCTACTACAAAAACCTGTATTCAACACAACTAGAAAATCTTGAGGAAATGGACAATTTCCTTGACAAATACCAAGTACCAAAATTAAATCAGGATCAAATAGACCATCTAAACCGTCCTATAACCCCTGAAGAAATAGAAGTTGTCATTGGAAGTCTTCCAACCAAAAAAAGCACAGGTCCAGATGGTTTTAGTGCAGAATTCTATCAGACCTTCAAAGAAGACCTAACACCAATACTCTTCAAACTGTTCCACAAAATAGAAACAGAAGGAACACTACCCAACTCGTTCTATGAAGCCACAATTACACTAATACCAAAAGCACACAAAGATCCCACAAAGAAAGAGAATCTCAGGCCAATCTCTCTTATGAATATCGATGCAAAAATACTCAATAAAATTCTTGCCAACCGAATCCAAGAACACATCAAAACGATCATTCACCACGATCAAGTAGGCTTCATCCCAGGGATGCAGGGATGGTTCAATATAAGGAAATCCATCAATGTAATCCACTACATAAACAATCTCAAAGAAAAAAACCACATGGTCATCTCATTAGATGCTGAGAAAGCATTTGACAAAATTCAGCATCCTTTCATGCTAAAGGTCTTGGAAAGATCAGGAATTCAAGGCCCATATCTAAACATAGTAAAAGCAATTTACAGCAAACCAGTAGCCAGCATCAATCTAAACGGAGAGAAACTTGAAGCAATCCCACTAAAATCAGGGACTAGACAAGGCTGCCCTCTCTCTCCATATCTTTTCAATATAGTACTTGAAGTTCTAGCTAGAGCAATTAGACAAGAAAAAGAGGTCAAAGGGATACAAATTGGAAAGGAAGAAGTCAAACTATCACTATTTGCAGACGATATGATAGTATACATAAGCGACCCAAAGAACTCCACCAGAGAACTCCTACAGCTGATAAACGACTTCAGCAAAGTGGCCGGATATAAAATCAACTCAAGCAAGTCAGAAGCCTTCCTATACTCAAAGGATAAGCAGGCTGAGAAAGAAGTAAGAGAAATAATACCCTTTACGATAGCCACAAACCATATTAAGTATCTTGGCGTGACGCTAACCAAACAAGTGAAAGATCTGTATGACAAGAACTTCAAGTCTCTGAAGAAAGAAATTGAAGAAGACCTCGGAAGATGGAAAAATCTGCCATGCTCATGGATTGGCAGGATTAATATAGTAAAAATGAGCATCTTACCAAAAGTAATACACAGATTCAATGCAATCCCCATCAAAATCCCAACTCAATTCTTCATAGAGTTAGAAAGAGCAATTCAAAAATTCATCTGGAATAACAGAAAACCCAGAATAGCTAAAACTATTCTCAAGAGTAAAAGAACCTCTGGGGGAATCAGTATCCCGGACCTCAAGCTGTACTACAGAGCAATAGTGTTAAAAACTGCATGGTATTGGTACAGTAACAGACATGTAGATCAATGGAACAGAATTGAAGACCCAGAAATGAATCCACACTCCTATGGTCACTTGATCTTTGACAAAGGAGCTAAAACCATCCAGTGGAAAAAAGATAGCCTTTTCAACAAATGGTGCTGGCTCAGCTGGAGGTCAACATGCAGAAGAATGCAAATTGACCCATCCTTATCTCCTTGCACTAAGCTCAATTCTAAGTGGATCAAAGATCTCCACATAAAACCAGACACACTGAAACTAATAGAAGGGAAACTAGGGAAGAACCTTGAACATATGGGCACAGGGGAGAATTTCCTGAACAGAACTCCAATAGCTTATACTCTAAGATCAAGAATAGACAAATGGGACCTCATTAAATTACAAAGTTTTTGCAAGGCAAAAGACACCGTCAAAAAGACAAAGCGGCAACCAACTAACTGGGAAATGATCTTTACCAACCTTACATCCGACAGAGGGCTAATATCCAAGATATACAAAGAACTCAAGAAGTTAAACTCCAGAGAGGCAAGTAACCCTATTAAAAAATGGGGTACAGAGCTCCACAAAGAGTTCTCACCTGAAGAATATCTAATGGCTGAGAAGCACCTAAAGAGATGTTCATCATCCTTAGTCATTAGGGAAATGCAAATCAAAACAACCCTGAGATTCCATCTCACACCAGTCAGGATGGCTAAGATCAAAAACACAGGAGACAGCAGTTGTTGGCGAGGATGTGGAGAAAGAGGAACACTCCTCCACTGCTGGTGGAATTGCAGGCTGGTACAACCACTCTGGAAAGCAGTCTGGCGGCTCCTCAGAAAACTGGGCATGACACTTCCGGAGGATCCGGCTATACCACTCCTGGGCATATACCCAGAGACTTTACCTGCATGCAATAAGGACACATGCTCCACTATATTCATAGCAGCCTTATTTATAATAGCCAGAAGCTGGAAAGAACCCAGATGTCCCTCAACGGAGGAATGGATTCAGAAGATGTGGTATATTTACACAATGGAATACTACTCTGCAATTAAAAACAATGAATTCACGAAATTCCTAGGCAAATGGTCAGAACTTGAAAATATCATCCTTAGTGAGGTAACCCAATCACAAAAGATCACACATGGTATGAAGTCACTGATAAGGGGATATTGACCCAGAATCTCAGAATACACTAGACACAATCAGCATATCAATAGATTTCTAAAAAGATGGAAGGAGAGACCCCTGGTCCTGGAAAGACTGGATGTAGGGGAACGCCAGGACAGAGTAATGAGAGGGGGTTGAACGGAGAAAAGAGGGAGGGAAGGGGGCTTATGGGACTTTCGGGGAGGGAGGAAACGGGAAAGGGGAAGTGATTTGGAATGTAAATTAAAAAAATAAAATTAAATTAAATTAAAAAAAAAAAAGAAAAAAAAAAAGTTGTCTCTTGCCGGGTGGTGGTGGCGCACGCCTTTAATCCCAGCACTTGGGAGGCAGAGGCAGGAGGATTTCTGAGTTCGAGGCCAGCCTGGTCTACAAAGTGAGTTCCAGGACAGCCAGGGCTACACAGAGAAACCCTGTCTCGAAAAACCAAAAAAAAAAAAAAAAAAAAAAAAAAAAAGTTGTCTCTTAAAATCCCAAAGTCTCTTTTAAAATCTAAACTCTCAAAGTAAACAAATAAAATCTGAAATCTCTTTTAAAAGTCCAATAGTGTTAAAAAACCGCCTGGTATTGGTACAGTGACAGGCATGTAGATCAATGGAACAGAATTGAAGACCCAGAAATGAATCCACACTCCTATGGTCACTTGATCTTTGACAAAGGAGCTAAAACCATCCAGTGGAAAAAAGATAGCCTTTTCAACAAATGGTGCTGGCTCAACTGGAAGTCAACATGCAGAAGAATGCAAATTGATCCATTCTTATCTCCTTGCACTAAGCTCAATTCCAAGTGGATCAAGGACCTCCACATAAAACCAGACACACTGAAACTAATAGAAAGGAAACTAGGGAAGAACCTTGAACATATGGGCACAGGGGAGAATTTCCTGAATAGAACTCCAATAGCTTATGCTCTAAGATCAAGAATAGACAAATGGGACCTCATTAAATTACAAAGTTTTTGCAAGGCAAAAGACACTGTCAAAAAGACAAAGCGGCAACCAACTAACTGGGAAATGATCTTTACCAACCCTACATCCGACAGAGGGCTAATATCCAATATATACAAAGAACTCAAGAAGTTAAACTCCAGAGAGCCAAGTAACCCTATTAAAAAATGGGGTACAGAGCTAAACAAAGAGTTCTCACCTGAAGAATATCTAATGGCTGAGAAGCACCTAAAGAGATGTTCATCATCCTTAGTCACTAGGGAAATGCAAATCAAAACAACCCTGAGATTCCATCTCACACCAGTCAGAATGGCTAAGATCAAAAACACAGGAGACAGCAGTTGTTGGCGAGGATGTGGAGAAAGAGGAACACTCCTCCTCTGCTGGTGGGATTGCAAGGTGATACAACCACTCTGGAAAGCAGTCTGGCGGTTCCTCAGAAAACTGGGCATGACACTCCCGGAGGATCCGGCTATACCACTCCTGGGCATATACCCAGAGGCTTTACCTGCATGCAATAAGGACACATGCTCCACTATGTTCATAGCAGCCTTATTTATAATAGCCAGAAGCTGGAAAGAACCCAGATGTCCCTCAACGGAGGAATGGATTCAGAAGATGTGGTATATCTACACAATGGAATACTACTCTGCAATTAAAAACAATGAATTCACGAAATTCCTAGGCAAATGGTCAGATCTTGAAAATATCATCCTTAGTGAGGTAACCCAATCAGAAAAGAACACACATGGTATGCAGTCACTGATAAGGGGACATTAACCCAGAATCTCGGAATACCCTAGACACAATTCACATATCAATAGATTTCCAAGAAGATGGAAGGAGAGACCCCTGGTCCTGGAAAGACTGGATGTAGGGGAACGCCAGGACAGAGAAGCGAGAGGGGGTTGAATGGAGAAAAGAGGGAGGGAAGGGGGCTTATGAGACTTTCGGGGAGGGAGGAAACAGGAAAGGGGAAATGATTTTGAATGTAAATAAAAAAAACTTAGAAAATAAAATAAAATTAAAAAAAAAGTCCAAAATCTCTCAACTGTGGGCCCCTGTAAACTTAAAAATAAGTTAAGTGCTTTCTTATTCCAAGAGGGAAGAGGCGGGACACAGTCACTATCTGAACAAAGCAAAAACGAAAACAACAGTGCAAATACCTCAGTGAACAATTATCTAGGATATACTCACTATTTTCCGGGCTCCTCTAAGGGGCTTATATCACTTCTTAGGTTCTACTCTCTGGAGTACACACATCTTCTCCTCTAGGCTCCACTAGCTAGCTCTACTCCACTGCTGCTGCTGTTACTGGTGGTCAGGTGATAATACTGGCATCTCTAAAATGCTAGGGACTTCAGCTGCAACTGGGCTGAGCTCTTCCCAATAGCCTCCTCTGGGATCTCTCTTCATGGTGCAAAGCCTTAAGTTCTCACCAAGACACTTTCAATCCTGGAGCTTCAACTTCCACTGAGGTTGCACCTTCATCAATGGCCTTTTGTGGCTTCTCAGTGTCACACCTCAGTTGGTTGATATGACCTGACAGCATAACATGTTCGTACCACTTGGGTGTCTCTTAAACTACCAAGTTCAGCTATCAGCAGGTAAGGGTCCACCATGGTTGCCTCTGACCACAGCTTCTGTGACTGATTTCAGGAAAACACTTCCCAGAAGACAACCTCAGTGATGCCAGTCTCTTCTTAATCACTGCAAATTTCTCTGCTCCAGTCAACCAGCATCAGTTGTCCCAGGAAAGGAAAGATTTCACTTCAGTGGTGCTGGTCTTTTCTTAATAAAGGTTGACTCTTCAGCCCCAATTGACCAGAACCACAGAATCTTAATTAAAAATAACAAACATGCAAGGGCCTCAATAGTCTTTAAGTAACTTTCAAACTTCCCTCTAGAATTTCACAAGACAGGACTCCATTGTCTACATTTCTCTCAACAGTCTTACCCTTCCAAACTTCCACAGAACAGCTCACCAAGCTTTGAATACTCATTAGCTTTCTATTAAACAAAACTTTAAATGTTTAAACGTTTGAATTATTAAAGCTAAGGAATTTTAATTTTATAATATTTTTATTTTATTTTATTTTATTTTTTTAATTTACATTCCAAATCACTTCCCCTTTCCCGTTTCCTCCCTCCCCGAAAGTCCCATAAGCCCCCTTCCCTCCCTCTTTTCTCCATTCAACCCCCTCTCGTTACTCTGCCCCTACATCCAGTCTTTCCAGGACCAGGAGTCTCTCCTTCCATCTTTTTAGAAATCTATTGATATGCGGATTGTGTCTAGGGTATTCCGAGATTCTGGGTCAATATCCCCTTATCAGTGACTGCATACCATGTGTGTTCTTTTGTGATTGGGTTACCTCACTAAGGATGATATTTTCAAGATCTGACCATTTGCCTAGGAATTTCGTGAATTCATTGTTTTTAATTGCAGAGTAGTATTCCATTGTGTAGATATACCACATTTTATATTTGTGATGTTTATTATTTTGAGTTTGTGAGGATGAACCAAAAAGGAATATTATGTCTTAATAGAAATAAAACATGGACAGATCTGCCACGGCAAAACCTCATTACACTGGTACTAATTTCAGTCCCAGTTAGGGTTACTATTGCTGTGATGAAAGACCAAGGCAACATGCAAGTTGGGGAGGAAAAGGATAATTTGACTTACCCTTCTACATAACCACAGGAACTCAGGACAGGAAAGCAAAGAAGTCAGGAACCTGGGGCAGGAGCTGATACAAAGGGCAGTGGAGGGATGTTGCTGACAAGGTTGCTTCTCTAGGCTTGCTCAGTCTGCTTTCTATTTACAGAATATAGGACAAGCAGCTCAAGGGAGGCACTATCCACAACGGGCTGGGCCCCCCTCCACAATCACTAGCTAACTACCTGCTCTTCATGCTTGTGCACAGCCCAATCTTTTTTTTTTTTTAAGTTTTGTTTTAGTTTTATTTAATTGGCAAACAGCAGTCATGTATACCTGTCTCACAACTTACATACAATAGTTATGTCCCAAAACATCCATCACAAGTTGAATACTTCTTTTTTTTATTCTTTCTTTTTTATTAGATATTTGCTTTATTTACATTTCAAATTGTATCCGCTTTTGGAGTTACCCCTCTGAAAACTCCCTGTCCCATCCCTCCTCTCCCTGCTCATCCTTTCCCCAATTTCCTGACTTGCATTCCCCTATTCTGGGAAATCGGGCCTTCACTAGACCAATGGTCTCTCACTGATGTCTGAAATGGTCATCTTCTGCTACATATGTAGCTGGAGCTGTGGGTCCCTCCATGTGTACTCTTTGGTTGGTGGTTTAGTCCCTGGGAGCTCTCAGGGTACTGGTTGGTACACAGTCTTGTTCCTCCTGCAGCCTTATTTATAATAGCCAGAAGCTGGAAAGAACCCAAATATCCCTCAAGAGAGGAATGGATACAGAAAATGTGGTACATTTACACAATGGAGTACTACTTAGCTATTAAAAACAGTGAATTCATGAAATTCTTAGGCAAATGGATGGAGCTCACAGCCCAATCTTATGGAAGCATTTAGGCAACTGGGGTTCCCTCCTCTCAGATGACTCTAGGCTGTGTCAAGTTGACATGAAACTAGCCAGCACAATACATGACATACTCATTTTGTGTTTGTTTTCTTTCTTAGTATATATCTCTTACAATCAGAAAGAAATCTGGTAAAAGAGAACTGTAATCTGTTCACTCACCACTCTCAATCTGGGCTTTAAAAACAATCCTCAGCATAGTGGTTGTTCATTTACTGTCTTTGCAAGAAAGGAATAAAGGAATGAATAATTCATTCCCTGCTCAAATCCCTCTCAAACTTACTTGTCCTTATCTTAACCAAATGCTTTTTATATTTTGCTGTGAAAGAAGTATTGATGAGGAGCTCAGTTGTTCTCTGTTTTATAGAGTTTTCACTACATCACACTTTATTTTCTTTGGTTAGCTGATATTTAGCTTTCTGGAATATGTTCCCACAGCAAGATACTTGAGCCCTACAGAAACACCCATTTCTCTCCTTTGCCACAAAGTTCTGCTTTGTACTCACTGATCCCCTGTAAACTTCTTCATACAGGCTAAGAATGCTATTATAGACTGTATTTTTAAAATGCCTTTACCTTATTTTAATAACTGTCTTTTTTATGTTTATATATAACATATGTAAAATATAGTATAATGTATATTATAACTTATGAAGCTGTAAATAAAAAATCTATGATATGTTTTTACTGGCATACAAAAATTAAATATTTAGGTATGTAAGAGATGATGCTGGAGATGAAAAGAGGGGAGAGAAAATGATGTTAGCGTACTCATGTATGAAAATCTCAAGTAAACTAAAAATTTATATTAAAAATGAGCAAATGACTGATGGAGGAGTTTATAAGTAAGAAAATCAACACATAAATGGATGAATACAAGAAAAAAGGATCTTCATCCAGGAAATTCAATCTACAACAAAAAAGATCAGACATTGAATTTTGTTACTACACTTTTAACTTCAAGGATTTTTCATGACATGTATTTTGCTGGCCTTTCTAATAAAATGTATTAAACATTTTCACTGATGCTTTATATCAATGTATAGACTATTAATTACTTACACTCCATAAAATAAGCCAAGAATCCTGAAGTAAACACTGATGTGAAAAAGAAAGACTAGTCTTAAAATATTTTGACTTAATTATATTCCCCAATAATAGCTTTAAAGAGATTATGAAAGAAAGTGTGATGCTCTCAGCAAAGCATACTTCTGTGTGCATGTCATAGGCCAGATGTTCTTCATTGCAGTTAATATAAAGAGGCTCTTCATGGCTATATGTTCATTCATCTCCCTCCTATAACATTCACAAACGTAATGAAACTATTTTATGTGAAGGGGAAAAAGAAAATATATGTTATTATGCATTTGATAACTCAGTCTTAATCATTCTACAAAAGTGAGAACAATAAAAAACAAAAAGAGTGATAGAAAATCGATCTTTTCCATTTATTTTGTGTATTTTGCCTACCTATATGCCTATAGACTACTAGTGTACCTGGTACCTGTCGATGCCAAAACAGTCTCTGGGATTCCCTGGAAATAGTTATAATTTTGAGTCACCATGAGGCTATAGGGAAGTGAACCTGCATCCTCCTGGAAAATCCATCTTTAAAGATAATGATCCTGATACCCATGATTCAATTTACAGACCACATGAAACCCAAGAAGAAAGAAGAACAAAGTTAGATGCTTCACTGCGTCTTAGAAGGGGGAACAAAAGACTCACAGGAGAAAATATGGAGACAAAGTGTGGAGCAGAAACTGAAGGAAAGGTCACCCAGGGACTGCCCCACCTGGGGATCTGTCCTATATACAGTCACCAACCCCAGATGCTATTGTGGATGCTGGGAAGTGCTTGCTGACTGGAGCCTGATATGGCTGTCTCCTGAGAGGCTCTGCCAGATCCTGACAAATACAGAGGCAGATGCTCGCAGCAAACAGTTGGACTGAGAGCAGGGTTCCTGATGGAGGAGTTGGAGAAGGGACTGAAGGAGCTGAGGGGGTTGCAGCCCCATGGGGAGAGTAACAATGTCAACTGGCCAGACTCCCAAGAGCTCCCAGGGACTGAACCACCAACCAAAGAGTACACATGGAGGGACCCATGGCTCCAGTCGAGTATGTGGCAGAGGATGGCTTTGTTGGACCTCATTGGGGGGAGTGGCCCTTGGGTCTGAGGGTGTTTGATGCCCCAGTGTAGGGGAATGCCAGGGCAGGGAGACAGGAGTGGGTAGGTGGGGAGCACCCTTATAGAGGCAGGGGGAGCGGGGATGGGATGGGGGTTTCCGAAGGGGAAACCTGGAAAGGAGAAAACATTTGAAATGTAAATAAAGAAAATATTCAATAAAAATTATATATATTAATTTATTACATATATTAATATATATATTTATATATAATGATCTTGTCTTTAGACTATACCACAGAATGTACTTAAGATGCAAGAGGGAGCTAATATGGAAGTAAACATGTACAAATCAAAATTTGTACAGCAGTGATATATACTTTTCAATCCAACATATTTGAAATGCTGTAAATTAGTACACACCACAATTTCAGTTGGCATAAAAGAAAAATGTGCATATTTATATTAAGGTAAATGACTAAAGTTACTTGTAAGTCCTATTGCAGAGATATATGTCAATACCTGTTTTAAATGCTTTAACTAATCCCCTAAAGCTTACCACCTTCATTTCTGACTGCTTGACTTGTATGCTTTCCCATTACCTATGTGGTAATGCGATAATAGGAATTTATGGTTTCTTTCTGAGTTAGCTCAAGTTTCATTTCTGAGCCTCTCTGTCTCAATATGGGTAGTGTTTAAGATGACCTAGCCTTGCAGGGGGTGATGTCTGATGGTTTTGAAAATGAGAATCTTTGTATGTATGGAAGAAACAAACATGGAAGTAATGGATATAAAAAGTAACACACATTCATATTAGTAGAAAATGGGGCGTGATTTGACCCAGGAAATGGTACTTTGGCCTTAAGGGTAATGTAATTGTAAATCACAGAAGAGCAAGGTGAGAGTTGCAGACAGCAGAGATAGGAAGGAAAGCAAGGGTGTCCATTGTGATAAGGCAGATGAATGGCCAAGGCTGCAAAGATGAAACAATGAACAGGAAGATCTGGGTCCAAATACTGATGCCCAGTGGAGCGAGTGGAACACTATGGGGGAAGAGCACTGCTTGAAGCAATCTGAAAAAGCAGGCACTGTTTATATCTGAAAAGTAAGATAATCGTGGCTCTTCTAGATGCTTCAATGTATAAAATTGGGGTGAGGGGAGAGTTAAAGCAACCCCTGAGAAAGTTTATATAGGCATGGATGTGGGTTGGAGTAAAGTCAATTAAGAGTGCTTACATACAGATACATATGCAAACAGTCACATAGCTTAGGGCCTCTCTAGTTTGCTCCTCTTCCTAAACCTCAGGCATGCTGTGAATGGAGCTCTTCATACATGGGAGCTCACATGAACACATGAAGTTAGTTCACATAAGAACTCTGCATATACTGTACTTTTGTTACATCATACCACCTGTGTACCATTACCAAACTGTTCCACCATAGAACTCTCTCTAGTGTTTTAGATGTTTTAAGGTTGCCTTATTTGTCCAGATATTTCAGTTTTCAATTTCTTAACTTTAAGTCTTCGAGGCAGTCCCCATGGCCAGGAGTAATGGGCCAATATAAAATGGACTCTATGGTTTTTTTTGGGGGGGTTGCTTATATTTGTTAGGGAGAGAGAGAGAGAGAGAGAGAGAGAGAGAGAGAGAGAGAGAGAGAGAGAGAGAGAGAGAGAGAGAGAGAGAGAGAGAGAAACACAGAGAGAGAAACACAGAGAGAAAGAAACACAGAGAGAAAGAAACACAGAGAGAGAGAAACAGAGAAAAACAGAGAGAGAGAAACAGAGAGAGAGAAAAACAGAGAGAGAAACAGAGAGAGAGGGAAAGGGAGAGAGAAAGAGAGAGAAGAGAGAGAGAGAGAGAGAGAGAGAGGGAAGGGGGCTTATGGGACTTTCGGGGAGGGAGGAAACGGGAAAGGGGAAGTGATTTGGAATGTAAATTAAAAAAATAAAATAAAATAAAATTAAAAAAAAAAAAAAAAAAAAAAAAAAAAAGAAAGAGAGAGAGAGAAGACAGAGGGAGAGAGAGAGAGAGAACTTGAAATGGGTGAGGAAGAAACTGGGGCAGATGTGCAAGAAGTAGGGGGAAGGGAAAGAATACAACCAAAATATACCATATAAAAAAGCATTTAAAAAATTCTGGAGAGAAAAAAACATCTGAAAGAATGCTTATAAAATACTAATTTCATACTACAAGTAAAATTGCAATTGTTATTATCTATATCTAAAATAAGAGATTATTTTAATATATAGTTAGTAACTAGTGATTTGCATGTCTCTAATGTTTACATGAATGGTATCATGCTACATTTTCATGTATGGTTTTTAAGCTTTTTATCATTGTTGTCTATGTTCTCGGAACTAATCCATGTCAGTTATAAAATTATGTTTCTTATAACTAAAACATATCAATATTGTATTTCTGAATATCAACATTCATGTTTTAGTCCTTTCCTATAAAATAATCACACTATGGATATACCAGGTAGAAACATATTCACTCTCAAATCTTGTAGAATAACTAACTATACATGATTGTACTCTTACCAGTTAAGTGGCACTTGTATTTATTGTGTTATTGATATTTTTAAAATTGTATTTTTTAAGATTATAATATAATTATACAGTTTTTCACTTTCCTTTTCTCTCTCCAAACCCTCCATAAAGCCCCCACTTTCTGCCTTCTTTCAAATTCATGGCCTCTGTTTCTTTAATTATTGTTACCTGTGAGGGTATGTGTGTGTGTTTATGTATTTCTTTTCTTTTCTTTTTTTTTGGGGGTGCGGGGTTTCATGTCAGGTTTTTTCTGTATAGCCCTGGCTGTCCTGGAACTCACTCTATAGACCCGGCTGGCCTTGAACTCAGAAATTGGCCTGCCTCTGCCTCCTAAATACTGAGATTAAAGGCATGCACCATCACTGTCTGGCATGTTTATGTATTTCTAAACTCATAAACATAACTTTTTTAGTATATATGTTGTTGCTTGTACGTGTGCATGTGTATAGTATGTTTTCAGGGTGATCATTTGATATTAGATAACAAGTTGGCATGCTCTTACTTGCAAACATGCTAAGGGGTATTTCAGTGTTTATATCTCTCTGATTACAAAATGAATAAATATACTAATTAGTGCTGTCTGGGGTGTCTGGGGGGAGAGTAGAATAAAAGAGAAGTATTAGATTGGCTGAGAATTCAGCAGTTGTTTATCCTATAAGTCTGCATGTTTCAATAGTTTTAATATTGAACTGAAGGCATAGAGGATTTCTGAAGAGCTGCTGGTCTTTATTCTAAGATGGAAACTCAAAAAAAAAAGTGTTTCTGATGCCTCAGTAACAGAGTAGGTATGCTTTATAGAAAAGGTAAATACATGGATACAAAAATCTGTTTCCTTCTCCTGTGTCTGCTCATTTCTGCTGCCACCAAACCCAGCTGTTCATATTTAGGGCTTATGCTATTAGGCTTTTAGGTTAACTTTACATAATCCAGAGTCATCTTGGAGTGGGGAACCTAAACTCAGAAAATGTCTCCACTAAATTGGCCTGCAAGAAAAGCTTTGAGGCATTATTTGATAATGATTGATTTATGACTGAGGGGTTGATATGTGTGGGCAGTGCCTACCATAAGTAGGTGCTCCTGAATGGCTTTAAAAACACACTGAGCAAGTCTTGAGCAATCCACTAAGCAGTATCCCTCTATGGCCACTTCATTTGCTGCCCTGGTTTCCCTCAGTGATGGATTTGCAAGTTTTAATATGAAACAAACACTTTCTTCCCCAAGTTGTGTTGGAGCATACAGTTTCATCACAGCAATAGAAACTCCTAATACCACAGGATGAGTCTTGCTATTAAAATAATCTGATCAAGAAAATCCCTTACAGACTTCCCAATGCTTTGTGTTGTAGCTGATTCTAGATGCAGTCAAATTGCTATCCAAGATTGACCATCACAATCTCCTTATGGTTTTGTTTCTGTTTTGTTTTCTGTATTTTAATTTATTTATTCTGAACTTTCTGTTTATAAAACTTCTCCCCAATCATTTGCTGACATATCAGTCTTCATTTTTCTTTAAATACTCAAATATTTCTCTAGATAGTCAAATATTTCTCTAGTCTTCAACTATTTCTCTAAAATCATTTGTTGGTTAGGTCTTTTTAACTTTGATGTATACGTTTATGTGAAAATAGATTTTTTTTCATACAATATTTCTGATTATAGTTTTCTCTCCTCCCAGATCCTCTCAAGTTCCCTATCCATTTAAACCCATACCTTTTTTTCTCTTTCATTAGACTATAAACAGGTAAATAATAATAAATAATAGTATAAAACATAAACAAACTAGAATATGATGACAACAACAATAACAAAAGAAAAAAAAGCCAAAGAAAAACTCAAGAAATACTTATAGATGTAGAGGCACACAATATTTAATAATATATACACAAAGACACAAAGGGTTGATATGTGTGGACAGTGCCTACCATAAGTAGGTGCTCCTGAATGGCTTTAAAAACACACTGAGCAAGTCTTGAGCAATCCACTGTAAATTTATTTAAAAAAAAAGCATTATAAGAAGAAGAACCTCTTGGTTGGTGGTTTAGTCCCTGGGAGCTCTGGGGAGTCTGGTTAGTTGATGCCAGAATAGGGAGGTGGGAGTAGGTGGGGAGGTGAGTATCCTTATAGAAGCTGGAGGAGGAGGGTTTCTGGAAGGGAAACCAGGAAAGGGAATAATATTTGAAATGTAAATAAAGAAAATATCCAAGAAAATATGAATAAAAAGATGAAGAACCTCTAGAAATGTTATTAACTTCATTATTTTGTTTGGGCCTTCAGTATGGTTTGTATCCCCAGTGAAACTCTTAGAAAAAAAATAAAACTAATTTTTCATTTACAAGTGCTTATCTCTTAGAGATAGCATCTGAGTCAGTGATGTGAGATTACTTCCACTTCCACTGGCATCACACTTATCCCAATCCATCTTGTGCACATTGTTATAGTCTCTCTCTCTCTCCCTCTCTCTCTCTCTCTCTCTCTCTCTCTCTCTCTCTCTCTGTGTGTGTGTGTGTGTGTGTGTGTGTATTGGCCTTGTTTTGTTTACAAGCTTTGTTTCCTTGGTATTCTCCATCCCCTGTTTCCAGCAATCTTTCTGACTTCTCTTCTGCAGGTTTTCCTGGGCTATGAGATCTCTTTGATGAGACATCCTATTCAGGGCTGAGTGTTACAAGGTCTCTCACTCTTTAGTATGTATAGACACATTGTCCACCTGTGAGTTTCTCTATTCTTTCTCATCTACTGCAGAAGGAAGATCCTCTGATGATGGCTGAGCAAGACACTGATCTATACATATAGTAGAATGTCACCAGGAATCATCTTATTGATACAGTCCTTTAAAAGAAGAGTAGTATTTGGTTCCCTGCCCAGTCTCTGGCATATCTAAAGTCAGGTTATTGACCACCTGTGTTGGGGAGGGATTTGATCACATGGCATAGACTTTAATCCAATTGTATATTTGGTTGGTTGCTCTTACAAGGTTTGTGCCATTATTGCACTAGTGCATCTTGCAAGCAGTTACCATTGCAGACTGAAGTGTTTGTAGCTGGTGTGTGTTTACTGTTCTACTTTGGTAAAGTGCAGAGTGCCTTCTAGTACTATGAATACTAGTCAATAGGGGTGAAGGCTTTAAGTAGGTCCCAGCTCAACTTCATCATGTTTAATGAGTTGTGTAGGTGTTGACTTCAGCAACAGGGACTTGCCATCATTTTGTGGAAAGAAATCAATAGCCTTTGGCAATAGCCTGAGTTGTTTGGGAGATCCCATGGAGGTTCCTTTTGGCCAACAGCTTGATTAACACATAACTCGTTACCAGAAATAGATGCTTCATTTGGTGATGGAAAATGTCCATTTGGGGTTTCATTTCTTCCATTATTTGCTAATTCAATTTACATCTCATATATATATATATATATATATATATATATATCTTTAGCAATTTTCTACTGTATTAGGTATCCATGTGACCCTCCAAAGGGCCCTTAGTTCTATCTGTCCCTTCCTCTACTCCCTCCTTCATATCTACCCTTCCCCTCCTCTCCTTGTTTGATCCTCCCATTCCAGTCCTCCCACCCTCGTATAACTATCTATTCTGATTCCTCTTGCTAAGGAGATCCACTCCTCCACTTTATTCCCTTCCTCTCTACTTAGCCTCTGTGAGTTTCACAGCTGGACAATTATAGGGATTGTAGCTTAAGACAAAATAGCCAACATTGACATATAAACAAATATATACCATACTTGTCTTTTTGGGTCTGGCTTGTTTGTACACTATTTTAAATATTTTGGGTTGGGTTGGTTTTTCGTTGTTTTGGTTTTTTGTTGTTGTTTTTTTTCTTTTTTGTTGTTGGTTTTTCAAAACTTTTCTATTCCATTTTCTTTAGCTTCAGGAATTTCCTTGAACATTTCAGAATTTCATTAAATTTGTACAGGTTGTCTCTCGAATATTTGGCTAACAATGTCATCATCAGAGAAGACATGCTCTTAAAGAGGTCTTTGTATAGACCTGCAAATCTTACGAGACATTTTAAGCAGAAAACAAACAAACAAACATACAAACATACAAAGAACAGAACAAAAACAGAAAGTGACACACACACACACGCACACACACACCCCTCAGGAGACACTCATGAAATGGACTGTGCATTCAGTTTTAGTTTCTAAGTAGAACTCTGGCCCCTGGCCTCAGAAGAGAAATGCCCTTAAGATAATTAATAAAGAGATGAAGCAGAGCCATTAGCGGGTAAGAGATCACGTTTTCCTAAGCAGATCCAAACTGATCATGGGTCCAAGGACAATGGTTTATCAGTTAGCAACTATAGCAAAGGAAGGAGTGGTCTAAGAGTCAAGGAAATCTTGTCTGTTAGGCTAAGGGTTTTCTATACTGTGAAAAGCAGAGCAGCAGCATCAAGAGAAGGTTAGCTTCAAGTGATGGTGCTACTTGGAGAATATTATCTCTGGTTACTATTGTTGTGATCATAAAAAGAGAAAGCAGTGTAATAATATGTTCTATGGACATGTAAGGGAAGTGGGTGCCTCAGTGGGCCCATGTTGAGGCATCCCTTCCCCCCGAGGGACCACACACACAAAGATATAGTATAGAATAGTGTTTATTTAGGGCATGGGGAGGGGAGTTAAGAGTGTAGTAGAGCCAGAGAAAGGCAGAGAGAAGCAGAGAGTAGAGAAGAAGAAGCTGGCCATGACCCCATGGAGAGTGGGGGGAAGGGAAGAGGGAAGGGAAGAGCCCAAGAGGGCCAGAGACAACAAGAGAACAAAAAGATAAGAGAATAAGAGAGAGAGAGAGAGAGAGAGAGAGAGAGAGAGAGAGAGAGAGAGAGAGAGAGAGAGAGAGGAGGGGCAAGCAGCCCCTTTTATAGTGGGCCAGATGTACCTGGCTGTTACCAGGTAACTGTGGAGAGGGGCATATCTGGCTGTTGCCAGGTAGCTGTGGGGTGGAGCTTAGACAGAATCCTAACAGCTATTTCATCACTATCCTTGTACTGCAAAATGTACACCGAAGACTTTGAAAGGATGACTTGAGCCGTGTGCAGGAATTTCAGTGTCCCCTCTATGCAGGTATCAGCTGCTTTTGCCATCCTGAAGCACTGGTGTTTCAGGGGTCTCAGGAAAGTCCCCCTTTGTTTAATCATCTCTGTTATGAAGGAAATGAAGATTTAATTTAAGACTAACAGATTCCATCTTTTAATCATAAACCTTGACTTATGAGAAATGATCTAAGTATTTAAATTTCATTGTTTTCAGTGTTCAAATGGTTGATATTGTCAACATGACCCAAGAACAAGGGTCAGAGGTCAAGGATCACTGAACTTTGAGATAGAAATTCTTCAAGTGTGTGTGTGTGTGTGTGTGTGTTTGTGTGTGTGTGTGTGTGTGTGTGTGTGTTTGTGTGTGTGTGTGTGAGAGAGAGAGAGAGAGAGAAGAATGAAGATTTTTCTGGCTAATTGGTCAAGGTGCAAAAATCTCTGTCTCAACGCACCATCTCGTACCAAGCCATTAAGTATCCAGCATTAAACACATGCTAATAATATACATGAACAGTGTGATAATTGAATGCAGTAAAAAGATGTATTTAAAATGAAGAGATAGGTTAGAAAAACAAAGTTTTTAGATAATTTTAGGTAAGCAACCTCTTGGGAAGAATAAATAGAGGAAACTCTTACCCCATCCTGTGAATCTTAATGAAATCATAGCTGTAGGTGCCAGGTGGCAGGCATCTATTCCTAGGAATTCAAACAGACAACTGAAGAAGAGGCAGAGGAGGGGAAAGCATATTTCTGGCATCCAGAAACAGCTCGCCTGAAGACCCAGAGGACAAAGAAAAAGTTAGGCATTGCCAGGGAGCTTTAGGGAGGCTGTGCTTCCTTTCCCAAAGGAAACATTGGATTCTTTCTGTCTTTCCCTCACATTCCTCCATCATATGCATATTTGAATTGACTTGATCCATCCCTCAAGGATTCAAGTTCCAACTTCTAAAACTTTATGTTCAGATCAAACTCATTATTTTTAAACTCTAAAATATCCTCTCTTATTATTCCCTTTTAAATTTGTTTTATAATTTCCCTAACAGAGCCCAATTCTCCTATCTTAGCACAACTCCAGATCAACCACCTAGGATTATCCCATGGAGTTATCTACATGAAGTAATTGCTTTTTTTTTTTTTTGCAACCATTTCATATTCCAAGATAAGTCTTTCGACTTTAAGACACGTACTAACTGTTCAGTTTGCAGATTTTCTTGCAAGTTGAAAGTGAAGAGTCAGCAGCTTACTTCCCCAACTAGAAAGGAAACTTTGAAAAGTCATTCCACCTATGCTTCCATGGGTCCTTACAGAATCGTGATTAATTCCTTAAGATGTCAAAAATGGCAATTAACTCTGTGCCTTTTGTTGAAGATTAGGTACCTTTGTTCTGGCATTTGAATAATAGTTTTATGATAATATACACTTGTGGTGAGCACAAGTCATATTGAATCCTTTCCTCCTGAGCTCAGACCTGGAAAGCTGTCCTGCATGTCAAAACAATGGGAAAGAGTTTGAGAAGTGAGATTGGAGAAAAGGTATTTTACTTCACATTCTTCTGATAACAAGAATGGAATGTTGGAATAGAATGGCTGAGAGTATATTTTCTTTTTCATCAGTAGCTTGTAAGCGTTTACTGCACTGGCACTCAGAATTGGATATGCAGGTGTATCTTATTTCACATAACAGATGTCTTCCTAAAGAGATGTATAGGAATTACTGAGAATGAATTTATATATTTGCTGAGGAGGCTCCCCATAAAAAGAAAAATTCCTGGGCTCACCTTCACAAATGCAAGGCTATTTTTGTCATAAAACTAAATTTCAAGTTGTATTTGATTTACAAATTAGTATTTTATACATCTGTTTGTTTAAAATAGGCCAAATTAATGTGAAGCACAAACCCAAGACAAATATATCCGGTTTGGAAGCAATACCTAGATTTTATTTTATTTTTAATTTGAATATTTAAACTTTTTACCTTACATTGCATGTGTACAGTGGTTTTGTCTGCCCATATGTCTGTGTGTCCCCTTCCTGTTCTGTGCCTGAAGAAGCTAGAAGAGAGCATCAGACTCCCTACAATTGGAGTTACAGAGAGTCATGAGCAGCCATGTGGATGTTTTGAATCAAATCCAGGTCTTCTGGAAGAGCAGGCCGTGCTCTTACCATCTGAGCCATCTCTCCAGCCTCATCACCTAGATTTTAAGAGAGAGAAAAATAATGGGGGGAAACAAAGCGAAGAACAAAACGTCAAAAGAGGAGACAATTAAGAGAGGAATAGAAGGAGGTGTTGTTAATGTTCCATCTCCATACTGAGTTTTAAAGCCGCTACTAATGCAGTTCTGAGGTACAAGGACACGTGAATTTCTACTCTATTATCCATGTTCTTTCTTCGTTGCATTGACGTAACTTTGTATTGAAAATATGGTGTGTGATTTTAGTGGTCAGCTTGCCACAGAGTCCATCTGGACGAAGCCAAGGTGACAGAAAGGAGATGTAGCCACAGTGAGAGGAAGAAGCCCTCATTCTGAGGCTGTAAAACCTGTCTGTGTGGGTGCACACAGGTTCCCTGCTTTTTTTCACTCATCTTCTTGCTGAAGGCCAGTCTATTTGTGGTAACACAAGCTACGCATCTATAACCATCACCCTTGATAACGAGCCCTATTTTCCAGCCCCTTCATCCACTCCCCATATTTTTAAGTAATCATCCTGTTGTCCTAAGTAGATTTCAAAGCCTCACATGGACGGATTCAGATATGCCCTGCATAAAATTTTCAGAGTCCAAATTATGTACCAGGAATACTATTACTGTTTTAAACAATGCATTAGCTCATTTGATGTTTTCAGGCTCTGAAAGTGTATTTTTTCATTTTCAGAGGAATCATTAGGACATATTTTTCACATCTGGGTGACAAAACATATTTCAAATGCATTTTTCAAATCCTTGATCCCCCTGTGCTGAGAACAGGATGGAAAATAAGTTGATGCGTGAATAAGTGAGTGAAAGAATGAATGGTAAACTCTTCAGCTATTATCCAAGAAAGTGCTCCAAAACAGGAGTGCTTAAAATACCCTCTATTGCATTTCAAGGGAAATATATGCCTACGATATTATTTTATCTGGAAAACAGTGGCTTCCTTTCAACTCTCCATTGATCATTCTAAAAATGAATCCCAGTGTTTTATAGAAGTGGAGATGGATGTACAGGAATCTTCTCACAATCTCAACTCCTGTTTCACTTATGTCTTCCTTTCTACAGCCAACATCTTTGCCTTAAGCTACTTGCTTCTCTGTCCTTGGGTATTTAGCCTCAATACATCCAATAATGAGTGATAATTTTAAAGAAAAAAGGTTTTAGTCTTACATGTGTTCACTTTCTACATTAGGTTTCAGTAAGGTGTTTCCTACTGAGGAATTTATCTATCTATCTATCTATCTATCTATCTATCTATCTATCTATCTATCTATCTATCTATCTATCTATCTATCTATCTATCTGCATATCTATCTGTCATCTGCCTATACCTATCTCTGTTTCCCTCTCTCTCTCTCTTAATATTAACAAATATGAAAGTTGACAGGATATTCTTCATTATTTCCATTCTGCTTAATGTCTTAAAGTAGAATGAACTCACTGGTACAGCAAATTTCACAGAGGTAGACATCTTGTGCATCAGATGTTCTTTTTCAAGTTCTTTGCAGCTAGCTCAGGACTGAGTATAGTATATTCATGGAGATGCTGGTCACTTTATAGATAAAGTAATAGTGCACTGCTCAGTACGCAGACTCTAAAGCAGTGGTTCTCAACCTGTGGGTCATGATCCCTTTGGTGGTCAAACAATCCTTTCATAGGGATTGCATATCATATATTCTGCCTACCAGATATTTACATTATGATTCATAACAGTACCAAAATTACAGTTATTAAGTATGTCTTAGGGTTTTACTGCTGTAAAAAGATGCCATGGCCAAGACGACTCTTATAAGGACAACATATAATTAAGGCTGGCTTACAGATTCAGAGATCCAGCCCATTATCATTAAGGCAGGAACTTGGCAATGTCCAGGTAGGCATGGTATAGGAGAGAACTGAGAGTTCTACATCTTGCTCTGAAGGCAAACAAAAGACTGGCTTCTAGGGAACTAGGATGAGGTTCTTAGAGCCCACAACCACAGAGACATACCTACTCCAATAAGGTTACATATCCTAATAATGTCACTCTCTGGGAAAGCATATACAAACCATCACAAAGTAGCAATGCAAATAATTTTATGTTTTCTGTCACTATAACATGAGGATCTGTATTAAACAGTTATAGCATTAGGAAGCTTGAGGACCGTTCATTTATGACTTAACAACTAAAGACCATAGTTAAGAATTTTTTAGTGAGGATGGATGTTCATTATCACATCCCTTCTTATCTCATATTACTCTTTCTGATATTCCCAGAGATGTGCTCATGTTTTTAACCACTTGCTATGTCAAATGTTGCTCTTGGAAGAAAAAGAAATGAGTATAGCCACTACAGTAGTCACTGTTTGGGCCATGGTCTACAAGGAAGAACCTCCTTCTCATGTAACAGTAATAGGCTAGCTAAGATGCCTTCTCCTATGGTCCTGAAAAAGAATAGTTAACTCTTAGGTACAAGATCTCTTGCAGAAAAGAATTTTAATCTGTGGACACCAATGCTGACAATACTTTTTCATAAAGTATTGTCTCTGATATGTAATCCCATGCACCATTTATTTATTCTATATGAATCATGGGCTACTGGTTGTACCCACCCACATTTATTGATTGAATTAATGGAAACATTTTATTACCTCGCAATGGCTAGAATTAACAATAAAGATGTGGGCACACACTAGCAACAGTATTTCCCTTTATTTTGTTTTGTTTCCCTCAACTAAGCCAGGAACCATCCTGAGTGTCTGATAGCAAGAGCATACAAGCTTTTCAGGACTCCACAGTGAAGCCAGAACCTTTGTCTAGAAAACACTTACTGCTAATGGGCTTCCTGGGCTTAATTAACTCCTGCAGGAGGGGTTCTTTTTGATGTTCAGATTGTGTATATTCTCAAAGGTCAAAGATTATGAAGATGGAAAGGGGTAATAACTTACAATACATGTCTTGACTAGATCACAAGGACAGTTGTAATGTTCTCAATCTCAGTTGTTTCATTATTAAAATGCTAGCTAACATTAACTGATGGTCATTGAGAGGTTTAATTCAAGGAATGCATTATGATCATAGCAGTGTTTGTGTTTGTTGTTTGCATTTGGTTCTGAAGATTGTGATAGTTAGGGTGAGTAAATCTGTTGAGTTAGGGGAGTACAAAGGCACTCTTTTGTTTTCTTTTCCCTATTGTTTCTATAGATTGGCCTAGAGACTCCACTAACAATATAAGTGATACTTACTCTAAAGTTTTAGCTGTGTGTTTGCAGAATCCTTGTTTTTCTCTTATTTTGAAACTTCCCATTGATGCCCTTGAAGACTATTGTTCTGAAAAGTATTTAAATGTACAATATTTTGAGATATATTTTTATGATTCATTCTTCCTTTGCATGAGAAATAATTATCCAATAAAGTTAAATGCCTAGTCATTCCAAACTGCAATAAAGGGGGAGCAAAGAAGACAGAGTGTTCTATAAAGATCTTGTTTCTTTTTTTTCTTTTTTCTTTTTTATTATTTATTTTATTTTATTTTTTAATTTACATTCCAAATCACTTCCCCTTTCCCGTTTCCTCCCTCCCCGAAAGTCCCATAAGCCCCCTTCCCTCCCTCTTTTCTCCATTCAACCCCCTCTCGTTACTCTGTCCTGGTGTTCCCCTACATCTAGTCTTTCCAGGACCAGGGGTCTCTCCTACCATCTTTTTAGAAATCTATTGATATGCGGATTGTGTCTAGGGTATTCCGAGATTCTGGGTCAATATCCCCTTATCAGTGACTGCTTACCATGTGTGTTCTTTTGTGATTGGGTTACCTCATTAAGGATGATATTTTCAAGATCTGACCATTTGCCTAGGAATTTCGTGAATTCATTGTTTTTAATTGCAGAGTAGTATTCCATTGTGTAGATATACCACATCTTCTGAATCCATTCCTCCGTTGAGGGACATCTGGGTTCTTTCCAGCTTCTGGCTATTATAAATAAGGCTGCTATGAACATAGTGGAGCATGTGTCCTTATTGAATGCAGGTAAAGTCTCTGGGTATATGCCCAGGAGTGGTATAGCCGGATCCTCCGGGAGTGTCATGCCCAGTTTTCTGAGGAACCGCCAGACTGCTTCCCAGAGTGGTTGTACCAGCTGGCAATTCCACCAGCAGTGGAGGAGTGTTCCTCTTTCTCCACATCCTCGCCAACAACTGCTGTCTCCTGTGTTTTTGATCTTAGCCATCCTGACTGGTGTGAGATCTTGTTTCTTAAAATACTAAGAGAAGTGAACAGGAAAAAGTGATGTATGAAGGGCAAACTGCCCAGAGGGCAAACTCTTCAACTGACCTGAAAGAAAGGAGACAATACAATGGGTAGGTTTAAATCTATGGAAGTCAGAATGAAACTATACACCATTCCTGAATGGACAGAGCTCGCAGGCCACCCAGGGAACTCTAACATATTCTTAGCCATGGCAAAATGAGAAGATGGGAAAAGCAAACAGGAACCATTCACAGGGGTACCTACATGTTACCTTGACTGAGCCACTTGAATATTCAAAAGTTTTAAGACATCTCATCTAAATGACCAGTTCTGGCTTGTTGAAGAGAAATAATGTGAGTATGAACTTCTGGGAGGCACAGAACCTAGTCAGGAAGTCAAGTACAGAGGAGGAAAATGCAAGACTGAGTAAGGCAGATCCAGGAGACAGGATTAAAGATACAGCGAATAATTAACCAAATTTCCTGATAGACTAGAGAAAATAGCAGATGGAGCCAGCCACGATTGATCTAGACTTCTGGTTTGTAGTTCCATCTAGGGGGTTGAGGTATCAGTCACTAGCTGGCATATGAGAAGAGAAGAGAAACCAAAACTTTATGGAACCGCATGGTGTCATTTCTGATTAAGGAGTATCCATGATTGTTTCCATTATATCTGTGCTTTAAAGAATTGAGTCAATTATGAATTGCATCGTCCCTTTAACCTACTAACTCCAAGCTACCAAAGCCTCAAGCCATTACAAATACCTCATCCAACGATTTCCTTCATTAGAACTTATTTTTCTTCAGTTGTCTTTAACAATAACTACATAGTTTATGCTGTCCTTAATATATGATTAGACTCAAGCATTCCCTTTTAACAGGGCTTGGATATTTTCAATAATCCTAAAGTAATTTATCAGAGTATTTGATAATGTCTGTGTGTGTGTGTGTGTGTGTGTGTGTGTGTGTATGTGTGTGTGTGTGTGTGTGTGTGTGTGTGATGTGTGTGTGTGTGTGTGATGTGTGTGTGTGTGTGTGTGTGTGTGTGTAAATTATAATCGTCCTTTAAATTTATAATGAATTGCTCTGGGAGGAAGACAAATGAGTCCAGCTATTTCTGGTGTCCAGCAATAAGGGACTAATTCAGAAGCAGCTCCCCTTGCCTCAGGAACTCAATATTTCTACTGCTAAGTTAGGGTTCATCTTCTCCACTGTTGTGGAGTTTCAAAAATATCCATATGTCATTGGTCATCACTGGTATTATGATTATATTAGACTTGAAAGTTACAGCATTAGGTCTTTCTTTTGGCACATGGGATTGCCTTGTATTTTAAAAGCATGGTTTGTATTTATAAAATGTACTAAAACAAGTGCTATGATTGGTGCTTGTGAGGATGTTTTCTCTCAAATCCCTTTTTAAAGCCTGGTTCACCACAAACTGCCCATCCTGGGAGGGCATTTTCACAAACGCGCATGCTCTGTGGAGGTGACAACACTTGAAACAGCATTTGCATCTGCAGTAAGGCTCACAATATAATGGATTTCTAACTAATTAGCATGATTTCCTAGACTGAATTATCCCACATGGAGGAGTAGCTGGATATAAAAATAAATTTGATTATAATGTGCATAAATTGCTCATTTCTCACAGAATTATGGCTTTTTCTTAAGTGAATGCCCAACTTCCCCAAATTGTCAATGAAAATGTGTTTCCAAATGGCTGCTCTTTTGGGGGGCTGTTCTGCTTTCCGGGAGTTTGGCCACTCGTGGCAGCTGCTTTGTTAGAACATGACAAGCACAGCACATCAGGCAATGAATGTGACCTACATTCCGGGTGTTTATGAGTTCTGCAGAAATTGGGTAATTTCCCTCACTGTTTTGTTCTGCTGATATGAGGGGTCTCGAGCATCAGTTTGGGTAATAAGTCCCTGGATGCTCAGAGGAAAGCACGATGCCTACAGAAGAACAAGATAAAAAGGTGTAAATCCACTTTGGCACATTTCTTCCAGCCCATGCCAGGATTTGTTAGAATGGAATAAAAATAAATCAATGACAAGCATGCTTCTCTCTTCTGTGGAGCAATGATTATCATGACTTATCCAGAGGACAATTACTGAACAAAGCAAGCTAGAGGAGAACCGAATGAAAATGGCAGCTGACCAGCACTGTGTTCTGTAATTCCAAGGAAGAAGGATTAATAGCAAATCCCCAACAGCTGATGGGTGAGATATGGGCAGGCTGATTGTAGAAGAGTTACCGCATGTCTGTGCAATTGAGGTAGAAGCATGCCATTCATCCATGCACAGACTCATGTGTTTTTTCTATATATTTATTACATGTGAGTGAGCGACCCAGATTCTACAGGTCATGCTTTTTATCATCTCATATGTAGATTTTTGTGACACGAAAAGACACACACAGTATTCTCTCATAAAAATAGACTTGGGAATCATTAGATAAACAAAACTAAATGTGATTACTTGTAGATATTCTAGTATTTAGTGCTTCCCGGATTTTTAAAACGAAGGATAGCTTGTTGGAAATTTCAAACCTAGAATGTATTCAGAATTATATTTAAAATTTACACATAGATCCCATTTAAGCAAAAGAAGTTACATGAGAGGAAATAATAGTAAAAGGTGTATGATAAAATGGAAGTCTGATGTCCTTTATTGTCGAATCACCATAATGTGGTAACTGGTACAGCTGCGACTTACCGACTGCAGACTGCAGACTGTGTAGCACATTGTGGTAGTTACTTGACATGTGTTTTCTAGATTTATAAGGACAATTTTCTAAATTACCTATTGCCATTTCTATTCTCAGTAGAGCAAACTAAGACTCCCAGTCCTGAGGACTTGGGAGAGAGTTACAAGACCAGCCATTGTCAGGGATTATGTCAACCATCTCTACATGTTACAATTTATAAATCATATATTACATCATTCTTTGGCTTGTTGTATGCATTACTAGGAATAGAACTTCTAAAATACTTGTTCTCAACCCGTGGCTTGCAAACACTTTGAGGGGAGGGGTGTTGATGACCCTCTCACAGGGCTTACCTAATACAATAAAAAAACCATAGAGATTTACATTATGATTCATAACAGTAACAAAATTACAGTTATGAAGTAGCAATGAAAATATTTTTAGGCTTGGGGTCACCACAACCTAAGGAACTGCATTAAAGAGTTGCAGTATTAGGAAGGTTGAGAACTATTGTTCTAAGAAAAAAAATGCATAGGATCAAAGGAGATCAGCACAGTTATACCTGGGCATTGGTCCATCTGCTAATTGCATCAATGCTTATAGAAAAAAGAGGAAAATGACTTGTGGAGATAGCAAGCAAGCACTAAGGACATCCACTGTCACTGCCTCTAGACTTTCTCAGGCAATTATGCCTGGATATGATTCAGCAAAACTCACAAAAGAGAACAGGGTTCAATAACACCATTAAGTTTTTTACTCCAGAATGGAATAGTAGATTCAAGTTTAATTAGTATAGAATAAATTCCATTTACTGTGATGAAGACGAGTCTACTTGTATTGTCTTCTCCAAATCATAAGGATTGTGTATTTTTTGACCACATAGAAAACAAGGTCACCCTCCAACCTTTAAATACCCCAACTTCCATAGATCCCAATTAATTATTTGAAAGTCAGTATGAAGTTATGGTTTGGGAGGTATAAAACAACTTACAGAGGACCCCTGGGACCTTATAGCAATACTATATGACTAAGATAAATATTACATATGACAGAGGTATCATAGTTCATATTAACCCTTGTTATTGCAATATAGTTCCTCTTAATCCACACTGGCTCTGGCAAGCATGGATGGATAGTTAGTGATTGCCTGAGCATAGAGTAGAGTGAGTAGGTAGGACCAACCTCCTCAGTGTAGTTAGTAATGACCAGCAGGAAGCTCAGATGTGCTTCTGTGCTTCTCATATAGTCGGACAAAGTTGATCTGCCCTCTTTTAGCCAATTTGATAAGAGAGTGTTGGACACAGACACAGAAAGTCCACCGATTCCCAAATCCCATTTTAATTATTTGCCCTAGGCTCCAGTGTCCTATTTTATCAGAGACTTTGTTCCATTTGGGTGAAAAAAAGCTTATTCAGAATACTATGAAGACTTATTTCCAGAGAAGTGTGGAAAAAGAAGTGTGCTCCTGAAATGAAATCTCCCATTATTCACAGACACTACAAAGCCACTGCTTCCATTAACGTCCCATCTATCACTGGATTCATTTAAAAAAATATAAAATTTACTATATCCACAATACTGTAATCACAACATAGGTGGTATTTTGAATTGCTGGTATTTCTGCCTACTTCATTTTAGTACTAAATTTTTTACTTTTTGTTTTTAGTGTGCTACACCTCAGTATTTTAATTATACTAAGCTGAATGTATCCCAATGTTCCCAGTATGTTTCATTATTTATATTAGTAAAAAAGCTCATAAAAATCAAATCACATGCTGACATTCTATAATTTGCACTGTGTACCTCTGAAATAGATTTCTATAGATACAGCAACTATTCTGGGGATCGAGATGTGCTATAATTTTTTAAATTTTAACTGAATTTTAATGTACTCCAAAAATAAAATTTATGAGTTTTCATGAGAAAATGTCTTATCTGATTATTCATATTCTACAATTATTAACTGCTCCTATTCTGCATTTGATTGAATTGTAAAAAGGTAAATTCTTTCTCTCCTTACCCCAGGCAGTAAGCTGTAATTTCTGCACATTTTTACTTTTCCATATCTAAATTGGAAATTATGTTAGATCTACTGAAATATCAAGTATAAATAAAATATAAACTTTTTTATAGAAATGAACATTACCATTTAATTTAGGCAGGGACTCTATGGCCATGCTGCTTTGCTCTCTGTATTTTTTTTTCTTGGTTAAGTAGATACCTTTTATCAGAAGTTGGTTTAAACTCTTTTCCTTTTCACTGGGAATTAAGAGCCAGATGCGCAGAAAGAATTATGAGGGCCTGTCATTTTATTCTTAGTGCTCCTCTAGAGGACTCAGTTGTATTTTGTGTTTGGCAAAATGACTTCTCCATCATTTGGTCTCAATGTTAGGATTCCCAAAATGAATGAATTAGTTTGGTCTCTAGGCTCCATCTACACTTATAAAAAAGATAGCCTTTTCAACAAATGGTGCTGGCTCAGCTGGAGGTCAACATGCAGAAGAATGCAAATTGACCCATCCTTATCTCCTTGCACTAAGCTCAATTCTAAGTGGATCAAAGATCTCCACATAAAACCAGACACACTGAAACTAATAGAAGGGAAACTAGGGAAGAACCTTGAACATATGGGCACAGGGGAGAATTTCCTGAACAGAACTCCAATAGCTTATACTCTAAGATCAAGAATAGACAAATGGGACCTCATTAAATTACAAAGTTTTTGCAAGGCAAAAGACACCGTCAAAAAGACAAAGCGGCAACCAACTAACTGGGAAATGATCTTTACCAACCTTACATCCGACAGAGGGCTAATATCCAATATATACAAAGAACTCAAGAAGTTAAACTCCAGAGAGGCAAGTAACCCTATTAAAAAATGGGGTACAGAGCTACACAAAGAGTTCTCACCTGAAGAATATCTAATGGCTGAGAAGCACCTAAAGAGATGTTCATCATCCTTAGTCATTAGGGAAATGCAAATCAAAACAACCCTGAGATTCCATCTCACACCAGTCAGGATGGCTAAGATCAAAAACACAGGAGACAGCAGTTGTTGGCGAGGATGTGGAGAAAGAGGAACACTCCTCCACTGCTGGTGGAATTGCAGGCTGGTACAACCACTCTGGAAAGCAGTCTGGCGGCTCCTCAGAAAACTGGGCATGACACTTCCGGAGGATCCGGCTATACCACTCCTGGGCATATACCCAGAGACTTTACCTGCATGCAATAAGGACACATGCTCCACTATATTCATAGCAGCCTTATTTATAATAGCCAGAAGCTGGAAAGAACCCAGATGTCCCTCAACGGAGGAATGGATTCAGAAGATGTGGTATATTTACACAATGGAATACTACTCTGCAATTAAAAACAATGAATTCACGAAATTCCTAGGCAAATGGTCAGAACTTGAAAATATCATCCTTAGTGAGGTAACCCAATCACAAAAGATCACACATGGTATGAAGTCACTGATAAGGGGATATTGACCCAGAATCTCAGAATACACTAGACACAATCAGCATATCAATAGATTTCTAAAAAGATGGAAGGAGAGACCCCTGGTCCTGGAAAGACTGGATGTAGGGGAACGCCAGGACAGAGTAATGAGAGGGGGTTGAACGGAGAAAAGAGGGAGGGAAGGGGGCTTATGGGACTTTCGGGGAGGGAGGAAACGGGAAAGGGGAAGTGATTTGGAATGTAAATTAAAAAAATAAAATAAAATTAAATTAAAAAAAAATATGAAGCAGATAAATAGTAGCGAACTCTGCCAAAATATCTTTCTTTTTTTGAAGGATCAGAGGACACAGAGGATATTAGTATAAATTTTATCACTGATTGGGATCTTCTCTGCTATGACATATGCAATTGCTTGAAAGAGAAGTCCTGGGTCTCGGGAAAGATACAAAAAGGAAGTCAATAAGAGACTGATGTCGACATGCAATGGCTTTTCAGGTGAAGAGAATAAGCAATTTCCTGAAGGAAAATGAAAGCATGTTCCATGTTTATAAAAGAACACAAAATAAAGACAGTATTATGGGGATTGAACTTAGCTAAACACAAAGCAGTGTTTACAGCCGGTGCACAGTGATACTTATCATCAGAGAATACAGGGAGCAGGCCTTGTATATTTATGGATAGGAGGGGAGAGATTGTGTCATGAGAAAATGAATTTGGCAGTGTAAAGGATACAGAAGAAATTATGAAGGTGCCGCACAAACAATTTCAAGGCTATCAGAGAAACACTGGGAACAGTTCATTTGATAGAAGCCCAGTATCACTGTGGGGGTAGGCAAAGTGGAAGGGACAGTGTTAGGCAGAATCATGATGGTGGTTAATTCTTTTGTGCCTCTGAAGTCAGGGACTGGTATATAGGTAGTAAGAATTAAGGAAAAGGGAGAAATCAACCAGGACAGAACGGGGAAAAGAGAAGTAAATAAGGAAGAGAAGAAAAATGGAGGGTAGAAATGAAGGTGAGGTAGGTCAGTAGGACAAAGGAAGACAAGAAAAGAATTCAATGGTAGAAAGAGAACTATTTTAAAAATCCAGACAACTATATGTTAACACCCCCTCAATTTTTAAAAGAATCACATTCTTTCTTGGAAAACTATAAAAGATTGAAATATGCCCATCTAACACAGAACATTGGTTTTACAAATATATTTTTCCTGTTTTTGCTGATTCCACAGATACAAAATCTCAGGACAAGTATGAATTACACAAACCCTGGCATTTGAGATCCTTCCCTACACAGTTACCTTTTCCAACATGCTAACATAGTGCAGAAAATTCCCAAGACACCAAGACATGCAAATATACAACATGGAAGGAACATGAGACTCAGAATTACTAAGTCAACTGGACTCTGCCCACAATAACACGATGACAGAGACCTGAACAGTAATTGGGTCCCTCACTAAACTAGAAAACTTCTAAGACTACCACCAAGCAAATAGATACAGACTTTTCTGATCAGATGCCACAGTTAAGGCTAAAAACAGGAAGGTTTGATGCAAGTTGGAATCACTAGGTTTGAGGGAAATATTCCAATCAATTTTAGAAGTTATAGAATTCTGATAGTACATACATGCTTATAAAACAACTCCACTCCTTAACATAAACTTACATACCTATAATATACGCTTCTTTTTACGAATTAAATTTAAAGGATTGTAACCCAGAACTGTGAGTTGTTTATTGGCATAGAAATGTCTGCATAAAATTTCATAAAATATTTATTCAGTGTCTTACTTTTAATTTTTAAAAAGATTTATTACTTTTGTTTTTGTATGAGTATTTTTGCTCAAATGTAGGTATGTACACGACATGTGTGCCTGGTGTCTATAGAGACCAAAAGATTACCAGGTCTCTGGGAACTGGATTATGAGTTAACAAATGAATGCTGGGAACTCTTTCCAGGTCCTCTAGAAAAGCAGCAAGTGTTCATAAAGATTGAGCCATCTGCCCTGAACCCTTACTCTTTTCTTTTCAATAAAAACTCTAATATATAAAAATAACAAAAAACACTTGAAAAAAAACTTTGAATTTATTTCTGAAATTTAGAATGTCCTTCTAATAAACTTCTAATTAAACTGTCTACCAGGCATATATAAACTGATAAGCCAGCATCACAGCATATATACTCAGATACATCCTACTAAACTCAGACTTTCTCACAGTAGTTCATTTCTGCTCAAGCCACAACACCTAAGAAATGGAGTCAGCCTAGACACTCATTAACAGAGGAACTGATAATGAAAATATGATAAACATACAGAATAGATATTTTTCTCCCATGTAAAACAAACGAGATGATGACATTTTTATGAAAATGAATTGATATGCTGAGTATTAAATAAAGTGGGGGATCCAGACTCAGAAATAAGTGTATCCTACCTTCCAACTCTTAAACCTGTGTATTGAGATGGAAATTAATATGGCCAAAGACCAGGAAACTAGAAATGGGTACCTGAGACTAGAAAAGGATGCATTGTGGGAGGGAATGAGGAAGGCAGCAGGACAAAGTGGATGGGGAACTCTGGCGATGAGGGAATATAATGGAACTAGAAGGAACAGAGAGACAAAAGTAAAAGTAGGTAGGGGAATCAACCAAACTGAACTGTGCATGAAAACTCTGTGTAGAATTCTATTAATCTCTAAGTCCATTTAAAACATGTAAAAGTACTCATATACATTGAAGTTCACAATTAATACAAGTTCTTTCTATCTCCATTAGTATCCTATCGTGCTATGGATTTTCATGGGGGAGGATAACACAATAAAATTTTAAAATACACTTCAAAACCTATAAATTATATAAATAGTCCTTATGCAGTAGGAGATGATCAACTGAAAGACAGTTGGAATCACTATAATATTACATATCATCCCTAATAATATCCCTTCAATGGCTTACTATACAACAATGCATCCTTTTCTAGGCTCAGGAGCCCATCTCTAGTTTCCTGACCTTTGGCCATATTTATTCCCATCTTGATACACAGGTTTAAGAGGTGGAGGATAGGATACATTTATTTCTGAGCCTGCCCCCCCCTTTATCATTATATTAATACCCTCACCAAAAAATGGAGCCATAACTGTGCTAATCTAAAAATGTATCCCAAAATTATTTTGTCACTCTTTCAATTTTTAATTGTAATTTATTTTTAAACATCTGCTCAATTTGGGCCAGGTGGTGGTGGTGCATGCCTTTAATCCTAGCACTGCAGAGGCAGAGGCAGGCAGATGATCTCTATGTTCAAGGCATGGGGTCCAATGCCATCTTCTGGTGTGTCTGAAGAGAGCATAAGTGTATACACATACATAAGATAAATAAATAATTATCTTAAAGAATTTCATCAACAATGATGAATAAAAAATAATATACAAAATAATTTCTATGAAAAAAATACACAGGATACTGAATTTTGTTTTAACATTAGTGGTAACATATTAAAATGCCATTCCAAAAAGGAAGAGAAAAAGTGAAGATTTTTTTTCAATAATTATCATTCACATAAATAATTGTTCAAAGAAAGAAAAATTAGTTCTACCTAAGAGTTTATGTACATAAAAACTTTGTCCTAGAGTCATATATTACTTCATGAGACAATGAGTTAAATACATTTAACAATCTAGGGATCAATATTTCCTTAGTATTTAGGATAAATAGCTATGCAACAATAAATTTTCAATGTAAATTTTCAAATTGAAGTATTTTAATTAAAGAAAATATTAAGCAGTTATAATATACATTAAGTCAAAAGTGATCATATTAATTATTGTTATTTTTTATAAAGAACTACTAGTGGGTGAAAAGTCCAGAAGAAATTTGAGAGTTAGTAGCACACCCATTGCTGAGCCCACCATGGCATGGTTTTAGAGACTTCTCCAACTCATTGGCACATAGACAACTCTGGGAAACCTAAGTGGATCATTAAATAAATGAATTTTCATGAATATAAGAAAGATTTATGTGTGTGTAAGGGGGGTTGACAGGAGTGGTTGGGAAATTGGAGGTGAGTATTTTAGGTAGGTATTATATAAGGTATTTATATGTACTTAGATAAAGAAAAAAGGGTATTTAGACTGAAATTTGCCTTCTCTTTATGATAATTATTTTGTGTAAATTTTATGTTTATATATATATATGCATATATAAATATATCTCTCTATACATAAATCTATTATAACCTTAAACATAAAAACCTGCACAAAAATAATTATCACGAACAGAAGGCAAATTGAGTCTACATACACTATTTTCTCTACATAGCTAGCAAAGACAAAAGGAAGATAAGTACGAGTGAGGACATGGATTGGAGGAAAGCAGACATAGCTTTACAGTCATGTAAGAGTGTAAGTTGGCACAACCTTCTTGAGTGGCTATATGTAACAATTTCCTAACATGCTAAGAAGGAACAGACATCCAGAAGACTGACAGCTTTTCACTTCACTAAGAAGCAGTACAAACATAAGTATTAATTTGCAAACACTATTAAAATTTCCTTTCTGATTGTGTACTGTGTATCTTAGACATGTAAATGATTATTAAAAATACATTCCATACACTTATATTTCATGATATTATTTAAAATTCTTCCATTTCATCCCTAAACTAGAAGCTCCCATACCCTCATTTTCAGATGACAGGAAAAAATGTTTTCATATTACCAAAAACACTACCTATTTGACTAGAAATTCTTTTAAAAAATAATAATTAGTTCTTGTTCATTTTTATTACAAAAATGTGAAGAGTCACAAGGCATCAGCATCCATGTGTCTGTGGCTGAGTAGCTGAAGAGTAAAGAAATAAAGAAAGATACCTGGGACAGAGCCCTCAAGTCAGATGACCTAGCTGAAAATAAAAGACAGTCATATTAATATTTATTCTTGAACAACATGTAAATCTAGATGGTACTTAAAAAGTGAAGATAAAGAACAATGTAAGTCCTAGAGTTTACATAAGGAATATTATTCACTTAAGGAAGGAAGAAAGTATATTGAGGTGAGAAAATTTATCAATGACAGACTTCATGGAGGTTTTCTGGCAGCCGACAATGTGACCCCTATAGAAAAAAAATAGTTCTATTTCATATTCACGCAATGGCCTGCTTACTGGATCATACGTTCCACTCTGAGTAAAATGTTAAGAACCTAAGAAAAATCTTATTTACCAAACCACCTCTATAGTCCTGTGGCTAGTGAATATATCCCAACACTTAGAAAGTAGATGTAGAGTATTGAACCCATGACCCTGGGTTGCCAGCTGTGCTTGAAAATGGAAAACCAAGGTGACTAGTCAGCCTACCAAGCTCTTATTTTATTTTCCCTTCCCTTGTTTTAATTATTTTGACTTATTGCTATCTAAATTGGGAATAGCTTTACCCACTTCAAAACAAGCCCATTTCTGGAAGACTATACCCCAGTATTTCTCCATGTGACTGTATTAATCCAGGAATTTGGAAAGCTGAAGTTTGGATTAGGTCATTGGCTTAGATCTTACTCCCATAGGACAGCTACTATGATAAAAACAGGAAGAGGTTGCATGAGTCCTTATGCACAGTGAAAATGCCATGCCAATATAGTAGAAGACAATAACCACCACATGCCAAGGACAGAGTGGTCTTAGAAGAAAACCACATGTTGATATCTTTCACTTGAACTTCCAGAATCCCAAATATGGAGAGAAATCAAAATCTGTTGTTGAAAGCCTCTCCAGTCTGTGATTTTGTTACAATATTCTTAGTGCATTAATTCAAACACAGTATAAAAGTCATTTCTTTCCCATAGCTCATTGCCTAGGAGACTTGGAAATCAAAATTCTCTAGAGGAATGTCTTTCCTGGTAGATGGAAATGCGGCAATCCATCTTGTTTCAATGTAATGTTTTTCAGTAATTTGTAAGCTACGAATAGCTCTCCAGATTTTCATAAGCTTTCAAATTGTGTTTCTTTTTTCTTTCATTAAGAACCCCTTCATGATTTGCATTTTGTCCATCTGTCCAAGTTCATTTCATCTCTCTGAGGAGTTGACCCGTCTTCCTGTTTAGTACTTATAATTGGTTTTGATGTCCATGTTAGATCAACTTTAATTATCAGGTGGCCTATAACCCCCAATGGCTTACTTGAAGTTTACTCATTTAAGATACATTGTTATTTAACAACACATCAGGACTGAAATTATCCTGGTGACAGTCTACCATTTAAGCCTTTACAAATCATATCCACAGTACATTATAGTTTTGTTCACTAATTGCTAAGTGTGCTGAAGTAGCAAATTAACATTTTGAAAATAGGCAGCCTGATACTCACAAAATGGGGAAGTACCTATTTCCCCATGTGATTAAGAAGGCTGTGAGTTTAATCCTTTTGTTCTTGCTTTACTTTTTCAAATATATGTATATACAGTAAAACAGAAGCAAAAGTTCTTAGCTTTGGTTTAAGGGAAATAACTTACTCCACAGATGACCCCTATTGCATCAAAACCAAGCTCACTAATGAGAGGACTGGAGTTAGATGTGATCTCTGCTTCTACATTTATCTTATGGGGTCTTCAAGACAGGTGGGATGAGCACAGGCATTGATTCCTGATTCTGTCACCTGTAGATCTCCTTTCCTAGGGTCATCATTTTGTAACCATAGTCTCCTCTTTCTTTATTCTTGTGGGATTTTTTTTTACCACAGAGGTCAGAAACACTGGCAAATATTTTCTTTGTTTATTGGATGGAGTTACCATATACTGCCACTTAAATGTAATTTCCAAAAATAAAATTAAATTAATTTAAAGGAGAATTTATCACTGGCTTGATTATTTCTCAACAAAGTAGTGAAGTTTTGGAAAGAACCCGGATATCCTTCAACAGAGGAATGGATACAGAAAATGTGGTACATTTACACAATGGAGCACTATTCAGCTATTAAAGACAATGACTTCATGAAATTCGCAGGCAAATGGATGGAACTAGAAAATATCATCCTGAGTAAGGTAACCCAGTCACAAAAGAACACACATGGTATGCACTCACTGATAAGTGGATATTAGCCCAAAAGCTTTGAATATCCAAGATACAATACACAGACCATATGAAGCTCAAGAAGAAGTAAGACCAAAATGTGGATGCTTCAGTCCTTCTTAGAAGGTGGAACAAAATATTCAGGAAGGTAGAGGGTGGGAGGGACTTAGGAGGAAGAGAGGAGGGGGAGGGGGAAGAAGGAGGCAGGTTCAAGAATGAGAGGAGATGGGGATGATATAAAGAGGGTCAGGAATTTGAACAGAGGTGTGTAGCAATGGGGGTTACAGAACTGGGGGTAACCATCAGCAAATCCCAGATGCCAGGAAAGCAAGAGGCTCCCAGGACCGAAAAGGGATGAGAATAGCTGAAATGCCCAAAAAAGGGGAGGGAGAACCTGTAGAGACCATATCCAGATGTTAGGCAAGGCCGCCAGTTGGCAGACAGGGCCACCCACTCATCTCCAAATTCTTAACCCAAAAGGACTCCTGTCTAAAGGAAATAGGTAGACAAAGTGTGGAACAGAGACTGAAGGAAAGGCCATCCAGAGACTGCGCCCCCTGGGGATCCATCCCATATACAGACACCAAACCCAGACACTATTGTGGATGCTAAGAAGTGCATGCTGACAGTAGTCTGTTATAGCTGTCTCCTGAGGCTCTGCCAGAACCTGACAAATACAGAAGTCAAGTATTGGGCTGAGTGTGGGGTCCCCAATGGAAAAGTTAGAGAATGGACTGAAGGAGCTGAAGGGGTTTGCAACTCCATAGGAAGAACAACAATATCAACCAACCAGACCCCCTCAAAGCTCCCAGGGACTAAATCACCAACCATAGAGTACACATGGAGGAACCTATGGCTCCATCTGCATATGTAACAGAGGATGGCATTGTCTGGTATCAATAGGAGGAGAAGTCCTTGGTCCTGTAAAGACTTGATTTCCCAGTGTAGGGGAATGCCAGGATGGTGAGGTGAGAGTGGGTGGGTGGGAGAGGGAGTATCCTCCTACAAGCAGGGGAAGGGGAATGGGAGAGGGGGATTCTGGAGTGGAAACCAGTAAAGGGAATAACATTTGAAAAGTAAATACATAAAATATCTAATAAAAAAAGTGAATCTCTCTTTTGACTTCACTTTTGTACATATCTGGTAGATCACAATCAGGTTTCATTTCAGGATCTAACACATGATAAGTTCTTGATAAGTATTTTTTAATTAATTTAGGTAATATTTAAAAATAGTATAAGAAGTCAATTAAGTGTATCAGTGACAAGGTTAAATATCTATTATGAACTATTAAAATGGGTGTGAAACATGAACATCACATTCAGTTACCCTGGAGAATGAAGCAAGATGACATACCTGATGACTACAACATTGCACACAGTGAAGTATGGCCATAAATGTGCAAAGAAATCTTGGGCATAGTTAAAAGGAAATAGTTTCAAAAATTTGCAACAGTGGGCAGTCAATATCTGGAGAATCAGTTTATCTAATATCACAAATGATGAATTATATTTATTCAAATCATCCTCAAAGAATGCCACTGAAACTGACATTATCTATGGCTACCTCAATCCATGCTCAAGGCTCAGTCTTAGAGATATGTTTGTATCTAGTTGTGGTAAACTGGTGCAAGAGATACCATAATATTAATACCTTTTGGGTTGTGAGAAATGAAAACAGAAAATATAAATATTATTCATTCTTCAATCTGCTTGATCTCTTCCAAAATATCATTCTTCTTTGGTTCTTCAGAATCAGAGTTAGCATCCTCTTTCAGACTTAAAATATGTTACCTAAAATTATATAAAATTTTATATATATATATAAGTGTGTATATGTGCATTTATGTCTATATTATTATCTATATGTATCTCTATATATACATGCATATATCTTAAGGAAAATTCATATCTCTGAGATGGCAAATGGGGCTCACCCACAATTTCTGAAAGGCAGCCAATGAATATATCAATAGTCTATAATATTTGGGGAGTTACTTGGACTACCATGATTAATCATTTAAAAAGGAAGTTTCTGGTGTCTGGTACTAGGGTGTTTTTTGGTCTATAGGGTGGGCCCCATTTGTTGAAGTCACCACACACTTAAGACACAGGACTCAAATGATTTAAGATGGATCTGTCCTGAAAACCTTTTTCCTGTGGTAGAGCTTTCATTGGATCTGAAACTACTATGCCAGCTACAAAGGAGGAACAGTCCTGTTTAGCCACAAAACTTATAAATATGACCATGATTTGCATGGCAAGATATCCATAATGATGCATCAATTGACACTCACATGTTGGTGGAAACCAACAGTTTTCTATTTGACTTAAATCCTACTCACAGGAGGGGAAATCATTCCTGGTTCTGTAAACCTAGACAGCTTCCTGCACTTAATGAAGTCATAGTCCTTTGGGGGAAAATCTACTACTGTCACATTACCAGATCAGGTAATTATTATCTTCTAAATCTTATTTTCATAGCCAAGATAAGTGAAGCCTCCACCTTCTCTCAAAGAATCCTTTCTTTACAGCAAATGAAGGCCATCACAGAAAACCACTCTTAACACGGTGCAGAGTACCAGACTGTGGGGAGTCCAACCCGAATGGAATCATCTAAACCACAGCTCTTTCTCTAAGGTTAATGGAACACTGCAGGAGAGGGAGCAGAAATATTCTAAGATCCAGAATACCAGTGAGTCTCCTGTGAAATGGTATCTCCTAGAAATGGCTACATAAACAGGAGTTGAACAATATCAATAGGCACACTCATATTGAAGGGTTAAAATTTCACATGATCCTACCCCTACACTAATGAATGCTAGAAGACAGAGAATTAGCCTCTCCCAGGGATAAATCATCTCACTGGTTGCCCAATACTGATTGGTCCTGAAAGAACGTACATAAAAAAAATGCACTCAGCAGGTTGTAACTATATAGTTGCATAAGCATATACATGCACAATATGTGTGTATGTAACAATAAGTCAAAGAAAATAAGCCTACCAACTTAAGAATGGAGACAGGAGATAGTTTGGAAGGAAGGGACCTTGAAGAGGCTGGAGCATGGAATGGGAATGAGGAAATTGATATGATTATAACTCAATAAACTATATCAGAAATATATCAGTTTTCACCATAGTCATCTAAAATTTTCTATAGTTTCAAGTTTTTCAAAACTTGATTTTTCTTTATTCTTTTCATATTTACTCATGAAATAATTTTTATAATTCATAGATCATGATACACTAAAGTACAATATAATTGGTACCACATGGAAATGAAAAGATATCATATTATAAATTCAGTTGGCTTATTCCTATCATCATGGATTCTTTATATCAGGAATTACACTTCTTTTTGCACTTTGTATGTGTGTGCACTGTGTCTATGCATGTTTTTGTATAAGTTGGAGCATGTGAGCCTGTACCTGAAGTGAATGTATGTGTTTTCCTTAACTGTTCTGTTTACTGAGGCAGGGGATCTCACTGAAACTTGGGGCTTGTCAATTCAGCTTGTCTACGTAGCATGCTTAATCGAGGATGCTCTATCTTTGCCTCCCACATGCTAGGCTTATAGGTATCTTTCTGAACTTTTCATATGGGTGCCAGGGATCCAAACTCTGGTTCTTTCACTTGTCCAGCCAGCACTTTGTCCTCTGGGCCATCTGTCCAGCTCCATATCATACTTATTTGAAACTATTCTTTCATTTCCATCATAACCCAATTAAAGGTTTAGTTTATTCCATACTTCTCTCTTGGTATCTCCTGAGAACACATGATAGCTAATGTTTAGATACCCTTAGAGTTTTCTGAATGGGTATCACATAACATTACACCTGAATATAAGTAAGCAATCTCTAGAAAAAAAATGGCTTATAACATGGAATAATGCTGCTTCCTGGCTTTCTTACTAGTTCATGTTCCGCTAGCTTTCTTTCTTGTTGTTTTTTTTTAAGATTTATTTATTTATTATATATAAGTACACTGTAGTTGTCTTCAGACATACAAGAAGAGGGCATCAGATCTCATTACAGATGGTTGTGAGCTACCATGTGGTTGCTGGGATTTGAACTCATGACCACTGAAAGAGCAGCCAGTGCTCTTAACTGCTGAGCCATCTCTCCAGCCCCACAACAACTAATTTTTTTAATGTAAAAGGACAGATTTTTTCTATTCTTAATTTTAAAAAGTCACAAGTAGTCATGAATGCAACAACTTTCTGAACTTCTTCCTTAGATTTAACAAATTCTACTCTAAGGGACTTTCAGTTCCAGTTTTAAAGATTTTTATCTATATCTATCTATCTATCTATCTATCTATCTATCTATCTATCTATCTATCTATCTAATTTTGAGACAGGTCTTTTTTATTAGATATTTTCTTTATTTACATTTCAAACCTTATCCCATTTCCTGTTTTTCCCTCCAAAAAAACCCTAACCTATCCTCCATACCCCCTCACCCTGCACACCATCCACTCCCGCTTCCCTGTCCTGGCATTCCCCTACACCAGGGCATTGAGCCTTCTGAGGACCAAGGGCCTCTCTTCCCTTTGATGTCCAACAAGGCCATCCTCTGCTACATTTGGGCTGGAGCCATGGAGATATATATATATATACCTGGACAGTGACCTTGAGTTTATGTATATATCCATATAAGTTTCTTCACTTATGACCTAGACATAAAATATTACTTTGGAGGAGCTACTTATTCATTTAAAAAGTATCTATGGATTGGCTATGCACTGGTACCTTGCTGGGCCCTGAGAGATAAGTAAGACAAGATGGATCCACTGCTACAACTTAGCAAGAAAATAGCCAATTAAAATAACCACCAACATAGATTCAATATAAACAGAGTGTAAACTAGAGATCACCAAAGGTTAGTGTACTGGCTGTTTATATCAACTTGACACAAGCTAGAGTCATCCGAGGGGAAGGAACCTCAATTGAGAAAATGTCTTCATAAAATCAAACTGCAGGCAAGCTTGTAAGGCATTTTCTTTCTTTTTTTAAAGTAATTATATTATTTATTTATGTTCCAAATGTTAATTATTTACATTAGAAATATTGTGCCCCCTCACAGCCTTCCTCCTAGAGTACTTCACCTTATCCCCCTCCCCTTTGCCTCTGAGAGGGAATTCCTCTATTTCCCACCCCCTATCACCCATTCCCCACCCTTACTCCCACCCCAGCAATCCTCTACCTTGGGTCATCAAATCTCTAGAGGATTAAGCACATCCTCTTCCACTGAGGCCAGATAATGCAGTCCTCTGCTACATATGTGCCAGAGTCCATGGATGACCTGACGCATTCTCTTTGGTTGGTGGCTTAGGCTCTGGAAACTCCTAGGCATCCAGGTTAGTTGACAGTGTTGGTCTTCCTATGGGAATGCCATCCTTTTCAGCTCCCTCAATCCTTCCTGTAACTCTTCTATAGGGGTCCCCAACCTCAGTTCAATTGTTAGCTATAAGTAGCTGCATCTGTCTCAGTCAGCTGCTTGTAGAGCCTTTCAGAAGACAGCCATGCTAGGGTCTTGTATGAAAGCACAAAATTGCATCAGTAATAGTGGCAAGGTTTGGTACCTGTCCACAGGATGGATCCCAAGTTGGACCAGTCTCTGGATGGCCTTTCCTTCAGTCTCTGCTCCATTTTTGTCCCTATATTTCTTTTAGACAGGGACAATTTTAGGTGAAAATTTTTGAAGGTGTGTTGATGATTCCATCCATCCACTGTGGAGACGTCTATCTACTGGAGGTGATCTCTTCAGGTTCTATCTCTCCACCGCTGGGCACGTTGGCTAAAGTCATCCCTACTGAGTCCTGACAGCCTCTCACATCCCAGGTTTCTGGGAATTTCTAGAAGTTCCTTCACTCTCTACTCCCATTCATTCTCCTGGCCCACTGATATTCTATTCCTGTCTCCCTATACCTGATCCTGCCTCCCATTTCCCCTCACCCTCCCCTCCTCCACACAGGTCCCTTCCTCTCTCTGCCTCTCATGATTATTTTCTTCTCCCTTCTAATTGGGATTGAAATATCCTTACTTGGGTCTCCTTCTTGGTAAACATCTTATGGTATATGGCTTGTATCATGGGTGTTCTGTACTTTTTGGCTAATATCCATTTATCAATGAGTACATACCATGCATGTCTTTTGGAGTCAGGATTACCTCACTCAGGATGAAATTTTCTAGTACCAGCCTACAAAGTTCATGTGGTTTTTATTTTTAATAGTGGAATAGAATTCTATTGTATAAATGAACCACGTTTTTTGTATCCATTCTTCAGTTGAAGGGCATCTGGGTTGTTTCCAGTTCCTGGCTATTATGAGTAAGGTTGCTATGAACATAACAGAGCATGTGTCTTTGGGGTATGAAGGAATATCTTTTGAGTATATGCCCAAGAGTGGTATAGCTGGTTCTTAAGTAGAACTATTTCTAATTTTCTGGGAACTATTAGAATGATTTCCAGAGTGGTTGTACTAGTTTATAATCCTCCCAGCAATGGAAGAGTGTTCCTCTTTCTCCACATCTTTACCAATATGTGCTGCGATTGAGGTTTTTCTATATTAACCCTTCTGATTGTTTAAGGTGGAATATCAGGGTAATTTTGATTTATGTTTCCCCATTGACTGGGAATGTTGAACACTTCTTTAAGTGCTTCTTGGCCATTGGGGTTTTCTCTGTTGAAAATTCTCTGTTTATCTCTGTATCCTATTGTTAATTGAGTTATTTGGTTTTATGGAGTCTAACTTCTTGAGTAAATAAAAAAAGGCTGTAGATATGAAAAATAGCAAGGGGTATATGGGAGCATTTTGAATATATAGACAAAAAATACAGAAAAAAATTAGGAAGAAGAAGCTCAAAAGTGTTCTACACAAAGAAATGATAAGTACTTAAGAAAATAAACATGATGCTAGTTACCACAATTTGATCATTCCACACACACATGCATGCAATATAAATGCATAATTATTTTATATTTAAAATTCTAAAATTATCTTCAAGGATATATATCTTTTAAAAATTATTATAAAGGAAGTATAGGGCAATATAGAATGTAATGGAAGTCCTGAACTGAATTCTCAGGCTTCCTTAAGACAAATATGCATGACTGCTATAAAGCCTGAAATATTGTAAGAATTCAGTCTTCTTCCACCCTATTTAAGTTGAAGAAGTCTAAGCATACATAGAAAATGAAGTAAAGCACCATCTCTATGGCAGTGACTGCTCAAGATGTTGAAAGACCTTCCTTCACACTCAGTATTTTTCTTGAAGGATTATAGGAAGGTGGAACAGGGGGAATTTGAAACGGAGTATCACATATCACGTTCAAGCTGTATCTGAAAGTGTAAGAAGGATTAAAGCAAGAATAAGCAGATTTTTTTTAAAGGACACTGAGATGTCTCAGTTCCAGTGTGTCCTGACCAGCGAGGTAAGTGGAAATCTGCGGCTCAGTTGTAGTGTTCTATTTCTCCTTAGCATACTTCTCTATATGCTGGAAGAACACAGTGTCCTATCTCATCTCAGAGAAAAAAACAACTGACTTCTGAATGCATTCACGTTGGAATGGAAGGAGAAAAGTTGAAGCCAGAAGAGGAGTCTGAATTTGATGCCAGTGGTACTGTGGAGGAAGAAAAAGCTGGCATTTGAAACAAAATTAAATTCAAGTTCATATTTAGTTAAAGAGTTGACAAGATACGTTAATATTCAAATATAAGATATCAGAAGGAAGGGAAGAGATGTTTGGAAGATAATTGGTGTTCTTGCCCCAGAAAACTTGTCACCTCAACATGGATGAAAATATTACCTCTAAAGAGGCTTTGAGAAGAAAGATATTATGATCATTGCTTATATTCTTGTCTATCTTCCCTACTAAGTTTTCAGAAGGATTCTAAGAATGGCTATTGGATGTGTGCAGGAAATAAACCATCTTAGACACTGGGAATCTCAGATATGTGTTTACAACATCAAAACTCCATTTACTAAGTCATATGGGGTCAATTCTAATTCTTGTTCCACGCTAGGTTAAAGTGATGTTCGGTGATTAGAATTGATGTTGCTTATAAACAACTTATTAAACAATGTACATAAAATTTCAAGGTGTAGAGGAAAATTCATAGCATTATAAGCATACTTTATGAAGATTACAAAAACTTAATTACTTATGTATTGCACATTCCAGAGATCATATGATCACTCAGTCAAAGAGCATTTTTTCCTAGACTGTAAAGCATAGATTCTCCTGTGTTTATTCATGAGTGAAACAGATCATACCCGAAAATTCTCAATAGACCAAGGAAAATGAGCTTAGTCACTATTAAGGAATCTTTTCTAAGACACTTCAAGTGTTTCATAGAAAGTGTAAATAAATCTTCCTAATATGTTGGCTTAAAGAGCTGAACAGTGACCCCATCAGCTGGCATCACAGTATAGATAGGGGAATCTCACAAGGACCCATTCCTTGATGAAATCTACCAGAAATTGATGGCTACTAAAAGGGAAAATAAATCACTCATCTCCAGGGAGGAAGCTTCTACTAAGTTATCCAGTCTCAAGTGGTCATTACAAAACACTCGTGAATATAAAAACTCTATATGGACTCAACATACACATGTGTGTATATATTATGTGTGTGTATGAGTATATATATGTGTGTACGGTGTATTGTGTGTTTGTGTGTGTGTGTGTGTGTTTGTGAGAATGATGTATATGTATGTAACTAAAGAAGAAGTCAAGAGTCAGGTTGTGGGAGTTTTGAAGATGAGGGGTTTTGGGAGAGAAGGAAGGGTGGAAATAATGTAAATACCTATTCACATAAGAAATGCCTCAGAAATAATAATTAAATAATAAATAACTAAAACACATGGAAAGTAAAACACAATAGTTTTGATGGTGCTATAAATGCTTGAGTAATATCCATATAAGACAGTGGTTCTCAACCTCTGGTTCTCTCCTACCCCAAATACAGGGGTCACATTTCAGATATCCTGTGTATCAGACATTTACATTAAAATTCATAACAGTAGCAAAATTAAAGTTATGAAGTAGCAATGAAAATAATTTTATGGTTGGGGGTTAGCATAATGTGAGGGTAATATTAAAGGGTCACAGCATTAGGAAGTTTGAGAATCACTGATATAAGAAAGAAATGAAGTTTTGTTAAGATACATTGAATGTAATCTAATCTAATGATGATATATCTTACAATTGTTTCTTAATAATATGCAGTTTACATATTGTTGATATCAATTAAGTCCTGTCTACGTAATTCACTTTCAATTTATCTTCTTAAAGGATTGATTTACAAAAAGATTCTAAAATTGTTATCCTTCGTTATCTTCTATATCTAAGGATGCCACATGAACTAAATACACAAATTCATTAGGGCAAATATGTAAACCTTTTGAAGAAATTAAACAGCCACATGTTCACAAAGATTTCTCCTTGGTATATTTTGTGTATGGCCTTCAAATTATTTGTTATCTTTTTTCAACTTTAAATTCGACTGTAAGATACAATGGAAATGCATGAGGCTATGACATAATGTCTTAACTCTTCCTTAAAGCCACTTGTGTTCCCGTATCTCAGTTTCATCAGATTCCCAGAAAATATTGTCTTCTTAGTTGATATTCTAGCATCCTCCTGTCTCCATCCCTGCCTGCATTGACAGCCATGTTTGTTTTTCATAGCTGAGACTTCTACTTTTATATTCATCAGATCTGATAACCGATTTTGTGTTTTGTTATTATTTGTACATTGTGTTCTGTTAGGCTTCTCTAAACCTTGTGTTTTAATCTTATTCTTTCTATCTCTTATTTTTCTTCTTTATGTGACTTCATATTTTTTATCAAAACAATTGTCACTGAATTTTCCCTGCTTGTATTATCATTCAAATATTCCTGAATTTTAACTTCTATAAATTTTTAAAGTCTATCTGGAGAATGAATTATTTATTGCCTATTTCTTTGCTGAAAGATGCATTTTGCACTGTACTGTCCACATATTTCTTGATCAATCTGGTGGTGGATTTATCATTTTGTAGGTAGAACTGCTCCAGTCTGGTTGATATGCTCAGCAGTGGGTTTGGATGCCTTGCCAATTAGTCTGATACACTGGTTAAAATAATGCTGAGGAGAATCAGGAAAAGATTACAAAGGACTTTCTTAATATCAATACTTACAACTACAGCATCAGAATCACCTGATGTAAATGAACAAAGACACAGAAAACAAACGGTTTATCCAAACAGCTGTTCAAATTCAAACTTAAGGCAGATGTCAATTTAGAAACAAGAAAGCATTCTGTAGCATAAAAGATTGACCATTCAAAAATAGCTGAGAGTGAAAAGGCTTGAAAAGACTTTCCACATTATGTTTTAAAAGCTTTGGGAATCCTTAGAAATCTATTTTAAATAAGTAACAAATGACATTGGCAACATTAGACAAGAGATAGTGAAGTATTTCAACACATGAGAAATACAATGGGACAATTAGAGTAACTACTGTAAACTCTCAAAGTACAATAAGAAATGAAGAAAAATAATGGAAAGACTAAAAAAAAAAAAAAAAAGAAAATGCCAAACAAGTAGAGAGAAGACTGTGGGTGTCTACATTGTACATGACAGCAGTTCTTAAAGTAAACAGGACAAAGGCTGTGAAATTGGTCATCATAACGGCAAGCATTTTTCAGTGTTCTTTATATATATATATAAATATATAATATATATTATATTATATATTTATATATATATTTATTCATGGAGGATTTCAGCCAAAGTCTGATGGTATTATATATTTCATTTTTATGTAGAAAAGAACATTGCTCTAGTTTTTAAGCCTTGGCTAGGTTATGATTCATTTTGTTGCATGAATACAGTTCGCACATCTCTTTTTAAGCCCACTTTCATGTATTCAATATTCTTTTATTACTTACCTGAATGAAATAGTAGCTATCATATTTGTTTACTTATCAGATTTCTGTTAAGTATGAATCTTATAAATATCCTAACACAATAAATTCAATTCATTGTAACTTATTCTTTTATATTAGTGTGATATGCTATACTATTTGAACCTGCATTTAAATATTTTACAATAGTACTTTTTACATGTCATGTCAAATTATGCAAATTTTTAAATAAATAAGAAATTCAGAAATAATATTTCTGCATCTAGTTCAAAATGTGTATGTAATATTTTCTTCAACATATAAAAATTAGATTTGTGATTGAACATATATTAACTTTTTCTCTTTACATAGTTCATTTATATTTTAACTTTAAAGATTAATTTCATTGTTAGCAATAATAAAATTTATCAATTTTTAACAATGGAAATTTCCCATTTTCTTTAGTCTTATTAATGATTACTATATTAGAAGATTATTGTTGGGGGTGGGTCTGGTATTGCTATGTATCCAGATGCTAAATATAGGCCCCCAAGATCTGGTTGCCCCCAATGAAGAGATCTTCAAATGCACCAAGTGAAGTTGTGCAAACCCTGCTCCCCGATTTAAAGTTAATTGGTTGATGAAAGGCTAGAGCATGAGATTGGGCACAAGGGAGAGAAAGGAGAGAAGTGAGGATCCAGTAAGTGGTCTAAGGAGATGCCAGTGGAGGAGGAGGAAGAAGACTAAGAGAGGAGGGACCTACCATATCAGGAGATAGACTGTGAGCATGTATGTGGCCAGGAAAAGCACCACGTAACAAGGAATATATGACTGAGATGCAAGCTAGAGTAGTTCAAAATGTATCCAATCTAGGCTTGCAAGTTGTAAATAAAATATCAGGATTGTATCTCTTTTATATGAGATATAAAGAATACATATTCCATTTTAGAGATTATCAATTTCTTTCAATAAACTATTCTACATCTGAAGTATTTAAGGAGTATACTACAATCTATTTCAACCCTATAGCATATCCTACTTGATTAACTGCTATATTACTTTTGATAAGATAATAAAAATTATTTGTGATATGGGAAAGGTAATCCAATTAAACTTCAAAAATGAAAAAAAAAAGGTTGTCTTCTATTAATTTATTGTAAAAGTTAGCAAGTCACTAACAGAATTTAATGTTTTAAAGAAGAATGCTATCCTGTGTAGTGACCTATATCTGTTATTTCAGCACTTGGAGGCCAAAACAGGACTGAGGATTTAAAGTCACCCTGGGCTATATGATGAAGCCAAGGCAAGACTGGACTACGTAGGAAATATGTGATACTATTCAGCTGTAAAGTACCAACTCTACATCCAATAGAAGGCTAATATCCAATATATACAAAGAACTCAAGAAGTTAGACTCCAGTGTACCAAATAACCCTTTTAAAAATGGGGTACAGAGCTAAAAATAGAATTTTCAACTTAGGAATACCAAATGGCTGAGAAGCACCTAAAAAAATAATCAACATCCTTAGTCATCAGGGAAATGCAAATCAAAACAACCCTGAGATTCCACTTCACACCAGTCACAATGGCTAAGATGAAAAGCTCAGGTGACAGCAGATGCTGGCGAGGATGTGGAGAAGGAAGAATACTCCTCCATTGCTGATGAGATTGCAAGCTGGTACAACCACTCTGGAAATCATTTTGGAGGTTCCTCAGAAAATTGGACAGAGTACTACCTGAGGTCCCAGCTATGCCATTCCTGAGCATATACCCAGAAGATGCTTCAACATGTAATAAGGACACATGATCCACTGTGTTCATAGCAGCTTTATTTATAATAGCCAGAAGTTGGAAAGAACCCAGATGTCCCTCAATAGAGGAATAGATACAGAAAATGTAGTACATTTACACAATGAGTACTACTCAGCTATTAAAAACAATGACTTCATGAAATTTGTAGGCAAATAGGTGGAACTAGAAAATATCGTGAGTGAGGTAATCCAATCACAAAAGAACGCACATGGTATGCACTCACTGATAAGTGGATATTAGTCCAGAAGCTCAGAATACCTAAGATACAATTTACAGACTACGTGAAGCTCAAGAAGAAGGTAGACCAAAGAGTGGATACTTCGATCCTTCTTAGAAGGGGGAACCAAATACCCATGGGAGGATATACCAAGACAAATTGTGGAGCAGAGACTGAAAGAAAGGCCATTCAGAGACTGCCCGACCGGGGGATCCATCCCATATATAGTTACCAAATCCAGTCACTACTGTGGATGACAACAAGTGCTTGCTGACAGGAGCCTGATGTAGCTCTCTCATGAGAGGCTCTGCCAGTGCCTGACAAATACAGAGGTGGATGCTCTCAGCCAATCATTGTACTGAGCACAGGTTCTCCAATGGAGGAGCTGGAAAATGGACCCAAGGAGCTGAAGGGTTTTGTAGCTCCATAGGAGGAACAACAATATGAACCAACCAGTACCCCCAGAGCTCCCAAGGACTAAACCACCAACCAAAGAGTACACATGGAGGGACCCATGGCTCCAGCTGCATATGTAGCAGAGGATGGCCTTATTGAACATCAATGAGGAGAGGTCCTTGGTCCTATGAGGAATCAATGCCCCAGTGTAGGGGAATGCTAGGACAGGGAAGCGGGAGTGGGTGGGATGGTAAGCAGGAAGAGGTGGGTTAGGATAGGAGATTTTCGGAGGGAAAACAAGGAAAGGGGATAACATTTGAAATGTAAATAAAGAAAATAATAAACAAAGAAAGCTGAATAAAAAAAAAAAAGAAAAATGAAACTTTCAGTTAAGTGGATAGAACTAGAAAATATAATATTGACTGAGATAACCCAGAGTCAGAAAGACAACACATATTCTCTCCCTAGTTCCAGATTTTCCTATGTGAATATATAAGCTGAAATCAGGAATATAAAAGGATCCCATAGGGAGAGTCAGATCTAGAGAGGGGAGTAAAGTGATAGGCTACAAAGAATAGGAAGGGTGGAGTGCAAAGAATGGGAACCTAAGGAAGTGGGAGGACTGTCAATAATGGAGAGAAAGGCAGAGAGGAGAAAAATACAAAGGATATTTGAAACAGCCATAGAAGCAATATTATTTTTATTTACCAATAACTATACATAATAAGTATCTATACATATATTCATATATAATTGAAATAAAGTTATGCCATTTAAGTTGACAAGAGCCGTAGACTAGCTAATATAAAGTATGTCTGGGCATGAGAAACATCCTCTCAAGCTGTTGGTCAGGGGAATCCAAGAAATTCCCAAAACAATATAGGCTACAGTCTTTACTCTTGGTTGTCACTCAGAACTTGAAAGTAAATATCTATTGCTGAGTATACTGCTTACTTCAAACATGGACTCAAAGGATTTTAGCTGCATCTAACCTGAAAACATCCTAGGACTACCTTTCATAGAACCAGAAGCACTATGTGAGCTACTAAAGAAAGAGCATAACCATTAGTTTTAACTAGCTGTGGTGCCCATGAATCACATCAAGGACCAGCCTACTGATTCCATTTTATTAAACTAGCATAATTCCTAAATGCATACCCTTATACTGGCAGAGAAGTGCAGATCTCAGCTTTCACCAAATAGTCTCTTTTCAACAGACTGAGAAACCCACATAAGGTCAAAATGTGGAGAACAATTAAACATGGCGTACCTAACCCCAACAAACCTACAGTACAACTCCTGCATCTAAGGCTTAGGGAACATTAAAGAAGAGGTGAGTTTCACCTGTAACACCTCAGCAATATATTTACCTAATCAAAACCTGAAGGTCCAATAGACATGCTAACATGGAAGGGGCAAGACTCACAGAGTCCCACCACTAATAAAAGAACCATGGGCACCTAAAGGATGCTGAGGGAAGCTGCAGTAGTATTCTCCCAAGGGGGAGAACCATAATTGGTTATATCAAGAGCTCAGCTCTGACATCATGTAAATGCAACACTGAGTGAACATATCAATTGTGTTTCTATTTTATGCATAAATATATGTGTGCTTTACAGTAACAATTAGTCAGAAGGAGGCCAGGAGTTTGAGAGGGAACAGGGTGAGGTTGTGGAAGGAATTGATGAAGGAAAGGGAATGGGAAGAAATGATGTGTTTATATTTTAATAAAAATGAAAGTCAAAGAAAACAAATAATGTACATAAACCAAAATTGTAAAGGTAAGGAAAATGAAAACAAAATATGGAGAATAAGATATAACTTAAATGGAAATATATTAATATGATCTGATATAATTACTACAGAATAAAATATATCACTGAGTAACTTTATCATTAAAGTAACTCTCTGGTGTCTGATAACTATTTCTCTGACAGGATATACTCTCTTTACTAAAAATACCATATAAAAATTTCAAAAATAAATAAAATGTTCAAATGTGCAATATTGTTATTGTATGTGCATTTTATTTTTCTTCAAGATGATTATGTGAGCATACAAGAATGAGTAGGGACGCACACACACACACACACACACACACGCACACACACACGGAGAGAAAGAGAGAGAAAGGTTAGGTAGTATGGAAAGGGCAAGAATGTCTCCAGTTATTTAGTGGTTAAGAGCACTTACTGCTCTTCCGGAGGACCGGACTTTGATTCCCAGCACCCACATCAGGTGACTTTTAACCACTTGTAACCATAACTACATTGGATCTGGTGCCCTCTTCTGGCCTCAGTGGGTACCTGAAAAATGTGTGTGCACATAAACACTGAACATAAATATGCATGTAAATATGTTAAGTATTTTTTACAAAGATACCAACCCCAGAGTTTGCACTGGGCAAAAAGGCTACTGTCAAGATGGAGTGTGACCCAGTAATCCAAAGACCAGACACTGAGTCCACAAAGCATGATCTCCATATGTATAGTCTGTGGCAAATGTGTCAAAGTGTCATTCAAGTTCTGCCCTTACTGTTCAAGGCCCTGTCTGTTGAGGAGGATGCGGCACCCAGACTGGCATTATGCTTCTCGTGTCATCCTTTGAAGCTCCTGAAGAGAGCTGAACTCCAGTTCTGAAACCTCTCCCAGGAAAGTGAAATGGTCACACACTGTCACTTCTCTCCCAACCTCCCTCTTCTCTGACTGACAGGTCCGCATCTGGTGATACCTTGAGTTTCCCTGAGAGAGCCACAGGCACCTGGAGCAGACCCCTGACCCCCAAAGACAGCCCACTTTCCACCAGGCTGAGCCCTCAGACACTGAAGTGGAGCCTAGTGACTACCTCACTCCAGGCTTTGCCCATAGGGAAAGAGCTGACAGACCAGAATGGAAAGCACTGGACATTGGAGGCCTTGAAGACCTGGGATGACCAAGATATTCTCTATGAAGCTGAGTACACTATTGCCCTCTCTGAATCAGAGACCCAGGAGCAGAGATTCTCACTCAAGCTGGACTCCAAGGATAGGTGCCTTTCAGTGAACAGAACTTTTTTCAGAGAGCAGCCAAGCCTATGCATGTGAAAAGTGGAAGAAGCAGTGCTTGGTCCTGCTCCTGGCCATCCCTATCTGTATCGGCTTTGGCATTCACCAGGAAATATACAGGTTCCTAATGATCCCCAGCCTGGGGAGGAGACTTCAGTCAGCTATGGATGATAACCTGAAACAGGTGGTATCAAAGAGATGTGTGTTGCAGGTAGCCTGAAGGCTGCTAGATATTCTGTAGTTTTGCCATGAAAACAAGTATATTCACAGAAACCAGACAGCTGAAAATGTCTTTGTGAATCCAGAGGTTCTGAGCCAGGTGACCCTGGGGAGGCTATGGCTTCACCTACCATTACACGTGGGCTACAAAGAAGGCAACAGAAGGCAACATGAGGGGGGACCTGGAGTTTATTACGGTGGATGTGCACAAGGAATGTGAGCCTTCCTGCCATAGCGATCTCCAGACCTTGGGCTACTGTATGCTCAAGTAGCATTATGGGTCCCTGCCATGAACAAACTGCCTTCCCAACAAGAAGGAGCTAAGTAGGCAAAAGCAGAAGTATCTGGACAGCCCCAAGCCCCGTGTGGGACTGTGTGGCTGCTCGACCAGGGCTTCAGAGACTCTGTAGAAGTACCAGAAGGTGGTGATGGCTCTCAGTTATGAGAAGAAGCCACTCTGTCATAATGAGAAATAATATAGAAGCTCTGCTGCAGGATATGTGGGTGTCACCCTACGACCCTCTGGACCTCCAGATGGTGCCTTAGGTGGAATCCAGAGCTCCTGACTTTTAGCTTGAAATAGAACATGAAGTGGTGTCACTCGAGGCCTTTTGTTTGAATTCAGAGCTACTAAAGAAATCGCTTGAATGTGCATTCTTGCCTCTCCCTTAGGACAAACAGATCATCCCTCTCAGTGTTGAGTAACCTGAGTCCTCTTTCATAATATGAAACTCCTCCCTATCCCATCCCTGCAATTGTGGATGGAGATGAGTGGATGTTGGTTGCAGCAGCAACTACTTCCCTAGGGTCTTCCTACCATAAGCATTCCTGTCATCCCATAATAAACTGCTTTTAATCAAGTAAATAAATAAACAAACAAATAAATAAAAGAAACAATAGAGAATTTCAGAATAAAGTAAAACCACACAAAGTGAAACATTTGAGGTATTAAAAGAGTAAAGGAAACAGAAATTTATTGCTTCAAACGGAAGAAAACAACTCCTGACCTATCTGAACCGACCTGCTGAAAATTAACGCAAAGCCTCTCCTTATGATTTACTATAAAGGAAATTTCCCAGGACCTAGAAAATTCTATCTCTGTCCTCCAATACAGTCACAGCACACACAACTTTTGAGTGTGTTTCTCTAGCAACTGATTGGCCCTAAATGCCCACCATACCTGAGACATGACTCTAATTCTTTCAGTCTAGTGAGTAGAATAGCCAAGGGTGCTTGACACTACAAAAGAGTGTGACACTACTCACACTCTAGAACCAAAAGACACATGGTGAACATAAGTAAATTATGAAGCAAGTGAAAGGGGATGGGTACTATGGGAAATATTAGATCAGCTTAAGGAAGAAGAATCAAGCAATAGTGGTGATTGAATTTGAAGGAGGGATACAAGGAAGACTCTCCTGGCAACATAGAATTAGAATAAAGTCTTGAAGGTAGCAGAGACACAGGCTATATAGTGATCTGAGGAAAGGGAGTTATAAATAAAAGACTGCCTTTTAAGGATGTAATTTTTCAAAGTTAAGCCTATTGATTTTTAAAATAACTGCTGTACTTAAGAATGAGTATATAAAGTGACTTAAAAAGATATTACATTTTAAAAATCTTACAAAGGTATGCCAAAACTTTCTTAAAACTCAGCCATTTTTTTCCTCTAGGCAAACAAATATGCTTCTTTAACCCTCATTTTCACATCTGTGTAATAGGCTTTTAAATAATATCTGTCATAAGATAGAAAGCGCACAAAATACTCTTTTCATTAAGCATAGCTTGGAGCACATATTCAATAAATTATATTGAGGGATCCCAGACTCAGAGAGACATACTCTGCATGGTGCCTCTCGCCCATGGTTTCTAGCTCCAAGTCTTCAGAAGTGATAGAAACAAGGAAAAAAAATCACAGAAACCAAGAAAGAAAGAAAAAGAGACCATGGTGTGGTAAAGGAAGATCTAGAGAGAGAAACAGCAGGATACAGATGCTTTGAGGAGGGGCTACCCTTTAATTGGAGAGAAGAGATGACAAGATAGAAGAAGTGTGGTAAATGAGTGTAAATAACATGAAGGATATTTTCAAAAGCCACAGTGAATTATATTTTATAATTACCCCAATTTACACATAATACATATAACTATCTGTGTATATAGATGCATATATAGTTTAAATGAAGTTACAACCCTTGGGGTGATAATTAAAACCCCAGAACCAGTTACAAGATATCTCATTTTAAATGGTTAGTCAGGAGAGTCCAAAAGACTCCCAAAATGATATAGGCTATTGCCCATGTCCTTTATTGCCTCTCAGAGGTTGAAGGTAAATCTCTATTGCTGAGGATACTATCTACCTCAGACACAGGACTAGAAGGAATCAAGCTGGGCTTGACCTGAAACCCTCCAACCCAAGAACTAGCTTTCATAGTACTGGGAGGTGCTACACAAACTGTCAAAGGAAGTACCCAGCTGTAGTACCTATGAACCACAATAATAACCAGAATGGTACAATAGTGGAACTTGTACCTTGGTGGTAACCAACAGCTGTCTAATTACATTCAAGGTCCACTCATGCTTAATATTAGAAACCTAGCCAACTGCCCAGGGATAGTAAGGTCTTGGATCTCAGAGAAGAACCCACTTTTACCACTATTCTAACAGGAGTATTCTTACCTACATTATAAATACTTATTCTTATGTCCACAAATAAGTATGCCTTTTATTTCTCATTAAGGAAGCTTCTCTTTACGATGGAGAGACCATTGCAATAAAGAAAGTCACAACTGGATAGACTGCAAAGAGCACCTGACTATGGGATACACAGTCCAATTACAACACAACCTATACCTATATCTCCAACACAACCTATACCTAAGACTCAGAAGTAGGGGACAGCAAAAAGATTATAAAGGCCAGAATACCACAACACCTGATAAGTGTTTTTATTTCTAGATATTGCAGGCAAGTTGCACACATGAAATCACAACATTATGACTGCCTAAACAAGATCTAAATGATGACAACACTGGTTGACATACCAATGTGGATTAAGACATGTCACAGGACTCCACCCATAGATGAAAAGCTGCAGGGAATTAAGGACATCTGAGAGAGGGAGAACTAGTTTTCCCCAGAAATAAGCACCCAAATTGGTTATCCAATACCAAAGTGGTCAGCTATGGAAGTATACACATGAAGGCAATGACTAGCACTGAACAGAATCAACAGATTGTACTTATATTTTTTGCATCTATATCTATATATGAAATATGAAATATATAGATATATGAATATACAGATATATAGAATAATATTTGAAAAAGAGGTCATAGTCTTTAGAAAAAGTGGGTGTTGGGGAGAAGCTAGAGTGAGGAGGGGGAAATTATATAATTACATTTTAACTAGAAATAAAATATTTTTAAACTGAGTTGTTCACTTACACTGAAGTATTTGTAGGATAATGATCTCGAATTATCTCTCCTATTTATGGTAAATTGCTTTTTATATTTAATTTAATACAGGCTATCATCAATGCTATTGATTATTCTTCAGAAGCTGTAGGTAAGAACTTATTGAGCCGTAGAATATGAAGAGTTTATGCTGCAACTGACCAAGAAGCTGTATCCCTATTGGGTAGCTACTATATAGCTTGAAATTGTTTTGTATACTATTGGAAGAGAAAGAGAATCATCCTTTTTTACCAATCTGTAAAACCACAAGCTACAATAATGCCTGGCTTGGGAATGGCATGTCCACTGATGCAAGAGTAGCACAAATGAGATATAGGAGCCAACTACTTTTTGGTTGAATTTAAGTCCCATTCCACAAAATGAAACTTATAACTTGTCTAAGAACTCATGACTAGACAGGTCATAGGCCCTAGGGGACAGCCTATTATTATTCTGCTATATGGACATAATATTAAACTATCTTCTAGTGACTTATCTTTATATCTATCAATAATATATCTTTCAACCCCATCGTAAAGAAGCTTCAAATTTTAATATATGGTGGTTAACAGAGACCCACAACTGCCCAATGTGAGAGAACAAAAGATTTCAGAATCCCCAGTTCTAAAAAGGACATCTATATCATAGATCTATATCATATCTATATCCCTTCCTCCAAAGGCTTGTAGGATGGAGAAACTATACGAGTCAGAGGTAATAAATGAATGATAAACAGTGTCCTCTGTACACAATAGGACATCAACTACACATGCAAATTACCTCATGGATAATGGCAGTGTGCACAAACCCATACAATGTCAAAAAGAAAAAAAAAAAAGACCAAAAGCCAGCATGGAAAAGTGAGGTAGATATGAAGTCCAAGCCCAAGCCAGGACTTACAATAACTAAGAGCCTCTGGAGGAGAGAGAGAGTCAGCTTTATAAAGAATATTGTCCCTGAAAAGCTGATCATTTTCTATAGAAGGCCACACATGACAAAATATATGGGTAGTAGATAGATATCATCAAAACACAATGTGCAGTAACCTAAAAGTAATAATAAAAAGCATTTAAATAACTTCAAATTGTCCAGATTCCTAGTATTACCTTTGTGTAACATAAGATGTCTTTCTTGCCATTTTAAAATATGCTACTTAGGAATTTACAATTGCTTCAATTCCCTTTTATCATCTACTCTCATTCAAATATATTATTATCCACTATACAGAATTGATTAATTAAAATATTTCATTGCATTATTTTATTCATTCAATTGCTTTTCATCCATCTATTGATACTGGTCAAATGACCTGCATCAAAGACAACAGTAGTCTCACCTATGTCATCTCTTTTTCCTTGTACATGGTCATGTATGCTATTCTTATGTGGGAGGTTGATACTAAAAGTGATTGCTGTGGTAGACAAGGACTTGGAAGAATGACTCAATATCCTACCAACAATGGGGGTGAAATTTTTTGTTTTACCTCACTGTTCAGAGTATATTGCATTATTACCAAAAATGAGATGGCTAGTCACATTGCATGTGTATTCTGAAAGCTGAGAGGAATAATTTAATGTGCAAGTTAGTGCTCAATTCAGTCTCTTGTTTTCATTCAGTCCAGAGTACTGCATATGAAATGATGCTGCCCACATCCAGAGTATGTCTTCTTACCTCAATTAAGAAAATAATTGTGCTAACATACCCCTGTGCCAACCTAATTTAGGCAATTCCTCACTAAGACTTTCTTCTGGTGATGATAGGTTTTATCTAGTTGATGCTTAAATGTAACCATCACTAAATTCAAGACATCACTTCTGTTGTTCTCAATTTTTCAAATCCACGTGTTGACCAGATTCAAGAAAAGAACAATTGTTCTCTTGATAGTTGAAATACCAAGGGATTTGTAGATTATGTTTTAAAATTGGCATCCCTGACCTCTGGCCATAAAGTATTTCTGTTTCTCTCACACATATTCGACCCTGTAAAATCTGTAGAAATATCAGGAGATACTAACCCCGACCTAAGTGATTACTCAAGTTTAGATGATTTGTAGGAACAATATGAGATTCCTTTGTCCTAGAATATCTTAGCTCCCTACTAAAATGCTTGATTATTACAAAACAAAACAAAAAACAAAAAAAATCCACTCAACTTAAGAGAGATAACATTTTAGGGAATCCTGGCTTCCTTTCTTTGAGAAATTATTTAAAAGTCTTTACAATAAGGAATTGTTCCTCAATCACTCTTAAATATATATTTATCTCCTGTCCTGAAATATCTTCCTCAAGTACCCAGAAGATATTAACTAAAATTTAATAAACCAAAGGGAGTTTCCTGGAACAGATAGGATCTCAAGATTTATACATTTATTTTTTTTATTTTTTTTTTAAATTTAATTTTATTTTATTTTTTTAATTTACATTCCAAATCACTTCCCCTTTCCCGTTTCCTCCCTCCCCGAAAGTCCCATAAGCCCCCTTCCCTCCCTCTTTTCTCCGTTCAACCCCCTCTCATTACTCTGTCCTGGCGTTCCCCTACATCCAGTCTTTCCAGGACCAGGGGTCTCTCCTTCCATCTTTTTAGAAATCTATTGATATGCTGATTGTGTCTAGGGTATTCTGAGATTCTGGGACAATATCCCCTTATCAGTGACTTCATACCATGTGTGATCTTTTGTGATTGGGTTACCTCACTAAGGATGATATTTTCAAGTTCTGACCATTTGCCTAGGAATTTCGTGAATTCATTGTTTTTAATTGCAGAGTAGTATTCCATTGTGTAAATTTATACATTTATATAGAGAGAAATAGATTTATTTTTCTTTTATGAAAACTCATGTTTTTAGAGTTCTTTCCCATATCCTTAATGCCCATCCTGAAGGTCTCAGCATTTACCATTTTGATAAGACATTAGCCATACTTTTGCCTCCCAGACTGTGCTGTTTCTGATTATCATGGGGTCATTTACCTTGGCAAAGAGGACATTCTTCAAAGGAGGACCATGAAAACATGTAGATTATTATACAAACAAGACTTACCCTCACAGCAACCATCAACACTTAAGGAGGTCCATACCCTATTGACTCTGGTTCAGGATCAGGAGCCATGTCACACCATCCCTTGCATGGCTAAGTTAGACTTTGTAACCAGGCAACTTGTTACAATTGTGAGGTTGTTGTTGTTGTTTTTAAATTACAATCTTATCTCTAGGAAATTGTTAGCACTTATCTTCTTATATTTCTTCCTTTGAGTAATTTTATTTTTGCAAAAATGGCCTATGTCAAGAAATTATATGCATGCATTTTTTTCTATCTGCACACACACATACACACACACACACACACACACACACACACACCTGCCCACTTATGAAAACAAATTATCTGTGTGCTTATTTCCTGAAAAAGTTGGAGTAGGAGAAGGTATTCCTAACTTCTCTTTTCCTATATACTGTATTTGCCTCTTTTCCTCCAAAGTGATTACAATACATACATACATACATACATACATGCATACTGGAATATATACAAAACTTTTTGTGGGTTTTCTGGGTATCAATTGATTCCGTCAAATAAATAATTTCTTCTCACCCTTTCAGCTACATACTTTTCTTCTTTGGAGGCAGCTGTGATAAAATATCTTCAAAGTTCTTTGAAAGCCTATTCTTTACCAGGAATACTAAGCAAAAGATGGCTTTAAGGCCATAGGATGGCCATTTGTTTATCCAAAGGGTTATGAAGTTTGTCTTTCAACGTTCTCTAGTTTTAATGCAGGAATTTATAGTTACATCATTGTGTTTCATATCTAGCCTCAAAATGTTGGTACTATATTAGACTTTGTTTTACCCCAAGGTTCTTTCTTAGGAAAAACTATCTTTTACTAACAGAGATACAGTGAGTTTTTTTTTTATAAACCCAGTAAGCTCCAGCTCCTAGGTTACCTTAATCTTTGTTTAAAAATAATATAGTTTTAAATTTGCTCATTGAATATTTTTTTATTTCTTTTAACAAAAAGTAAACAAAACCACAAATCTGCCTGAAACTTCTGTTAGCAAAATTCATAGGTTACTTAAGTAAATATTATATTTTTTACCTCAGCAAAATGATAGTAATAGTAAGCTTTCTGCCACTACATAACAAAGGTCATTTATTTGCCACATTAACATAACAATTTCCTACACATTCTGATTGTCTTGGCTAGGAGCCTTTCCAGGATACTTTTAGATATCATAAATAATCTCATCAAATTACTTCTTGCTTTAACTCACAAATTAACTTATAGAATTAAACCTTAATGACCTCCAGATTATACAAGTTCCAATATTCAGTGCTTTAGGGTTTTAAATGAGACTTACCTCTGATGCTTTAAAGCAATATTCTAGTTGTTTTTATCCTAACTGCTTAACTAAAAATAATTGTTCTATTATGATCACAGATTAGATAGGACAATGCCTTAGGTCAATAATACAAGACACAATGAATGGGCTGAACAAAAGGAGTATATTTCTTATAGCTCTGGAAGCTGAGAAACCCAAATTCAACCCACTAACATATCTAGTGAGGCCCTGATTCCTACTTTACAATGATCTGCTCATGCTCCCTGCATTATCATATGGTAACATGCAGAGAGAGGAATTAATCTCTTGCATCTCCTATAAAGCCAAAAAGTTCATGCTATTATTAAATTCTCTGACTTTACTATAATCTCCTAGTATGACAAGTTAAGATTTTACATATATGAACACTGAAAAGAACACAAACATTAAGTCAAAATGGGAAGACTGAAAAAATACTTCTGTGAATTTATTTAGAAAGCATAACCAATCTTCAATAACACTGTAATATATAGCTAAGCAATTAGCTTACTTATATGACACATGTATACATGTAAACAACATGTCCATCATATAGTTAACATAGAGTAGGTTGTTCCTAACCTTGATTCATGAGCATATTCCTTCATAAAGCTTATAATCCAATTTTGTTTCCTTCATGTCAACCAGTCAACAAAACTTAAAGAAAAACTATGACACATATTACTTCAAGGAAGTACCCCAAAGGAGTCAAGAGTATGAGTTTTGTGGTTCAGTTATAAGGCCATGAAAGCTTAATCTGCTTACACAGACTTTCAGAGCTTCAAGGTTTCTTTTAAGCAACTTTATTGACAAATGATTTATGTATCATAGACTTTACTCATTACAGGTGTAATATCTGATGAATTTTGACAGATCTGTATTTCTCTTCAACCAGAGAAATTCACATCCAATAAAGCCCATGTCAAAATTCAAACATAGAATATAGTCATTATTCTTGCCGAATTTCCATGTGTTCTTTTTCAATCAATCTTTCATTCCAACTTTGCCTTCTTGAAACCATTATCTATTTTCATTAACTATAGATTAATACCAATCAGGGTATCTTGTCTTACAGGATTGTTTTACAGGGACATTCTTACAGGATTATCTCCTTGGTGAATCTGGATCTGACCGAGTTAATAGTATTAACCATCAAATATTTCTTCTTTCTTCTTGTCTATTTCTACCCATGAATGAAGTTTCTAAAATATGCTGATCCCATCATTTTATTGCAGAAGCATGTAACTTTTTTATTTCAGAGTCAAATCTGTGGGGAATTTGCATCAGAATGAGTCTCAACTTGGTTGCCCACCATACTTGGTTTTGATATTTTGATAAATTTCTGGGGACTGGAGAAGTGTCTCAGTGGACAATGACATTTTCTCAGCAAGCATGATTGATTAGAATCTGAATCGCTTTCTTGCCTGTAAAAAGTTGGTCATGGATGTATATGCTTATATCTCACCTACTACTGAGAGAGGGAGACAGGCAGACACTGAGATCTCTGTGTCCTGACAGTCTAGCTAAAAAGGGAAAACTTGTAGTTCCATGAAAAACTTTGTTTCAAGAAAATGAAGTAGTGAATGGACAATAATAGAGGAAGATATAGAGCATCTTTCTGACTCCTGCTTGGGGAAGCACAGGTGCATGTCTCCTTACATACTTACATGCATTCACCATAGAGCCTTTAACGCACACACACACACACACACACAGAGAGAGAGAGAGAGAGAGAGAGAGAGAGAGAGAGAGAGAGAGAGAGAGAGAGAGAGAGAGAGAGAGAGGAGACCATGTACCACACACAAAAATGAAATAATGGAAAAGGAATCTTTTCAATACTGAACAAATGACTCCCTGATAAATGAAAGAGAAAAGAGTGGGGGGAGGGAAGAATAGCACTATATGAGTTTTCAGCAGAAGCAGAGTTCATTTAGTGATCTTGTGGAATACCAGAATATATTGTGTTTTACCTTACAAACACTATAACACGACTGCAGAATTCCTGGTGAAAATATAAAATGGTACAATTTATGTTTTGATGGCGAAACACAGGTTTAGAAGAAATAGTAGGTTGAGGATAAGTGCAATGATTGAAGTAAAAATGCAGACTATAGTTCTATGTCATCTAAGATGTCATATGCAATTCTGCTAGGTACAAAAGAGAGAAGACATATATATCATCTGAATCACATGCTGATGTTCATCTTGGGGAAGTGAAAACACACATTGTAAGAAGATTCAAGATACAAATGTAAACAGAATTGTTAAAGATCACTTATGGACTGAATGTGGGTGGTGCTGAAGAAATAAAGGTCAAGCCAAATTCCTATTCCTACAGCCTGAACATCTCATGGAAAGATGATGCTGTTGAAGTGAATTAAGCCTCCAGAGCATTCCTTCTTAGGTGATCAGCAATGAGTGGCTGGATTTTGAATATACTGACTTTCAAATACAGATTAGACATTGAAGAAAACAGATCCAAAATAGTTAAATACATATATCAATAGCAAAGAGAGCAGTCTAAAATGGAGAAACAAATTTGAAACGTCTCACCTGAAATGGTGAATATGCACATTTCTGTGACTTAAATGAGCAAGAGCAGCATTGGAAGCAAGAAGATAAGAGCACAGAGAAGGAAGGGTTAGCAAGGGAGACCCAGAAGAATTATACAGCAGGGTTGTAATGAAGCCAAAAGAGATGTTTGTCCAGAGAAAGGGAGGCCAACCAACAAAGCAGCATCTTTAGAAGGTGAAAGGAGAGCATAACTCTGCATAAAATATACAAACCCCTATTGTTTACAATGGTTTTCACTGAGTCTGTAATGGGTTTTCAGAGGAAATCATAAAAACAAGACAAAATTGACCTTCTCTCAAAAAGAGAAAAAAAATATAATAACATTGGCAGGAGGATTTGTTTATCTTTCAGATTCCTCATAAAGACTTCAAAACCGGCTTTATGATGGTTTACAAGAATACACACAACATGTTCAATTTATAATCAAGCCACAATAGAAAATTCTAGTCACCCCAAGGGATGGGGGGGGGGATCGGAGATATTTTTTTCAGGACTGTGGCTTCTCAGAAGCTACAAAAACCAGAAAAAAAAAATGTGTAATAAACTTCCATGATGTCAAAGCACAAGGAAAAGTTAATACAATAAGGTGCAATTTCTATTAAGAGATTCTTGAAATTTAATGTAATCATTAATAATCACTTAGTTTTAGATCTACAAATGATATTAAAAAGCATAGTAGACAGTTTCTTTTGAAAAAAAAAGTCTTGTAAAATACCGAGATAATCCTACATGGCTATTTCTCAAAGTTAATTTAGGGTGAAAATTGAAAACAGATTTTAAACATATATTTCCAAATATACTTCTTTGTTTTTATCTCCTCCAGGTATCTGTCAGAGAAGCAGTTTGATGATTTGAAACAAGAAAGGGGGATTAATTCCTAAGGAAGAGATGATGTATGGTTTCCAAGGTGGCCTCTTATACAAAAATGTAGCTATCCGATGCAGACAAATACAACATTGGGGGTATTTTGTTTCTCACTATATTTTATTTCGGGAAAATGGTAACACATAAGAAGGGAGTGTGAGATTTAAAAAATATGAACACAAAGGGTCTAATCTACACTGAGCACAATCAGTGTGTGCCTACTCCCATGTATGAGAACAATCAGTATGAAGATATCCAGACGCAGAATCCCAGCAATCCCTACAAAAGAAGAAATGCATTCCCTTAGCAATGACCAAGTTATGCATAGACTGTGCTAAAAATGCCTTGGGCATATTAATCCATTTACCTTGAGTTAGGAGGAGGAAAATGTAGAGGTTACATGACTACTTAGATAAATAGTGTAATCCAGGAATCTGCCAAAGACCAGAATTTGCCATAGATTGTAGAGCAACAATATTCTCATGTAAAAATCAAAATATTTCATCTACTGGGACAATGTGGTAAGTAAACATAACTGTTTGTGCAGAGTCTAGTGCTCTAGAAGACCCCATTAGCTCCTAAAGAAAAGTTTGTGCAGGATGCTGAGACTATTACTCAGTCTCTTTCCACCTCTGAAGACTATATAATGATCTGCAATGAAAGCCAAAAATTTAAAAGCTAAACTTCATGTTGAAAAGAAAAAACTTTAAATAGTACCTTCCCTATTCAAGTGAGCCTTCAGTGTCACTCCTTTGAATACCTGAAAGACAATTTAATCTGTTGTGGTTCATTAATTCCAGTTCAAACTGCAAGTTATAGTTGCTGATCCTAATTAGTAGATCAGCAAGACCAGGAAATGTAGGTTCTATTCTATGTCTGGGTGCATTAGAATGTACAATAATGGACACACACAGGCACCCAACTTGAAATATGTAATTGCCGTGGTAGTTTCTTTTTATATAGAAGACAATTTTAAGTTAAGCTAGACTTGGCCCAAATTTAATTATTTTGGGGCCCCAGGTTCCCAAAACAAGGAGTCAAATGCAGTGAGTGTAAAACTAGTACTTAAGCAGATGAAAGCATGCCAAATCACCCCTTCCTGAAGTGTTTCTGAAAGTACAGAAAAGGTAATCTTCATTGATGATGATGAAGATGACAAGGGCACTGGCAATGGTGACCACTGTCCTGATGGTGATGGTGATAATGATGGATTTCACAGTGATAGACTGCAAGGTTTAGAATCCAACAATGTTTAACAAATTGTATTGTCAGCAGTGACTCACATTAATGGAGTCATTATCAGAAAATTGCATATAATTCCTGTTATTGCAGGTCCTCAGGATAATATGGCTGTGCTCCTAGGAGATTTAGAAGCTGTGTGCCCTGTGTAATTTTGGAAATTGCTCCGATATTGCTCCTGCAGATACAGAGCTCAGAGTGGGCCTGTCACACGTGCAGCCACATAAAAGTCTGGTCTCCTTGGGATGGCACTCTTTGAGAGAGGCATCTGCCTGGTTGTCATCCCAGTCTGACTCTCATCTTTCACAATAAATTCTCTCATATATTCCATGCATTCAAATCATTTGCCTGCATTTAACAGTGAAAAAAGTGTAATGTGTTCATTTTCTTCTAATTATACTTGAGAAAACTAACCCACTTCAATATAATAATTTCCAAAATTATCTGCCACAAGGTCTTTAGTAGGAGAGATGGTCAACCTTGTAGGCCACTTGATTTTTCTTTCAAATATAATCTTTGGACTGTCTGACTCTGCTTATCAGACACGAGGCTATAGTCTTCTCTTAAAATCATTTTCCTTTTCTCAGATATCATCTCCTTTTATATAAATTCTCATTGCAATATTTTACTATTTTTTAATCTTCCAGGAGGGAAGTAGTACTGTCCTTTCCCCTGTCCTTCACACCGATTTGTCTTTGCTTCTCATTATACAGAGTCTGCTTAAGTCATGATGCCTGCTGCCAGTTCTATTAAACTGCAGAGGGAACTGCCAGGTCACAATTTATGCGGCAATATCATAAAATTAACTTTCAGGCAGAAATCCCTTTTCTTCCTCTTTTATTCATTCTTTATGCTTAAGAAATCCTGATGATTTCAGTTAGAAGGATTAGTTGTCTTTTTCTTTGGAATTGACAAGTTGAGTTGAATTCTGGTTTTAAGAGTAAAAGACAACAGAATAAAAGCTCAATTCAGATTTTCCTCATAATGATTACATAATTCTTGCCTTCTTGCATTACATTTAAAGTAGAGATGTCTGCTGAAGAATTGGGTAAGTGTGGGTGGGAAGAGACTTGCGGGGGGGGGGGGAGAAGACAGCCTTCCATCCAATCTGGAATCAGAAAAGTGCATGGGCTCCTTACTACTCCTATAGGATCTGTTAGAAAGCATTTCCTCATTAAACAGATGCCAGAAGCCATTCTCCCCTTTTCTGTTATATCCAGAAAATCTTCACTGGACCATGTGATCAAACTGTCTTCCCTGCCCATACTTGAATAGTCAGCAAGCTCAAGGCTAAAAAACAGAAGAGACCAGCAATTGATCTCTTCATGAACCATGAAATTTTCCATAGTACCTAAGAGGGCCAAAGTCTTGATAGGCTTTACAGCAAAAAATGGCAGACCCAGAATGTCACTTTTCATATATGACTGTTTTACTTATCCCTTAAAAATTTTACTTTATTCCGTCCCAATTTTCTACTATTCAATTTAGTAAGAGTATTTCTTCTGGATATATGGCATATGAATTTGCTGTTGTCAGCAAAGGGATCTCAAGGAAGGTAGAAGCCTAATACAGATTCTGATAACATTAAAAATGATTATTCTTATTATAGCCTGCCCAATGTCAAATACTAGGGTTAGGGGCATTCTCCTTTACAAGTAGATTTATAAGAAAAAGCTTAATATAAGGCATTTGTTCTAATTTTCATGAAGAATATCTTATGGCAAAAGAAGATGACCATTAAGTAATATTACTTCTATACAATAACATATTATTTATAATTTCAGGTCTTTTGAAGATGATGTTTACACATGAAAATTTTAAGTGAAATATTGCTGAAGTTGCAATTCATATTGAGGACTGAACTGAAAGACAAAACATTCATCAGCTGGTATTTGTGGACATAATTGAATAAGACATAGTCACTAACAGCTTGGAAGGAACATTCTGCAGTATAGAAGAAACATATAAAACTTCCTCCCAAACAATAAGGAGCCAGCACTCCTATTATTAATGGTTCTTATTAGTTTAATGTGCCAGCAGCTATCTACTGAGCTTCCTCATGTAAAAGACAAGAATGTCAAGCAAACCAGGAATGAGTATATGAGTATATATATATATATATATATATATATATGTGTTTGTGTGTGTGTGTGTGTGTGTGTGTGTGTGTGTGTGTGTGTGTGTATCAATGACCATGAAAATTTTGGTATCTGTTAGTTAAGTACAAGACTCCAATGTAAGCATAAAAATAACCAGAGAGCATTTTGCAGAGATGTCAAGAGAAATGCCCAGGAGAAATCTTGTGCTAATTTTACTGATTAAAAAGTCTGTCCCTGAGCTGAGTTCTGAGTCGAAGGCAAAGCAACTTTCACCGAGTAGCATGGATGAAGCTACTGGAAAACAGACGTAGGTAATATCTCATTAATTTAACTAAGTGTTTCTGAATAGGTTCCAAATTTGGTGTGAATTACAAAGGCTCTATTGCAGTCCACAGCCAGAAAACAAATATGCTTTCTGCCAAATACACTTAAACAGTTAGCAAATTGCCAGTCACTTAAATTATAGGTCCTTGCTAAATTTATCCATCTCTTTAAAATAACGAAGATCGCATGGCTACCTGAGGATGTGTTGCTGAAGCAATATAAGCCTCTCTTCCATTAGCTACCACTGAGTTGCAGCCCCAGGATGTAACTGTGTCACACTGGGGCAAGAAAGAAGCTATTGTACTGAAAGCAAGCTGAGCACATTTTCAATTTGGATGATAATTGCTCATTACACAAAAAGTTTGTCTTCATCTGACCACTTATAGTGTATGTGTGGAAATTTAAGAAAATTATACTTTTGTAACCCTTTGGTTCTTCTTAGAAGGGGTACAAAATACCCATAGGAAGAAATACAAAGACTTAAGGAAAGGTCATCCAGAGACTGCCCCACCTGGGGATCCATCCCATATACAGTTACCAAATCCAGACACTATTGTGAATGCAAACAAGTGCTAGCTGACAGGAGCCCGATATAGCTGTCTCCTGAGAGGCCCTGCCATGCCTGACAAATACAGAGGGGGATGCTCTCAGTCAACCATTGCACTGAGCACAGGATCCCCAATGGAAGAGCTAGAGAAAGGATCCAAGGAGCTGAAGGGCTTTGCAGCCCCATAGAAGGAGCAACAATATGAACAAAACAGTATACCCAGAGCTCCCAGAGACTTAACTACCAACCAAAGAGTACACATGGACCCATGGCTCTAGCCGCTTGGGTAGCAGAGGATGACCTGGTCAGACATCAGTAAGAGGAGTTGCCCTCGGACCTGTGAAGGCTCATTGCCCCAGTGTAGGGAAGGAGGATTAGGTGGGTTAGTGAGCAGGGGGAGGGGGAATGGGATAGGGGTTTTCAGAGGGGAAACCAAGAAAAAGGACAATATTTGAAATGTAAATAAAGAAAATATCTAATAAACAAAGTTCAAAAAAGAAAATGATAAACTTATGCAGAAGATATAAATGTATTTGACATATTTATGCATGCACAAGTGTATAGACTTTGCAAAACTACTATCATATGCTTGATTAATCCTTTGTGCTTCCTGTCTTGTCTTTTCTTATATGCAGATTCCTTCATTTGTTATTCTCATGTCTTCTTTTGGCTGCCTTTCCATATTTTCAACCAAAACTTTAACCTAATCCTAATTTTTTTTATAAGACCCAAAGAAGCTTCATGGAGGCCTCCAGACAACCCTGGCCCATCAAAGAGTTCCTAATTGGAAGTTCCTCCACTCTATCACGTATTTCTCCCCTAAAGAGCAAACATTATTCTACTCTGTATTTTACACATCTGTTCCCATAAATCCAGAATCAATCCATTGAAAACAAGTTCAAAGGCTTATTCATTTTTGTGCATGGACCAACAATAAGTTTAGTGGTTTATGCACCCAACTCCCAATGTATATGCTGATTTGAATTAAACCATTTCAAATCTGACAATTTTCTCTATGGAAAAATAAAAGACATAATCAATTGCTACAAACAGAGTAAGACTGCTGGGCCTTCCAGGATCTGGAATTCCTGCTTATAAAGGAAAACTCAAGAGACCAGAAATGTTTGCTGCTAAGCAAGAGTCCCTGAAGAGAGCCCCCAAGTGTGGGCTGAGTCCCAGAGGGCTGTGTGACCAGAGGCTCAGTAAGGATATCTGAAAAAGACTCACAGGGTCTAGACTAACCAGAAGTGTTGTGGACAAAGAAGTATGTTTGTGAAGGCTCAGTTGGTCAAAGTAAAGAACATGACTGATAAACACAAAACCAAGAATTTATTTCTTAGAGACATTTTTAAAAGTTTATTTTAAACATTAACTCAGAAACTAGAAAAAAAAACAGTCAAGTTTTCGGATTGGTTATTGCATTAATCTCTATCCAGGCTGCCATATCAAAATACCCAAGACTGTACAACTTTATAAAATGAGGAGTTATCTAGGCCATATTTTCAGAGGTCAAAGGGTCTGTATTAATGATATCCCATGAGCTTTCAGAGTCCTGAGATGACATCAAAGTTGACATGGTAAGAGACAGATCATAAGTGTGTGTGCCCTCTGCTCCATCCATTTTCTTAAAAAGACCATAGCATTAAGGAAAATAGGCTTTCAGCCTATTTTAATGCTAATCCCTTCCTAAATATCTCACTTCTAAACATGAGAGTCAGTCATATTTAAACTTCCATCTCCCTAACGTGTCACAATAGGAATTAAATGTCAACATATAAACCCTTGGAGGAAATAACTAAATCCAAACAGTCATTCTGCTTCTGGCCTCTAAGATTCCTGTCTTTTTCACTATCCCCAATAGTCAAAAATACTTAACTTAATCCAAAAGTCCAGATTCCAAAGTGTCATCTGAGATCAAAGATAAACTTGATCAAATGTGAGTCCTTTTCAGATATCCTTACTGAGCCTCTGGTCACACAGCCCTCTGGGACTCAGCCCACACTTGGGGGCTCTCTTCAGGGACTCTTGCTCAGCAGCAAACATTCCTTGTCTCTTGAGTTTTCCTTTAAAATCTTGGCAGAAACTATCCTATGTTTTCTCAATACTAAATTCCGGATTAGTCTATATTCTGACATTGTAACAAAACAAACAATTTAAATTAATTTTTGAAAACAAAAGAGAGATTTATTTATCTTACGGTTATGAAGTTTCAAGGGTGTGACCCAGACCCTAGCTGGGTTCTAGTGAAGGGATCATAGCAGAATAACATCATTGAAGGATTTCATGAGGACTATGGGGCACAAAGGGACTCAAATGAGGAAGATGGGGTAGGGTGGTAAAAGGTAGTCTTATTGCACCCCAAGGACAGCGCCCTCAACTACCTAAAGACCTCCAACAAGGTCATACTCCATTTAAAAGCCAATCCTACCTGTCAACATAGTAACACAATGTCTGAAAAACAGAAGCTCTGGGAACTCAGTCATATTGTTTTCCATCAACTGGGGGATTCAGCTGCTCTATTTCTCAAACAAAGGGCAGCCAAACCACTGTTGGTGGTTCAGAGCCCTTGATTGTCAAGAACATATGGGATGGACTAACATTTGTCCCTGAAAATCTAGGTTCTGAGAACTCAAGGCTTATTTCTTGGAGCACTGGAAGCCGTAGATATAACACTCTATGTTTAGTTCAAAGGCATCTTGCTTTGGGCTATGAATCTCAGTGTTCCCATATTCAAAGATCAATGACTTACCAATCATAAATGTTGAGTCTAAGGGGCTGGATCTAATATTGAGCTTAATGTTATGCCACCAGGAAGTAGCACATAAATGTTTCCTGTTCACAAACTAGATTGAATAGCTTGGTTATATATCCATGATGGGTTATTTGACATATAGTGAAAAAGATAGTATTGAACCAATCACAGCACAATTTCCAGTTCTACCAATTACAAACCTTATATACATGCCAATACTGATCTTGCATTGCACCAAAAACACTGTTACTGCTAAGCTATCATGAAAGCACACCTTGATAGCCCCAAGGTATCTGAGTAGAGATGGAGGCTGAGCAAGGTAATCTGGAATTCCTAAAGACCTGTTTTTGAGTGATGTCTACCAAGAGTGGGCCAGGGTATATAGAGCAGTTGTTACTGGAACAAGACCTCTTTCTAAAGAATCTGCAGTGACCCTTTCAGCTGCTGGAGTGACCTCAGGGTGAAAACAGAATGTCCAAAGCAGCCAGAATCTCATGAGGACACTCTGATCTATTGATCATGGAGAGGATATTCACTGACTTATGGGAGGGTCTATCCACTGCCATTCAAAATCCTGAATGGTGAACTTACAACAAAATGCATTGCCAGAGATCCACAGCAAAGACTGAAGGAAACTTCATCACAAAGCTAACACCCACAAGAACAAAATTCACCGTACTTAAGAGTATTTGACAACGTTGAACAATGGTTCATCCAAGGAAAAGTATATCCTTCCCATCCAGCTCAAAACTGGATCCAGACAACATCACGGTTGCAAGGTTTTGGTTCATGCCTCGATTAACAGACTGTTTCACAGACTCTGTGGCCTCTCCCAAGTCATTAATTCTCTTTGTACTTCAATTTCTAATATTAGCATTTTTCTTTCATTATTTTTTCTTTATTATTATTCTTTTTTCTTTTTCTTTTTTACACTCCAGATTTTATTCCCTTCCCAGTCCACCCTCTTGACTGTTCCACATCCCACAACTCCTCCCTGCGGATGTCTCCATGATGATGTCACCACCCCACCAGACCTCTAAACTCCCTGGGGCCTCCAGTCTCTTGAGGGTTAGGTGCAACTTCTCTGACTGAACCCAGATCCTGCAGTCCTCTGCTGTATATGTGTTGGGGGCCTCATATCAGCTGGTATATGCTGCCTGGTTGGTGATCCAGTGTTTGAGAGATCTCAGTGGTCCATGTTAATTGAGACTGCTGGTCCTCCTACAGGGTCGCCTTCCTCCTCAGCTTCTTCCAGCTTTTCCCTAATTCAACCTCAGGGGTCAGCAGCTTCTGTCCATTGGTTGGGTGCAAATATATGTATCAGACTCTTTCAGCTGCTTGTTGTGTCTTTCATAGGGCAGTCATGATAGGTCCCTTTTTTAAGCACTCCAAAACCTCGGTAATAGTGTCAGGCCTTGGGGCCTCTGGTTGAGTTGGATCCCACTTTGGGCCTATCACTGGACCTTCTTTTCCTCAGGCTCTTCTAAATTTCCATTCTTGTAGTTCTTTCAGACAGGAACAATTATGGGTCAGAGTTTTGACTGTGGGATAGCAACCCTATTCCTCACTAGAAGCCCTGTCTTTTTGCTGGAGGTGAGCTCTACAGGTTCGCTCTCCCCACTATAGGGCACTTCATCTAAAGTCCCTCCCTTTGCGTCCTGAGAATCTCTCCCCTCCCAGGTCTCTGGTACATTCTGGAGGGTCCTCCAAACCTCTTACCTCCTGAGGTTGCCTGTTTGCATTTTTTCCCCTGGCCCTCAGGGCTTCAGCCCTTTTCATCCATCCAATACCAGACCATGTTCCCCTTTCCCTGCCAGCTCCCTTTCTCCACCTTGTGGTTGCTTTCTTCTCCCTCCCAAGTGGGACTGAGGCATCCTCACGTAGGCCCTTCAGCTTGTTGACCTTTTTGTGTTCTGTGGACTGTATTATTGGATCAAACAGTAGGGTCTAAACTGTGTGGGTCAATCTATCTTATATCCCACATCACCATGAACAGGTTGTGTGATCATGGGTAAATTTGCCTTCTTTAAAATGTTCTGAATTCTGAGACCATTGAAGCAAAGGGATAAGCCAAATGGTTGGGACATATTTGTTTAAATCAAGTCAGGTTCCCCATGCTATACTTTTTAATATTCAGTGATTCCTAGTATAGGACTAATTACTTAGAGAGCTAGGCTACTTCATATTTTTTTGTCTTCAGAAGTCATATATTCTTCCTTGGGGAAAAAATATAAAGCTATTTTTTTCTTTAGAAAATGACCATGTTCATCGTCTTGATCAATAGCTGCCTTTATCAGTGTGCTATGCAGGAGACAAACACTGAATTTCTACCTAGGGTTCCATTAGAGAGTCATATCCCCAGACACTGGCTATTCTCTGTCACCTATTCCTACAACACTTCTTTCCACTTGTATACATGCGCACACACACACAAAAGAATACCCACTTCATAATTTGCTGCCATTATTGACTTATTCCCAAAAGAATGCCCTCTCTTCATCCCTTCTAGGACTTTTACCTGAGAACCATATGCAACACTTCCACTGCTTTTTGATGAAAATAAAAATCTGATTTTTACAGGAGAAAATCTGCCTGTCTCCTACAGAAATCAGAGGGCTGGTTTCAAAGAGCAGAACAGTGATTTTTATGTCATAATTAATTCATCAATGCAATAAAACTTGTCATTTTAACTTGTTTCTGAGATTCTAATCAAAGTCTAATTAGCATAAACATTTCAACATGCCTCCTATATTAGCAGCAGGCATCAGGAAATGAAGACTTCCTGCATGGAGGGGCAAAGAGGTAGAAAAGGTCAGATTTGTAGCCAAATGGATATGATTTTTGTAAAGAACTAACATCCAAGAAAATGTTATGATTTTATAAATATTAACAGTTATCCTCTGTGTGCTTGATGAATCAGCAATTTAGAAGTTTTAATCTACTAAAGTAGAAATCTATTTAGTAGCCAGACTTTTTCACAGATGTGGTGAGTTTTTTTGAAGAGTGAGATTGCTATTTTGGAATGCCCTTGTACACTACATTAAGACACTTGGGCAAGCTTTATAATATCAGTAGGAACATTTTGTTGAATTTAGATGATGGAAAGAATAGGTTTCTCTCTAGGAGGAATTTTCCCAAGGTCAGGTGGCTAGCATGTAGCATGATCTGAGTAAGATTGCATGGTCTACTTAAAGTACATTATGTGACACTTCTTCGATATGCTGTAAATTTATCTTGAGGTATTTGCTTTTGCTCACTTGAGCTAAGTTAGATAACTCACAATTTGTTTAATATAGAATTACAGGAATATTAAATAAAGTTGACAGCTGGGGAGAAAAGGAAAAAATAGGAAAGTAATATTCACTCAGAGAATCCAGACAAATAAGGGCCCCATCTCTCCCTGGGTATGAAGCAGATGTTAAGCAACTTAAAACACTATTAAAATCTGTGAAAATTACTATTATTGTTAATAATAATTTTTAAAATTCCTTTATTATAAACACTCCTTCTGGTGTTCATTTTCCCATAAATAAGCAAATATGTTGAGGGATGAGGCAATTCTACTCCCTAATTATCAACATTGGACTCCCTTATGGACCTAGCTGCCTTAGCAAATGGGACCATTAGTCATACAGCCAGCAAGACTTCACTCATGCCAACACTGAAGGCTTTGAACACCCCATAGATGACTTCAAGAAATTTACATAGTGATCACAGGTAGTGATACTGTCTCCTGAAGTTACAGTCTCACCCAGGTTTTGCAGATTATTTTTTGTGCTATCATAGTTTCTGCATGACCCTGAAACTCTTTGTAACTAGGCCAGTGGCTCAGAAGAGAGACTTGTTTATCTATTGCTAAAGATGCAAGGAAATTGTTGGTACCAACACAATGTCCTTTTGCTTGTGAGATATACTGTGTTTGAACTAAGCACCAATCCAATAGCTAGATAAAGAGTGTGCTCAGGTTCCTTAGTCAATTAGTTGGGAGACTTCTCAGTGCTTTGTCCCTTGGTTTAATGCAAGTCTTCTCACCAGTGGTCTTTTCTTGCCCCCTTTAATAATGTGCTCTTAAATCATAAGACTCAAAGGGCAACAGCAATAAAGACAGAAGAATACCAGTGTCGGTGACGACTGAATGTTCAGTCACCCAAGCTGAGAAAACAATTACAAGGCAGTAGTCACCTTGGAAGTTGAAGAAGTAGCTACTGCACAGTTCAAGAGCAGCCACACAAAAACAAAGGCTGTAGGAACAGAAAGCTTGTGAGAGAATATGGATTAGAACAACGTAGATGGCAGAAGCTAAAGAAGAGTAAGGGTAGGTAGGAGCCAGAGAGCAGAAGTCACAGGGCCTTGTCAGCAAATACTTTCACAGCATGAAGTCTTCAATGTCATGAGTCTTACACACTGTAGGTCAGGTACCCTTACAATGATGGATGCTGATGGCTAGTGAATCTACCTTCCCATGTCTTCACTGCTACTATTATATTGGAGCTGGTAAGGACTGAATAACTCTGATATCTAGACTGGAAACTACTGATAACCACAACCAAGGACAAGTAAATACAAATTCTTATGCTCATAGCTTTAACATCTAGGTAAGGGGCCAATATCAATATCCAAAGCCTGTGTAGGAACTATAATACTGGAAGGTGTCACTTATAGCTTCTCCCCTGACCTGTACAGTACCACCATCCTCTGTATCAAGCACTAAGCCTCAGAATACCATCATTGGAAAAGTTCCTGCTTGCCTACCCAACTTATATCTGGAAAGATAAAACATCTGCCAAGCAGCTGATTGGTAGTATAATGACAAAGAGTTGGGGGAAGGACCTGTATCTGTGCCTGGCAGATTTCTGGGTACTGAAATTCCAAACACCACATCCTAAAATGCCAAAATAACCTGACAGCTAGCCGGAATCAGGAGAGGACATTCTCTGACATCAACAGCTGTCTCTGCTCTGTCTCTTCAATACAACCCCAAAGGAATGACAAGCTTGGCTTCCATCTTTGCCCTCTATGGTCTCTATGGTATGAGGACTCCTGTCCTTTCCTTAACTCCTTGGAATGTTCATTTCCTTAGTGACTTCAGGATAAAACTGAAAGAATGAATTCTTCCCGCATTCCTCATTTCCACCTGGAATTGGCAACTGATTTCACGGTTTTTCCTCTGAGCAATGACAGGTTCCCTCAGTTTCATTTCTAAGTTTGATGCCCTCAGTTGCTGCCCATTTCATATCTATGACCATGCAGAATTGTCTATTTTTTATTTGAAATTTTTGGAAATACAGAAGAGATGCCTCAACCTTCTCTTTCAAATAGTTTTTTCAACAAGTTTATGGATGGCTAGTTAGTTTCTCCCAGACCTCCCTGAGAGGTCCCATCAGCTCTAACCCAGTTTCTGCTAAATTCTATATTCCCAGCTCTGGGATAGCAGCAGACAGCTGTATCTAGTTCTACAATCCATAATTCTCAGCTTCAAAGTTCAGTGCCAAATAAGATCTCACATTGTTGGATAACCTTTTGTACCATCCCTTCAGCAGCAATTAAATCCTGCTTATTCCACAATGCCTAAAGAAAAGCACGGCCCTCTGCTTTATTATTTTTTTTTAAATTTTTTTCAGGGGCAAAGACAGCAAAGCAAAACAGAATACAAATACAAAAGTAGTGTCAAGAGAATCGGAGACTTCCTCATCATTAACCAGTCTGGTCAACAGAGTAAGTAGACAAAAGGCAGGCCCTGGGTTTGAACGGAAGAGGTTGACATGCTGACAGAAGGGGCAGAGGCTTTTGGAAGAGCTTCTGCCAGAGCAGAGCTGAGAGCCAGATGTCAGTCTCTCGGCAGCAGAGCTATAAATCCTCTAAATACTATTCAGGCCTGACTAGTGAGATAATGACAACCAGAAGCCCTGTATAAAGTCTGGTTGTGATAAATGATTGGTGAATGGACTTTGCTCAAGTTTAGGAACAGACAGAACCCATCGAGCCATTGGTGCCTGCTAGAAAATAAATGCCATGCCAGCCACATATGGAGTGAATGTTCTAGAAGTGAGCAATGACACTTCACCTTTACTGCATTCCTCACTCTATGGGAACAGAAGATTGAAAGACTTTAGGAGGCTTATGCATCATTTGTGAAGAGTGTTGCTGAGTTTTGAACTTGGAACATTTTATATCAAAATCCATGCTCATCATACCACATTTCTACTGTGCTTACACAAGGATCCACCCTTCCTGCCATCATCTGTGTTGAACACATTCCAACATACATATGAGCTGCCACTTACTCGTTCACCAGAACATTTGATAAGGACTGTCTCACAAAAGCTCATTTTGCTAGGTGAACTAGACATCATAATCACCCCCAGTTCTCATCATGGCTCAGTTCTGTACTTACCACAAAAAGGACTTCCAAAGAAAGGAAAGACACAGACATTGCCCTTCACTCCTTGCCAAATTAGAATAGAGCTGGAGTAGCAAAGATTGTTTCACTTCCTGTTAGAAAGCAACACAAATGATTGCATATACTTGGGATTGTGTCCAGGAATGGAAGACAGTTGGATCATGATGTCCAGGAAAGACAGGAAAGGAAGAAGGAATCTTTGTAGTAGTGTCTAAAACAATCATTGTTTGGACAGAAAGAGATGGGGTAAGACCTTGAAAACAAGAAGAGATTCAAAACCTTGGCTGCAAAAGCAGAATCAAGCACAGTGTTAACAAGTCATAGTCATGAACATATCTTTGGGATTAAATGAGACTGTTAATGTTTAGGACCAGTAAAAGAGTACTAAAAGGTGATGAAGACCTGCTAGCATTAGACAGCTCACATCTGTCAACAGCTCAGACTGTTAACCAGTGACATCCACCAGACATTCCAAGAACACATGCATTTATTCATTTATAATTCTATATATATGGTACTTGGGCAAAATATTCATTTAAAATATTTTAAAGGGTTTAATGAATATGAGTTCCAGTATTTCTTTTTCTCATTTTCCCTTGGCATAATATTGAAGGAATGAACAATCTGGGGCTGGAGAGATGGCTCAGCAGTTAAGAGCACTGACTGCTCTTCCAGAAGTCATGATTTCAAATTCCAGCAACAACATGGTAGCTCACAACAATCTGTAATGGGATCTGATACCCTCTTCTGGTGTGTCTGAAGACAGCTACAGTGTACTCATATAAAATAAATTAATAAATCTTAAAAAAAGAATGCATGCTCTCCTTTAGGAACAGAAAGAATTTGTCATTACTAGTGCATCCCTGGGGGATAATTTTCATATCTACTGTACATACCTCAAATGCCCTAGGAGTTACTTATGATGTGGTATCTGTGCTATCTATAGGACTTCCCATGACCTGCATGCCTCACCCATCTCCCATCTTTAGACAGTCTCCCTCCTCATTCATATCTCCTGTCACTTTAATATCTTTACATGAGTATCTTTTCCCCCAAGTTTTGCCAATGCAGAGAATCTGCTAGATATGATTTTCTAACTCCCACCATGTAAAGTCAAATGTTATTGATAAAGCTGTGGTGACTGGGGATTCTTAACCCCACAGGAAATGAGCAGAACAAAACAACTGCACAAGGCAAGGATGAATTGATGTTTTATATGATGGCATGAGGTCAGGTTCCCACGGGACTCATGACAGAAGATAGGCTCCCAATAAAAGGAGAGGAGAAAGTCTCTAGTTTGTGAATCCTTCATCATCCTGCCAAACCACCACCACCAGGGAAGCCAAAGAATCCAAAACTATGGGAGCCTGCTCTAAAAGTTACCAATTCTATGAGAGAACAAGAAAAGCCAGCCTGACTCAGAAAAGAGCTTCCCATTGAGAAGGGGATTAGAAGAAATAACAGTCCTTAAGACACCTTAGGAGGTCAAATAGATGACCTTGATCTAGGGACAGCCTAGAATAACTTAGTAATTGAAAAAGAAAAGGTGGTGTGCACATCTGGCTTTCTTATAAGTAACAGATTAAGAAACAGAAAAAGGTTGGCTTCTTACATCATAAACACTCTGTGAAACCACATCAACTATATGTGTCCCAATTAATTCATATAATATCCTATTGTTTTACACACATTGAATATCCTTCCAGTTACTTAGTTTAATATAGGAAATTCAGACATGTTGTGTCTTCGATGAAAGATCAATTGAAAATATTTTCTTACTTTTTATATTTTACATGCACTATGACTTTGACAATTAGAATTTTTAGAGTTTTAAATTTAATTAAAATTCTGATTCTTTGATAATTCAATACATGTATGCAATGATATATGATCATATAGACTTTCCTTCCATATGTCTACTTTCCAACTCCCTCCAAATTTCCCCCCAGCATATTGTCCCCCTGAGAGTCTATCTGTATTTTGTATTATTTTTGATAACTTTCTAAATCTAATTAGTATTGCCCATATGTAAGTATGTGTAGGACTAACCTCTGTAGCTTTGTCCATATACCATTGGCCACATCTTGAAGGTCTGTTATTGGAAGATGATTACCAGTGGGTAAAGGAGAATCATTCTTTTTTGAGAGTAACTGTTAAAGAAAACTCCTATCTAGACTACAATAAAATTTATCCCCTGTCCTATTTCCATATTTTCTCCTTAAAACAATATAAACTCTGGTGCTAGAAAGATGTCTCAGTGATTAAGAGCACTGATTGCTCTTCCAGAGGTCCTGAGGTCAATTCCCAGCATGGGAAGGCTGGTAGCTCCCAGCCTTCAGTAATGGTATCTGATGTTCTCTTCTGGTGTGTCTGAAGACAGTTACAGTGAACTCACATAGAATAAATAAATTAATCTTTAACAACAAAAAACAACAAACAAACAAAAACAATAGAAACTCTGCTTTAAATGTCAAGGTCAATATTATCCATTAAGCCATTGGCTCAAGGTTCAGAATAGCTTCAGGGACTCATACACATCATTTAATTTTCTTTGAAATCAGAATATTTTACATGAACTTTTAGGCCAAAGAAAAATATTAATATGCAATACTAATGAGTTCACATGTATCCTAATGTAATCAAAAACTATAAATATATGTATATGTATTTATATACATATAAACATATATTTAATATATGTATCTACTATACAAGAGACATTGTCCATGAAGGCCAATGTGCCTTGTGCTCAAGAAAGTCATAATGTATTTCCACTAGTAATAGAATATTTCTGATTTTAGATCTTAAGCAACCAAGCAGGTATCATGCATGTATTTCTCTTTCTTAGCTCTTGAATCTAGATATGTGACTAGAAGCTTCAGTTACTGCTATCTCAACTTTCCCTCGATGATACACTATAACCCAGAATTGTGAACTAAAGTGAACTATTTCTTCCAGTTTAAAAAAATACAACTTTTCATGTGCGAACTCTTTGTTTTGCTCTGTACCCCATTTTTTAATAGGGTTATTTGCCTCTCTGGAGTTTAACTTCTTGAGTTCTTTGTATATATTGGATATTAGCCCTCTGTCGGATGTAGGGTTGGTAAAGATCATTTCCCAGTTAGTTGGTTGTCGCTTTGTCTTTTTGACAGTGTCTTTTGCCTTACAGAAACTTTGTAATTTTATGAGGTCCCATTTGTCAATTCTTGATCTTAGAGCATAAGCTATTGGAGTTTTATTCAGGAAATTCTCCCCTGTGCCCATATGTTCAAGGTTCTTCCCTAGTTTCCTTTCTATTAGTTTCGGTGTGTCTGGTTTTATGTGGAGGTCCTTGATTCACTTGGAACTGAGCTTAGTGCAAGGAGATAAGAATGGGTCAACTTGCATTCTTCCGCATGTTGACCTCCAGTTGAACCAGTACCATTTGTTGAAAAGGTTATCTTTTTTCCACTGGATGGTTTTAGCTCCTTTGTCAAAGATCAAGTGACCATAGGAGTGTGGATTCATTTCTGGGTCTTCAATTCTGTTCCATTGATCTACATGCCTGTCACTGTACCAATACCATGCAGTTTTTAACACTATTGCTCTGTAGTACAGCTTGAGGTCTGAGAAGCACCTAAAGAGATGCTCATCATCCTTAGTCATTAGGGAAATGCAAATCAAAACAACCCTGAGATTCCATCTCACACCAGTCAGAATGGCTAAGATCAAAAAGACGGGAGACAGCAGTTGTTGGCAAGGATGTGAAGAAAGAGGAACACTCCACTGCTGGTGGGATTGCAAGGTGATACAACCACTCTGGAAAGCAGTCTGGCGGTTCCTCAGAAAACTGGGCATGACACTCCCGGAGGATCCGGCTATACCACTCCTGGGCATATACCCAGAGGCTTTACCTGCATGCAATAAGGACACATGCTCCACTATGTACATAGCAGCCTTATTTATAATAGCCAGAAGCTGGAAAGAACCCAGATGTCCCTCAATGGAGGGATGGATGTAGAAGATGGGGTATATTTACACAATGGAATACTACTCTGCAATTAAAAACAATGAACTCACAAAATTCCTAGGCAAATGGTCAGAACTTGAAAATATCATCCTTAGTGAGGTAACCCAATCACAAAAGAATACACATGGTACTCAGTCACTGATAAGGGGATATTAACCCAGAATCTCGGAATACCCTAGACACAATTTGCATATCAATAGATTTCCAAGAAGATGGAAAGAGAGACCCCTGATCCTGGAAAGACTGGATGTAGGGGAATGCCAGGACAGAGAAGCGAGAGGGGGGTTGAATGGGGAAAAGAGGGAGGGAAGGGGGTTTATGGGACTTTCAGGGAGGGAGGAAACGGGAAAGGGGAAATGATTTGGAATGTAAACAAATAACTTAGAAAATAAAAAAAATTCAATTTATTTATATTTAACAAAAAAATACAACTTTTTTAGATTGTTTTTGTTTTAGACAATATTCTTATTTTTTCGTATATTAATATTACTTCTTATACATTTAAGATTAAAAATTAAATAAATTTTCTCTTCCATTTTATTCCTCCAAATACATATACATATATACCATTACTAGTTCTCTTTTAAGTTCGTGGCCTCTTTTTTTCATCAATTTTCATTATATGCATAACTGTACATATGTATATACAAAACTTTTTAAGCACAAGCTACTCAGTCTATATAATGCTACTTGGATATTTTCAGGGGTGGCCAAGAACACCTGTGCTAAAGCTCTGGTTTAGATTAAAATTAATAACATCATTTCATTGATTAGCTCTTCACATTGAGCTATGTTCTAGTTCCTTGAAACAGAGGAAGTACAACTAGGGTCACAAACATTCTACCTCCAATATTCTCACAGTTTCTGATCCTCTGACTTAAATTTATTCAAACATAGATAAGAAGAAAAAAACCCTCTAAGGACCACCAGTGGGAGGGAAAATATTAGGTCCCATATGTCTCTCCTAAGTCAGATCTATTTCTATAGTCAGGCTGATAGTGATCTAAAATTTCAGGATTACATCTCAGGAGTCAGGGTAGGGACCCATCACTTGATCAAATTCTCATTCATTCTTTATGTGGCTAGCCACACAGTAATTATTTTATTGGATATATTCTTTATTTACATTTCAAATGTTACCGCCTTTCCCAGTTTTCTCCCCTTCTGGATAGCCCCTATCCAATCCTCCCTCCCACTACTTCTATGACAATGTTCCTCCACCCACCCCACTCCCACCTCCCTGCACCCGATTTCCCTACATTGAGGCATCTCTCAAGCCTTTATAGGACCAAGGATCTCTCCTCCCTGACAAGGTAATCCTCTGCTACATATGCAGCTAGAGTTATGTGTACCCCTTGGTTGATGGCTTAGTACCTGGGAGCTCTGGGGGGGGGTCTGGTTGATTGATATTGTTGTTCTTCCTATGAGGTTGCAAACACCTTCAGTTCCTATAGACCTTTCTCTAACTCTTCCATTGGAGACCCCACGCTCAGTCCAATGGTTGACTACTAGCATCTGCCTCTGTATTTGTAAGACTCTGGCAGGGCTTCTCAGGAGACAGCCATATCAGGCTCCTTTCAGCAAGCATTTCTTGGCATCCACAATAGTGTCCAGTTTGGTGACTGTATATGGGAAGAATCCCCAGATGGTACAGTCACTGGATGGCCTTTCCTTCAGTCTGTGTTCTTTATCTACATATTTGCTCCTGTGAATATTTTGTTCTCCTTCTCAGGAGAACTGAATCACCTACACTTTGGTCTTTGTTCTTCGTGAGATTCATGTGGTCTGTGAATTGTATCTTGGGAATTCAGAGCATTTAGGATAATATCCACTTATCAGTAAGTGCATACCATGTGTTCTTTTGTGATAGGGTTAACTCACTCAGGATGATTTTTTCCAGTTCCATCCATTTGCCTAAAAATTTCATGAATTCATTGTCCTTAAGAGCTGAATAGTACTCCATTGTACAAATATGCCACATTTTCTGTATCCATTCCTCTGTTGAAGGACATCTGGGTTCTTTCCAGCTCCTGGCTATTATAGAACTGCTATGAACATAGTGGAACATGTGTCCTTATTACGTGTTGGAGCATCTTCTAGGTATATGGCCAGGAGTGATATGGCTGTGTCCATAGGTAGTACTGTGTCCAATTTTCTGAGGAGCCTCCAAACAGATTTCCAGAGTGAGTATCATTTCCCTAATTTGTTTCTCAGCCTGTTTATCCTTTGAGTATAGGAAGGCTACTGATTTGTTTGAGTTAATTTTATATCCAACCTCTTACTCTGAGGTAGTGTCTGTCTTTGTCACTGAGGTGTGTTTCCTGTATGCAGTAAAATGTTGGGTCCTGTCTCCGTATCAAATCTGTAAGTCTATGTCTTTTTAATTAGGGAATTGAGTCCATTGCTGTTAAGAGATATTAAAGAAAAGTGATTATTACTTCCTGTTATTTTTGTTGTTAGAGGTCAAATTATGTTTGTGTGGCTACCTTCTTTGGGGTTTGTTGAAAGAATAACTTCTTGCTTTTTCTAGGGTATAGTTTCCCTCCTTGTGTTGTTATTTTCCACCTATTATCCTTTGTTAAGCTGGGTTTGTAGAAAAATTTGGTTTTCTCATAGAATGTCTTATTTTCTCTATGAAAATTGAGAGTTTTGCTGGGTATAGTAGTCTGGACTGGCATTTTTGTTTTCTTAGGGTCTGTATGACATCTCCCCAGGATCTTCTAGCTTTCATTGTCTCTGGTTAGAAGTCTGGTGTAATTCTGATAGGTCTGCCTTTATAGGTTACTTGACATTTTCCCCTTACTATTTTTAATATTCTTTTTTTGTTTAGTGCATTTGGTGTTTTGATTATTATGTGACAGGAGGAATTTCTGTTCTGGTCCAATCTATTTGGAGTTCAGTAGGCCTCTTGTATGTTTATGGGCATCTCTTTCTTTAGGATAGGAAAGTTTTCTTCTATAATTTTGTTGAAGATATTTACTGGTCTTTTAATCTGGAAGTCTTCGCTCTCATCTATACCTATTATCTTTAGGTTTGGTATTCTCATTGTGCCTTGGATTTTCTGGATGTTTTGGGTTAAGAGTTTTTTGCTTTTGCATTTTCTTTCACTGTTGTGTCAATGTTTTCTATGGTATCTTCTACACCTGAGATTCTCTCTTCTATCTCTTGTATTCTGCTGGTGATGCTTGCATCTATGGCTCCTGATCCTTTTCCTAGGTTTTCTAACTCCAGGGTTGTTTTTCTTTGTTATTTCTTTATTGTTTCTATTTCCAGTTTTAAATCTTAGATGGTTTTGTCCATTTCCTTTGCCTCTTCGTGTTTTCCTATACTTCTTTAAGGGATTTCTGTTTTTCTTCTTTAAGTGCTTCTACCTGTTCACTTGCTTTTTTCTGTCTTTCTTTAAGGTAGTTATTTATGTCCTTCTTACGATCCTCTATCATTATCATGAGAGGTGATTTTAGATCCGAATCTTGCTTTTCCAGAGTGATGGTATATCCTGGACTGGTTATGGTGGGAGAATTGGGTTCTGATGATGCCATTTTACCTTGGTATCTGTTGCTTCTGTTCTTAAGCTTGCCTCCTGTCATCTGATTATCTCTAACGCTACCTGTCCTCGCTCTATGTGACTGTAGCCTGTCATACCTATGATCCTGGTTGTGTCAGAACTCCTCAGAGTCCAGCTGTCTCTAATGGTCCTGTAATTCCAGGATCCTGTAATCCTGATATCCTGAGAATCAAGTTTCCTCTGGGGCCCTGGGATCTTGGTATGACCAAGCACCTTATATCCTGTGATCCAGTGATCCTGTGATTCTGGGTATGTTAGTGCACCTGGGCGTGGAGGTTCCTCTGGGTGTTGCAGGGCTGGCTGGTGAGTTCGAGCCCAAGGTAATTCAGCCCAGACTGGAAGGAACCGATGCCACTAGTCGGCCAGGGTTCCTGTGTCCCTGGGTCCTGCTGGTCACAGTTACTCCCAGTGGTGTTGGGACAGATGTTAAGTCCTCCTTATCTCTGCTCCTATGATCTTAGGCATGTTAGAGCACCTGGGAGCAGAGGTTCCTCTGGGTGTTACTGGGCTGGCTGGGGAGTTCTCTGCCAAGGTCTACCCAGCAATTTTTATATTCAAATATAAGGCACATGAGCTTCAAAGGGACAAGAGTTCTGTAGTCAGTCCAAAAATGACACTAAAACCAGAACTCTCCCTACAGATGTAGTCACCAAAAGAATATACCAAGTAAAAGGAATTGGTTTTTTGTTGTTGTTGTTTTTGGTTTTTTTTGTTTTTTTGGGTTTTTTTTTTTGTTTTTTTTTTTTTTGTTTTTTTTTTTTTGTTTTGTTTTTTTTTTTTTTGTATATCTCCAAAGACATACACAGGTCCTCTTCAAATATGAAGGTGCCACAGTTAGGCCTTCTTTTTGGTAGCTTCAAATCACATTTTGATTTTTATTTTAGAGATTGTCTTTGTTACCTTTGTTTTGCTTCAGCTACACAAAAAGAAAGGTAACCATGGACTCCAGGGAATGTGGCATTTGAAAAAACAATTATCCCCTTGCAAGTTGAAACAGAGAAGAAATTTGCATTTGTAATCATTCAGAAAACTGTGTAGTTCTATGCTTGCCTGAATTTTGTTCAGATTTTTAATACATTGGATTTCCCAGAAATGTTCCTGTCCAAAGGAAAGACAGAGACAAAAATGGAGCAGAGACTGAATGAAGGGCCTCCAGGGCACCACCCCACCTGGGGATCCATCCTGTCTGTAGACACCAACCCCCAACACTGTTGCTGTGGCCAAGAGGAACTTGCTGACAGGAACCTGGTGTGACTGTTCCTTGGGAGGTGCTTGGAGCCAACCATCAGACTGAGTTTGGGGACCCCAGTGGAAAAGCTGGTGAAAGGACTGGAGGAACAGAGGGGGTTTCAACCAACCCCATAGGATGAACAATGTCGGCTGGCCAGACCACCCAGTGCTCCCAGGGACTAGACCACAAACCAAGGAGTGTACAGCCAGGAATCCATGGTTCCAGATACATATGTTGCAGAAGATGGCTTTGCCTGTCATCAGTGGGAGGGAGGCCCATGGTCCTGTGGAGGTTTGATGCTTCAGCGTAGGGGGATGCTGGAGAGGTGGAGCTGGAGGGGGGGAGCACCCTCGTAGAGGTAAAGAGGATGGGGGAGAGGGCAGATGTGAGATAGGGAGGGCTTGTGGAGGAGTAACCAGGAAGTGGGATATCATTTGAGATGTAAAGGAATAGAATGATTAATAACAAAAAAAAAGGGAGAAAAAAAGAAGAAAAAGACATTGACTTCCAAACTATCTTTAGCAACCTGATTCTATGAATTTGGTGTCCTCATTTTCCTAACTATATCTGTACACACCCACATGCATGCACGCACACACAAAGTTAGTATGTATGTCCATGATTTCTAAGTCCAACTTTGATGATGTCCTGATCCAGTCGCGAGCTTCATTGGTAAACCTTTATCCAACACATATTAGGTAGCAACGACATCAGAGAGTGTTAAAGCCTTGAGTTGAGTCCAGCATAAATTTGGAATTAAGGAAACCACATTCCCTTTAAATATCAACTAGAAGTGATTTTCACCCACTCTAGGTCAGAACTTTTTGCCTCATTGTTATATGCACTATCTATAGTTTTTAAAAATAATTGTTCCCTTCCTTACTTGAAGACTAGGAAGACTGATAGTCAAAGAAACAACTTCAAAGCGATCATATGAGATATGAAGAGAAAGTACTAGACCTGGGATATTCTATTATAAGAGCCTCTAGAATCCAATTAGGGATAATGCTGTGCTTCTTTGATTACTCAGCAACAGGCTGTAAAAGTACAAGTGGCAATGTATGCTTCTTTTCACCTACAGTGGATTACAATGCCTGTTGTGGGTATGCTACATCTTTCTTCCTCTCTCTCTCTCTCTCTCTCTCTCTCTCTCTCTCTCTCTCTCTCTCTCTCTCTCTCCTTTCTTTCTTTTCTTTTCTTTCTCTTCTGTTTTTGTAGTTTAGGACTGAATAAGGGAGAAGGAGGTAAGAGTTGTGGCCATCAACAAAGTTCTCCTAAAAATGTATAATGCCATGATGGACAAGTATCTAGAAGAACAACTGGGATTGTATTGGTAAATTTAGCTCTCTAGTATTCTCATGAGGAGACAGAGATTTGGGTGAATCATGCCAGCTGAAGGGTTACAACATGAACTAGGTACAAATCAGGCTGACACTGTCAGTCACTTTTTGATTAAAAAAAAAAACTGAGAAATTATGGACCTATGAGTTTGCCAGGTCTCAGAAGAACTTCCTCTTTCAGTGACTGGACATTTTGGTCTTCAGACCCCTCAAACTCCTCTAATGTTGTTATTGATTGTCTTCATCTACGCACTTCCTCCCATTTCCTGTTTCCACTAAAGGAAGGAAACTCAATGTTAAGGTGAGATCTTTGCTGCTGGCATGCTGACAGAAAATATCCATTGTTGTTTGCCAAAACTCCCCCAGTGCCCTTCTTTTATTCTTGGAAGAAAATCGAAGTAAGGACGGGGCTGCTTCTTGGTGCAGTTTCTGGTTTAGAAAAGCCATTTTAGATTGCACAAGGTGCTTCGATTGCCTTACTTTCCTGAAATTAATTCTAAATTTTATGGGTACAATTTGTTTCCTTTAAGTCTCTAATTATGCTTTTAACACTCAATCTTACAAACTCCAGCCATTAGTGCCTTAATACAGTGTTATCAGGAGACAGAGTAGAGTTAGGAGAGTGGGTGGGAATTCTAAGAGCAGAAGTTAAACCTGTGCTTGTGATGGTTTGAAATTGATGTCCCCTGGAGTAAAGCTAAAAGAAACACTGAATAAGTCACCAAAATAGACCAAAGTAAAGTCTGAAATTAGTATTTAAGGTATTAGGACAAGGGTCTAGGAAGGGCTTATGAAATAATCAGAAAAGTTCCATTTAAATGTATTGAACTTGGGATTGGAGGTGTGGGATTCTGGGTCAAGCAGAAGAAATCATGAGAGGTGAAAACATCCCTAGACAATGTCTTAGTCAGTGTTCTCTTGCTGTGGTGAGATACCATGACTACAGCTAAGCATTTAAATGGAGCTTGCTCAGAGTTTCAGAGATTGAGCCCACTGTTGTCATGGCCCAGAGCATGGCAGCATACAAGTACACATGATGCTGGAGAAGTAGCTGAGAGTTCTAGATCTAGATCAACCAGCATAAAGGAGAGTGAGAGTCACTGGGCCTCTGTCTTGGGCTTCTGAAAGCTTAAAGCTCAGCCCCCAGTGACAACTTTCTCCAACAAGGCCACACCTATCACAAGAGTATACCACGTAATCCCTCTTAAATAGTGCTACTCTTGATGACCAAGTATTCAAATACAATGGTCTATGGGGCCCATTCATATTCAAACATGTTCAAGGTATAAAGGCTGTGGTCTACATGAGATGTCCATGGACACACAATTCTAAGAAAGGAGCTGAGGAAGAAGTGGCTAGAAGATGACAAAATGATCAAACATTGAATCACTGAATCACTGAATAATCTGGAAGAGCCCATTGGAGGAAGGATTGAAGATAACAAGGGAATTATTTTGGGTTATTGAATCATCTCAAGTAGTATCAACTGAGAAACAAAGGTGCTTTGTCCAAGACCAGCCTAATTTCTTATCTTAGCAATACCATCTTCATGCACAATGCACAGACACACATACATACTCACTCACACACACTCTCACACATATACACACACTCATACTCAAACACAAACTCACACATAGCCATACACTCACACATAAATATACACATACACATACTCATATAAACACATACATACACACTCATACATACATACACCCATGTACACACAACCTCTCTCTCTCTCTCTGTCTCTCTGTCTCTCTCTGTCTCTCTGTCTCTCTCTCTCTCTCTTGCATGCACCCATGCATGCACACACACACACACACACACATACACACACACACACACACACACACACACACACACACACACACACATATCTTCTAATACAATATCCTACATGGTAACATGTACTTGAAAGCCCTAAATACTATGAGGTTCTAAGAACATAATAAAAAGTGTGGTAACTGAGGTGTGGGTGCCTGCATGGTGTGAATAAATGAGAAGCAAGAGTTGTACAATGGACTACTCTAGACAACCCATGATGTGAAAATCTAAACCAGAAGGAATATAGACCCTGCCTATAAGAAACTCATAAAGTATAGGCAGGAAGATTGGGAAAAAAACCATGATGATTTGGTAGAAAAGCCCTGCCATCTTCACAGGGATCTGTATCTTGGACTCTGGAGACAGAAATATGAGCTATTGTCCAAATACTGAGCAAAGACACCCAGTAAAGACCCATAACAGGGAGTGGTCACACCACAGTAGAGATTACCTCGCAGGAAACACCACTTCATTCTTTTGAACAGGAATATTCCACATCAAAAAACAAACTGTGTTCTTAGAAGAGTGACAAAAAAAATCACTCAATTTTGGAGCATCCATGGAAAGCCCCTCATATGTCCTAAGTTCCCAACCGGAGTACAATGATAACTAGATGTCAGAAAAACAGAAAAGATTAAACTTTTAGTAAACAGAACCACCTGAGAAAGAAAGTTAAGACTAATCAGAGAATACTTGATGAGCAGAATAGCTCGGTATATAGAAAGCTGATGATGGAGAAACTGTTGCAATGGGGGAGATAAAAACAAACTGCTGTGAGCCTTGAATGTTAAGCTAAAGTGATTAGATTTCATGGAACCAAAGAGATACTACCATAGAGTTCTAAGTAGAAATTTGACAGCTAAATCGCTTACTAATTTCAACTTCTTTTGCATAAGATTTATTTACTTCTTAGTGCTTGTGCTTGTATGTTCATGTGTACCTGAATACTTGCATATGTGTGGGCACCCACCTGTGCATGGCTACTTATGGGTACAAGCAGAGCTTGGCCTTGGCTATCTTTCTAGGTTGCGTTTCACTTATTCATTGAGACAGGGTCTCTGGCTCTACTCAGATATTACTCCCAAGTTAGCTTTTGTGTTTACTTAGGCTTTCCCCTAAGTACTGCAATTACATTTGTACCCCAGACTCATCTTGGTCCGGGAGATTAAAATGTGATCCTAACACTTGCACAACAAGGTTGTAACCTAACAGCCCAACACCACAGCCCTGAATATGCTTCTTTTTTTTCTCAATTTGTCATGTTAAAGGCCTACTAATTTTTAGGGATTCAGGAAGGTTAACAGATGAGGGGATATTTTCAGGGATGTCAAAGTCAGACATCCCTGAAGTCTGTACCTTTAAGGAAAACACAAACCTACTACCTAATAAAACTTCAGACAGAAGAATTCCCATCTTCATAGATTTGATGTTAAGATGGGTGTCACATTTAAACATAAGGGTATTACCCAGCTTAAGTGTTATAGTTCACTAGTATAGGTGTACATTGTTACCTCACTTGTGCTAGAAGCTGAGTATACACATAAGTTTCTACCAACTTCCAATATACAATGCTCTCCAAGGAAGAACAACATCTAAAAAGCTCACCCAAGCCTTTTGCAACAACTAAGTTGAGGAACTACACACAACATTTTTGTTTTTGTTCAAAAGCACCATTAGTTATTGCCCTACTATTCAAAAATATACAAAAATAAAGGAAGCACTATTTTCTTTGATGAATCACACTTCACAAATATTCAGTCGATATAGAAATAGGGAATTTAGGAACAGGCTGATAAGAAAAAAAACAGTACAGCAAACTTAATGAATATATTTTAACAATTTGGAATCTCAAAGAAAATGTATGGCTTATCAGAATGCAAGAAAATATATTTCTGATTTTCTACCTAATCCTCAATTCCCTTGCATAGGAAATAAATGTAACTCAAGAGGAACAATTTAGAAAAAAAAAACTTCTTTAATTCAAAGATGAACTTGGGTATGACCCCAGAGAATTCAGAACAGATGCCACGTTAGTCCTTTAATAAACTGGACTCAGCAATAACTGATCTCAAGGAAAATTCAATCAAAACCCAAGTCTTATCTTCCTTCAAAAACAGGACAGTTGAGAATTGAATGTGATGTCCTGGAAAAATCGAAGAAGAAATAACATCAAACTAGTTTGTTCCTGAAAACAAGGAACAAGAAATTGATGGCATTTTCACCTGCAGTTCCTACTACAAAAGACCCCAGGCTTAGAAATCATGCCACTTGACTCCCTTAAAATCCAACACACACACACATACAGACAAAGACAGAGAACAAGGAACCATGGTGGTGACATTTCTAAAGTCATTTTGAAGTTGATTCCAAGTAGTTCTTGGAAGCAACAGCCATCAGTCCTTTGAACAGGTAAAAGTTAGCTACTCAAAGTGTTCTCTCTCTTCAACTTTTTTGTGTAATGTATAAAGGTGAGCAGGGGATGACATATGAAAAGAAGAGGTATTTGAATAGGGGGATTTGGCCTGGAGCTGAATGTCCTTTCATAATTTTAAAGAAGGGTAGTCAAGAGAGGTAACTATTTCTAAAGTACAGGGAAGGACTTACCCATATACATGAGTGAGTCACATTCTTCTTTATTTTTTTTAGATATATTCTTTATTTACATTTCAAATGTTGTCCCCTTTTCTGGTTCCCTTTCCCCCTGAAAATCCCATAAGCTATCTCCACTTCCCCAATCAACCCTCTCCTGCTTCCTTGTTCTGGTACTCCTCTACACTATGGCCTCAAGCCTTTCCAGGACACATTCTAAAGGAAGTTTCACAAACCTCAAACAAAAGTATCCAGCTATGCCTCTGCACTCGTCTCTACAACTTCTGTAAAATAAACTAGAACATGGAAAAGGTGAACATAGCCTTCTCTTGCCATTCTCTTTCTGTTTAGAGATACTTTATCGAACAGAATAAAATATAAAATCTTGTACATCCTACACTCATTGACATATGATAAACATCCATGAAGTATGCAGTTCATATGAATGATATACATCACTTTTCCTACACTCGTTACATATGAAACATCCATGAAGCATGCTATTCATATAGATGGCATACATTAGTTATGTCAATTCTGATAAGAAAATATTCAGTGTTTTAAGAACAGTGATCTTTTAAAAGAGAACTTCTGAAAAAAGACATTTTGACCCATCAGTATATAAAGAAATAAACACATTAAGGCTCGCCATGAAGTCAACATCTTAAAAGTAGGAAAGCTCAAAGAATGGTTACCAGGCTAGCTAGATCCATATTAAAGTGTTTATCTAAAGGAACATCTTCCAGTTTGAACTTTCATCTATGAAATACAAGGTTGTTTTAAATTAATCAAGGAAGCATATTAAATTATAGATTTTTATTGGTTGCTGAATAAAACAATAAATCATGTTACTATATCTAACCAGAATTATGTAAGTCATTATTATTTAGAGATGGAAGGGACATGGATTCTACCCTAAAGGAACTGACATTTTTTTTATTTATTTTATTTTATTTTTTTAATTTACATTCCAAATCACTTCCCCTTTCCCGTTTCCTCCCTCCCCGAAAGTCCCATAAGCCCCCTTCCCTCCCTCTTTTCTCCATTCAACCCCCTCTCGTTACTCTGTCCTGGCGTTCCCCTACATCCATTCTTTCCAGGACCAGGGGTCTCTCCTTCCATCTTTTTAGAAATCTATTGATATGCGGATTGTGTCTAGGGTATTCCAAGATTCTGGGTCAACATCCCCTTATCAGTGACTGCATACCATGTGTGTTCTTTTGTGATTGGGTTACCTCACTAAGGATGATATTTTCAAGATCTGACCATTTGCCTAGGAATTTCGTGAATTCATTGTTTTTAATTGCAGAGTAGTATTCCATTGTGTAGATATACCACATCTTCTGAATCCATTCCTCTATTGAGGGACATCTGGGTTCTTTCCAGCTTCTGGCTATTATAAATAAGGCTGCTATGAACATAGTGAAGCATGTGTCCTTATTGCATGCAGGTAAAGTCTCTGGGTATATGCCCAGGAGTGGTATAGCCAGATCCTCCGGGAGTGTCATGCCCAGTTTTCTGAGGAACCGCCAGACTGCTTTCCAGAGTGGTTGTACCAGCCTGCAATTCCACCAGCAGTGGAGGAGTGTTCCTCTTTCTCCACATCCTCGCCAACAACTGCTGTCTCCTGTGTTTTTGATCTTAGCCACCCTGACTGGTGTGAGATGGAATCTCAGGGTTGTTTTGATTTGCATTTCCCTAATGACTAAGGATGATGAACATCTCTTTATGTGCTTCTCAGCCATTAGATATTCTTCAGGTGAGAACTCTTTGTGGAGCTCTGTACCCCATTTTTTAATAGGGTTACTTGCCTCTCTGGAGTTTAACTTCTTGAGTTCTTTGTATATATTGGATATTAGCCCTCTGTCGGATGTAAGGTTGGTAAAGATCCTTTCCCAGTTAGTTGGTTGCTGCTTTGTCTTTTTGACAGTGTCTTTTGCCTTGCAAAAACTTTGTAATTTAATGAGGTCCCATTTGTCTATTCTTGATCTTAGAGCATAAGCTATTGGAGCTCTGTTCAGGAAATTCTCCCCTGTGCCCATATGTTCAAGGTTCTTCCCTAGTTTCCCTTCTATTAGTTTCAGTGTGTCTGGTTTTATGTGGAGATCTTTGATCCACTTAGAATTGAGCTTAGTGCAAGCAGATAAGGATGGGTCAATTTGCATTCTTCTGCATGTTGACCTCCAGCTGAGCCAGCACCATTTGTTGAAAAGGCTATCTTTTTTTCCACTGGATGGATTTAGCTCCTTTGTCAAAGATCAAGTGACCATAGGAGTGTGGATTCATTTCTGGGTCTTCAATTCTGTTCCATTGATCTACATGTCTGTCACTGTACCAATACCATGCGGTTTTTAACACTATTGCTCTGTAGTACAGCTTGAGGTCCGGGATACTGATTCCCCCAGAGGTTCTTTTACTCTTGAGAATAGTTTTAGCTATTCTGGGTTTTCTGTTATTCCAGATGAATTTTTGAATTGCTCGTTCTAACTCTATGAAGAATTGAGTTGGGATTTTGATGGGGATTGCATTGAATCTGTGTATTACTTTTGGTAAGATGCTCATTTTTACTATATTAATCCTGCCAATCCATGAGCATGGCAGATTTTTCCATCTTCTGAGGTCTTCTTCAATTTCTTTCTTCAGAGACTTGAAGTTCTTGTCATATAGATCTTTCACTTTTTTGGTTAGAGTCACGCCAAGATACTTAATATGGTTTGTGGCTATCGTGAAGGGTATTATTTCTCTTACTTCTTTCTCAGCCTGCTTATCCTTTGAGTATAGGAAGGCTTCTGACTTGCTTGAGTTGATTTTTATATCCGGCCACTTTGCTGGAGTCGTTTATCAGCTGTAGGACTTCTTTGGTGGAGTTCTTTGGGTCGCTTATGTATACTATCATATCGTCTGCAAATAGTGATAGTTTGACTTCTTCCTTTCCAATTTGTATCCCTTTGACCTCTTTTTGTTGTCTAATTGCTCTAGCTAGAACTTCAAGTACTATATTGAAAAGATATGGAGAGAGAGGGCAGCCTTGTCTAGTCCCTGATTTTAGTGGGATTACTTCAAGTTTCTCTCCATTTAGATTGATGCTGGCTACCGGTTTGCTGTAAATTGCTTTTACTATGTTTAGATATGGGCCTTGAATTCCTGATCTTTCCAAGACCTTTAGCATGAAAGGATGCTGAATTTTGTCAAATGCTTTCTCAGCATCTAATGAGATGACCATGTGGTTTTTTTCTTTGAGATTGTTTATGTAGTGGATTACATTGATGGATTTCCTTATATTGAACCATCCCTGCATCCCTGGGATGAAGCCTACTTGATCGTGGTGAATGATCGTTTTGATGTGTTCTTGGATTCGGTTGGCAAGAATTTTATTGAGTAATTTTGCATCGATATTCATAAGAGAGATTGGCCTGAGATTCTCTTTCTTTGTCGGATCTTTGTGTGCTTTTGGTATTAGTGTAATTGTGGCTTCATAGAACGAGTTGGGTAGTGTTCCTTCTGTTTCTATTTTGTGGAACAGTTTGAAGAGTATTGGTGTTAGGTCTTCTTTGAAGGTCTGATAGAATTCTGCACTAAAACCATCTGGACCTGTGCTTTTTTTGGTTGGAAGACTTTCTATGACAACTTCTATTTCTTCAGGGGTTATAGGACGGTTTAGATGGTCTATTTGATCCTGATTTAATTTTGGTACTTGGTATCTGTCAAGGAAATTGTCCATTTCCTCAAGATTTTCTAGTTGTGTTGAATACAGGTTTTTGTAGTAGGATCTGATGATTTTTTGAATTTCCTCAGTTTCTGTTGTTATCTCTCCCTTTTCGTTTCTGATTTTATTAATTTGGATACTATCTCTGTGCCCTCTGGTTAGTCTGGCTAAGGGTTTATCTATCTTGTTGATTTTCTCAAAGAACCAACTCCTCGTTTTGTTGATTCTTTGTATGGTTTTATTTGTTTCTACTTGATTGATTTCAGCCCTGAGTTTGATGATTTCCTGCCTTCTACTCCTCTTTGGTGTATTTGCTTGTTTTTGTTCCAGGGCTTTCAGGTGTGCCATTAAGCTGTTAGTGTATGCTGTCTCCCATTTCTTTTTGGCGGCACTCAGGGCTATGAATTTTCCTCTTAGCACTGCTTTCATTGTGTCCCATAAATTAGGGTATGTTGTGCCTTCATTTTCATTAACTTTCAAAAAGTCTTTGATTTCTTTCTTTATTTCCACCTTGACCAAGTTATCATTGAGTAGAGCATTGTTCAGCCTCCATGTGTACGTGGGTTTTCTTTTGTTTTTGTTGCCATTGAAGACCACCCTTATTCCATAGTGATCTGATAGGAGGCGTGGGATTATTTCTATCTTCTTGTATCTGTTGAGGTCTGATTTGTGACCAATTATATGGTCAATTTTGGAGAAGGTACCATGAGGAGCTGAGAAGAAGGTGTATTCTTTAGCTCTAGGATGAAATGTTCTATATATATCAGTTAGTTCCATTTGGTCCAAGGCTTCAATTAGATTCACTGTGTCCCTGTTTAGTTTCTGCTTTCCTGAACGATCCATTTCAGAGAGCGGGGTGTTGAAGTCACCCACTATTATTGTGTGCGGTGCAATGTGTGCTTTGAGTTTCAAGATTATGGTGGTGGTGTTGAGGGTGGTGATGATTGTGGTGGTGGTGATAATGATCGTAGTGGTGTTGGTGATGATGGGAGAGCATGGTGGTGATGCTGCTACTGTGGATGATGTGGAAAAATAGATGAGGATCATAATGGTGATGTGAAAACATAAATCTTATCACATGTAACCGGAAGTTTTGAAATGAATCAAAACATGAGTAATGAGAGATCTGGAGAAAGAAACATAGGAGGAGATGTAGAGAGTAGCTTAAAGTAACAGACAGATCAACAGGTCCATGATACAGAATAGTTGAATCAACAGCTTGTCTTCACATCTCAAATTTTTGTCCGAGAGGGGCTATCTATTTTACTTGTCTGGATGGCAGGCACACCCACCATTTTACTTATATGTGAGGATTTGAACAAGGGCACTGGCGCAGCAAGTTCTCTCACCCACTGAGTCATCTTCCCAGTGCTTACTAGAGTGTTCTCGTCTGGTTCCATCTCCTCTAATACTGGATGGAAATTTAGGTACACGAGTTGAGAACTGAGTAAACTAGAATAAACTAGGAAACATAAAACAATTATAGTCTGTAAATACTAAACACGTGTTTGGGATGATGGTATGCAGAGAGGTCTCTTTCCAGCATGTTCATCTCTTCTTTTCTTTAAAGTGAGTGCTCTATCTGATGCCCTCTGATGCTGGGATTTCAGATTCCCACTGTGGTAAGCTTCACTGTTGATACATTTGAGTACTCTATGAAAAAATATTTTAGGATTTTTATAGACATTAAAGAGGTATCCAAAATATAAATGCTAATTGTGGGTGAGAAAAGCCACTTGAGAGAGACTCTGACTGTGGAGTTTAGTGTCTGCAGGCCACTTGAAATTTCCATTAAGAAAACTCTTGCCAACAGTAATTAGTTAATCTCTCCCAGTTGTACCTCATGATGAAAATACATCCTTTCTTTCAGGTAGTGTCTATTTTTCTCTGAATTTATCAAGTAATTGAACACTATAAAAGCCATGCAGGTCGTGTGTGTGTGTGTGTGTGTGTGTGTGTGTGTGTGTGTGTGTACATGCACATAAATTCTCATGATTGAATGTGTGGGTGAGTGTATATGTGCAAATGTGTGCATGCATGTGGTGGCCAGAGTCAGTCTCTGAAGTATTAATACTTAGAAGCTATCCTTCTTTTTTGAGACAGGGTCTGTCATTCTCCTGGAACTGGAGCCAATTAGGGCAGGACACCTGGCTAGCAAGCCTTGGAGACTCAGGTCTCCTGAGTGCTGGGAATACAAGGACACACCGCCACCATTGTTTTAATACAAGTTTAGGAATCTCAAACTCAGATCTTCGTGATTTTATGACAAGCATGCTACCAACTGAGCTATCTCCCAAGCTCCACATCACTTTCTTAGGCACTCTGGGGAGTATAAAAGAATTCAAAACTGTGTTTGTAATTTTGCAAGGAGTTTGTCATCTATCGCTGTCTCAGAAACAGTCCATGATGCCTCAGTGGACTAGAGACAAGCACTGTAGGGGAAGATGCTACAAGAGCTCAAAGAAGGGAGGCACAAATGCTAGCTGGAGCACGAAAGAAAACTCCATTGGACTTCAGTAAAATATCTACTTCTCTGTCTTTAGGCACTAGAAACTGGCTTTTTAAGGACTTTAATAGGCTCTCAGACATTAGGATTCTTTAAGGGGCAGTACAAAACAGGCATTTGAGAGGCATGGAGGACTCAGGTGAGGCTAACCAAAGCTTATGATTCCGGTTAAGACTTTAAGAAGATGAGAGAAGGGAACTTCAGCTATGCAGGGCTGCTGGGGCCAGGCCTAGGAACCCAGGCTTTCATCTGAGAGGCAATAAGAAACAATTACTATATGCTTTTAAGTATAGGATTCTGCTTTGTTAAAAAAATGTCCTGAGTGAAAATTTTATGTTCTTTCATTTCTAATTCTGAGAGTTCAAAGTCTTGTTGAATCCTCGTGTAAAAGAATAGAATAAAACCTTAAATACTGACTCATTTTTCAATGATGGGATTATTTGTCTTTGATTAATCATGGGGACATTTCCTTTCTGATTGTGTCTCTTTTCATCTCCTCCTGTTTCATACATTTTTCAGATACCAACTTCTACCCCTTTGAAGCCACAATAAGAGATTTCTTTTATGTGCTGATTTTGTTGCTTTTCTGTAAAAAGGCATTATGTTTGTGAAGATGCTGTTAACAGTCATAGCAGCAAGTTGGGGAAGGTTTGTAAAGCAGGATGGCCTTCTGGGATGGGTATGATCACAAAATGTCTATTGATAAATCCTTTAGGGATCTCAGCAAAAGAGTAAACACTGAGTCAGGTGGTCATGGAGTAAATGAGAATAGGGAAAAAGAATTACGTCTCTTTCACACAAGGAAGGGTTGCTTCAGAAGTAAATTATCATATTAGCATGTGACATAGGACTTTTTGGGTACTTCATCCCAATTGAATCATCTCTGCTAGACCAAAAAGAGAAAAGTGCCCACAGTATTCACATCCTTACAGATGGAGAGAGAAGCTAAGGTGGTAGATCACCCTGTGCTGAAAAGCCTAGCTAAACATCTAGATAAATACAAGCATGCCTCTGCAACTCTCTGAGGTACAGATGAGCCTTGCCTGAGCCTCTGTATTCTAGGGGAATGTTAATTTTAGAACCAGCCAAGACTGCACTTAGCAAACTACCCACCCCCCTTACACACAGATTTAGAATTATACCTGACATATTCTAAAATGATACTTTGATTTTTCACTCTCAAACCTTGCAATTTGGCTTTCTAAAACTTCAGCTGAATATGAGTGCATTTAACATTTGCCTTTGGCGAGAAGAAAATATTTCAATATAGAAATGGACCTCTCAATGCACGTGACTGCGAATTCAAATTTTCCTTCAGAAGTTAAAGACAATGAGTATGTGGCACCTAGTAGGTATACAATCACACTGTTTGGTTGAACCCCATAAGCTAAAAGATCTGTAGGATCTGGGAGAATTTGGAATGAACTAAATAGTTCCCAGAACAATGCTGAGCAAGAAATATGTACGGTTCCAAGATATACTAAAGGATAACAGAAGTAGATGCCCCATGGAAAGAACATGCACACCATCCTGTTTTGTTCCTAAACAGATCAATGCCAGTGTTTTGACTAGCCACTGTTCTTGCTACACTGTGTACAGACTATAAACATGGGGTTCCAGAGAGTTCTATGAATTTGCTTTGTTTTTAAAGACAATGACACAGATTCCTATGCCTCCCATCTTCTGAGTTTCCAGGTATATACCACCACACCATGCCAGGATTTGAATATAAAAATAGAGCACTCAGTGGGAAGTGCAGTATAAAATAGAGCACACAATGAGAAGTGCAGTATATAAGGGGTCTGCTTATGACCATCAATGGGCTATGTAATAACAGGTCTTGTGTATATTATAGTCTCCCTGCTAAAGAGAAAGTTAATACCTTAATACATTAATACCTTTATATATATACATACATACATATACATATATGTATATACATAATTTCATACTGTATATTTATCTCTATATGTTGATATTAGAAGTTCTTCTTTCTCCCTGGTTCTGGCCCATAACATCCAAATTCCATGTACATTTGTTCTCTAGACAAGTATTTTTGTAGGTTGAAAACAGAATTATCAGGGTTGAATCATACGATTATCAAACCAAAGCTCCTGCGAAGACTAAGGTCCAATTAGGAAGCCTGATACAGCAGCTAGCTTGGCAGAGAGAAGTGCTAAAATAGCCAACTGCACAGCTGTAAAGAAATGCCCTTCCCCTCACAGCTCTGAAATTCAGAGTCATATGTATTTACTCCATCTTTCACTTATTGAGTGCTTTTTTTGGCTTGATATCATTCCAGATGAGGGGATCTGAGAGTAAATAAGGCAGGGTAGACTCCCATTTTCAGAGCCAAATGCCCCTGGGGTAAGATAGACAGTGTCTTACTTACTCTTCAATTGCTGTGAAAGATACCATGGTATGTAGTGTTACTCCTAGGAGGACTTGCCTTTTTATGTAGTCAAGAAGAAAATGATAAAAATAAAGTTTGTAGTCTACTAACAAATTCTAAAGGATACCTTAGATAGATCATTTTGGATGTTTGTACAAGAAGAGTTTCAAAGAAGAAAGACTGTTAAAAGTAAGATGAGTTTAAGGAGTGGTTGGCACACCCTAGGTTGAGACAGAACAGTGGTTTGTACATAAGTGGTAGTGACAGAAATGATGAGGGGTGACAGCATCCATATGTAATTTGTAAGAATTGCTGACAGGTTGCCTCAACTTCTCAAAGACTAAAGTTCTTTCCCTGAGCAACAACAACAGCAACAACAAAAAATATGTGTTTGCAGGTAAGGAACAAACATCCAATGCCATCCTCCAAGTACTAGAATTTATGGAGTGATTAAGATATTAATTTGGAATGTTAACTAAGGTACCATATTTGAAGAGTCCACCTTAACCTCTTTAAATGCATGTCGGTCTCATATCTCAAGTACAAATGACAGCTTCTTATAACTTTGCTTAGAACTTTCACCAACATCCTCCATCTCCTTAAAGTTGCCAAGGTTTAGAAGTAAATTCCACACCTACAGAGGTAAAATGACATGTTGGTGACATGGTGACAGTCTTCAAGTGAGGGAAATGTAGCTTTGTCCAGGCTGAACCTGGAAATCAAGAAAATCTGATTAGGAACTCAAGCCCCTGGAGCTGAAAGGCCAGTGCTGTGAGAGAAATGGCTGGATTGACTTCCTACTTAGTTTTTTGACTGTCACTCCTGGTCAGATAATTGGCACTAGCACCATGTCACCATAATTTTCTTTGCAGAATATGCCAAAATCTAAATGCTGGTTTTTATGGACGTCATTACAGAAATGCAGTGAGCTTTACCTAGTCCAAACACTGCTTGTAGCTGAGAGCTACACATCAGTTCTAATGAATATTCGAGCTGCCTACAATCCAAACCATCCAAGAACACAGTGCATTGTACAGTCTGCATATGTACCTTGCTCTTCAATTTTGGTGCAATTAAACCTGATCTTTGAATATTTTATAGAATGTTTTAAAACATTCTATCTTTATTCTTTCATTTAACTATAGAAAAATGTCTCAAGTTCATTAATACTTAGACAATTTTAAATTCATGCTAAATTTTCCCTAACTAGTGTCTAGGTATTAGTGATATCTTATTAAACTGATAAGTATTAATTGATGGTGCAATCCCTATTGATATATCCTGAAAACTTTACAAAAGGAATTTGACATTTAAGAGAGGGAACAACTATGCAGAGGTAAGAAAGAGATGTGATGATATCCTCTTCTTCACCCATTATCTCTTTTGAAAATATTCTAATATAATGCAGATGGAGTGAAGAAACTGGGTAGGAGAGGGGATGAGGAGGGGAATTGAGAGGTGTGGTGAGGGATAGTAGGGATGACCAGAAGACCATGAAAGTGAATGAAAATCTATAACAGATAGGGGTGGGGAGGTAGGAGCCATCTCCAGGAAGAGGCAGAGACCTGTAATAAAGGAAGCCCTCGAAAATCAATAGAGTGACCTTAGCTATGACTCATAGCCCTGGGGATGAGGAACCTGAAGAGACCACCTCCCATAGCCAGGCAGGAAACCCAATGGAGCTATAGGAAAACCAATCCACCCACAAAACTTTCATCTCAAAATTTATCCTGTCTACCGGGGAATGGAGCAAAGAATGAGGGAATGGCCAACCAATAACCAGTCCAACTTGAGATCCATCCATGGATAAGCACCAATCCCTGACACTGTTAATGATACTCTTATGTTTGCAGACAGGTGTCTAGCATGACTGTCCTCTGAGAGAGCCTTCAACTAGCAGCAGACTCAGACAGATGCAGATCCCCACAGCCAAACAGTGGATGGAGCTTGGGTACTCTTATGGAAGAACAGGAGGAAGGGTTGTAGCCCTGGGATAGGAATTCCATAGGAAGACCAACAGAGTAAACTATCCTGGACTCTTGGGTCTTTTAGAGACTGAACCACCAACCAAAGAATATATCCAGACTGGACCTAGGCCTCTGTGCACATATGTAACAGATATGCAACTTGGTCTTCATGTGGGTCCCTAACAACTGGAAGAGGGGCTATCCCAAAAGCTGCTGGATATAACTGGGTTATGTTCTCCTATCTGGGCTCCCTTGCATGGCCTCAGTGGGAGAGAATGTGCCTAGCCTCACAGTGACTTAATGTGCCGGGGTTGAAGAATACCCAGCAGCCCCCACCAGCTCAGAGGAGAAGGGGAGAGGAGAAAGGATTGTGGAAGGGGGTAACTCATTAAAAAAAAACCTTTAATTAATTCATTGGAAAATTCATAAAGTAAATTTTGATCTTATTCATCAACTCTTCTCAGATTCTCTAAGCACTCATCTTCCCATTCTCTCATTTTGTTAGCTTAAACCTATTGAGTTGAGTCCACTTTTTGTTTACCCAAAAAACTCTTGAATATGGGGCCTGCTATAAGAGTGGTTGACATATGAGTGGTTAAGTAGAGAATATTCAAGATACAGTCCACAGAACTCAAAAAGGTCAACAAGCTGAAGTGCCCAAGTGAGGACATCTCAGTCCCACTCAGGATATAGGAGGTTGTGAGGGACCCTCTAGAATGCAACAGAGACCTAGGACTAAAAGGGAGGGACCTTAGATGAAATATCTTACAGTAGGGAGAGGAAAATTCTGTAGCCTACCTCCAGCAGGAAGACAGGTCTTCAAATGAGGGAGGGGGGGGCCATCCCACAGTCATAACTCAGACCCATAATTGTTCCTTTCTGAAAGAATTATAGGAATGGAAATGGAGAGGAGCCCTAGGAAAAGAAGGTCCAGCAACAGGCCCAAAGTGGGATCCAGGGCAAGGGGAGGTCCCAAGGCCTGACACTACTACTGAAACTATGGAGCGCTCACAAAAAGGGATCTAGCATTACAGCACTCCGGAAGACCCAACAAGCAGCTGAAAGAGTCAGATGCAGATATTTGTGCCCAACCAACGGACAGAAGCAGCTGACCCCTGCTGTTGAATTAGGGAAGGGTGAAAGAAGCTGAGGGCTACCCTGTAGGAGGACCAGCAGTCTCAATTTATCTGGATCCCTGAGATCTCACAAACACTGGACCACCAAACAGGCAGCATACACCAGCTGATATGAGGCCCTTAGCACACATACAATAGAGGACTGTCAGGTCTGTGTTCATTCAGAGATAATGCCCCTAACCCTCAAGAGTCTGGAGGCCCCAAGGAGTTTAGAGGTCAGGTGGGGTTAGAGGTAGTATGGGATTTGGAACAGTCGGAGGGTGAACAGGGGTTGGCAGGGTGGGGAATAAAATATGGAGTGTATAAAAATAATTAATAAAAAAACTGAAAAGAAAAGAAGAGGGCAGGGGTGGCACATGCCTTTAATCCCAGCATTTGGGAGGCAGAGACAGGAGGATTTCTGAGTTCTAGGCCAGCCTGGTCTACACAGTGAGTTCTAGGACAGCCAGGGCTACACAGAGAAACCCTGTCTCAAAAAAAAAAAGAAGAGAAAAGAACAGAACAGAACGAATCAGAACAGGAAAGGAAAGGAAAAGAAAGGAAAGGAAAGGAAAGGAAAGGAAAGGAAAGGAAAGGAAAGGAAAGGAAAGGAAAGGAAAGGAAAGGAAAGGAAATGGCTTCTTCTCTCCCAGCAACTATCAAATACCTGTAGCTCCTTGGCTAAGGGTGAAACTCATGTCTAACCATCTCCATACCAACACTGAGCTTCCTAATCAGGAAGCTTCAGTCCTACTGGCTAGTTCTCAAGGGGTTGGAGGGTTCTAAGCACACTAGAAGTGGAGAAAGTAAGCTCTAGCCTTACCCAGATGCTAATCCTGTGAGCCACAAAGTGACTATCCTGGAAAGTTATGGTACAATGGGGGTTGGATGCCATGGGAACAACCAAACACTTTCCAATTGATGTAAGGCCCATTCCACAAGAAATAACCCATACTGGTACTATATTTGTTGTTGTTGTTGCTATCATCATCATCATCATCATCATCATCATTATTTCATCTTATTTTACAGTCCAGTCATTATACCCCTCCTGGTCTGCCTTCCAACTGTTCCTCATCCAATTCCTCTTCCCCTGTCTCTAAGAGGATGTCCTATCACCCTACCCCCACTCCACCAGACCTCCCCACTCCATGGGGTCTCAAATCTCTCAGGGTTAAGTGAATCTTCTCTCATTGAGGCCAGACCAGGCAGTCCTCTGCTGTATATATGCCAGGGGTCTCATATCAGCTAGTGTATGCTTCCTGGTTGGTGGCTCACAAAAATGGAGAAGAAACTAAGGGAAATGAGGTTCATACCTGGTACTATTAACAGGGCCAAAAACCTGTGGCTAGATAGATCTTAGGCCCTAGAAGAGAAATCCCTGCCATGGACATAGTATTAAAATGACACCTAGGGACTCGTTACTATACACATATATCAAATATCTCTTCACCCTTATTAAAAAAGCTACTTCATTGTTTGATGACAAATAACACAAAGGCCCACTGGTCACTGTGTAAAGAATAAGTGGCTACAGGGTGCTCATCCTATATGGGATGTCTGCATCAAACTTCTCCCCAGAGGGCTCAGAAACCAAAATGAAAGAGAGGGTAGGAAGACCGTAAGATAGATGGTTATAAAGATAGGCAATAGATAATTACAAAGAAACAGTGTTATTCAAATGCAAAAGGGCAGAGCAGATACACATATGAACACACAGAGCTTGGGACAGTGTTCACCAGACCTGGGCATCATCTCATGCATGGTGTTTTTTTTTTTAATCTGTCCTTCCAGCCCTTCGAATTTCCATTCCCATTCACACAACCCAAAGTAAATGTAAGCCACTAGTCAGGCAGATAGCATGGCTGAGTATCTATTAAGTCAAACTTAAAAAAAATAAGAATTCCTCTATGTGCTGAGAAACTTCCCTTGGTTGCCCTAATTCACAGCTTGGATTTTTGCATTAGAAATGCATCCTCAATTGGGATGAATCAGTCTAGGGTCTTTTGCATTGCACATGCCCAGAAAGCCTGTAAGTGTAATAAATGTGAATAGCTCATTGGAGGATTTTCTCAGTTTATGTGATAGTATGACCCATGGTGATGATGGGTGGGGGATGCTAGAAATAGCTTTGAAATGGCCCCCAAAAGGGCACTTGATGGGGTACAGAGATCAAAACAAAACCTCTCTACCTAACCAGAAACCTGGAATAAAATAGGAGGATGTATGTTGGACACCAGACTTGGCAAGATGAAGGTTATTGTGGATATTATTAAGAACAGTGATGGGAATTAAAGACCAGTAGAATGAATTGACATGGGGAAAGGACTTCTATTCTCATCCTGGAGTGATCTAATTGGACAGTGGATAGCAGGGGATTTTTCATCAGTCTTCAGTCAGCATTGCCTATGCGCGCTTGGAATCTTTATAACATACAAGAACACGGGAAGATCCAAGTACTTTGATTAAATATCATGTTCAATGGCATGGACTGAAAAAGAAGTGGGATTAAGTGGGTCAAAGAACAAACTAAAAAAAAATTTAAAAGCATATTGAAGAAGTTTAACTATGAAGTGCAAATATAATGATTATTTAAAAGGAAGCCGATCAATGGTTAATGTGTGTGCACTTCTATACAAATGTGGCTTTTTCTACTATCAGTTAAAGTAATAGCTATAAAATGAATATTTTTTATATTTCATATATAAAGTTATTTATAATAACACTGATGAAGACACTGTTACCCACATTTCACAGAAGAGATGCTCATTGGTAGAAAGGTTTTGACTAAGTTCATACAGAGTTGAGAGGAAAATAAGATTTTATTCCACAGAGGTTGCAACTGTTCTTGTTTATGCCTTCCATGAGAAGTTACTGTCTTGTGACATTTTTGTTTTTACTTTCCCATTTAACATAGAAATAACATACTGTTGCTTATATACACATATGCCCATGTCTCTATTTTACATACAGTGAGATTTCATAGCACTTATTGGTTATTTTAAACTTTTAATCAAAATGCAATGTTTGTGTATGGGATATTTTGCTATATTCAACATAAAGAAATGTTTCACAGTATGTAGATTGTTTTTATGGTTGGGGTTGGAACCCAGGATCTTTCCCATCCGAGACAAGCACTCTGAAAAGGAACTATATCTCTGGTCCCCATGACTACAAAACTCTTAAAGCAGGACCTTCTTCCCCTTTGTCTCTGCAAGAGCTTATACAGTGTCTGGTAGGTAACAACAACAATGATAACTTGCTGAATCTCAGTCTAAATGGCAGTATGCCAGACATTATAGAACTGCTTTGCACAGTGTAGGGGGTGTATTTAGTCATTTCTTTAAAGGATAGAAGCAAAAATATAGACAAAAATTGGCTGAGATGGGAGGAGAGGAGACTTCAATTGAATCTACATAGGCAATCTGCTACAAAGAAAAACAGAGGGTAAAAAGCCAGTGGAGAGGCAGATATTTTGTGGAAACATGAACCACTTTTTATATTTTGCTTTGCTGAATGTTTCTAAAATCCACTTGAAAGGAGTTGCTACATTTTAACTGGAAATACTTCTTTGTACTAAATAATCTTTATAGTATTCTAAATTATAGCCAAGTAGCAATATCATTACAGAGCTGTGTAGCCATAGCAGTTTATGTGGGAAGTCAGAAGAAGGCGATGATTCGCATCAAAATATATAATAAAGAACTTTTTAAAAATCAGGGGTATCTTTATTTACTCAAAATACTTTTTATTTAGTCATTTTAATGCACTCAAGATTAAAGGGAAGAATGAAATGAACAAGTGGGAACTAAAATGTCCATGAAATGATAATAATAATATTTTGTAGTCTTGCAGCACTTTAAATGGGAGAAGGTCAAAGCACTTTGCAGCCATTAACACATGCAGTCTCTGAGATGGACCTGTGGGGAATGTAGGTAGCAAACAGTTTGAATTCACCTTGTGAGAAATGAAAGTGGCACCGAAAGTGTTAAGGGGAAGTACTCCAGGAGACAAGCCAGTATTATACATAAGTCCATTCCACATCCTTGAATGCTGCTACCTCAGAATTCCTCCTGGGACCTGGTGGACTTGAGAAGACTCCAAGACTCTGCCCCTCTTGGCTTTCTTCATGATTTCCCCTCCAGAGTAACTCTCACACAGCACCTAGAACAAATGCATTTACCCAGATAACTCACAGAATAACAGTGCTTGACCTAATACCATATTAGTATCTATGGTTACAGTTGAATCTGAAATGTTTCCTACCATATCTTATGCTAAAGGGTTGGTTCAGAGCTATTACAAACTCAAAAGTAAGGAAGGCCTACTCAGAAAAAGTGATTTTCTAAGTGCTGAATCTTGCTCTGACCTTACCACCCACCCCTACTCCACGCCTCTGCTCCCTGTCTACCTGTAGGCAAGCAACCTTGTTTGACCACATGTACCTAGTGCTGATGATTGACCTCATCACATATAAGGACAAATACAATAGATATTTGTTTTCATGGATCTCTACAAGAATGAGTCACAATTAATGTGAATCGTTGGCATTCCCACAATGTATAATTTGAAGATCTCTTATAGCTCTTTAGAGACTAAAATGTTATCACACTGAGATTTACATGAAAATGATTGCCTTTTTAAGAAAAGTTATAAATCAGGATAAGGACATGGTATCCAAGATCAAAAAGGAAAGCAAAACCTTCAGAAATACAGAAGTGGGAAATATTCCTAGAGGATATGAGTGTAATATAATCTTAAAATCAAGTAGCATGTACAACTGTAGAAAAAAAGCAGGAAATGGTACCGTTTAGGTATCTTATCACCCCCACCAATGCATTTGTTCCAGGGAGTAAATGAATGAATTGATAAATGATATTATGAGAATAGAGAATGAATGAGATAACCAATGGAGACACTGTCATCTCACAGAGAGACCAGTGTCCCCAAATCTATTACATATCAATTAGTTGGAAATGCTGCTAAGAGACACTGGAGCAAAGACTAAATATTCTTACATTATTATATTAGCCCACTTGAATGTATTACTGGTACTCCAGAAAACACACCAGCTCTCAGGTGTTATCATACCAAATTACCTTTGTATTCCTCTGTAAAGCAATCAGAGTCAGAAAGGAGTGGGATGCCCATCAGTCTAATCAAGGCTTATTCTAAAAGGCTTGGAAGCCAAGTGTGCCATCTAGGCTTCATCCTCATTACCAATCCCATCTAGGTTCCTGTTAGAAAATCAGGTCTGCACTCGAGCCTGTGATCACTGGTGAGAAGTGCCCTCTTCACATGGCATAAAGCCCAAGTGTCTAACACTATGCTCAGTGGGACCAAAAGGGGAAAACTAATAAATTATCCACTAAATTCATTTTCCTTTCATGTGTGATAGAGTCCACATATAGATGGTCCTTTGATGTAGCCAATTCTTCCTCTCCAGTATTGGATTTATTTACTTTCATCCTAGCTTTAAGACAGAGCCACAAAAGGTAATTCCCTTGATACTTTTTTAAATAGTATTTTTACTAAAGTGTATTTTATAGAGAACAAAATGCAGACTCTCAACTGCTGATCCACACAGAACATTGATAAACCACTAAATTACTCTGCAGAGTAAAGAGAGTATGCGCCAAGGAATGTGGATAGCACCGTACATCTGTGCAAAGTTCAGAAGCGGAAACACTGATGCATGGGGATATTTGTTTTTAATTGAGGTTATCTAAACTTCCTTCTCCTTGAAGACACCAGTGACTATTCATTTGGTTTAATTTGCACTAGAATCATTCCTTCCTTAAATGCGTACTTGACATGACCTCCAAAAAGTACTCCATAAAGTAATAATGCAGAAAATGAATTGTACTTAAGGCTAATGTTCAGTCGCTTCTACTTCTTATGTCCAAACCTGCAAAATCAAAGATTTCTCACTTGGGTGAATCTATTGTAATATCCTATACAAAGGCTTCATTGCACAGATGGGAGCAAGAAGTTAAGCAGGGATCTGCACTGACAGAACCCTGATCTGTCTTCCAACTCATAAACCATGTATCTCATCCTGAATCCCCCACCTCACCCATTCTTGCTGAACAAAATGCATATGACTCCATAAGTTCCAGCTGACTTCCAAGTTCGATCACTGTGTACTTCCCAGAAGAATAGTTAGCAAACAGTTCAGACAAGTATAAGAAAAGGTCTATTTTCTTCATAGAGATTTACTTAGAATCTCGCCAACGTCATCTAATGGAAACAGTGGAGCAGAAAGACTCGGACTTAAACTCTCATTTAATTTGGGCGTTCCTGCTTATGGTGATTTACGTTTCCCATAATACAGGTTTAAAGCCAAATAAAAAGACACAGATACTTATCCAGAGTGCAAAGCCAACTTGAAAGCTAAAGCATGGAAAGTTATTGATACCACAGTAAAAATTCCAGCTAGTGCATTCATTCTTTTAAGATTCTATTTTACACTGAACACAGACTTTCCACTTGGCTGACTAAATATTCCACCTTTTAAGGAATAAGCCCTTGCTTCCACCATGAGGATTCTCCCTGATCCCCACCTGTACTCCTGGCTGGTTGATGAGCATTTGATTTGGTCCATGTATCATTTAAAAACTCTTTGAAGAACTGCTCTAGTGGCATTTGCTAGTGGATTCTTCTTCAGTCTTTCCATTAACTAGCTGGCCCTTAGGAGACATATGGCACTCCAAAGTACTAAAAGTCAGAAGTTATGTCTTCTCATTCTAAGCCTCAGTTTCCCCCTATGTAAAACGAGGGAAACACCAATCTTAGAGTTGTGGTGAATATATTTGTGATTGACTGAAGTACATTTGTCCCAGGGCCTGGACTATTTTCACTTTAGCAAATGGTACCATTAAAGCCATTCTCAGCCAGTATGCATCACTGAATATATTATTCACTTTAAAGGTAACATTGAATGCTTTGCCTCACAAATGGGTAGAGAATCATTTCCCAAAATAAGGCATGAATATTGATATCATTGTAATTAAAATTCATTGTATTTACAGATTTAGATCTATAGATGAACTATCAGTTACTTAATTCTTAAGGAATTTCTGATATAACTCAATACCCTTCTCTCAGCAACCATTCCAAGAACCTTTTGCCCATACCCAAATGCCTGCATGACACTAACCTCCCCATTCTCAAGGCAACTCTTTCTAAAATGTCTGCCTCTTAATTGGAAGCAATCCCTGCCCCTCATGCTGATATTTGCATCCTTGAGTTTTGGAAATACTGATTGAATAAATCAGTACTTTTTCCTCATTAAACTGTACAGGGATGACTGGGGATGAAGGCTGTCAGGTTCCCTGGAGTTTGAAATGCTGCTGATGCCAAGGCTACTGCTCACTCCTGGTCTTTGTTCAAGTGACTCTCTTTTCTTATTTCACTACACAAAATATTTTCCCAGGCCCTTCAGCACTGTTTTGGAAGTCAGGGTTAATAATCTTTAAATGTCTATTATTAGGCCAGAGATTCTAGCTTTGCCAACCCCTGGAGACAAGAAGAAACAAATATGATCATTCTGAAGAGGACCTGGTTGTTGCCGGAGAATGAGCTTCCACTTCTTTACAAGTGGAGTTATTTTTATATCTGGTTCCACAAATAGATTCTACCAACTCATTTTGTTTGCAGTAAAACTGAAATAGTACTACTAATTATTTTTATCACCAACCCCAATCTTCTCAGGCTCATGGATTGGTGAATATATATATTTTTTTCAAAAATCAATATTTAATAAAGTTATCAGACTCTGTGTCCTAAATCGTGTCTCCTTACCCCAGCCTACACCAAGAAACTGAAAGGACAGTTGCTTTCTGCTGCCCACTCACAGACCTTTAATTTTAGAAACAAAGGTTTTCTTCAAGAAGGTGGCTGTCCTATATTTAAAGCACTTCTTTTTACTCTAAAATAGTAACCACTTCCTAATTCCCACAACAAGATGGAATGCTGTTTAGCTACCCATTCTCAAATATATCCCATGGTATGTAAAACACCATACCCACTAGATCCCTGGCTACCAATCCTCTAAGCCTGCTCATGCCTGTAATAAAGCAAAAACTATAAGGCTTGACAAAGGCACCATTGTTCCTTATAGCATCAGTTACTATCTCACATTTATTCAAATGAAATTCCCAACTCAGGCTGAAAGACTTTTTTACTATTTCTTTTTATTTTTTGAAATTATAATTATGTCATTTCCCTCCTTTCCCTTTCCTCCCTCCAATCTTTCCATACATCGACTCTTGCTCTCTTTCAAATCTATGGCCACTGTTAAATTAATTATGGTTACATATATTTATGTAAATACATTTGTATTCATAAATAGATAAACACAAACTGCTAACACTTTTTAAAGAGACATCATCATAGAAAATATGCAAAGAAAAAAGGATTTTTAAATCTGATTTTAATCAGGTAGTATTGAACACTCTCCTTGATCCACCCATACTTTCAACATTTTATTTTAGCCAAAAAAAATACTTATAAAGACACAAAAGCTATTTTTTTTCAGTAGAACCTGTGCAATTACAAGTGTAAACTCATCTTTACCAGATTGCTTTTAGGAATCTATTCTCTTTCTGTTATACTTCCTAAGTTTTCGACTCCATTATATACTATGAGGCTTGGGAAAGATAATAAAAGTAAACATGATTCAGAATATAACAAATTGAAATTTTTTGTAAGTCTTTACTAACATTTTGTTCAGCATAAGGGATTTTATAGTTAACAGTCTATGTTCCTTCAACTCACCACTGACTATGATCTTGTAAGTGATTTGATTCTGCAGGTTTACTTTTCAAGTATTTAAATAATAGAATTGCAAGTTTCAAACTAATACCAACAGCATTTAAGAGAGTGATAGGCACAAGGAAATTGTTCAATAAATAATGAAATGATTAAATTGAAATCTACCACTACTTTAACAAACTAGAAGATTTCCATTTTGGACAGTTTATTCACAGATACTTGGTTTGCATGAAACTAGAAAGGTGACTTCAATATCATGAAATCAAACCATATGCCAAGCATAGGAATCTCCTTTTTAAATTTGTAGCTGACTGTGAATAAACATTTCTGAGACAAAGATAGCATTAACTTCGAGTTCAAATATTGATCATTCAGTTGCTACCTAACTGAACCTAGACAGTTCCCTCTGTATTTTTTACCATATCATTCTAGTGTGTTGAATTCTAGCTCAGAAGTCAGTGGGGATTCTGTGTGTTTTGATTTTGCTACTTAAAATCCCATCCTAATCTCTCTCACTGGTGACAAATTTTCATTTTAAACCATTTTAAAATAAGTCCAAATTATTGGATATTCTTTTAAATTTTTAGGCTTTGAAATCTCTTTCAAAATGCTTAGAATGTATTTAGTTTATTTTGCAGAAAATGTCATTTAAAAGGTGAGGCTTTGAGTTGGAAACATCTTGTAATAAAATTCTTTATGTGCAATCTAGGATCATGTAAACAGAAAAAAATTATTTGTACCAATTTAAAAACAAATTAAAAATGCATAATGATTATCATGACACTGTGGTCACAATTCTGCACAGTAACACATATAAGTTACTGTAACATATAATTATTATTTGAAAAGTGAGATAATTCAAAATCAAGTGTTGCCATGCTCTTAACAATGGTTTGTAACACTGGCAATCAGAATTAAATGTCTATTAATCAATTTGCCTAAAAGAAACTCATCCCTAAAGTAGCATATTGTCTTAAATTAGTTTTTGTCAGTTTTGTCTTATAAGTGAGGATTTAGAGCTCAATATTTTCAAAAAATTCTAGTTGTCATCTGGTAAGGCTTGAAACCTATCTAATCAGGAAAACAAAATCAATAGAAGTTCTTATTGAGCTGAGCACAGGGTCCCCAATGGAGGAGTTAGAGAAAGGACCCAAGGAGCTGAAAAGGTTTGTAGGGCCATAGGAGGAACAACAATATGAACTAACCAGTACCCCAGAGCTCCCAGGGACTAAACCACCAACAAAGAGTACACATGGAGGGACCCATGGCTCCAGTTGCATATGTAACCTTGTTGGACATCAAAGAGAGGAGAGGCCCTTGGTCCTGAGAAGGCTTAATGCCCCAGTATAAGAGAATGCCAGGACAGGGAAGTGGGAGTGGGTGGGTTGGTAAGCAGGGGGAAGGGAGACAAGTTAGGGGATTTTTGGAGGGGAAACCAAGAAAGGGGATACCATTTGAAATGTAAGTAAAGAGAATAGCTAATAAAAAATATTATGTGAGCATAAAGTGTCATTTAGTTTAATAATGTATGCTATATAGAGATCTGTATTTTATGGATTTGAATTATCTTTTAGTCTTTCAAGGTATATTCAAAACTAACATGATATGGCCTTATAGAAAATGGAACTTAGTCTATAAAAATTCACATTACAAGAAATATGCTGTTATATCCATAACACATACATAAGAGGAACACCTTCAATACCACTATTAGTTTTACTTTAATTTTTAATTAAGACAAAAAAAAAATAAAAACAACTGCCATACAATCTTCCAAGTTTCTCAATGCTTCCTATAGATCTCAGTGTCATTCTAGTGTTAGCATTTATTGCCAAATAATCTGTCTCATGGCATTTTATGTTCCTAGTAAAAGAAGAATTTTACCCGTTTTCATTTAATTTGTTTATTTATTCCTTTACATTCCAATATCAGTCCCCCTCCTCCCAGTACCCCTTCACACAGATCCTCTCTCCGTCCCCCACCCCTACTCTGTGATAAGGGGGAGCTCCCCCTCTCTGAGTATCACACCCCACTTCACCCCAGCACATCTTATTTAGTCACTTGACATTTGCCATCAATCTTGAAGGATTGTTTCACTGAACACAGAATTCTATGTTCACAGGATTTGCTGCCTTTCACCACTACCCCTGGCTGGCTGACATAGCATCGAATGAGAAATTAGCAGTGTTTGTGTCATTGTTTGCTGCTTCATAATTTATTTTTCTCTGCTTGCTTTCAAACTTTGCCCTTTTGTTTTTCAATAATTTCACTTTAGATTTTTCACAGTTTTGCTTTCTCTGTTGTTATTCTGTTCAAGTATGCTAAACTTACTGAATTCATAAATATTTGGGTGCTATGTTCTTCAAAATGAAAACCATGCCCAAACTTTTTTCATAGCTTAGACAAGTGCTTGCCTATCCTGGCTCTGAGATGGATTTCCCACACTAAGGAGACTCTATGACTTTTTCTCTAAGGTTTTGTTTTTCAAAATCTTATGTTCTTCATATTAGGTATATACAACTTTTCCAAATTCACTGCCTCTGTCTCCAAGACTTCTAGTTTTCTTCTAAAACTATCTGTTGAACAATTTAGTTTTAGATATCAGATTTTGTTACTATAATTTTCACCATGTTAACAATGTTATATGGATATAGTGAAATTTTGGCTCTTTTCACTTGTCATTATGCTCTCAACCCCTTCTTTCTCCAGCTGACAACCATCTTTTCCCCAGTAAGCCTCTCTTACTTTGATGTCTTTTCATATGCTCTCCAGCTTTAATTATATTTGCCTGCAGAGGGACAAATGGTTTTTGTGTTTTGTCTGAAATGCTGACATCTCAGTATATTGGCACCACTTGAAAACTGGCATCCCTCCCTCCAGCCCCCATTAACCACTCAAAATCGCTTAGAGATGAGTGGGTCACGTGATCTACTCCTCTTGCTTGATGAAATGTTTACAGACCCAGTTGTGTGCAGGTCTTATACACACACCTACAACTGCAGTGAGTTTATGAGGGCAATAGTCACGTCATGTCCAGAAGACAAAGTTTTGCTGCACCTCTTCCCGTTCTCTGGCTTTTGTGTTCTTTGTACCTCCTCTCCTACGAAGTTCCTTGAACCTCTGAGGGAGTGATATGCATGTTCAATTAGTGCCAAAGACTCCAAGTAACTTATTCTCTGCATCTTAGCCAGTTGTATGACTGCATTAAGTGCCATCCACTGCAAAAAAGAAGCTTCTCTAATATAGGGGAAGAGCAGCACTTATCCATGAGTACAGACATTAGCACATAGACAACAGTTTGACATCATATGCATTTAGCAGAAACAAAGGCTTGTGTTCCAGTTAGGCACTGTAACCTCGTTAGCTACAGAATCTGGCAAAGGTTATAATAATAGACATGAGTTCCGGTCTGTGAAACAAGCTTAAAATTAATTCAGAAATTAGTTGGTTGTCCCCATATATCCATGCTATTATTTTTCAAGGGACATATGTATCTGGTAGTTATTGTGTCTTGAAGGAACAACATCTGGGCAGGATTGCTGAGGGTCCTAGGAGCTTGCATAGCACTTCCTGACACTGGTTGGTTTTTAAGAGTTTTCTGGCAATGCATATGATCCTTTCATCCATTGTAAATAGATTTTCCTTCAGTCATTCATCACAGCTATGCAATCTGCCTTAAACTACTTCTCTGCTAATGTCAACACCTCTAATGTTATTTTTCATGAGGAAAAAAAAACTGCATGTTTCTGGTTCTTTACAAAAGGAAAAACATTGCTTTTTGTTTATAGGTATTGTGATGCTACAAAGTTTCTGCACTTCATAAAATTCAATAGAAAGGTATTGTTTCTTATTCTTTCAGCAGAGCTGAATTGGGCCCAACCCACAAACTCATCTCTTAGGGTATATCTGAAGTGCCTGAGATCTATTCTTAGCCAGGCTGTGTTGAATCAGTCCTCTGTGCACACAGCTTGGGGGTCAGATGCAGGTTTGGGCAGAACTTGTGGATACTAGCTGTCTCTTTCCTACAGTCATCAGCTATGTAGGACTGCTCCTCAAATTTTCAGTGACCATGGTTAACCAAAATCTGTTCTCTCCTATTTGGGACAGAAAGACAAGTTCCTCAGTGGATGTGTAGTCACTGTGTGTCATATCTAAGTTGTAGACTGACTCAGTTTAGAATGTTCATAGATTGGCAGGATTAATAATATAAAAATGGCCATCTTGCCAAAAGCAATCTACAGATTCAATGCAATCCCCATCAAAATCCCGAATCAATTCTTCATAGATCTAGAAAGAGCAACCCTCAAATTCATCTGGAATAACAAAAAACCCAGGATAGCGAAATCTATTCTCCACAACAAAAGATCTCCTGGGGGAATCACCATCCCTGACCTCAAGCTCTGCTACAGAGCAATAGTGAAAAAAACTGGTTTGTATTGGTACAGAGACAGGCAGGAAGATCAATGGAATAGAACTGAAGACCCAGAAAAGAACCCACACACCTATGGTCATTTGATATTTGACAAAGGAGCTAAAAACATCCGGTGGAAAAAAGATAGCATTTTTAATAAATGGTGCTGGATCAACTGGAGGTCAGCATGCAGAAAAATGCAAATTGACCCATTCTTATCTCCTTGTACAAAGCTCAAGTCCAAGTGGATCAAGGACCTACACATAAAACCAGACACATTGAAGCTTATAGAGGAGAAAGTGGGGAAGAATCTTGAACACATGGGCACAGGAGAAATTTTCCTGAATAGAACACCAGTGACTTATGCTCTAAGAACAAGAATAACAAATGGGACCTCAAAAAACTGCAAATTTCTGTGAGGCAAATGTCACTGTCAAGAGGACAAAACGGCAACCAACAAATTGGGAAAAGATGTTTACCAAGCCTACATCCGATAGAGAGCTAATATCCAATGTATGCAAAGAACTCAAGAAGGTAGACTCCAGAGAGTCAAATAACCCTATTAAAAAATGGGGTCTAGAGCTAAACAGGGAATTCTCAACTGAGGAAACTTGAATGGCTCAAAGCACCTAAAGAAATGTTCAGCATCCTTAGTTATCAGGGAAATGCAAATCAAAACAACCCTGAGATTCCACCTCACACTGGTCAGAATGGCTAAGATGAAAAACTCAGAGGACAGCAGATGCTGGAGAGGATGTGGGGAAAGAGGAACACTTCTCCATTGTTGGTGGGAATGCAAGCTGGTAAAACCACTCTGGACATCAGTTTGGTGGTTCCTCAGAAAATTAGACATAGTACTACCTGAGGACCCAGTTATACCACTCCTGGGCATATACCCAGAAGATACTCCAACTTGCAATAAGTACACATGCTCTGCTATGTTCATAGTAGCCTTATTTATAATAACCAGAAGCTAGAAAGAACCCAGATGTCCTTCAACAGAGGAATGCATACAGAAATTGAGGTATATATACACAATGGAGTATTATTCAGCTATTAAAAACAATAAATTCATTAAATTCTTAGTCAGATGGAGGAACTAGAAAGTGTCATCATGAGTGAGGTAACCCAATAACAAAAGAACACACATGGTATGCGCTCACTGATAAGTGAGCCCAAAAACTCAAAATAAACAAGTTACAATTCACAGACCACAGGAAGCTCAAGAAGAAGAAGGACTTTAGTGATGGGTGCTTTGGTTCCTCTGAGAAAGGGAACAAAATACAGGAGCAATAAAGGATACAAAGTGTGGAGCAGAGACTGAAGGAAAGGCCATGAAGAGACTGCCCTACCTGGGTTTCATCCTATAAGCAGTCACCAAACCCCGACACTATTATGGATGACAAGAAACTCATACCAAAAGGAGCATGTCAATGTTGTCTCTGGAGGGGCCCTGTCAGAGCCTTACACATACAGACACAGATGCTAGCAGCCAACCATGTGCATGGGATCCCCAACGGAGGAGTTGGAGGGCGGTCTGAGAAGCTGAAGGGGTTTACAGCCCCATGGGAAGAACAAGGATGTAGGCCACCCAGATGCCCCAGGACTCCCAGGAACTAAACCATCAACCAAGGGGTACGCATGGTTCCAGCCAAAAATGTGGCATTGGAATGCCTTGTGGGGCATCAGTGGGAGGAGAGGTCCTTGGTCCTGTGAAGGCTCAATAGATGCCGCAACAAAGGGAAATCGAGGGGTGGGGGAGGTGGGAGTGGGTCGGGTGGAGAGGCATATACTTGGAGGCAAGGGGTGGGAGGAAGGTTTGGGGGTTTTCAGGAAGGGGGGAAAACGGGAAAGGTTTTAGCATTTGAAATGTAAATGAACATTATGTTCAATAAAAAAAAAGAAAAAGAAAAAAAAGTTGTAAATGTGGAAAACTCCCTCCATTCTTCATCTCAGTATCACCTTTTCTCAAAGATCCGCCTGATCTCATACATCTCCTCTTACTCATTTTCCAGTTTCTCTTGAGGGTTACTGCTTTCGTCTCTACCAGAGTGTGAAGTTGTTAACTACAAGAAGGTTCATTTGTTAGAACCTAATCAGCGGAACCATTTCTCTAAGACATTTTATTCCACTGGACCACATCTGTGAGACAGCTATGCCTGACCTAAAGTTGCACAGAATCTTGATTACAGAATGGTACAGACAATAAAAGATTAATTTAAGGAAGAAAGAAATAAAGGGATAAATCTAGAGAATTTTCAAATGATAGTCATTGATATATTTACAGATATTTCATTCAGCCCATGTTTACTGAAGCCTCTGATGTCTTCAATGAATGATGTGCTCGGTTAGACACGGAGCAAACAACTGTGAATAAGACAGACTCTGACCTCAGGAGTCTCCATTCTAGCAGGGGCACAGATATTACCCTAATGATTATAAAGTTATCCAGCATAAGCTGGAACACGCTCTAAATTAACAGTGCAGAATGTCATTGACTGAAACATGGAGGCTAGTTAAGAAGAGGCTTTTGAACAACATAATAGAACTGACAGAATTTTACTCTGCCAAAGATACTGATAGCATGTTTGTGAGATGAAAGAACTGGCGGAAAGAAATTGGTGTAGTAAAGAGCCAGTATTGTTTACAGATGTAGAAACATGGCTGAAATATCTGGTAAAAACATTTGAGAAAAAAAATGGAATTGGTGTGAAAAGTCAAAATAATTACTCAGGACTCATATGAAAGTATTGATCAATAGTATGAGCAATGAGAAGCTGTTAAAGGGTTCTAATGAGAGAATGGCAAGGTTGGCTTATTTGTCTGACCATAACTGATAGTTTTGGGGGCTATAATAATCTGATACATCTGCCAGGTGATATGTCTAGTAGGGGAACGCAGTTGCCAGTACAACCGTCAATGAACCAGACTGTTGGTTTAACATAATTTTTCAAGGATTTATTCTGAAATCTTCTTTAATAATAGGTGACTAGGTAAATCCCTATGGACCACACCTTAATAATTGGTTTATAATTACAGAAAGAAACAGAAGGGATGCTAGCTGAACTACTCTATACTTGTTAAGTAATTTTCAGGCTTTACTATGCTGCACACCAGAGTTCTTGAAAACATACATACCATCATTCATGATACTGAGTGGCTATCCAAAATATCTTCACCATTAGAGTGTAGAGTTGTGCAGTATAGAATTTCTAATCTAGCATACAATATGAATATCCTTTTAGGTGTGCTACAGGTTTTCATAACCATTTATATATACCATTGTTATGCTTAATAATGTCAACAGGGATAGAACTACATATAGGATACAAAATTATGGGTATTCTTGGAAAGAAAAGTATGTACTGAGCTGAGTGAGGTAGAAAAATACACCCCAAATGAGGATGGTACTAGTCTATGGGCTGTCATCCCAGACTGAATGTAGGAGAGGAAAGAGTCTGAGTACCAACATTCATGGACCTGTGCTGCAGCAGCAATAACAACTTCCTCCTCCTCCTCCTCCTCCTCCTCCTCCTCCTCCTCTTCCTCCTTCTTCTCCTCCTCCTCCTCCTCCTCCTCCTATCCTCCTCCTCCTCTTCCTCCTTCTTCTCCTCCTCTTCCTCCTCCTTCTCCTCCTCTTTCTCCTCCTCCTTCTTTTCATTAATTAATTAATAAGTTTTATTCCTGGATGGCTTATCTATATGCATGTCTGTGCATCACATATGTGCTTGCTGCCCATGGGTGTCATAACAGGACATTGGATTACCTGGAACTGCAGTTACAAATGGTTGTGGGCCTTATGAGGGTAGGGGTTGGTAATCAAAACAAGGTTCTCTGGAAGAGCAGCCAGCTTTTTTTATTTTCTTTTTAATAGATGAGCCATTGTTTCTTAACTGCAGAAATAGTGTGACCAACTGCCTGGTGCCCTTGCTGCCATTCCTTCGTCGCCATGATAGACTCTACTCCTAAAACTGTCAGGCAAATCAGTGCCTTCTGATTAACGTTGTCTTTGTCATGTATTTTACAACAGCAGTGAGGCACATAACTCATGCAACTGCCTTCTACATACACTGATGGGCAAAATCACTTTTGAACATCTAGTCCAGAAGATCTCAACATATGGGTAATGATTCTTTTGGCGGCCACATATATCATATATCCCATATTATCAGATATTTATATTACAATTCATAAGAGTATCAAAAATACAGTTATGATACAGCAACAAGATGACTTTATGGTTGAGGGTCACCACAACATGAGGAACTTCATTAACATGTCGCAGCATTAAGACAGTGGAGAGCCACTGCTTTAGGCAGTCAAATAAATACATTTCTATTTTAGGAAACTTGCTAATAAGTGGCTGTGTGGCAAGCATCTCTTTTCTGTTTTTTTTTTTTTATTGACCTTTGTAATTTCTTTTTATTTTTTTATTTTTTATTTTTTTTTATATTTTTATTTACATTCAAAATCATTTCCCCTTTCCTGTTTCCTCCCTCCCCGAAAGACCCATATGCCCCCTTCCCTCCCTCTTTTCCCCATTCAACCCCCTCTCATTTCTCTGTACTGGCGTTCCCCTATATCCAGTCTTTCCAGGACCAGGGGTCTCTCCTTCCATCTTCTTAGAAATCTATTGATATGCGAATTGTGTCTAGGGTATTCTGAGATTCTGGGTTAATATCCCCTTATTAGTGACTGCATACCATGTGTGTTCTTTTGTGATTGGGTTACCTCACTAAGGATGATATTTTCAAGATCTGACCATTTGCCTAGGAATTTCGTGAATTCATTGTTTTTAATTGCAGAGTAGTATTCCATTGTGTAAATATACCACATCTTCTGAATCCATTCCTCCGTTGAGGGACATCTGGGTTCTTTCCAGCTTCTGGCTATCATAAATAAGGCTGCTATAAACACAGTGGAGCATGTGTCCTTATTGCATGCAGGTAAAGCCTCTGGGTATATGCCCAGGAGTGGTATAGTGGATCCTCTGGGAGTGTCATGCCCAGTTTTCTGAGGAACCGCCAGACTGCTTTCCACAGTGGTTGTACCAGCTTGCAATCTCCCCAGCAGTGGAGGAGTGTTCCTCTTTCTCCACATCCTTCCCAACAACTGCTGTCTCCTGTGTTTTTGATCTTAGCCATTCTGACTGGTGTGAGATGGAATCTCAGGGTTGTTTTGATTTGCATTTCCCTAATGACTAAGGATGATGAACATCTCTTTAGGTGCTTCTCAGCCATTAGATATTCTTCAGGTGAGCACTCTTTGTTTAGCTCTGTACCCCATTTTTTAATAGGGTTACTTGCCTCTCTGGAGTTTAACTTCTTGGGTTCTTTGTATATATTGGATATTAGCCCTCTGTTGGATGTAGGGTTGGTAAAGATCATTTCCCAGTTAGTTGGTTGCTGCTTTGTCTTTTTGACAGTGTCATTTGCCTTGCAAAATCTTTGTAATTTAATGAGGTCCCATTTGTCAATTCTTGATCTTAGAGCATAAGCTATTGGAGTTCTATTCAGGAAATTCTCCACTGTTCCCATATGTTCAACATTCTTCCCTAGTTTCCTTTCTATTAGTTTCAGTGTGTCTGGTTTTATGTGGAGGTCCTTGATCCACTTGGAATTGATCTTAGTGCAAGGAGATAAGAATGGGTCAATTTGCATTCTTCTGCATGTTGACCTCCAGTTGAGCAAGCACCATTAGTTGAAAAGGCTATCTTTTTTCCACTGGATGAATTTAGCTCCTTTGTCAAAGATCAAGTGACCATAGGAGTGTGGATTCATTTCTGGTCTTCAATTCTGTTCCATTGATCTACATGCCTGTCAATGTACCAATACCATGCAGTTTTTAACACTATTGCTCTATAGTACAGCTTGAGGTCTGGGATACTGGTTCCCCCAGAGGTACTTTTACTCTTGAGAACAGTTTTAGCTATTCTGGGTTTTCTGTTATTCCAGATATGAATTTTTGAATTGCTCTTTCTAACTCTATGAAGAATTGAGTTGGGATTTTGGTGGGGATTGCATTGAATCTGTATATTGCTTTTGGCAAGATGGTCATTTTTACTATATTAATCCTGCCAATCCATGAGCATGGCAGATTTTTCCATCTTCTGAGGTCTTCTTCAATTTCTTTCTTCAGAGACTTGAAGTTCTTGTCATACAGATCTTTCACTTGTTTGGTTAGAGTCACACCAAGATACTTTACATTGTTTGTGGCTATCGTGAAGGGTATCATTTCTCTTACTTCTTTCTCAGCCTGCTTATCCTTTGAGTATAGGAAGGCTACTGACTTGCTTGAGTTGACTTTATATCCAGTCACTTTGCTGAAGTTGTTTATCAGCTGTAGGAGTTCTCTGGTGGAGTTCTTTGGGTCGCTTAAGTATACTATCATATCGTCTGCAAATAGTGATAGTTTGAATTCTTCCTTTCCAATTTGTATCCCTTTGACCTCCTTTTGTTGTCTAATTGCTCTAGCTAGAACTTCAAGTACTATATTGAAAAGATATGGAGAGAGAGGGCAGCCTTGTCTAGTCCCTGATTTTAGTGGGATTGCTTCAAGTTTCTCTCCATTTAGATTGATGTTGGCTACCGGTTTGCTGTATATTGCTTTTACTATGTTCCTGATCTTTCCAAGACCTTTAGCATGAAAGGATGCTGAATTTTGTCAGATACTTTCTCAGCATCTAATGAGATGACCATGTGGCTTTTTTTTTCTTTGAGATTGTTTATATAGTGGATTACATTGATGGATTTCCTTATATTGAACCATCCCTGCATCCCTGGGATGAAGCCTACTTGATCGTGGTGAATGATCGTTTTGATGTGTTCTTGGATTCGGTTGGCACGAATTTTATTGAGTATTTTTGCATCGATATTCATAAGAGAGATTGGCGTGAGATTCTCTTTCTTTGTTGGATCTTTGTGTGATTTTGGTATCAGCGTAATTGTGGCTTCATAGAACGAGTTGGGTAGTGTTCCTTCTGTTTCTGTTTTGTGGAATAATTTGAAGAGTATTGGAGTTAGGTCTTCTTTGAAGGTCTGATAGAATTCTGCACTAAAACCATCTGGACCTGTGCTTTTTTTGGTTGGAAGACTTCCAATGACGACTTCTATTTCTTCAGGGGTTATAGGACTGTTTAGATGGTCTATTTGATCCTGATTTAATTTTGGTATTTGGTATCTGTCAAGGAAATTGTCCATTTCCTCGAGATTTTCTAGTTGTTTTGAATACAGGTTTTTGTAGTAGGATCTGATGATTTTTTGAATTTCCTCCGTTTCTGTTGTTATCTCTCCCTTTTCGTTTCTGATTTTATTAATTAGGATACTGTCTCTGTGCCCTCTGGCCAGTCTGGCTAAGGGCTTTTCTATCTTGTTGATTTTCTCAAAGAACCAACTCCTCGTTTTGTTGATTCTTTGTATGGTTTTATTTGTTTCTACTTGATTGATTTCAGCCCTGAGTTTGATGATTTCCTGCCTTCTACTCCTCTTTGGTGTATTTGCTTGTTTTTGTTCCAGGGCTTTCAGGTGTGCCATTAAGCTGTTAGTGTATGCTGTCTCCCGTTTCTTTTTGGCGGCACTCAGGGCTATGAATTTTCCTCTTAGCACTGCTTTCATTGTGTCCCATAAATTAGGGTTAGTTGTGCCTTCATTTTCATTAAATTCTAAAAAATCTTTGATTTCTTTCTTTATTTCCACCTTGACCAAGTTATCATTGAGTAGAACATTGTTCAGCCTCCATGTGTATGTGGGTTTTCTTTTGTTTTTGTTGCCATTGAAGACCACCCTTATTCCATAGTGATCTGATAGGAGGCATGGGATTAGTTCTATCTTCTTATATCTGTTGAGGTTTGATTTGTGACCAATTATATGGTAGATTTTGGAGAAGGTACCATGAGGTGCTGAGAAGAAGGTGTATTCTTTTGCTCTAGGATGAAATATTCTATATATATATATCTGTTAGTTCCATTTGGTCCAAGGCTTCAATTAGATTCACTGTGTCACTTTTTAGTTTCTGCTTTCCTGAATGATCCATTTCAGAGAGCGGGGTGTTGAAGTCACCCACTATTATTGTGTGAGGTGCGATGTGTACTTTGAGCTTTAGTAAAGTTTCTTTTACGAATGAGGGTGCCCTTGCATTTGGAGCATAGATATTCAGAATTGAGAGTTCTTGATGGTGGATTTTTCCCTTGATCAGTATATAGTGTCCTTCTGTGTCTTTTTTGATGACTTTAGGTTGAAAGTCAATTTTATCTGATATTAGGATGGCTACTCCAGCTCGTTTCCTGGTACCATTTGCTTGTAAAATTGTTTTCCAGTCTTTTACTCTGAGGTAGTGTTTGTCTTTGACACTGAGGTGCATTTCCTGCATACAGCAAAATGCTGGGTCCTGTTTACATATCCAGTCTGTTAGTCTATGTCTTTTTATTGGGAAATTGAGACCATTGATATTAAGAGAGAGTAAGGAATAGTGATTATTGCCACCTGCCATTCTTGACGCTATCTTTATGTTTGAGAGGTTATCTACTTTTGGGTTTGAAGCAAAAAGGTTACTATCTCATTTTTTCCAGGGTGTTGTTTCTCTCCTTGTATTGGTGGATTCCACATATTATCCTTTGCAGGGCTGGGTTTGTGGAAAGATATTGTGAAAATTTGGTTTTATCATGGAATGTCTTGGTCTCTCCATCTATGGTGATTGAGAGTTTTGCTGGGTATAGTAGTCTAGGCTGGCATTTGTGCTCTCTTAGTGTCTGCATGAGATCTGCCCAGGATCTTCTGGCTTTCATAGTCTCTGGTGAGAAGTCTGATGTGATTCGGATAGGTCTTCCTTTGTATGTTACTTGGCCCTTTTCTCTTACTGCTTTTAATATTCTTTCTTTGTTTAGTACATTTGATGCTTTGATTATTATGTGATGGGAGGTATTTCTGTTCTGGTCCAGTCTGTTTGGAGTTCTGTAGGCTTCTTGTACGTTCATCGGCATCTCTCTCTTTAGGTTAGGGACGTTTTCCTCCATAATTTTGTTGAAGATGTTTACTGGCCCTTTAAGTTGCAAATCTTCACTCTCATCTATACCTATAATCCTTAGGTTTGGTCTTCTCATTGTGTCCTGGATTTCCTGGATGTTCTGGGTTACACGTTTTTGCATTTTGCATTTTCTTTGACTGTTGAGTCGATGCTTTCTATGGTATCTTCAGCACCTGAGATTCTTTCTTCCACCTCTTGTATTCTATTGTTGATGTTGCATCTATGACTCCTGATTTCTTCCCCAGGTTTTCTATCTCCAAAGTTGTCTCCCTTTGTGATTTCTTATTGTTTCTACTTCCTTTTTTAGATCCTGGATGGATTTGCTCAGATCCTTCACTTGTTTGTTTGTATTTTCCTGTATTTCTTTTTTTTTTTTTTTTTTTTTTTTTTTTTTGGTTTTTCGAGACAAGGTTTCTCTGTATAACCCTGGCTGTCCTGGAACTCGCTCTCATACCAGGCTGGCCTCGAACTCAGAAATCCACCTGCCTCTGCCTCCCAAGTGCTAGGATTAAAGGCGTGAGCCACCACCGCCCGGCCCTGTATTTCTTTAAGGTATTTTTACGTTTCCTCTTTCAGGATTTCTGCCTGCTGACCCAAGTTCTCCTGTATTTCTCTAAGCGATTTTTTTGTTTCCTCCTCATGGGCTTCCATCTGTTGATCCATTGTCTCCTGCGTTTCTTTAAGCAATTCTCGTGTTTCCTTTGTAAGGGCATCTATCCGATGATTCATTTCTTTAAGCAATTTTCGTGTTGCCTCCCTATGGGCATCCGTCTGTTGACCCATAATCTTCTGCATTTCTTTATGCAATTTTTGTGTTTTCTTTGAATGTGCATCTACCGGTTGATCCATTTCTTTTTTTTTTTTATTTTATTTTATTTTATTTTATTTTTTTAATTTACATTCCAAATCACTTCCCCTTTCCCGTTTCCTCCCTCCCCGAAAGTCCCATAAGCCCCCTTCCCTCCCTCTTTTCTCGGGAAGGGGGCTTATGATCCATTTCTTTAAGTGATTTTTTTGTTGCCTCCTTGTGGGCCTCCATCTGTTGATCCACGTTCTCCTGCATTTCTCTAAGCGATTTTTGTGTTTCCTTTGTAAGGGCTTCTGACCATTGATTCATGATCTCCTGTAATTCTTTATTAGATTTATTTGTGTCCTTCTTGAAATCCTCTAATAGCATCATGAGAAGTGATTTTAAATCCAGATCTTGTCTTTCAGGTGTGGTGGGGTATCCAGGACTTGCTGCTGTTGGAGAGTTGGGTTCGGATGGTGCCATATTACTTTGATTTCTGTTAGTAACGTTCCTACGTTTGCCTTTTGCCATATGGTTACCTCTGGTGTTAGTTGGTTCTGCTGTCACTGTCTGTTGGTTGGACTTCCTGTGAGCCTGCAAAGCTATTTCTGGCCCCCCTGGGTTACCGGGATTCTACTGGCACCAATTTCTGGGGCCTGCCCTGCTCCTGAGTGACTTTGGAGCCCTGATATGCCTTGCCCCAAGTGATGTTATATTGGGGAATCCCTGCACACCCAAAGGCTCAGCGTAGTGGATTCCTGGAGCAGAGGTCTCCAAAGGGAGGCTGGTAGGCTCCTGCCCTGTGCAGGGGTGTGTGATCTCTCCCAGAGGGGGGTCGAAGGGGGGATCCCTCTGCAGGGCAGAAGTCCCACTGCAGAGCTGGCGCGTCGGTTACTGCAGACCTGCCCAGCTCTTGGGAGCAGGGTACACACAAGCTTCCTGAGACCCAAGTGATATTATGCCTGTCTGTCTCTGAGCCTGGCGGTCCCAACTGCCCTGATGCTGGAGCAAAGATGGCGGAGTGCACTCTCAAGCATCTCTTTTCTAATGCTAATTCAAATATAGCCTGATGAGTAGTAAAAAATAAAAACAAAAGTATTTTCATCATGTTTTTGCTGGAGGAAAGAGAGCCCTATAGTCCTACTTTGACTTTACAGGGCTTCTCTATGAAGCAAGACTCTCTCTTTTGCCTCTTGCTTTCTGCTTCAGACATTCATAACACCCTAGGCAATGAATCACAGTCTGAGTCACGATAAGTGGGAAATTGATCTTTACTAAAAACACGAGAATATTCTGAAAATGCAATGGGGAAGAAGAATGCCAATGTGAAGGGACTTCCTCTAGGATTAATGTTAGAAAAGAGTACATAGGAATCTGAAAAGGAAAAACAAAAGATTTCTTTAAAAACATATCCACAAAACCCTGGGCAGTTTTTTGTGTGTCTAAGTAAACACAACACTTAGAAAACAAACATCTTCTACAATCCTTTTCCAGTATGTAGGAAAGCAATCTAGATTGAAGCATTTATTTCAGCATTTGTAGAGATGTGAAAAAGACCTAAAATGTCAATATTGATCATTTGAAAAATATCTCCAAGACTAAAGGCTCGCTATCCACCTTGCAAATAAGGAAACTGAGACTCAAAGAGCTGAAATAATATGATCATGATTGTCAAAGGCGTTCTTAGTTTGAAAGGAAGTTCAACATCAAATGGATCAATTGTGCTGGCTAGTTTTATGTTTACTTGGCACAGCAGGCTAGAGTCATTTTACAGATGGGAATATCAATTGAGAAAAATGCCTCCACAAGATCCAGCAGTAGGGCATTTTCTTAGTTAGTGGTTGATGGGGGAGGACCCAACCTATTGCAGGTGGGGCCATCCTGGGCTAGTGGTCCTGGGTTCTATAAGATAGTGGGCTGAGCAAGCCATGAGGAGTAAGTCAGTAACCTGCACCTCTGCATCATCTCCTGTCTTCAGGTCCATGCCCTGCTTGAGCTCCTCCCTAGACTTCATTTAATCATGAACTATGAAGTGGAAGGGGAAGCCAAATAAACCCTTTCCTTCCCAACTTGCTTTTGGTCATGGTGTTTACCAAAGCACTAGAAACCCTAACTAGAATACCCATAAATAAAACCCTTTCAGTCATCACTTACCCATTTGCTCTAAAATGTTATTAGACCCCTCATTCCCAGAATTATGAGGATACCATGTTAATATAGACATATAACATGCTATAGAAAGATACGTGAAGATACATAAATAAAGGGTAAATTAAGGTACAAAATGAGGAACATGAATGCCAAAGAAAAAGTCCTACATATTTGGGAAAACTTAAAGGCTCCCTTTTATTCTCTCATGTGTAAGATACTTTGATTTGTTTTTTCAGACCAACTTACTGTTGTTCAAACATGGACAAAGAAACGGCTGTCTTTCTGATGTGACCTAAATTCCTGACAGAGTTCTCTCTTTTTTTTTTAAATTGAAAACAGTTTTTTTTTCTCTCATACACTATATCCTGACCACAGTTTCCCCTCCTTACACCTCTCCTCTCCCCCAGATGCTCTGTCCCTCCCTTTCCCTTTAGAAAAGAGCAGACTTCTAAGAGACTACAGCCAAACATGAGAAAACAAGATACAATAAGACAACACAAAAGTCCTCCTAATCAAGACTGGACAAGGCAACCCAATGGAAGGGAAAGGGTCTCAAGAGAAAACAAAAGAGTCAGTGACACACTCACTTCCACTATTAGGAGTTCCCACGCCCCCCCCCAAAATGCCAAGCTAACAGCCATGACATATATGCAGATCCATACAGGCCCTGTGCTTACCACTACAGTCCCTGCAAGCCCATGTGAGTCCTGCTTAATTGATTCAGTGAAGTTCTTTAGAGAAAAATAAAAGAAACCAGTGTCTTACCTTGCAACTACCAACTTATTGAGGACCAGGATTCAAACATCTGCTTCTACTGGTCTTCACCTTAGCGTAGGATAAGATAGTCTACTGCTATGTGCGCAACATTCTAGGGATCAGGAGGGGAGGAGGCAGAACATGAGTGGAAGCAAAACCTTGAAAAATGCTTATAGAGATGTAACAGATATCTTTAAAACTTAGAAAACCTCTTTAAATTCTCAAAAGCAACTCTGAAAAATCTTTGCTCCAATGCTTACATAGTGTAGAATGTGCACAACACTATTCAAGAGTCAGACATTTGCTTGAAACTAAAAACAAAAAACTTCCCCCCTCCAAACTCTTACCATATTTTCTGTCTGAACTGTGATACTGACCCACAGCTGTCCTCTTATATTCTTACTGGACTCTTCTCATTCTGTGAGCTCCAAGAACAGAAACAACTTTATTTTTGTCTCTTATTTATGATGAGCTCAGTATAAATACTCAATAAATTTCACTCAAGGTCACAAAACCAGGTTCATGAATGAAATATAGAGATAAGCATTTCTGGTCTGGAAAGATGTCTTAGCTGTTATGAGCACTTGCTGTTCTTTCAGAGAGGACCTGGTTGGATTCCCAGAAGGTAGCTCATGACAGTCAGCAGCTCCAGTTCCAGGGAATTCAAAACCTTCTCCTAGTTTCCACATTGCATTCACATGGTGCACAGACAGGCATACAGACAAATACTTATACACATAAAATAAAAATAAATAAACATTATGTTAATCATTTTGGCTTCAAGACAAGACTAAAGTTTCCTACAAGCATGTTTTCCCTTTCTCAGTCTATGACATCATACATTCAATGCCAATCATAATTTATATTTTGAAAGTAATTTCTAGATTGTTCTCTGATATCATTTCCCTATCAAGTTATGCCAAGTCTGACACTGTCAATGAACTTCATTAGACAGCCATGCAAAGCTTGGGGAACCAAATAAATCAGGTTATTTTTTTTAACTATATCTCTGTGGTTTGGGAAAGTGTTAGCTTGACTTCAACCAAAAGCTAATGTTCGCGGTGATCTTGAGTCTCTGAAAAATTCTGATTTACAACAAAATAGCAGGCATCCCCTTTTTGTATAATCTCTTACCACATCTTACTCTGCTGCCAAACCTAAATTTAATTCATGATCTCTAATTAAAGGAGAAGTTTTTGCTTCCAAATCACTTTCAAGTTCTCCAGCTGTGCTTAGTCCTGTTGTGTGATAGGTGCATTGTCTTCTAACTGAATTATTGTCTCATTTATCTACACCTTTATATTGAAATCTGTTTAGCTGTACTCTCTTTAACACCCTGGAGTCTGGGCTCCTCTTTGGCAGAAACTGCCAATACTTCCTCAGTAATAGCATTAGGTATAATCATTATATTTCAATATTAAACAGGCTGTAGAAAACTTACACATTTCTTCCACAAAAGGGAAATGAAATCTTGATATACTAAGTACGTGCTTCTTTTCCACTCCAATCTCTGTTTATTACATTTTAATGCACATTAGTAAATGCAAAATAAGCTCTCTAAAGAAAAAAATGAACTGTGGCTTACTAAGTATTAAGGATGACAAAGTGCAAGACTAATTGAACTCTGTAAGGGACTCACAGATAATTTTAAATGATAAATTCTCTGCCCCCTCTCCTTATTATTCTCCTTATTATTGAGAAAAAGCTGGAGCACTTGGCAAGGGGTGAAGAAAACAATGAGACTAAGATAAAATATTTGGTTATCTGCATTGGAGGCTCTCTCAAGAAAACACCGAGAGTATTTGCCCCTTTTTCTACCAGGTAATACATCCTCTCTGATAGGCACAGCTCTGTGCACCAAAGACACATTCCCAGGCTTACCCCAAGAAAAAGATTAAAACCAAGGGTGCAAGGCCACACAAGAGCCTTTCTAACATTTAGAATAATACCAAATATAAGCATTGTGGTGCTGAAAGGTTATAGCAGTCTTGGGCATTATGGGAAACTGTGCTCATCTCCTCAGACTTCTAGACTCTTTTTATTGCCAACTCAAGGCTCTGCATGGTCCAAAATTCACAAACGAAGGGAAATAAGGTGATAGCCAAGTAATTACAGCAAGGCATGTTGAGGAGGAATTATTTTATACTAAATTACTATATCCTCGTAAATGAATGGGATTATTTCCGGGGGAAAAAAGAGAGAAAGAATTATGTTTACCCAAGTGGAAAGTTTTATTTTCAACCATAAGCTGGGGCTTCATATCCCATTAAGTAGCTAAGGGAAATAACTCTTTTAGTCTGTTCTTTTCCCTGTCAGTTTCGATTTAAATGAAACAGAAAAAAATTAAATGGAGCTACAGGTTAAAAGGAGTCTAGGTTTCCAAACCAGAACACTTCCAAGGCTGTTTTGATGCTATCAGCACTCTGGGTAATAAATGTGTGCTCTCTAAGTCGTTGATTCTGGAGGCTTACGCACAATTGCAGAAGACTCTCCTGTCCAGCTGTAAAGCCTCTGAAGCTGCCTGAGAGCATCACTATGCTCTCCCTGTTTGTGAAGAACGGGACCCAAGTTCATTCTCAATAGGAGATAGCACACAATATTGAGAGTGTTACATACAAGGCTGGAGGCTAAGCATTGGGAAGAAAAGTGTTCCCTGCTGTGTTGAAGCCATGAACCTAAGTCAGTCAGCTCCACTGAAGGTCTCATTATAGAAAACTCAGGTAGGCAGAACTTCCCAGGACTAAGAAATATATAAACAGCAGCAACAGCAACAAAAACAGACAGAACTAAAATATCTCCCTATAATGCAAGTGTTTAGAGTCTGCTGCAAATGCTAGGAATTGTAGAATCTATCTCCTTCCCACCTGCAGCATCGTGACTATCACCAGGGTCTGTCCAGGTAACAAATCCTGCCCCCTACCTTGAGCTTTTTACAATAGAATTTCTACAGTAAGATATTTCAATATCTATGGCCAAGTAAATATATACTCCTTAACTTGTTATTATGTCATGGTCTTTAGATCAGTTCCTGATGACCTGCTGGTCAATATAATGATGAGATAAAATGTTAATACTCAGAGAAAAGATAGCTCTGTATCTATAACTCCACTAAACTTTACTCCATGTTGGCAGTGTTAACCTTAAGTGAATTTTCAAATAAGTTTGGGGATCTTTCCCCTGTGGAAATCACCCAAATGAATATATTTAAACATATTCCTAGATACACACACACAAAGAGGGAGGGAGGGAGAGAGAGAGAGAGAGAGAGAGAGAGAGAGAGAGAGAAATGAACAGGCTAATTTTTCTTCCTTTTCTGTCTTATTCTCAAGGGCTATTTTTCACAGCCTTTACTGTGTTGGGCATCTTGTTATTACCCATCTTGTCAAGTATTTCCTCTGTGGTTTCAGACATTTCGTGCACCATTGCTTTGTATGTGTTTTTCTGATTTTTGTCTCCCAGACCTTGAATTGTAGTTTAGCTGCAATGCTTCATGGGGAGATTTGTAGTTTACGCCCCCTTATTTCTGATGCTGCTGTACCACACATGCCTTCTGACACTGAATTGGGAGAAAGACTCACTGATGGAAGTCTACCATAAAAAGAAGTCAAAGTATAAAAATGGGGTTTGAGTATTTTTAAAAAAAAAAAAAGTAGAAACTTCAGCATGAACTAGCAGGTATTATACTAACCAAAAGTAGGATGAAAGTTAAAGATGTTGGTCAATGATGAAGACAGAGCATCTTCACATACAAATCTGTATAAAAAATTAGTAAACCACAAGTAAAGTAAGAAATAGAGAATTTTTCTTCTTCCAACATGACTGGTATTTTAATCATTACAATCAATCATAAAATCTATGTGAAAAAGCAAATGGTTAAATTATTTTTAAAAGATGGTCTTCAAGGTTAGCAGACACTAAGATAAAAATAAATCATAGCCCAAGGAGTGCAGAAAAATCAAAGCATCTTCTGCAAAGAGGAGGGAGATGTGTTTTAAGCAAACTCTGAAGTCATATGGAGAGCCGATGAGGTGGGGAAATGTAAGCAGGATTTTTTTCCAGATGGTGGGCACTTGAGTTCACACGCTGAATTTTGTAGAGGCCAAAGACCCAGGGAAAAAGGATTTTGAGGCTGAACAGAAGTGCTTCTCAAGGTTGAAGGAAATGAAGTATAAATCATACTTGAGAGTCTAAAAATGAGGTCAAGCAGAAGAGGGTGAAGTCAGCAGGTGGTTTCCAAAAATGTCCTCAGTTCAGGTAAGTTTCAAAAGAAGGTAAGCAAAACCCACTGAAACAACAAGAAAAACTCCTTGAGATCTATGGAAATAATAAAGAGTTGATCTGTATACAAAGTTAACACACAAGCAAAAAGAAAACCATCAGCAGTCTTGAGTGTGTGATCGGGGGCTGAGGGGATAGTTTTGGGCATAGTGCTTGCTGCACAGCATGCAACCCTGATTTCAGATCCCACTACCACAGAAGAAGCCATGACAGGAGGTGCCAGCCTGTAATTCCAGCCCTGGGATGTGAAGGAGGAGGAATTTCAGGGCTTGCTGGCCAGCTAGACTAGCCAATAAAGACACATTTCTCTAAAAACTGAATCTCAAAAGAATACGGTAAACCATGATATAGGAAGATACCCAACATTAATGTCTAGGCTCCACAGGCATTCACACATACACATACATGCATACAGATTTGGATTTGTGAAAACACATCAATCTCTCTCACACAGAGAAATATACACAATGTGTCCAATAAACCACCCCCATTAGAATAAATCACTCCTATGAAAGGAACATTTTTAATTTCAATCAAGATGGTTGAATAGGAGATGAAGATCTTTTCTTTGGCTTCTTCTCAATTGTTCTTAATTAAAAGTCTTTGAGTTGCCAGAGTGGCGTAATTGTTGTAGCATTTTCTGGACATCTAAAGTCATAGTTGAGGTTTGTTATATCCTGAGCCCCAAGATATTTTTTGAAATATATGCCCCTCTAAGAGCAGAGTGAACATGACACACTCTTGCTCAGGCTGTCAGACACTGTGAATTTTCCATGCTGAGCACAAAGGGATTCAACAATTTTCCTCTGCATCAATAATCAAGATATAGGAAAGGCAAATTTGAATGAATATCTACTTAATCTAAGACAAAACTGTAAATTTCCTTTTACAGTTATTGTTATATTTATTTGTTTAGTCCTTAAGATTTTTAATTTTAAGTTACCTTGCCTTGCATAGAATTAACAAAGAGTAGCATTTAAAAGTGTGAAGATGCTAATTCAAATGAGCTTTGTCGAGACCTGCATATAGTAGATATTGTTTCTTATACTTCCAGGAATTGCTTTCACTAGGATTTCTTCTAAAGTAAGTCTATTGCCTACTGAGCTGATATGCTGTTCATAAAGGCCACTTGAAGTCAAAAGGGTAATGGTTGAAAATTCTTTTCACTGATTCATTGTAAAATGGAAAATGTAAAAATACTTTCTTTTCATGAAGACAAATTGCATTTTTAAATTCTCCTAATGAAGCAGCATTCATCACTGCTTGCTCATTTGTCTTTGCAGGGGGAGTTCTGGGGCACAGATAAGAAGATTAATGTCTCTGAACTTTTCAACACATTGAGTTCAGTCATGGTCCTCCCCTAGTGTGCAGAATTAAGTCAATATCATTACTAACATCCTCAGTAACATTTATAGATTTACATTATGCTTCTATTCTTTTTTCTTTTAGGTTTAGACAGTTCAACCTGATACTACAGTTTGTGTTTCATGTCCACCATGAATATAGATGCAGTTTCACTAAACTGTGGTAAATGTAAATTTCTATTCAAAAGTGCTGGAGTGGTGATGTTCAAAGTTAACCATGCTCAAGGACTTTAAAAAACAAGGAAGAGTTTGGCATATGACCCAGGGGATAAAGGCATTTGTACTACCAGCAGTTTGGTTTTTCACAATCCATGTAAGAAGGAATGAGTGACTTTATAAAGTTGTTAACTGACTGCCACATTCTTACCAAAATACACATGCTCTCACTCAGGCATCATGCATGGACCCAGAGCATGCAGACATATGCACACTCATATGCATGCAGAGAGAGAGAGAGAGAGAGAGAGAGAGAGAGAGGGAGAGAGAGAGAGAAAGGCAGATGGAGAGAGAGAGAGAGAGAGAGAGAGAGAGAGAGAGAGAGAGAGAGAGAGAATTTTTATATGGAAAAACCAGGTTTTCTGTTGCTCCCTAAAAACTATTCATCTATTGAGCATTCAATCCAAGGTAGGCATTGATAGAGGCGCTGAAGAAACAATGATAATGAAATATACACCATCTTTCTCAAGAGTCAAAATTATTGGAATTGTAAGCCAAGAAAACAACTGTATGCTCTATGTGAGTGCCACAGTACAGCTTAGTGAAGAAAGAAAAACACTTTATGATAAAATTGGAAAAAATTCTTAAGGAGGAGAATCATTTGATTAATAAATACCAAGTAAATTTTGGTACTATCTAAATGTATATTTTTTTCAAAAATTAAGTATGGTATATAATCATATAATCTTATTTGAATATAAAGACATTCTTGATTGGGCTCTAATGCAATTACATTTATTCATGCAAAACATAAAGGACCATTTGGACATAATGACACAGAGAAGTAGAATCAAGTGAATGACAGAGAAAGATATAGCAATAGAATTTCTACAAGCCAGGATTTTTTTACGAGATTTTTTTTATGAGTTTTATCAACCTTTTGATAAAAGTTTGGATCTCTTGGCACCTTGATTGGAGACTTCTTGACTCAATTGTTAATATATTTGCATTTTGTGGTAGTTTATTATATTATATTTTAGAAATAAATACAAGTATTTGTAAAAATGACATTTGGAGAACAGATTTTCTATTATGACTGAAATGCAGAGAATAAGGCAGAAGACATTTTCAGTAAATGGGGTTGGGCCTTGTGCCACAGAGCAACAGAGTCATATGCATGTCTGATACCACTTGGTACCTCAGATCAAAGTATTGAACATGGCTTTTATTATTTACTAGTACATATGAATTATAAGCAATTAAATATTTTAAGTCTTCTTGTTTATGTGCTATAATGAATGGTCAACACTTTAAATTTAGGTTTAGAAAAGACTCTGAAGTGCCAGATGGAAGGAGGAGGAGCAAGAGAGGAGCAGGAATGAGAACAAAAGGAAGAAGAACAAGAGGCAGAAGAAGAAAGAAGAGGAGGAAGACAAGGAGAAAAAGAAGAAAAGGAAGAAGAATTTAATTTTGTTGTTGATTTTTGATACCCTAAATGTCTTATTTAGAAAATTATATCAATGTTAAAAGACTGTAAATGTAGAAATAAAATAAGGGGGAATTGTTGTGCTTCAAGTGAAATACTACCATAGATGCTTAAGTACCATTACTAACAATAATTAAATAATTATGACAAGAGAAAATCTTCTGCTGGACATTCTGGTCAGCATTAAGGAGGAAAGTGATTTTGAAGTCATTAGAGATTAATCAAAAGCAGGTAGTAAGTGTGTGATCTTTGACTTTTGAAAGAAAATGTGACAATCATGTGTGATACTCATTAAAGAAGTGTTTACCCAAAGAGCATTCTGTTCCTGTTCTATAGAGATGTCCAGCAAGCTGAGTCAAACATAGGAAGTCCATCTTCTGCCATTGGCTTCCCTCCTTTTCAGGCTTCTGTGTTCAACCTGGAATATGCTCTACCAGTCTTCATTCTGTCTGATAATATCATGGACTTTCCTGGGTCTTCAGCTTAAAGATTATAGACTATAGAACTTCTCAGCCCCCATAGTGGCATGAAAGGACACAAACAGATCGTTATATATAATATGTATATGTATATGTACAAAATCATAGTTTAGGAACAATGACATTGCTTGGTAGGCAAATATGCTTGTCACATAAGCTTAATAACCGACTGATTCCTGGAATCCATGTTAAGGTAGAATGTAAAAACTGACTCCGTAATATTGCCCTATGACCTCCACATATATGCTACGACATATGATACCCTACCCAAATCATGCTTATAAAAATCAATACGTTTTAAGGTATAATTTGTCTATATACACAGAGACTGATGGAGATGTATGTTTGCAGATGTGTGTGTGTAAGAGTCTGTATATGTGTGTGTGTGAGAGTGTGTATGTGTGTGTGTGTGTGTGCGTGTGTGTGTGTGTGTAATGGGTTTAAAGAAACCCAATACTACACTGGAGAAGGTGTGAATAACAGTAATCTTCAAAAATCTGTAACAAAAAATTAAAAGGGAAAATAAATCTTAAAGGAAGAAATAATGTAAATTTTTCAACTGATAAATAAAGATGATGAGAAACAATATAGTGAGAATGAAGACTGTTTGAATATCTCAAACCAACATCCTGAGTTAATAACATATGCAATATTAACTATGACCATTATGAAAACATTCTTTTAAATTAAATATGGGAGATCACAAAAAAAGCTTGCATCTGGGCCAGCAAGCAAGTTTTGCTAATTGTAAAAAGTCTGACAGCCCACAGAGTATGTGCTCAAGCAATAGAATTAAAATTCAATCAATATCAATAACCATTGCTGATTTTACAGATATAAAAGTTAATACTTTAGATTTATACTAATATAATCAACACCCTGAAATGGAAAATTCCTCAAAAGATATACAATTGACCACAATGGCCTCAGGCAGAAATAGAAGCTACGAATACCTCTGAATTCTATAAAAGAAATTGCATATGTAATTAAAATCTTTCACACAAAGAAAATTCCAGATTCAGAAGTCTAGCTTGTAAAATCTACCAACCTGTTAAAATATTATAGAGAAAACAGACTTACACACACTATTCCATGAAACAAAGCAGAAAGAACACTCCCAACTCAATATGACATCAAATTAACCTTGTCAGGACCAAACTTGCCTAAACATGAGAGGAAAAAGATTCAACAGGTAAGGTGACCATATAAAAAGATAGAAATCCAAAGCAATTTGAATGTGAATTAGGTATCATATGATATTAAAGATCTTGTGTTAAACATTTCTGTTACAATGATTCGGGACCATACTTTGATATAATTCTGAAAGAAATATGAAATTTTGGAAACAGTTACTAACACAGTTTAGGGTAAAGTGGTATTGCATAGAAATAGATGAACCATATTTTAAGTGGTCAGAAACTTTTCAATTTCCTGTGATGTCAGGAATTTCTTTTTTACGATCAAGAATGGAAGGTGGAAGATGTGTGTAAAAGTAAGCAAAACAGCATTACTGAGATCGTGGTGATTGTAGTCAGATACACTACTTGCCTTTTCCCTTCTCTTTAGGTAGAAACTCTCCTGCTTGCTCAGTGTGTCATATCATCAGAGACATTCATGCTGAGAGACTGTTTTCAGATCCCTATGAAGGGATGCAAAACGTAGGACCAGTTACAGTGATGTCAGCATATCATCATCACAATGGACAAAAGGGATGCAAAACATAGGACCAGTTACAGTGATGTCAGCATATCATCATCACAATGGACAAAAGGGATGCAAAACATAGGACCAGTTACAGTGATGTCAGCATATCATCATCACAATGGACAACACGTGCACAAACTCTTGATGCTCAAGTCATAGCACCTTTCAGAACACATTTCTTCCCTTTTCTTGACAAGTAAGAGCCATTTCAAATCAACGATTCTCCTGCATGTATTCCTTTCCAAGATCTTAAGCAAATGAAATCTCTTTACAAATCACTGCACATTAGTAAATTGTTCTGAATTATACTTGAATTAGTCAATTTTTGAAGATTATCACTCACATTATCCTTCTTGTAAATTTATAAAGGCATCACAAAGTGCAATCCAATCATTGATATATGGACTTGAATGTTTTATGGGGGAGAGGGGTAGACTTACTCAGAGTCCTTGAGATGCTCAGTGTGGTATTCAGATAGAAATTATTGTCTAAATTGTTGTAAATTAGATTAGATTATGAGATTCCTCATTCTTTTTATCTTGTGACAGAGATTCAGCATCAGAATATAAAGTATAATCTCTATTTCTGACAGCAAAATTTACCCAGAAAGGCAAAGATATTCACACAAGTGTACACACACACACACACACACACAGCCATACTCACACACACAAAATGATTGGATATAGCATCCTCTACATTTTCTGATTGAGGAAGGAGTTGTGTCTTCGTATGTATTTCAGTTATACCTTAGTATCCTCAAGGTAAACAGCATAATTCTCTTTAAATTAGTCTGCATCTGATAAGGAAACAAAGCTAAATAATAATTTAAATAAGACACATATCATATAAATAGTTATTCATCTCTGCTAGGAGAATAGCTGTTACATTGTGATGACAAATTGGAAGAGTAAGGCTGGTGGTGAGCTTTTTGGTGGGGACTGTTGAAAGTGAGGACACTTTACCCCCATTGCTCCATTTGGACCTTTCTTGGTGATGCTATGTTTGCAGAACTCTTGGTACTGGAATAATCATCTAATCTTCCCAAGCAATGTTTCTCTATAGTTGACAAGTTAGACTAGACCTCAGTGGAACTAAGTGAGCCAACATGAGGACAGACAGGTAGACAGAACAGGAGCATTACAGCAGGCACAAGACCTGGGGTGTTCAGGTCAGGAGAACAGCTGGAAACTGATCACCAGACCTGGGCAAAGATTGCCAGTTTCTAAGATTACTGTGCCCCAGATGGAAAAGTGCTAGATGTCCAAACATACACTCAACAAAACACTCTTAAAACAGCAGCAAGCTGAAGCAAGCAGAACACCCAGAAATGGAAAGGAAAGCTTTGCCCCTGGAGGCCCTCTACTGACAAGACTTCACATTGTGTTTATCGTGAAGAAAACAACAACACCCAGTTTATTATGACTAGGCAGGCACTGGAGAGTGAATTCAAATTTGAGAGCCAGTAAGTCCATTCCTAGGAAGTGGATTTCCATATTTCATATGTAGACATGCCGTCTCAAAAGTGCCCCAAGACTTAATAACTTACTGATTTCCATGACATCTCATGATCCATGAAAATAGCTCTTTCCCTGGGTATCACCAGGCTGTTCACACAGTGGTTAAGAACTTCACAGTGGCCTGTGAAGCTGAGCTTCCTCACGCTGAATCTTGGCTCCTCTACTTCCAGTAATGTGGCTGTAGGAAAATTGTTTCTCCTCTTAAAGTATGTCATCGAAATGTGGCAACAGCCGTCCATTTCCTTGGGAGGACCAAATGCTGGAATATATAATAGAGCTTAGAATGAGGATAACTTGGGATCAGAGCTTAATAAATATTTGCCTTGAAAAGTATTATTGATTGAGGAACAGTTTGATAGAGCTTTTGTACCCTTGGAAAGAAACAACTGAGGTCTGTGAGCAGGTTTGTTAATTCAGTTACTCATGGGGTCAGGTCTTATCATATCTTGTCTTACAACCAACAGAGATTGTATTGACATGGCTCTGTGTTTGCATTTCAGATTACTAAGTGATTATTATATCCATTCAAAATGCTCATCTTGTTTATTTCCTATTGACTCTTCTACGTCTCCATCCACTGATTAACCTGCAGAATCAGCTTATTCCTCAGGTTATACACTGACACATTGCAGCCTACTCTATAAACAGAAGGACGTTTTGTTAGGGATCAAAAAATGATGCTCAGTTTTGAAGTTATAAATCTGAATGTCCTCATTTCCTGAGAGATTTTTCCTACTTCATTTATTTTAAACCTAATTTATGCAATGAGATTGCCAGGAACATATGCCAGTAAGTCTTAAATGCTAAATTGAGAATCAGTGGGTTTCCCACTATGACCTTTGGGTACAGCTCTAGTCTTCTAAATGTTCATATAAGCACTTCTATAAACAATATTTAGCTAGGTGGACAACAACGTTAATACAGACACTTCTCATCTCTAGTTTCTTCTTCATGGTTATTCCTTGTTCTTGATGTGATATGAAGATATTTATTTCAGTATTTTCCAAAAATCTGGTAAGGCCAAAAGTCTTTTTGTACAAACTCAAAGGAGTAAGAGTTATTCTAAAACAGGCTTCAGGCATGCTCAAAGACAACACAGCAGAAAGAAACAAATGGAACTTCAGGGTATACGGACACAGCCTTATGCACATTTTTTAGATCATGGAAATAGTGACATATAGTATACCAATTTTCATATTCTGCTATACTGATCATGACCCTGAAGATATAAGCTCTGTCTTCCTCATTCTATAAATAACACAATGCATAGAACGGGTTTAGCACATGCATGATGTATGCAGTCAATGTGTTAAACAAATAGGTGGCTAAACTTTGCAAAGTTGGAGCTTGCATGGTTCCTTCTCCTTAGTCCCTTTTCAGGAAGCACAATCCACCCAGCTACACAATACTGAGAGGGAATCTTTTCCAATCTCTGTTATACCACAAAATATTTCTACCAAAGATGACTGACTCAAAAGATTTACTTTCATGTCAACTGTTACAGGTTAGAAAGCCTCAAATATTCAAGTAGTGACTAGACAATCATTTATCTCTTCTCAGGGTACCAAATGACAAAAGCTTCCAAAGCCAAAGCATGAGTCTGTTGATTCTCCACCCAAGGGGTCCTCAGGAGAGTTCATACATAAATGTTTGAAGATGCTAATCCTGCTTGCATTAGAGAAAACATCATAACAAAGAGACATCAATGAATGATTGAGAAAATGCAAATACTCAAAAAGAGTCAGGCTAATCATGATCTATGGTACGAAGTACCAAATATAGGATTTCAAGAAAATACACTGTTCAATTTTCTAAACAGAGTAAGGGACCAGTAGAAGCAAGATTCATAGTATCTGAAGAGAAAGCACATTAGATAGATAAATCAAAGCAAAATATAGGAGAATTATTATGAGTAGCAAAGAAAGATTTAAAAAAATCTGATTTTGTTATGGCAGGTGACAGATGCTTCTGCATATTCACAGGTCAACCCCAGACAGGCCTACAGCTGAACAAAAAGAGGAACAATGTGTAAGAAGTATATAATAAAAATGCAACACCCACAAGGCAGGAGTTTTTGGAGAACAATTTATATATTCATTCACTCATTCATTTCACTGACAGTAATTATAGATGCCACACATTGCTACAAAAACCATGAAAAATAAGATAGCATTCTTACCATGAAAAAAGTAACTGCAGATTAAAACACAGATATAAGTAGAGAAATTCTCATGCAGTGCTATAAATGCAATAATGGAAGTAGAAATCCTTCTAGAAAACACGGAAGTGGAAATAAGTCCATGTGTCGTGGGGACACACAAAGCATCCCTTAAACACTGTAGACTGCCTTCATCTCTTGCTCAAGACTGTGGAAAAAGCATTCTTATTGTCTTATGCCAGATGGATGTCTATCCAATCCATTTCCTAAAGATTGATCTGTGCAAAATGGACATGTGATTATGTGGCAGGCTACTCTCTAAATACTTGCCCTGTTTATCATTTTATTCAAAATACAGAACATAACCAATCCAACAGCTTGTGAAACCTCCCTGCTTTTCCCTTTTGACACTCCAGTCTCACTTTGCTTTGCTCTTTAATGCCCACTTGATTCTATCCCTAAGCATTAGTTTGAGTAAGCTACCATGACAAATATTTAAGATCCAGGGCTCTTAAACAGGTATTTGTTTTCACAGTACTGGAAGTCAGATGCCCGAAGTATCAGCACATGTAGCCCCCTTTGACTGGCTTGCAGATGGTGCTTTGTGTCCATGTAGTCTTTACTGCATGTTAATCCCTAGAGTCTCTGACACTGTGCACATATTTAATGGACACCAGTCCAACCAAATGTTTGCAATCTCACTCTAGAAGCTCCGTATCCAAGTATTCACACGTCCCTGAAGCGTGGGAGAGGCTTAGACTCTCAGCATATGAGTTTGAGATGACACAGTGCACCCCATAGCAGTGTGTCCTTACAGTTGCTACAATCTTGACATGTCTCCTTAGTCTCACAGACACTATACATACTATTCATACTTCTTAGAAATTTTCCTCTTTAATCGAAGTAGATTAATATCAATTCACTCTTTAGGTATTGAGAAGGATTTCAATGAATATAAATATTTAATGAGTTACTCCATTATTGAAGTATTAAGATATCTTACTTCTGTGGATCTCTCCTATTATTATGACTTTAATTGCTTATTGTGGTCAAGTTAATCATTGTTTAATCATAAATGATGGATTTTATGATCCTAGGAATGATATTGTATGCTCAAATTCCATTCTTTATTCTTTTTAGAAATTTAAACTTTCTGCTTTGGTTACATTTGCTGCACACATTATGAATGTATTTGTTCTTGTATCCAATTGCAAACATTTTTCTTACATATGTTTCAATTTATTTTTTAATTAAGTGTCTTATTTTGTATTTTATAGTCTTATTTCAAATATGAATTAATGCCTTAGTTGTATCCATTCTTTTGCTCCTAGATTATATTTTATTTACTGAATCTAAAGTGCTTTTTCTCAAACCTCACATTATTCTCAAAACTTACTGTCTTCCTTTCTTCATTTTTCTATTATTATTTTGCCTCATCTGTAAGAACATACAAAAAATCTCACAATGTTAGATTATGTTAACAATAGATGATAAAATAGCCAGTATAAGACCTATGTTTTCCAGACAAACAGAAGGGAAATTCATAATAAAGATCAATAAATGTTAAAGTCAGAGAAGTTACCACAAAAGCCAGATCAATAACAGAAGGCACCAAATAAGGTAAAATCACTTAGCGCAAGGGGAACTTTGATACTTGAGATGATGCAATATAAACTATAAAATGAGTTCATAAAATGTCCAAATGTATGAGTTATCCTACAGGTATAAGTTAAATAAATACAGAATTGAATTACCTATTTGTATGCCATCCAAAATAAAATGCTTGAAATCAAAATAAACTGTTAAGGAGTTTACTTTAGAAGACTAGAAACACGTACAAGAGCAAAATCATTCTCAGAACAAACCTGTTAGAAAAGCATTAACATTGAAAAATTCCAAGGCAAAACCATTAATGCCTTTGATTAGGGATTAGATATTATTAGAAGTACATTCATCAAGAAGAAAACTTTGTAAAGTTTAATGGTTTCTACAATGCAGAAATTATAAATGGAAATTATAAGAGTGAAGTATAAATTAAGAAAAATGTTAATGATAGGAAAATAGTTTATTTTTGTTGCACAATCTGGATCCTATACATAAGCAGCTATAATAATGGACTGAAGTTGAGGTTCAGAGTGTTATTTCACTCCACATAGCTGCTTGCTAAAGCAACATTAGTATAAATCAAAAGGAAACAGCAGATGCAGTCTCAAAAATGCATATTTTATAATGTCTACCAATTTTCAAAATGAACTAAAGTACCCCCACAACATACAGACAGAAAATTTATAGGAAAGAGTTCATTGATTTGAACAAGATTTGTGGCTACTTAAACTCATGTCGAGGTATGGAACATTTGAGATATGATTTGGTCATTGAGGGTGAATTTCACCCATCTGGGTGCTTTCTCTAATTCTCATGCAATCAGGCTGGTTACTGCAAAAGAAAATTGTAACAATGTTCACTTCATTGTCTCCCTTTTCCCTGTGCAGCAGCTTGGTGCATTTGCCTGGGTACTCCCACCACCTACTGCAATCGCCTTGGACTTTGAGTTAACCTCTTTTCTTCATTAATTAGCCAGTTTCAGATACCTAGTTAAGTCAGACAGACAGACAGACAGAAGACAGGTAGACAGTCAGGCAGACAGACACCAAAGTATTAAAAGCAAATAACCATCAAGGTACCTATATTTTAGAAATGTCATATAAGCATCTTAAAGGAGAAAAAAACGATATGTTGATTATTTGTCAACAAACAAAATAAATTTTAAATTTGACAGCATGTTGAAAAAGAGAAACTGCAATTAGGAACCCCAAAAATAGATAGGGAAAATGACACTGGCCTACAAGTAGTTAAGAGTGGCAGAAGAAAGACTCGGGGAATGTAAAGGTATTTGAAAATAGAGACAACATGCTGGAAAACAACTAAAGTTCATTATTTAAATTTAAGAAACTGTCAAACAATAAAAAAAATCAGGAATAAAGAAAACCGCAGAAAGCTGAAGGAACTACAAGACTGTCACCCATGATTGATGACCCAGAAGTAGAAAAGACCGAAGCAGGGAGACATACATGAAAGGAAACTAAAATCTCGTCTAATTTGTTAAGAAATATAAACTCACAGAATCAATAAGTTCAGTAAACTTACTATGGAAATATTAAATTTGTGCACAACCAAATAGTACATTTGAGTTAGGGGAATCACATTGCAGAGACATTTGGCCTTTCTTCAGAATAAAATGGTGACCAGAAGGTACCATAGGAACATACTTAAAGTGCCCTCCAAAACTGCATGTTAGTCAGTATTTTCCATTAAACAGACCCTTCCAAAATGAAGGTCAATCTAAAACAGTTTCAAATACATAAAAACTGATCTTCTTGTCAAGAAAACTGCTGCATGAAAAATAATAAAGTATTTTCTACAGGCTTAATGATAATGGTGCCAGATGGGAACCTAGATCAATAGAAAAGAAACGAAGAAAACGAACATAAAATTTGATGTAAATATGACAGCAGATCTTTCTAATTTCTTTAATGTATGGAAACTGATGCAAAATTATATTATCTTGTATGAAATACTAGATAGCTATAATAAAGAAAATATTGGGTTGGTGATATAAACATGTAAGCTTTTCCTCTCCTCCCCTTCCTCTCTCTCTTTCACATATGCACTTATACTTTCTATCATAGAAATATGCATAGATAGATATATATAGATAGATACATACATACATACATGCTTGATACATAGATACATACATGCATACATACATACACACATGCATACATACATACATAGATGGACAGACAGACAGATGATAGATAAATAGACAGACAGACAGACAGACAGACAGATAGACCTATATTACAAAAAGGAAAAAAAAGTATGCCCCATTGATATTTTTCTTTTTCTTTTTTTTCTTTTTTTCTTTTTCTTTCTTTTTTTTTTTTTCATTAACTCTCCTGGACCTGTCTCTCTGATTCAGAACTCTCTCCCAGCTAACCTCTGCACTACATAAGGATGGTGTGATTCTCTACGGTATGGTGACCTAGGTTCCTTTAGATGTATACCCAGAAGTAGTATGGTAGAATCATATGGAAGTCCTACGTTTAGATATTTTAAGGAATAGCAGATGTAGTACATGCACTAGTTTATATTCCCTCCAGCAGTATATAGTTTACTTTTTTCTATATGTTAATTAGTATTATTTGTCATCTTTTATTATTGATAGCCACGCTTAACAAAGTAAGTTGGACTTTCAGTGTAGTTTAAATTTTAATTTTTCTGATGGCTTGAAATGACAAAAAATCATATTCATTTCTTCTTTTGAGAATATAATGTTTAATATTTTTATTTGTGAGATACTTTAGTTTCTTGATGGTGAGTTCTTTAAGTTCATGATAGATCTGGGTATTCATCTGCTCTCAGAACTGTAGTTAGTAAACATTTTCTCCCATTCTGTATCCTGACTGAATCTCTGAGTTCGTGAAAGTTAATGTCGCACTTGGGCATCTGTTTTTGGTTCATCTTTGTTGGTGACTGCATATTGCACTTCCTCAGTTTCGTTTGCCATCCTGGACATTATTTGCTTTGTTTGCTGTAGTCTATTGGTGATGCTTCAATTGTCCGAGTTTGTTTTGCAATTAATTGAATTTTTATAAAATATTTGTTTTCATTGTCTATTTCATTGCTAAATTTCTAATATTTGTAGGTGACTGTCTTTTAAATGGCTTTCTTTTCTGCATTTTTAATTGATTCTATACTGTTTTGCCTGTGTATTTCCTGTTTGGAAACATTTGTTGTTTTAGGAGTAAACTATTAAACTGTTTGCCCAGCAATTCAACAACTCAGTCTCTTTGGATTTGGTAATTGAAGTCTGAGGATTGTTTTTTTTTTTTTTAAAGGTGTCATGATAAATTGCTTTATCATGTTCTGTGTTGTAATTTGTTCAATTGATGATTTGGATATCTCTTTTAGTTTTAGTTGGGAATATCAGTGAATTGCCTACTTTTGAAGGCTCCTCGGTACCACTTAGAGGAAAAAAAGAAACTAACAGAAAGCACACCAAACAGATTAAGGCATTCCAATACACTGTCAATTACCATAGAAGAGACAATGGAGAGAATAAACATTCTAAAATGTAAATAATAATTTTGTATTATAGGAAGATATGGAATCAATAAAAGAAAGGAAGAGGAAAATGAATGGAAAAAAAGAAGAAAGAAACAAGGCTGAATAAAAGAAATAAGAGAAAAAATATCTCATAAAGAAATGAGCGCTCCGGGCAGTAGTGGCTCATGCCTTTAATCCCAGCACTTGGGAGGCAGAGGCAAGTGGATCTCTGAGTTCAAAGCCAGCCTGGTCTACAAAGTGAGTTACAGGACAGCCAGGGCTACAGAGAAGCCCTGTCTCAAAAAAAAACAAAAAAACAAAAACAAAAAAAAAACAAACAAAAAAAAGAAGAAAGAAAGAAAGAAAGAAAGAAAGAAAGAAAGAAAGAAAGAAAGAAAGAAAGAAAAAGAAAGAAATGAGTGGGTCATAAAAGAAAACCTTGAGCCTGTGCCCTGAGCAGGCATTGTCTCTGCACCCAGTCCCACAACACCAAGAGGAAGCTCAACTCCCAGGTTCTCTAACATGCCCAGGACCAGAGGTAAGGAGGCCACAACATCAGCCTCAATACCCAGAGTAACTGAGTCCCCCAGGATCCAGGGACGTAGGAAGCTCTGCATAGCCAGTGGCTCCGGTTTCTTCAGGTCTAAACCCCGTGCCTTGAGCAGACCTTGTACATTGTGGCTGCACCCAGTCCCACAACACCCAAGAGAAAGCTTGACTCCCATGTGCTCTAACACGCCCAGGATCTCAGGTACTCTAACATGTCCAAGATCACAGGAGAGATCACAACATTGACCCCAAAACCCAGAGTAAGTGAGTACCCCAGGATCCAGGGACACAGGAACCCCCTCCCAGACAGTGGCATGTATTCATTCAAGTCTGAACCCACACCTGGAGCAGACCTGGGGTTCTGGCTCTGCACCCACTCTTAAAACACGCAGAGGAAGTCCAACTCCCAGGTGCTCAGAAATGCCCAGATTCACAGGATCACAGAGGAATCTCCACTCCCAGGAGATCGGACACACCCAGGAACAATGGAGCTCTGACACACTCAAGATCACAACTGAGGCCACAACATCTTTCCCAACACCCAGCATAACTGGGACCACCACAGGAACCAGGGAAACACAAACCTCCACTCAGCCAGAGGCACAGGTTTCTTCCAGGTTGCACAGGGCTGCCCAATCTCTCCCAACCTATTCAATAAAGTACTCAAAGTCCTAACCAGAGAAATTAGACAACAAAAGGAGGTCAACAAGATACAAACTGGAAAGGAAGAAGTCAAAATATCACTATTTGTAGATGATAAGATAATATACTTAAGTGAATCCAAAAAATCCCATCAGGGAACACTTAAACCTGAAAAACAACTTCAGCAAAGTGGCTGGATTTAAAATTAACTCAAACAAAGTAGCCTTCCTCCACTCAAACTATAAATAGGCTGAGAAAGAAATTAGGGAAATGACACCCTTCACAATAGCCACAAATAACATAAAATACCTGTGTGACTCTAACCAAGCAAGTGAAAAATCTGTACAAGAATGCCAAGCCTCTGAAGAAAGAAACCAAAGAACACCTCAGAAGATATAAAGATCTCCCATGCTCATGGATTGGCTGGATTAATATAGTAAAAATGGCCATCTTGCCAAAAGCAATCTACAAGTTCATTGCAATCCCCATCAAAATTTCAACTCAATTCTTCATAATTAGAAAGAGCCATTTGCAAATTCATTTGAAATAACAAAAGAAAAATCCAGGATAGCAAAAACTATTCTCAACAATAAAAGAACTTCTGGGGAATCACCAACTCTGACCTCAAGCTGTACTACAAAGCAATAGTGATAGAAATCTCTATGGTATTGGTACAGAAACAGGAAGGTAGATCAATGAAATAGAATTGAAGACCCAGAAATGAACCCACACACCTGTAGTCACTTGATCTTTGACAAAGGAGCTAAAATGATTCAGTGGAATAGACAGCATTTTCAACATATGGTGCTGGTTCAACTGGTGGTCTGCATGTAGAAGAATGCACATCAATCCAATCTTATCTCCTTGTATAAAGCTCAAGTCCAAGTGGCTGAAGGACCTCCACATAAAACCAAATACACTGAAACTAATAGAGGAGAAAGTGGGGAAGAGCTTTGAACACATGGGCACAGGGGAAATTTTCCTGAACAGAACATCAATGGCTTATGCTCTAAGATCAAAAATAGAAAAAAAAATGGGACTTCATAAAACTGCAAAGCTCCTTAGTGTAGGGGAATACCAGGACAGAGAAGCGGGAGGGGGTTGACTGGGGAACAGGGGAAGGGAAAAGGGCTTATGGGACTTTCAGGGAGGGGGAACCAGGAAAGGGGAAATCATGGGAATGTAAATAAAAAATATAGAAAATAAAAAAAATAAAATAAAATAAACCTTCAAAGCCTCTGTAAGGCAAAGGACCCTGTCAATAGGACAAAATGGCAACCAACAGATTGGGAAAAGATCTTTACCAATCCTTTATCCGATAGAATTCTTTGTATCCCAGGGTTGTTTTGATTTGCATTTCCCTAATGACTAAGGATGATGAACATCTCTTTAGGTGCTTCTCAGCCATTAGATATTCTTCAGGTGAGAACTCTTTGTGGAGCTCTGTACCCCATTTTTTAATAGGGTTACTTGCCTCTCTGGAGTTTAACTTCTTGAGTTCTTTGTATATCTTGGATATTAGCCCTCTGTCGGATGTAAGGTTGGTAAAGATCATTTCCCAGTTAGTTGGTTGCCGCTTTGTCTTTTTGACGGTGTCTTTTGCCTTGCAAAAACTTTGTAATTTAATGAGGTCCCATTTGTCTATTCTTGATCTTAGAGTATAAGCTATTGGAGTTCTGTTCAGGAAATTCTCCCCTGTGCCCATATGTTCAAGGTTCTTCCCTAGTTTCCCTTCTATTAGTTTCAGTGTGTCTGGTTTTATGTGGAGATCTTTGATCCACTTAGAATTGAGCTTAGTGCAAGGAGATAAGGATGGGTCAATTTGCATTCTTCTGCATGTTGACCTCCAGCTGAGCCAGCACCATTTGTTGAAAAGGCTATCTTTTTTCCACTGGATGGTTTTAGCTCCTTTGTCAAAGATCAAGTGACCATAGGAGTGTGGATTCATTTCTGGGTCTTCAATTCTGTTCCATTGATCTACATGTCTGTTACTGTACCAATACCATGCAGTTTTTAACACTATTGCTCTGTAGTACAGCTTGAGGTCCGGGATACTGATTCCCCCAGAGGTTCTTTTACTCTTGAGAATAGTTTTAGCTATTCTGGGTTTTCTGTTATTCCAGATGAATTTTTGAATTGCTCTTTCTAACTCTATGAAGAATTGAGTTCACCCCAGTCAGGATGGCTAAGATCAAAAACACAGGAGACAGCAGTTGTTGGCGAGGATGTGGAGAAAGAGGAACACTCCTCCACTGCTGGTGGAATTGCAGGCTGGTACAACCACTCTGGAAAGCAGTCTGGCGGCTCCTCAGAAAACTGGGCATGACACTTCCGGAGGATCCGGCTATACCACTCCTGGGCATATACCCAGAGACTTTACCTGCATGCAATAAGGACACATGCTCCACTATATTCATAGCAGCCTTATTTATAATAGCCAGAAGCTGGAAAGAACCCAGATGTCCCTCAACGGAGGAATGGATTCAGAAGATGTGGTATATTTACACAATGGAATACTACTCTGCAATTAAAAACAATGAATTCACGAAATTCCTAGGCAAATGGTCAGAACTTGAAAATATCATCCTTAGTGAGGTAACCCAATCACAAAAGATCACACATGGTATGAAGTCACTGATAAGGGGATATTGACCCAGAATCTCAGAATACCCTAGACACAATCAGCATATCAATAGATTTCTAAAAAGATGGAAGGAGAGACCCCTGGTCCTGGAAAGACTGGATGTAGGGGAACGCCAGGACAGAGTAATGAGAGGGGGTTGAACGGAGAAAAGAGGGAGGGAAGGGGGCTTATGGGACTTTCGGGGAGGGAGGAAACGGGAAAGGGGAAGTGATTTGGAATGTAAATTAAAAAAATAAAATAAAATTAAATTAAAAAAAAAAAAGAATTCTTTGTATCCAATATATACAAAGAACTCAAGAAGTTAGACTCCAGAGAGCCAAATAACCCTATTAAAAATGGGGACAGAGCTAAACAAAGAATTCTTAACTGAGGAATATGGAATGATCAAGAAGTACCTAAAGAAATGTTCAATATCCTTAGTCATCAGGGAAATGCAAATCAAAACAACCCTGAGATTCTAAGTCACACCAGTCAGAATGGCTAAGATCAAAAACTCAGGTGACAGCAGATGCTAGCAAGGATGTGGAGGAAGAGGAACACTCCTCCATTGTTGGTGGGATTGCAAGCTGGTAAAACCACTCTAGAAATCAGTCTGGTAATTTCTCAGATATTGGACATAGTATTACTTGAGGACCCTGCTATACTACTGCTGGGCATATACTCAAAAGGTGCTCCAACATATAACAAGGACACATGCTCCACTATGTTCGTAGCAGCTTTATTTATAGTAGTCAGAAGCTGGAAACAACCCAGATGTCCTTCAACAGAGGAATAGATACAGAAAATGTGGTACATTTACACAATGGAGTACTACTCAGCTATTAAAAGCAATGACTTCATGAAATTTGTAGGCAAGTGGATGGAACTAGAAATGTCATCCTGAGTGAGGTAACCCAATCACAAAAGAAAACACATGGTATGTGCTCACTGATAAGAGGATATTAGCCCAGAAGCTCGGAATACCCAAGACACAATTCACAGACACATGAAGCTCAAGAAGAAGGAAGAGCAAAGTGTGGGTGCTTCAGTCCTTCTTAGAAGGGAGAACAAAATACAGGAAGAAATACAGAGACAATATGTGAAGTGGAAACTGAAGGAAAAGTCATCCAGAGACTGCCCCACCTGGGGATATATCCCATATACAGTTATAAAACTCAGACACTATTGTGGATGACCAGAAGTGCTTGCTGACAGGAGCCTGATATAGCTGTCTCCTGAGGGACTCTGCCAGAGCCTGACAAGTACATAGGTAGATGCTCGCAGTCAACCATTGGACTGAGCATGGGGTCCCCAATGGAGGAGTTAGAAAAAGGACTGAATAACAATATCAACCAACCAGAGCTCCCAGGGTCTAAATCACCAACCAAGGAGTACATACAGTGTACATGGAACCCATGGCTCTAGCCACATATGTAGCAGAGGATTGCCTTGTAGGACAACAATGGGAAGAGAGGCCTTTGGTTCTGTGAAGGCTCAATGCTCCAGTATAGGGGAATTCCAGGTCAGGAGGCAGAAGTGGGTGGGAGGGTGGGAGGGTGGGTGGGTGGGTGGGGTAACACCCTCATAGAAGCAGGGAAATGGGGGATAGGATAACGTGTTTCCAGTATGGGGGAGAACCAGGAAAGGAGATAACATTTGAAATGTAAATCAAGACAATATCCAATATAAAAAGAAAACCTTATTATACATAATAAAAATATATAGGTGAGATAAATATAACTGGAAAAAATGAAACAACGTTATTTTTTCTTAAAGAAATAAGATTTTACTCTTAAGGTACACACAAGAGAGAGAGAGAGAGAGAGAGAGAGAGAGAGAGAGAGAGAGAGGGAAATATCCTATTATAGAGTGGCTTTTTCTGCATCTTCTGGGTAGAAGAACTAAGTTAGATGAAGTTGTGTTCTCCTGTTTCCCTACTACTTGAGTTGTTGGTGAACTACAAGGGTTGGGTGTAAGTGTTCCACCAGAGCTGTCATTCCTTCATGAGATTCCTGTCTTTGGTTACTAGCCAATCTATTGGTCATGCTACAATACCACTCAATATGAATGAACTTGGAGCTGGGTGTCTCCAGATTCTGGAGGAACCTGTCTGCGGAAATCTGCTGGAATATGAAATCACTGAGATCTGTTTAGGACAGCATCGGTATCTTCATAAGACCCATTCAGCACTAAAGCTTCTTTGGAGGAGAGATGCCACAGAAGACAACTCTAGTAGAGCTTTATAATTCTCAGTTGGTAAGCAGTAGATCTCATGATGGATAGATAGGTGGGTCTAGAGGCTGAGAAATCTACTGACCTCTAGTTCATGGTTATCAGACTTAAACTTAGGTGATGGGTATATTCCCTAGACACAGAGGTGTGCCTACTGACCTACTACTTCTTGATTCCTGATTGACCCTGCTGATACCTGATCTTTTTGAAGTGTATGTATCTGTTCCTCCTCTTCTCATGATTTCCTCCTATAGCTATTTCCCAGTCTTGGATCTGGCAGCTTTTTTTTTTTTTTTACTATGTTAAACTGAATGCATTTATTTTTGTTCAAGTATAATGTGGATTTCAACCTTATACCTCTGTAATATAGTATGAAGTAAAAAATGAGACCTTATAACTTTGTTGTCTTCTTCAACATTTAGCTCATTATTAGACTCCTTTATAGTTTCATACACACTTTAATTATCACCAGAAAACTTGTCCATGACACATGCTAGTCCTAGCTTCTGTGGATATCTGGAATGCTCTATGTAAAAGTGTATATGAATTATAGTTTCACTAATTGATAGAAATTCTTTAGATTTTATTCTTCTATTAATTCCATAAATTAGGGAATTCCATTATTTTTCAGATACTGTGCCAATCTTGACTGAATAAAACAGATTCTATGTCTGTATCTTCATTTTCCTTTACTATAGCTTTCATTACCAGTAGTTGCAAATTTCTTTGTTTTCTCACAATTTTTTTTATTTGCTTTATTTTTGTAATAATGCAGAATTTAATATTTATACTGAAGAGTGTTAAAAAGTTTTCTGTTTTATGGATATTAATGATTTTAAACAATGCATTGAAATATTTAAGTACCTAGAGCAATCTAAACGAAGATTGTTATCCTCAATTATTAGAAAAAAAGTTTAGAAGGAACACTGAGCATTGTGAATGGTAAAAGTCAAAGTAAAAACAGTCTAATAACCTCAAATTAGATACTGTCATATGTTTCAAGTTTATGTATGGTTTTGTCAATCTTGACTATTGATATACTAAAATAATTGAGAAAGTTAATAACAATCTATAAAGGAACATAACTGGAAGAGAAATTGTAAAGTTCAGTGTTTCCTGTTGAAATCTCCATGGTCATTGTCAGTGCCACAGATTTAAAATCAGTATCCTATCATACAAACTCACTTTGCATTGACTGATTCATAGAGGACCCCTGCTTTTACAGACATGTGACAAAGAGACTTCAGAGACTTGGAGAAGTCCAAGTGCCAAAATGCATAATAGAATGGCTGTCGGAGAGAATCTGTGGGCTTTTGATATGCCAAAAGGCTGTGGAGTTTCTACTAAGTAATGGATTCATATACATCAGATACATTTGTATTTTGCAAGAGTGTTTTCTTTTATATGCACTTGGCAAAAGAAAAGTATAGCCTCTTAAAATATGAAGAAATAGTTCAATGCAGAATGCCTGCACAGAGGTGATTTACTGTCTATCACCACTTCTGTTGTGACTGTTAGTTGCAACTTCTGATGGTTTGACCTGTGAAGAGTCAAGCTAAGCTGTTGGATAAGGAGGTGTTGTGAGCATGTGGTAGGTGTGACATACACATGTAACCTGGTTTCTTCCTTTTTCTTTTTCTTTTTCTTAGATAATTCTTAATTTACATTTCAAATGTTATTCTCTTTCCTCATTTTCCCTCTGAAAACCCTCTATCTCATCCCTCCTCCCCCTGCTCACCAACCCACCCACTCCTGCTTCCCGGTCCTAGCATTCCCTTACACTGGGGCAATGAGCCTTCACAGGACCAGGGCCTCTCCTCTCATTGATGTCCAACAAGGCCATCTTCTGCTACATATGACGCGGAGCCGTGTGTCCCTCCATGTGTACTCTTTGGTTGGTGGTTTGGTCTCTGAGAACTCTGGGGGTACTGGTTGTTTTACATTTACACAATGGAGTACTGCTCCTCTATTAAAAAATAATAAACTAATGAAATTCTTAGGCAAATGGAAGGAATTAGAAGATATTATCCTGAGTGAGGCAACCCCATCACAAAAGAATACACATGGTATGCACTCACTGATGTGGATATTAGCCCAAAAGCTCTGAATACCCAAGGTAACATGGTTTCTTAACAAACATCAACATATTAACTTTAGTGACTATCAAGGTAAGCCTCAGAACTATTAATTTTGAAAAAAAAATAGTGGTTTTGATCTGAATATTTAGAAAGAAATAATATGAAATTCATGTTCCCTATAATTTAGAAAGTAGGCTAAATAAGAATATGACTCTAAAAATATATGACTATATCTTCTAGACCCAACTCTACACCTGGCATGTATTCTGTGCTGAATAAATATTTATTCTGCTTAGCAGTAATGGATGATTTATAGAAACTTAATCCATGAATATTACATATAATGTCACCTCATGAAAAACAATTTTTTGAATTTCCACATCTAAACTACAGGGACTTACTTAGCCATATACTACCTGTGCTGTAAATCAGTTTAACTCTTCCTTTCTGCACTGATGTTGTCCTTCTTTTTTGTCTAGGTATGCTCCATCCCATTTGTTGCTAATTTTCTTCTTTATTTTCTTAATCTGATTAATATATTTCCATCTTTATCAAGTCTAATAGATAGCTGATCTAATTTGGAGCTTATAAATTATACATTTGTATATGAATTGATTATAGCACATAACTCTAATAGCCTGACAATCTTTTCAGAGATTAGAAATGCTGCTGAGTTCCCTTTTCTATGGATGATTAATTTTCAGTGGTTATCAACTCTCAAACTGAAAATTAAGCAATACATATTTGCTTTGTGGATGACCAGTTTTATTAAAGTAGTTGAGTTGATGCAATTAATTATCAATACTCTATAAAAAGGAGCCAAAATTAAAATGTCTTAAAAGAAGGAGGCAGGTTTTCATTGCCAATAGTAAAATTCTGTTACTGTTCTAAGGACAGTGTATGAGTGTATGATTTTTTGCAGTAATCCATATATCACATATACAACATCACTACAGTCCTTGGGTTTTTCTCCTTTGAAAGAAAACTGACTAATAGACAAACTATTTTAAGGTGAATTCCTCCAGATGTTGCATTTGATGACATAGATACCCTTCTATCCATATTGGTATTCAGAGTCTGCTATCAACTGTAGCTTACTCTGTACTGAATTAAAAAAAATTATCTATTAAACCAAAATATTTAGCTTTATTGGACTTTGGTTATGAATAAAATAATTCAGTTAGTGCTCTCACAACTAAATGTAGTTAAGTGGCTACTTGGCCCCTCAGTCTAAGTTTTTGGAATTCCAGAAATGGCATTTGGTGACAGTCTTACTCTGAAGGAAGACACTATTCCACAGGATGGATGCTATTCTGGTGTTTTTCAGGATGGTAGAGTAATTGTCCCAGAACGGTCCTCCTTAGCAGACTTTCTTTGCACTATGGAACCTATTTTGTCATAATGATAAAATCATTACGCAGAGTTGTGAGTAAGATTTGTTATGTTGTGTTATGTTTTTGATGGGTGTGGGGGGTCATAGTATTGATAATTGAATTTGAAGTGATTTTCCACAAAGAATACCTTTATCATTTCCATAAGTTCTTAATGCAAAGAATGACTTGAAATATCATTAATATATGTGCTAGATATCCCATATATTTAATACAATAGAATCTGATACAAAGCTAGGTAAATAAATTTTGAAGTATGGCTTTTGGAATCATCACTATAGTCTTAATAAATCATGCTAGAAAATACTACCAAATGTTTTTTTCCATTAATACAATATCCAAACTATAAAATATAAGTATAATAAATAGAATAATTGACTAGGGATATTTGTGATTCTCTCAAGTCCATAGGTTTACTATTCAGAATGGAGTTTCCCTTAATCAACATGCTGGCATCTGACCTTCACATATGCATGATGTCTTAGTCACTTACTTTGACATGTCTAAATTCTGAAAGGAGAAAACCTCCCATATCTTTGTTTAGATGAAGGAAACAAGTTCCACATTCTAAGAGGCAGTAGAGAGGATGTGTACACAGAAAACCAGAAAGGCTGGAGTTCAGTGAAAGGGGAAAAGTGTGTGTTTTTTACTCTTTCATGGCACTATCTGAAAATCAATTTAACACAATAGGAGTATTTGAATTACATTATCACATAAATATATAAGTGATCCAATATCAAAGTTAGAAACAGAAAATAAAAAACAAAAAAAAGTAGCTGTTTAAAGAGAAAATAGCAGACCTGAAATGGCCACAGATGGAAAAACTGAACACTTCTCCCTGGAGGATAAAGATGAGTTCTCAGATTTTACAGGGAGGAAGTTCCTATTTGCATAAATCATAAAGGAAGAATTCTACATATCAACAATGATGAATGTGAAATGTGGTTTGAGAGTAGAGGGGGTGGAGTGGGCGTTAGGAGGATCTGTCTTTTATTGTAAACTATTCACATAAGTAAAGATTCTGTGAGGCTAAGGCATGCATATATACACGTAGACACACTAAATACACTGTTTTTCCCACAAGGCACATATGGGAGTGGGCAGGCAGAGTGGATTCTGTCAATCATCCTTGGTGCCTTTGCAATTCTGAGAAGTGTTTGTCTCTCACTGTCCAGCCTCCAATACCACAGATGTCCCCAGACAACTTAACTTCTTAATAATTCTCTTTCTAGTGTACTCAAAAAAATACACCACAATTAGAATCATCCCTAAGGTCCATAAAGCACAAAATTTAGGAAAACTCAATATAAACTTTTGAGATTATTCATTTTGTATGAATGTACATTTTACTGGCCAATTATGATGCCTGGAAAAAAATCTACAAAACAAAGAATTATTGGCACAGAACTGCATGCCTTTCACTTCTTTACTTCAATTGAGACACAAATGCTATGTTTTTTCTTCTAAGTTTTTTTTTTACTTACATTCCAAATCATTTCCCCTTTCCCGTTTCCTCCCTCCCCGAAAGTTCCAAAAGCCCCCTTCCCTCCCTCTTTTCTCCATTCAACCCCCTCTCCTTTCTCTGTCCTGGCATTCCCCTACATCCAGTATTTCCAGGACCAGGGGTCTCTCTCTCCATCTTCTTAGAAATCTATTAATATGCGAATTGTATCTAGGGTATTCCAAGATTCTGGGTTAATATCCCCTTATCAGTGACTGCATACCATGTGTGTTCTTTTGGGATTGGGTTACCTCACTAAGGATGATATTTTCAAGTTCTGACCATTTGTCTAGGAATTTCGTGAATTCATTGTTTTTAATTGCAGAGTAGAATTCCACTGTGTAAATATACCACATCTTCTGAATCCATTCCTCCGTTGAGGGACATCTGGGTTCTTTCCAGCTTCTGGCTATTATAAATAAGGCTGCTATGAACATAGTGGAGCATGTGTCCTTATTGCATGCAGGTAAAGCCTCTGGGTATATGTCCAGGAGTGGTATAGCCGGGTCCTCCGGGAGTGTCATGCCCAGTTTTCTGAGGAACCTCCAGACTGCTTTCCAGAGTGGTTGTACCAGCTTGCAATTCCACTAGCAGTGGAACAGAATTGAAGATCCAGAAATGAATCCATACTCCTATGGTCACTTGATCTTTGACAAAGGAGCTAAAATCACCCAGTGGAAAAAAGATAGCCTTTTCACTGGGCATGACACTTCCGGAGGATCCGGCTATACCACTCCTGGGCATATACCCAGAGACTTTACCTGCATGCAATAAGGACACATGCTCCACTATATTCATAGCAGCCTTATTTATAATAGCCAGAAGCTGGAAAGAACCCAGATGTCCCTCAACGGAGGAATGGATTCAGAAGATGTGGTATATTTACACAATGGAATACTACTCTGCAATTAAAAACAATGAATTCACGAAATTCCTAGGCAAATGGTCAGAACTTGAAAATATCATCCTTAGTGAGGTAACCCAATCACAAAAGATCACACATGGTATGAAGTCACTGATAAGGGGATATTGACCCAGAATCTCAGAATACCCTAGACACAATCAGCATATCAATAGATTTCTAAAAAGATGGAAGGAGAGACCCCTGGTCCTGGAAAGACTGGATGTAGGGGAACGCCAGGACAGAGTAATGAGAGGGGGTTGAACGGAGAAAAGAGGGAGGGAAGGGGGCTTATGGGACTTTCGGGGAGGGAGGAAACGGGAAAGGGGAAGTGATTTGGAATGTAAATTAAAAAAATAAAATTAAATTAAATTAAAAAAAAAAAAGAAAAAAAAAAGTGCTTCCCACCACTCATTATCCGAGAGGTACAAATTAAAATCAAAATTAAATATTACCCTGTATATATTAGAATTCATTATTTTTAACAAGTTATTTTGAGAAGGGAACTCTTAACACAGTATACTGGTGAGCATATAAATCAGTATAGTGTATCCATTATGGAAAAAACATGTGTCTCTCCTCAAACAAGAAAACAAGACACCATACCCAATTAAATGAACAAACAAAACCAAGAACTACCATATGATCTAGTAGATCCAATGCTTAGTATAATTGAAAGAAATTGGAATCAGTGGTTTACTGAGATATTGTTATCTCCTGTGTTTATTGGAGACTACTCAAAATAACTGAGAAGTAGAATCAATTAAACATTTATGATGGATGGATAAAGAAAACATGATGTAAAGACAGACACATGTGTATTTCTTTTACTGGCTTAGCCTTAATAAAATCCTATTTAACTTAGAAAAAAGGAACACTTTATCATTTGTAGCCCCAGGATGTTAAGTGAAGTAAACCAGAAAAAAGAACAACTAACCAACAAAACAATACAAACAAAGAACCCATATGATTTCATGTTTAGACTCTGGAAAAAAATGAATTCATAGAAGTACAGAGACATTTATCTCCTCCACATTAATAATTACCTGTCAGATACTTATTTTCTATTTTCGTATAATCAGTCTTACTTTATTTCAACAAATGGTGCTGGCTCAACTGGAGGTCAACATGCAGAAGAATGCAAATTGACCCATTCTTATCTCCTTGCACTAAGCTCAATTCCAATTGGATCAAGGACCTCCACATAAAACCAGACACACTGAAACTAATAGAAAGGAAACTAGGGAAGAACCTTGAAGATATGGGCACAGGGGAGAATTTCCTGAATAGAACTCCAATAGCTTAGTGCTCTAAGATAAAGAATAGACAAATGGGACCTCATTAAATTACAAAGTTTTTGCAAGGCAAAAGATACTGTCAAAAAGACAAAGCGGCAACCAACTAACTGGGAAATGATCTTTACCAACCCTATATCCGACAGAGAGCTAATATCCAATATATACAAAGAACTCAAGAAGTTAAACTCCATATCTTTTCAATATAGTGCTTGAAGTTCTAGCTAGAGCAATTAGACAACAAAAAGAGGTCAAAGGGATACAAATTGGAAAGGGAGAAGTCAAACTATCACTATTTGCAGACGATATGATAGTATACTTAAGCGACCCAAAGAACTCCACCAAAGAAGTCCTACAGCTGATAAACGACTTCAGCAAAGTGGCCGGATATAAAATCAACTCAAGCAAGTCAGAAGCCTTCCTATACTCAAAGGATAAGCAGGCTGAGAAAGAAGTAAGAGAAATAATACCCTTCACGATAGCCACAAACCATATTAAGTATCTTGGCGTGACTCTAACCAAACAAGTGAAAGATCTGTATGCCAAGAACTTCAAGTCTCTGAAGAAAGAAATTGAAGAAGACCTCAGAAGATGGAAAACTCTGCCATGCTCATGGATTGGCAGGATTAATATAGTAAAAATGAGCATCTTACCAAAAGTAATACACAGATTCAATGCAATCCCCATCAAAATCCCAACTCAATTCTTCATAGAGTTAGAAAGAGCAATTCAAAAATTCATCTGGAATAACAGAAAACCCAGAATAGCTAAAAACTATTCTCAAGAGTAAAAGAACCTCTGGGGGAATCAGTATCCCGGACCTCAAACTGTACTACAGAGCAATAGTGTTAAAAACCGCATGGTATTGGTACAGTAACAGACATGTAGATCAATGGAACAGAATTGAAGACCCAGAAATGAATCCACACTCCTATGGTCACTTGATCTTTGACAAAGGAGCTAAAACCATCTAGTGGAAAAAAGATAGCCTTTTCTTTTTTTTTTTTTTTTTTTAATTTAATTTAATTTTATTTTTTTAATTTACATTCCAAATCACTTCCCCTTTCCCGTTTCCTCCCTCCCCGAAAGTCCCATAAGCCCCCTTCCCTCCCTCTTTTCTCCGTTCAACCCCCTCTCATTACTCTGTCCTGGCGTTCCCCTACATCCAGTCTTTCCAGGACCAGGGGTCTCTCCTTCCATCTTTTTAGAAATCTATTGATATGCTGATTGTGTCTAGGGTATTCTGAGATTCTGGGTCAATATCCCCTTATCAGTGACTTCATACCATGTGTGATCTTTTGTGATTGGGTTACCTCACTAAGGATGATATTTTCAAGTTCTGACCATTTGCCTAGGAATTTCGTGAATTCATTGTTTTTAATTGCAGAGTAGTATTCCATTGTGTAAATATACCACATCTTCTGAATCCATTCCTCCGTTGAGGGACATCTGGGTTCTTTCCAGCTTTTGGCTATTATAAATAAGGCTGCTATGAATATAGTGGAGCATGTGTCCTTATTGCATGCAGGTAAAGTCTCTGGGTATATGCCCAGGAGTGGTATAGCCGGATCCTCCGGAAGTGTCATGCCCAGTTTTCTGAGGAGCCGCCAGACTGCTTTCCAGAGTGGTTGTACCAGCCTGCAATTCCACCAGCAGTGGAGGAGTGTTCCTCTTTCTCCACATCCTCTGGCTCAGCTGGAGGTCAACATGCAGAAGAATGCAAATTGACCCATCCTTATCTCCTTGCACTAAGCTCAATTCTAAGTGGATCAAAGATCTCCACATAAAACCAGACACACTGAAACTAATAGAAGGGAAACTAGGGAAGAACCTTGAACATATGGGCACAGGGGAGAATTTCCTGAACAGAACTCCAATAGCTTATGCTCTAAGATCAAGAATAGACAAATGGGACCTCATTAAATTACAAAGTTTTTGCAAGGCAAAAGACACTGTCAAAAAGACAAAGCGGCAACCAACTAACTGGGAAATGATCTTTACCAACCTTACATCTGACAGAGGACTAATATCCAATATATACAAAGAACTCAAGAAGTTAAACTCCAGAGAGGCAAGTAACCCTATTAAAAATGGGGTACAGAGCTAAACAAAGAGTTCTCACCTGAAGAATATCTAATGGCTGAGAAGCACCTAAAGAGATGTTCATCATCCTTAGTCATTAGGGAAATGCAAATCAAAACAACCCTGAGATTCCATCTCACACCAGTCAGGATGGCTAAGATCAAAAACACAGGAGACAGCAGTTGTTGGCGAGGATGTGGAGAAAGAGGAACACTCCTCCACTGCTGGTGAGATTGTAAGCTGGTACAACCACTCTGGAAAGCAGTCTGGCGGTTCCTCAGAAAACTGGGCATGACACTCCCGGAGGATCCGGCTATACCACTCCTGGGCATATACCCAGAGGCTTTACCTGCATGCAATAAGGACACATGCTCCACTATGTTCATAGCAGCCTTATTTATAATAGCCAGAAGCTGGAAAGAACCCAGATGTCCCTCAACGGAGGAATGGATTCAGAAGATGTGGTCTATCTACACAATGGAATACTACTCTGCAATTAAAAACAATGAATTCACGAAATTCCTAGGCAAATGGTCAGATCTTGAAAATATCATCCTTAGTGAGGTAACCCAATCACAAAAGAACACACATGGTATGCAGTCACTGATAAGGGGATATTGACCCAGAATCTCGGAATACCCTAGACACAATCCGCATATCAATAGATTTCTAAGAAGATGGAAGGAGAGACCCCTGGTCCTGGAAAGACTGGATGTAGGGGAACGCCAGGACAGAGAAACGAGAGGGGGTTGAATGGAGAAAAGAGGGAGGGAAGGGGGCTTATGGGACTTTCGGGGAGGGAGGAAATGGGAAAGGGGAAATGATTTGGAATGTAAATTAAAAAAAATAAAATAAAAGAATTCTGTGGCCAAATAATTTTTCATTGTGCACATATTCCATGTTTAGTTTAAGTTAATTAGACAACTATTAACCTTTTGCTTGTGACTATCACAGATAATGCTGTCACCTATGCATATTATTGCTCAAACTTTTGTGAAGTAATTTTGTAATTTTTACTGAGTGCAGGCATCTGGAGACCAGGGCCATTTGATTCTCCTGAGCTAGAGCTACTAGATGCTTGGAAACGAACGTGTGTCTTCTGCAAGACCAGAACATTCTCCTAATGATGGAGGTATAACGCCAGCCCAAATAAATATATTTGTAATTATTTTGAGATGGGAGTCTCACTGTGCAACTATGACTGGCTTGAAGCTTCATATGTAGACTAGAATGTCCTTAGACTCACAGGATCTGTTATTGGGATTAAAATCATGTGCCACCACGACCAGCTTATGAAAAAAAAATGGGGTACAGAGCTACACAAAGAGTTCTCACCTGAAGAATATCTAATGGCTGAGAAGCACCTAAAGAGATGTTCATCATCCTTAGTCATTAGAGAAATGCAAATCAAAACAACCCTGAGATTCCATCTCACACCAGTCAGAATGGCTAAGATCAAAACCACAGGAGACAGCAGTTGTTGGCGAGGATGTGGAGAAAGAGGAACACAAATGTTATGTTAATCAAGGGTTTTTTTGTGTTTTATTATTATTTAGGTCATGAATAATCTTTTGCTCTTATTTTCAAAGAGAACCACTTTTCAATTAAAAACAGTTCATCCCACTGAAAGCTAACATATCTATTAAATGTTCACGCAATTCAGTGGGAAGTTTAGAGACTACCACAGACAAAGGCCTTTTTAGCAACAGGTGCAGTGTGAAAACCCTCTTCAAAGTTTTAACTGTGAGAAACCATTTTTCTTTCTTTTTTTTTATTCTTTTTTTTTTCACATAATAGAGTTTATTTAGTATTACCCTACAGAGGGAACTGTGCTCACCCCAAAAGTTATATATTTCCAAACAAAAGACCCAATGCCTGATATGGGATATCTGCCCTCAAGTTGGTCAGTGGTGTCTTGGCAACTCTCCAAACAACACCAACTATTGATTGCCATTAGTCTACATTTCCTATAGTAAATATATGGTAAAACCCTATACATGACAACATGGAGAAATCAAATTGGTACTGACGAGGAAGCTTTTTCCCTGCTTGAGAACATTCATAGTAACAGAAGGTGCTATTTTTAGGCTCCTGGGAGGAGAAAATTACCAACAGTCTTATCCATCTGTGGGCCCCCTGAGCTATGGTAATGGACAGCACATCAATGTATGCTCAATAATGCAATATTAGCATAAGTGTTATGGGTGTTGTTTTAGTTAGGGTTTCATCACTGTGAAGAGACACCATGACCACAGCAACTCTTATAAAGGACAGTATTTAATTGATGCTTGCTTACAGATTCAGTCCATTATCATTATGGCAGGCAGTATGGAAGTGACTAGGCAGTCATGGTGCTGGAGGAACTAAGAGTTCTACCTCTTGTTCCAATGTCTTCCAGGCAGCTAGGATGAAGTTCTTAAAGCCCACAACTACAATACTTGAACAAAGGCATACCTCCTGATAACTCCATTCCCTGAGCCAAGAATATTCTATCACATTTTGTTCCCTGGGTCCAAAAGGCTGGTTAAAACACACAAGTTTATGGGGCCATACCTAGACATAGCATAATTAAAAATAAATTTAGCCCGACTTCCAAAGTCCCCATAGTCTATAGAAGTCTCAATAATGTTAAAAGTTCAAAGTCTCTTCTGAGATTCATCCAATCACTTAATTGTAATCTCCAAAGACAGGAAACCAGCTAGGCAAACTTAAAACTCTGCAATTCCATGTCTGATGGTAAATCAGTCTTCTGATCTCAAACTCCTTTTTTATCTGTGTTGACTTCAACAAGCTTCTTTCTCTTAGGCTGGGAACCAATTTTCTTTAGACTACATAAGTGAATGAGGGATAAGAGTCATGAAATCCAGCCTCAGGTCATCAGTCTGTACCTGATGACTTTGATTTTTTTCTCTTGTCAGTTCTAGAAAAGAACGAGGAAAGATATATAAAAAGAGGCTTGAAACAATCCCATTGCCAGACATGTGAAGGAACTGAGACAGCATCCACCTAGCCAGCTAGCAATTTGGCTTACTGATTCAGGGATGCTGTTGGAAAATGTGAGGTTCTGGAATCAGAGACTACATACAACTAACAGCAAAGAAAATAGCTGGAAAGTATAAGGACTTTGGAGGCTAATTACCTATCACTCAGTCCTCACAGATTGACAAGAACAGGGCACAGTTTCACACACATTGTTGATCATGTCCAAAGACAGGAACCATGAATAGATAAAAGCTGAATATTTTATAATGATCAGTTGACATGCCTACCCTTTGCTTTTGAGTAAAGCATGTATCCACCTGCCAAGCCTTTTCAGTACACAAATATTCTTGCAAATATTGTCTACTACAACATGGAAACAGAATTTACAAGACACTCTCTTCTTTATGAAAACACACAAAGAAATTTCTTTTCTCCCATGATGCCTACCCCTCTTTTTACACATCAATCAGCCTGATGACTCTCACAGCATATGAAGTGAATCCTACCCATTGGAACTGCTCAGCTAATCAAGACTCTTCGGAAAAGATCCAAAAAAAAAAAAAGTCAGAAGAGGCAAATTTGCAATGTCATCATCCACAATAGCCATCCACATCCACAGCTTTGTGCCCATGACTACTTGGATGTGCATTAACAATACTATTCATAACGTGCCTGACTTTTAGGGAACATATTTATTTTTAGTACTAGGCTATTTCATACTACTTATTTTACAGTCAAAATAAGCATCTGGTATCTATTTTGTGTGTTATAGATCATGAAAATAAGACTTTAGAAGAAAAGAATATAATTGGTTCAAGATAAAATAACCATTAATTCAATCCTTGCTTCCAGACTATAATTGAGAAGAAAATGCCTCTCAGCTCGTGAAGCAAGGCTCTCAGAGTTCCTACTATGTCCAATACAGCATGTGGGGACCAGAAAAAGACAAGACACACGTGTTTGCCCTAAACCAATTGGCAAGTAAGTCGGTGACAACTAAACTATCAAGTAATTTGAGAAGACACTATGGTTGCATTCCATTAAATAAAGAAAACTGTAAATCAGCCAGTGGAGAAAGAAAAAAGGAAAATTTACTTATATCACTTGTAAGCATGGTACAAACTAAGTCTCAGTTCACCAAGAGAAGCTGGTGAAAAGCTGAAGTAAGAAGTCTTGCCTCTGTTGGGATAGAGAGTAAGGTCAGACAGGAAAATGAGAATGAGGAAATTTTTGAAAAGCAGAAAAGTCTTGCTTATTCCTGAGAATGGCAGCCTTACCCGTGAGCATGACAGAACCCATTCTCTGGAAGCCAGGTGATGTTTTCCTTTGCACACTAGTGTGATCCATATCACCACAAAGTATGCTTCTAATTTAGAACGAGTGTTTCTGTTTTTATTGATATAATTTCAGACTGATATTCAAATGCAAATTCTTAATTGCCAGCAAATTAATTTATCAGAAATTTTCATTCTTATAGCATCATATCTAAGTGTGCAAGATACGAAGCAATTACATATTTTTGAAATGAACATATAATTCCTTGAGGGTTTATAAAACAAACCTGGTGTTATGTCTCTCCTTCCTCTTCCTGATATGATATTCCCCTCCCCTGCTTCCCAAGCAGATTCCTCATTCCCATTTTTCAATTATTCTTTCGCTCATATCACCTGTGTCCTCTTGGTCCCCTTTGCCTCCCACAATGTCTCTTTATAGTTTCTTGTTTCTGCAGTTACTCAATATTATATACTCAAACCTGATGATCTGGAGATAGGGCCCTCAGATGAGAGAGAGCATCTTGCATTTGTCTCTCTGGGTCTGGATTACCATGTCCAAGATAATCTTCTCAAAACTGGGCATGACACTCCCAGAGGATCCTGTTATACCACTCCTGGGCATATACCCAGAGGCTTCTCTGGCATGCAATAAGGACACATGCTCCACTATGTTCATAGCAGCCTTATTTATAATAGCAAGAAGCTGGAAAGAACCCAGATGTTCCTCAACAGAGGAATGGATATAGAAGATGTGGTATATTTATACAATGGAATATTACTCTGCAATTAAAAACAATGAATTCACGAAATTCTTAGGCAAATGGTCAGAACTGGAAAATATCATCCTTAGTGAGGTAACCCAATCACAAAAGAACACCCATGGTATGCAGTCACTGATAAGGGGATATTAACCCAGAATCTCGGAATACCCAAGACACAATTCACCTATCAATTGATTTCCAAGAAGATGGAAGGAGAGACCCCTGGTCCTGGAAAGACTGGATGTAGGGGAATACCAGGACAGAGAAGCGAGAGGGGGTTGAATATGGGGAACAGGGGGAGGGAAGAGGGCTTATGGGACTTTTGGGAAGGGAGGAAATGGGAAAGGGGAAATCATTGGGAATGTAAATAAAGAAAATATAGAAAATTTAAAAAAAAAGATAATCTTTTCAAGATCTTATTTGCTGGCAAATTTCATGATTGCATTTTTCTTCCACCTGAATTTCATAGGGTGTATTTCCTATATTTTCATTGCTCATTTGTTAGTTAAAAGACATTTAGCTTCTACCCATTTTCTCCATGTTGTGAATAGACTGACAGTGAACTTGGAGGTGCAGGTTTCTGTGAAGCAGTTTATACAATGGAGTGGTGATTCTGAGTCATATGATAGATTTAATTTTAGCCTTTCCAGGTTTCTTCACTCTGATTGTAAGTGATATCTTTATACCCATAGATAAATGTAGTTCTCACCCCTTATTAAAGAAGCTTGTCTTTATAACAAATATAGACCATAACAGACAACTACAACTGGACACAAGATATCCAGAGATAAAGACCAGAGACAGCCTAGACACAATGGGCACATCTTCAACCCAACTCCTATATCTAAGGCTCAGGTAATATCACAGAAGAAGGGGCAGAAGATTCTAAGCAAGAGTCCAGGAAGTCTTCTGTGAAACTATCTCCTAGAAATTCTACTTAAGTAAGACCTTAACAATGACAATTTTAATAGTCACACTAACATCATAAGGGGAAAATCTCAAGAGAAAGTCTCAAGAGTCCTAACCCTAAAGAAAGAACCACAAGTAGGCAACTATCAATGAGAGAGAAGGAGAGAGAGAGAGAGAGAATTAGCCTGTCCCAGGGACAAAGAACTTAATTGGTTATCCAAATCAAAGTGATCAATCCTAAAATCATGTATACATGTAACAAAAAGAGCAAGTAGATAGATAGATACATAGATAGATATGTTTCTGTGTATATCAATAATAAAGAAAAAGAGACCATCAATTTGCTAGAAACTCCATATAATGGAGCCACATTAGAAGAGGATCAGAGAAAGGAGATGAAGGGGGGGGCGGTTAGAGGAAAAATAAAGATGTAATTATATTTTGATTAAAATGCATTAAGTTTTAAAGTGTAAAAGGAAAAAACTGCATGATAGTCACTTGAGATTGATTTTTGTTCTCTGTATAAGTGCACATGCACATACAGCTTTATCAGGTCTGATATATCTGAACTCTATCACTGATGGCATGCATAGCTACCAAATATGTGGTGGTCTACTTTCCTAGTAGACATAAAATGTTAAGGATGGCAGTGTCCTACAGTTAAAAAAATGTCCCTGAGGGTCTCACATTCCATCTGTTAAAGAAGAATGCTCATTGTAGGATGGTCAACAATGCTAGGGTATAAGGAGCAGGGCAGAGTCTCAGTACATGCTTGTCCTGTGAGCAGAGTTACTGATCCCAAACCTAACACCTCCAACCACTGGTGACAGTGGCCTAAGATAAGCAATTCAACTGCTCTGTTCCCTGGGCCTCTGTTGTTACTTCCTTTTTCTACTATATCCTGTACATGGTTTTCCTGAGGTTAAAATGAATTAACATACAAACAGTTCTTATAACACTATCAAACTAGTATTTATCCATATGCAAATATTCCATATTCACGTAGACAACAGGAAGGTGTATTGATTACTAAATGCTGCCCAGAGTAAGTGAGGTTCAATCGTGTTTAACTGAAAAAATGTTTTCCTACAAATTGCTTTTGAAATTCTACATATTTCAGAGCTGTTGTCTTACTCTACCCATGTGGACCCATGACATACACACTTGTGCATGCCTGTACATGCACACACACACATGCATGGACTGATATTTCACAGGCTAGGTTCTTTGGATTCCAGAACCATCGTATCTTCTATCTTCTGCTGACCTCTCCTATATGATGCCTTCCACATTAACTAGAAAAACCAATTTAGTTAGCTCCCTTGCAATCCTAAAATTGTTCTTGTTCTATGCTAATTTTAGCAATATGCCTTTGACCTGGCAATATCCTTATTTAATATTTGGGCTTCAGATTTTTATGGCATGAAGGAAACAAACAAAGCAAACAAAAACAAAACAAAAATAAATAACCCTATTTAGCTATCAAATGTGTGTGTGTGTGTGTGTGTGTGTGTGTGTGTGTATTCCCATTAAAGAGATTGGTACATAGTATATCTCACAAAATATAAATGCATTAACAATTTAGAATTAGTCATTATTATAGAATTTATATGACAGGATAGCATTATGTGTTTCTCTTTATTTTTCTCACCATACTCTGTTATATAAGTGTGCAGGGAGCATATCTAACTTTGCCCATCTTTCCACTCTCAGTGCCATAGAAAGTATCACGGAAGCAACTCCTGACAATTGGTTCAATTTATGCTACCACTATAGAATGAAATGCAGTGTGGGTAATGAGAAATATTCAAAATGAAAAGAAAATTAGTTCATTGTGATACTATGATTTTATTCTATCAGCTCATTTCCTGGAAAAAAAATGTGTTTTGTCTCCAGAGTAGTAAATGTTCTATCAAATTATACCCCAGTAGGTCAAGACCATTTACTACTCTCTAACAGGACATACACACACACACACACACACACACACACACAGAGTGAGAGAGACAGAGACAGAGACAGAGGGGGGGAGAGAGAGAGAGAGAGAGAAAGAGACAGAGAGAGAGAGAGAGAGAGAGAGAGAGAGAGAGAGAGAGAGGAGGCTATATTCAGTGAGATAAAGGAGAAATGTGTGTGTTTATATAATATAAAGTTATAATATGAAAACGTATATATATATATATAGCTTAGTATGATTAATATAAAAGTTGGGAAGTCAAGAAAAAAGCAGTATAAAACATAATAAAAACAGAACATCAAGGCATATATAGAAAACATAATCCTAAATATATTGCATCAACCCAGGAAAAGTAATTACCTAAACGCACAATTGAAATGCTGAGGTCATTGGGATAGATTAATGAATCAAACTCAACTAAACATTGTTTACAAAAGAAACAAATTGAATTTAAGAGTATAAAAGCTAAAAAATATCAAAGTCAAAGAAGACAAAATGAAAAGTGATTTAGCTGTTTCAATATCTTCTCTGAAAGAAGTTCAGACAATATACATTATGAGAGATATAAAAGATTGCTTAGGGTAAGTATATTACCCATTCATCAAGGAAATATGATAATTCTAAGAGCTGCATATTTAATTTAAGCAATATAAAAATTAAACCTGGCAGAACAGAAAGGAGAAAATCAGGAGACTGCAGACATGGGGAAAATTTTTAATTCATATCTTTTAAAAGTTAATCGAACTGGCAGAAAACAGTGAGGTCAGAAAGAGTGGAGCATCATTCCAAAACGAAGCCTGATCAATAAAGCAAGTCATCAGAAGGGCAGTGACAATGTCACCCACCAGAACAGAGCACATGTTCTAGTCAGTATGCTTTCAACCTTTGCCAAAATTAGTTTCATCCTTTAGATATAAAAGAGTTTCAACAAAATTCAAAGGACTAAAATAAAAAGCTGTAATGTCCTCTCATGCAGTGTAATTAAACTAAAAATCAATAATAAAAAAAAATAAGTAGATGTTTCCAAATGCTTTTAAATTAAACAAGTCAACTCAAAATAGATTCTGGGTTAAAATAATCACAACAGAAATTAGAAGGTATTTTGAAGTAAATAAAATAGGTTGACATGTTAAAAATTTGGAACCTGGTAGACCTGCAGGCAATTCTGCATTTGTTTACATGCTTAAAAATCACTTAGTTCTCCCCAGGAATCTAAGGAAAGCATGGGTGATAGTAAGAGATTGTGCTTCAGAAGAGATGGATACAACTGAATAGTTGGCTAAGAGAAACTTTATACCTTTGATATCTGTTTGTTATATAATTGTTGCAAGTATTATCTCCCATGTAGCAACATCTTGATTTAAATTTATGTATGCATAAACAATCATCTAAATGCACACACATGGAGAAAGAGGACATCTGAGGTGGGAGCAAAGGGAGAACAAAAGATGGCAGTTGACATAAAATATAGGATGCCCATGCTACACTCCACAGACCCAAGGAGGCTGGACAAGAAGGGCACAAGCAAGAATTCTTGAGTCTCTCTTGGGAGGGGGGAATGGGATGGTCATGGAAGGGAGATGGGAGAGGGAACTAGTTGGGAGAGGGAATCAGGAAGGGGATGTGGACTTGGGAGTAGGGTGTGGGGAGGGGGAGGCCAGATGGCCTTGAGAATGGATAGAAATCTGCAACTGACAAGGGGTCAATAGGGAGTATCTCCAGGAAGAGGCAGAGACCTGGGATAGGAGAGGTATCTGAGAAACAATGGGGGTGTCCTTAGCTGTGACTCATAGCATTGAGAGTATGGAGTTTGAGGAGGCTGCCTCCTGTGGCCAAGAAGGAACCTCAGTGGAGTGATAAGGATACCAACTTACCAACAAAACTTTAGACCGAAAACATAGCCTGTCTGCAAGAATGCAGGGATTGAAGATAAAGCAGAGACTGAGGGAATGGCCAACCAATAATCTGCCCAAATTGAGACCCATCCTATGGACAAGCACCAATCCCTAACACTATTTTTTTAAGTATATTTATTTTATTTTGAGACAAAATCTGACTGTGATGACCCAAGTAGTACTTACGATCCTTCTGCCTCAGCCTCTTGAATAATTAGGATTATAGGCTAGTGGCACAAGTCTATAATCCCTAACACTATTAGTGATACTTTGTTATGCTTGCAGATGGGAAACTAGCATGACGTTCCTCTGAAAGGCTCTACCCAACTGCTGACTCACACAGATGCAGACACCCACAGCAAAACAGTAGATGAAGCTTGAGGACTCTTATGGAAGAACAGGAGGAAGGATTACAGGCCCTAAAGGGATAGGAATTCCACACACACACACGCACACACACACACACACACACACACAAAATCAACTAACCTGGACCCTTGGTGTTCACAGAGACTGAACCACCAACTAAAGAACAAACATGGCTGGCTGGACCTAGGCTTCCCTGCACAAATGTAGCAGATGTGCAGCTTGGTCTTCATGTAGGTCCTGAGTAACTAGAATGGGGCTATCTCAAAAGTTGTTGCCTGTAAGTGTGATATGTTTTTCTATCTGAGCTGCCTTGTGCTCCCTTAGTGGGAGAGGAAGCACCAAGTCTCACAGAGACTTGAAGTGCTATGGCAGGGAGATATTCAGGGGAGTCCCCACTGGCTCAGAAGAGAAGGGGAGGGGGAGAGGGGAAGGATTGTGAGAGGGGATGATCATAAGGAGGAGGGGCAGCAGTGAGCAGGGTGTAAAGTGACTAAGCAAAAAATAAAATAATAAATGAAAAAAGGAATGTAATCATATCTAAATTTGATGGTATTCCAAAACATGTACACTTGAGTCAATAGACCATTGATGTCTTCTTAAGAAAAAAAAAAACAAGAACAGAGGATAGCCACATGTGTTGACATGTGTGTGTGTATGAAAATATCACAGTGAAGCACATTAATTTGCAAAGAAAAAAAGGTTAGTCATTTTTAAAATAAAAGTAACAATAGCAAAAAAAATTGATTCAGTATCATCATTTATCAGAAAACAATGGCAAATTATATGCAAAAGAACAAAGAGCATGAAATAAAAAATATGAGAAATAACAGTATGATGGTAAAATAGAGAGAGAGAGAGAGAGAGAGAGAGAGAGAGAGAGAGAATATATGTGTCCATGTATTAGTCTTTGGATAAGTATTGAAACAAAATGAAATTGGGGCTAGGAATGTTCATGTAGCTTCTAATGAAGGAATAAATGCATAAGTGGAAATATCTCACATGTGTGTGTCTTGGAAGGCTCAGAAGTGATAAGAAGTTAATTGTCTTCAATTTTATCAATAGAATCTATATTAGGACAGAAGAAAATTTTTATGTCAGTAGAAATGACAAGACAATTTAAAAATTTTTATGAAAAATGAAAGGAACTAAAAACCTCAAATATGAGAAAACAAAAACAAAGATCTAGTATAAACCAATAAAAAGCCAGCTTAATAAACTAGGCAGAAAACTAGAGCATACACTTTACAAAGTGCATTATATAAATTGTAGTGAGTACTATAAAAGCTAATTGCCATTTGTCATCAAGGAAATCTATATTAAAATGCCAGAAGGTACTAACTAAAATCAGTAGCAGCATCAAGCATTACATTTTCAAATCCTGGAATATACACAGCAGTAGAACAAACATGGACAAATATCAATATTGGTGTGTATAAACACACACCCCCAATAATATATGTATATATCAAGATCTTGATCAAGCAAAATAGAACATATTAGAAGGATTTAAAAGACTCTAAGCTGATCTATCACAGGAAATAATTATAAGAAAATGTACTTGGGTTATAGATTGTTTTTATTTGAAATAGGGTATTCACAAACATATACACAGGTCAGAACACATCAGGCTACACATTTATGAAGGAGATGACAACATGTCCAAATCCTAATGACTATTGGTCAGAAAATGGAAAATACTAAGCACTACCCAGGATTTAAAACAACTAAAATTCTCATTCAATGCTGCTCGAATTCTAAATTTGCAAACTACTTTAAAGCAACATTTTTGTAGCACTTACTAAAGCTTGACATATTTCTCCCTTACAATACAGCAGTGGCATTCCCAAATGCATGCCTGAAAGAAACCTGTACAGTTGGCTCTGAATGTGTGTAAGTATATGGGAGCACTCCACCTAATCGCTCAGATTTCCCTCTACAGTAAATAAATTGCAGCAGATTTGTGAAATTGGAAAATAGCCAATGTGAATAAAAACTGCAATACACAACGTGAACAAATTTAAAAAACAATGTAATGTTGGCTGCAAGGTGTCCATTTTGCAAATATCAGAAATGATCCAAAGTTACCAAAAGTGATGTAAATCAAGGAAATGGTAAGCTTTGGGGAGAAGGTGGCTGTGAAGTGAAATATGCCTAGTTTCTAGGTTGCTAGAAATGATCCCTTTTCTGACATAATGAAAGTGGTAACTTCAGTGTGTTCATTTAAAAAAAAAGTTTCTACTGCAAACTTATTTTGGTTCACTTTTCTTTATGTCTAATTTTTCAATAAAAGTTTATACTTATATATATGTGTGTGTATGTCTGTATAGCTGACAGAGAGAGGAGGCGTATTAAGAGATTTAGCAGTATTGAACCAGGCTTTACAAATATAGTGAGTGGAAAAGAAGGATAATTCTCCAATACAATGTGCCGTTCCTGGAGAACATGCAATACATCAGGTTTGAAAGAGCTAATAATTAAAGTCATTGGGAATTACACAGGGAGTGTTGTGAAGGCTGGAATTGTAGTCAGTGCAATAAGACCTTTTTTATTAAACAGCTATGGAAATATTTTGGGATCAGATGTTAAATAACCTCATAGATACAAACATGTTGAAACAAAGTTTGCTAAAAATGAAAAGAAAACTACTTTTTAATAATAAACAATATCCCTGCTCAAACAGATTCAGTAGAAAGTTATTATCTTTTTTTTTCTCCTTGACCGAAAAGTTTTTCTTTCTAGTAGTAAGAATTATGGGACATAGAAAAGTTAAATAGAGCAGTTGATAATGTTATAAGTGAGATGAGAAAGGCTTAAGAGAGGATGGGGGTGAGCTACAGGACACACCCATGGTCAGAGTGTTCAGATCCCAACATTCGATCAAGATACTAGAGTTTATCAAGGAACCTAGAAATGACTAAACTTAAGGACATGATTCAGTTAACAAAACAGGTATAGAATACTAACGACCTCATTAATGGAATGGTAAATTTTCATTGGTTTCTTTGGTGGATTCAGAATCTAGGGTGTGCCTGAAATACAGAGCAGCTGAGGTGAGTGAGAAAGCTCAAAATAGTACTGGTTGATTTTATGAATGAATAACCATGGGGAAAATAAGAAATCAAACTGAGAGCCAGAATTCATTTCGCCTTGACTCTTATCCATGGACACAGTGTGACCAGTTGCCCCTTGCCTACCAACATGTCATCCCCACCATTATGGACTATATCTCTTCTTAAACACTAAACTCAAATAAACCTTCCTCTTGAAGTTTTGGGTTTTTCTTGTTTTTTTGTTTTTGTTTGGTTTGGTTTTTTGCTGTGTCTTTTGTCACACCAATGGGAAAAGACCTAAAAACATTGTTTATGTAAGAAGCAGAAAGAATGGAAACAGGCAACCTTGGGAGGTAAGATGTAGGGAGGACCCTGTAGAATATACTAGGAGACCCGGGAGGTAAGAGATTCTCAGGACTCAAAGGGAGGGATCTTATATGAAATTCCCTATAGTGGGGAGAGGGAACTTGTAGAGTCTACCTCTAGTAAAAAGACAGGGCATCAAGTGAAGGGATGGGGTTGCCATCCCAAAGTCAAAAACTCTGACCCAGAATTGTTCTGTCTGAAAGAAGTGCAGGAACAAAAATGGAGAAGAGACTGAGGGAAAGGAGGTCCATTGACAGACCCAAATTGGGATCCAGCTCAGGGGGAATCTTCAAGGCCTGATACTATTACTGATGCTATGGTGTGCTTACAAACAGGGGCCTATCATGACTACCCTCCAAAAGACACAACGAGCAACTGAAAGAGTCAGATACAGATCTTCATACCCAACAAATGGACAGAAGCTGCTGACCCCTATGGCTGAATTAGGGAAAAGCTGGAAGTTGCTGAGAAGGAGGGCGACCCTGTAGGAGGACCAGCAGTCTCAATTAACCTGGACCCCTGAGATCTCTCAGACACTGAGCTACCAACCAGGCAACATACACTAGCTGATATGAGGCCCCAATACATATATAGTTAAAGCAGAGGACTTCCAGGTCTGGACTCAGTCAGAGAAGATGCACCTAACCCTCAAGAGACTTGGGCCCCAGGGAGTGAAGAGGTCTGGTGGGGTCCAGGGGCAGCCTCTTGGAGACTGGGGGAGGGAGGAGGTATGGAATATGGAACAATCAGAGGGTGTACCTGGAGGGGGATAAAGTCTGGACTGTAAAATAAATAAAGAAAGAAAGAATTAAAAAAAAAGATGAAAAATCAAGTTAGGTTCAGAGTTTGGCAAGAAAAGCAAATTATGATTTTTTTTTTTACAAAAATGGCATCAGACTTTGAATGTTAAATCGTTCTACATACTAATAGCCATGGCACTGGACACCCTAAAGACCCCTTCACCTTTAGATAATGAAGTAGGATGTAGATAATTCTGGACCTTTCTAAATGTTCTTCTGCAATACAGGCTTGTTTCTTTGTTCACACAACTTCCTGTACTAGTAATAACAAAATCCATCAAGGCTTTATAAAATAAGAGTTTCATTAGTTGAATTCTTTGAATGATCTCTAAGTTACAGGGGTGTTATAACCTAATTTAAGTCAACTAAACACAGAACTCCACTCAAAAGGAGAAATGTGATACAGAGAAACTCTGTTTAACAAAATATATTTTGTGTATATGAGTTACTTGACTGCATGCATCTAAGTGTAGTAGGGATATGTACTTGTGCAAAAGTTTGGTGCCTGCAGAGGCCAGAGGAAGGCATCAAATCCCTTCTAACTGAAGTAATAGACAATTGTGAGTCACCATGTAGGTCCTGGGAACTAAGCCCAGGTCCTATACAAGAAGAACAAGTGCTTTTAACCACTAAGCCAGCTCTCCAGCCTCAAATCAGCAATTTTAATAATATATGTACAACCAGAAATTGATATGCTATGCTGTGATAATTAAATACTTGTTTTAAAAATCATACAAACTTGCCAGACTGTGGTGGCACACACCTTTAATCCCAGCACTTGGAAGGCAGAGGCGGGCAAATCGCTGAATTCACGGGTAGCCTGGTCTACAGAGTGAGTCAGCCCGGTTCACACTGAGAAACCTTGTCTCAACACCCAAACCCATAAAATAATACCTATACTACAAACCAAAAAAGTTATTCCTGGAGAAGGAAATGTATAATCAATATCTATATAAAAGGGTATTTGTTTGCTGAACTTGATTGAAGTCACAGAGCCTCTACAAAGACACAGAACTCCTCTTTCAAACAGGTGGAAGACCCACTTTGATGTAATTTCTAATGAGCTCTCTCTGTCCGAGCCTTGGAATCAGTGGTTGTATTTTATCTTAGAAATTGATTTGAAGCCAACAAGGGTATGAAACCTAATTAAATATATAGTCAGCAATCACTTCTAAAAACATCTACAAGCCAATAAAATCTACAGAGTAACAGAGGAGATATCCATTCTGTTCAATTCTCCCAGAAAAGTGGTCACTAAATCACTGAATCATGCTGATTATGGCTGCCTCATGGCAAGTATTTGAATATTTATGTCCTTCAGAGTAAATGATTGTTTGACATTACCCAATGGACACTTTTTACATTCTAAATATTGTAGGATCATGCAAATATCATTGGGCACCAGGGAGCACTGTGGAATAAAAGTGTCCATTTTATTTAAAATCTAGGCATTGGTGAGAAGTTGGGCAGGGTGTTTCCAGGACGTCTCCAGGAGACACCATTTGCATAGACTGCAAAGAGATCCAATGAATGGAGCCCCAGAAATTGTTCAATGTGCCAGTCTTAAAATAAGAACTGAATGAGAAAGATATATTCCACAAAGATTGATATATGACCACATTATGAAAATAAAAATTAAAAAGTATAATTTTATTAGTTGTCTAATGCCAGGATTACTGCTTAGAACAGTACTTAGACCTTCACATAACACCAGCCCAATGGCATGTAGGCACTAAGCGAGGGAAGGTTATCACATGATCAGTATCCTAACTGATAAGACTCTTTTGTTTCAATTGAGTTTTCCAATAGAAACTATAGCTTTTAGATTTCTGAAATGTCTTTGTTCTTCCTCCCATCCATATTTATAACCTCAATAGCCATATTGTATTATTTATATTTCTTCCCAAATGTTTTCAGCGCCTTCTAATTTACTGTCACTGAGCATGGCAATATTGTGCTTTCCCGCTCCGCTTTCCCTTCGTTAATGAAGACATTACTTTAAAAAAAAAATCCACCCTTGTTAAACACATTTCTGAAACTTCGAATTATATAAAGCTTACAATATGAGTAATTTGAAGACATTGCCACTTATTATTATTCTTTGCTTACCATCTTTTAGCTCATTTTCAGCTCTTGAGGCTGATTTTTTTTTTCTGGTTTGATTTGAATCAGTGTTATCAGTAAAGGCTCACTGATATATCAATTACTGTGAGAGGAGACTATAGGATAAGCAACAAGTTTAATTCTCTCCATTTATCTCTGAATAAAAAAAATGTTATTTAAGTTGTGTGTCCAAAGAGGTCTGTGAGTGTGTGTGTGTGTGTGTGCGCATGTGTGTGTGCGTGTGTGCATGCGTGCGTGTGTGCATGCATGCATGTGTGCATGGCGCGCGCACGCGCGCGCATGTGTGTGTGTGTGTGTGTGTGTGTGTGTGTGTGTGTGTGTTTTTACTGTGGAGGTGGGGGAAAGAGGCAGTTTTTAAAAAATTACAATCCACTATACCTACCTGATGGTATAAAGACAAGCATTTATAATGTATAATGTATATGTATAGAGGTTATTCTGGGTTTATAAAGAGGCAGTTCTCAACAACGTGGTTACCTAAATATGAACTGAATAAATATAAGAACAATAGATCACAACATAGATGTGGAAAAGCCCAGAATGTCTCAATCCTACACATCAATAGACAGTAATTCTAAATAACATTGGATGGTTTTCCCATTACTTGAATATACAAAGTACTTAGCCTAAGTTCAGGTTGGTGTCTTGGAGAACCTTCCTTGAAGTGTTCTAAGTCCAACCTGTGTCAGATTGGTGTATGGACCCAATGAATCCATAGAACCCTACATTCTGAATCAGTACTCACAATAGACAGAGCCTGTCTTCTGAATACTCTGACATCACCTCTCCATATGTCTTGCCCAAATGGACGTCCCAGATCCAGAGGGGCCAGCAGTCTTTTGCAGAGGAGGAATCATACTATACACCACAGCTGTGGTCTAGCTATAGAAAGTTGATGCCAAGTTAGTCCCTCCCAGCAGAAGGCTTGATATTCCTTTTACATATTTCTGAAAGGTTATGTTGAGAGAATGGTAGAGACACCCAATATAGGGTCAAAAATTGTATGTATAGACTGAAGTTTCACATAAAAACAATTGCCAGAGAAAAGTTCTCACAGGTACATCCTGTACTATCAAGCTTGGGTGACAGGAAATCTCTGTTTATCATGGGGTCATTGGCAACCTCAGCTAGGGAGCATACATCTAGTTTGCTTTGTTTGGTGTATGTATGTGTATGTGGTATCTTTATGTATGGTGTATGTGTGTGTATCTATGTGTGTGCACATGGCTGAATGTATCCATGCATGAATGTATAGTGGCTAAAAGTAAACCCTGGGTATCATACTCCACCTTATTTTTTGAGACAGGTTCTGTCACTGAGCTTCAGTTTGGTTTGAGCCTTGCAGTCTACCTGCCTACCACACCCAGCTTTTACATGGATGCTGGGGCTCTAAACATGGGTCCTCATGTTTATATAGAAAGGCCTTGGCCCAGTGAGAGAATCACAGTTTATCAATGCTAGTTGGGTTTTGTTTTTTTATTTTTATTTTAGCTTGTGGTGTTTGTTTGTCTGCTTTCTTGAAGACAGAGTCTCACTATATAGCCCAGAGTAGCCTGGAACTCATTAGGTCACTCAATCCACCTCAATGTATGATCCATAAGTTCCCTCTCCTGCATGCTGGGATTATTTATGTGTGCTACAAAACCTAATGGGAGAATTTCCTTCTTCTTTCTTTATGACAAAAGACTTTACAAATTGGATTAGGGGGGTTCTGTATTTTTTTAAAGCAAACATGAAGCCTAGTTCCTCACTGAAAAGAAAATTCATACAAGCCCTTTGTATTGTGTGTCTTCTAAAAACTTTCAAAAACTACAAATGAAGATGATGATTTTGAGGCAAGTCCTAGCATAGCTTTTCTACCTATTCACAGTCAGTTAACTGCAAGGAGATTGCCATCAATGACATGGTAGGCCTTGTCTGATCAGATAAAGGGTCTAAAAAGAAAAAGTGAAGGTTCCTTGTAGGGGAACCTCTGCTCCTCAACTATAAAGATCAGGTCATGCAAAAGTTTTCAGCCTGTCATCGAATCTACAGATTTTGCATTGGTTACACCTTTCAACCATGTGAACCAATTTCCTGAAGCATCTATCTATACACACATACAAATAACATATAGTAATGTAGTATACAAATAATGTTATATTGACTGACTGGTAGTCCAGCCAAAGGCCAACTGCTATGAGGGAGGACTGTCACTCGATAATGTTTGTCCTGACTTAGAGTATCCTGAGGCCAGTGTTGAGGATGAGTTAGAATCTGTCATTCCTCAAGCTGGGTCATATGAACATGTTCAGAGTCACAGACTGAGTCACTTCCTTGGACACCAAAACAGAATGGGAAAAATAGCCCAGCAAATAAAATGTAGATCATTTCATATAGGTCAACAGTACACACATTGCACAAAAAGGACAGACCCACCTGCCTTGTGTCATCGATGGACATAAACAGGTCAATTCGAACAAAGCATTCACTTTGAAGTCTTACATCATCTATCATATTCTGACATAAACCTCAATTTACTCCTACAGTGAACATCAGACAATTATTACATAACATAGAAGACACAACATATCTCTTAAAGTTATAACTTACCTAGGACTGTTTTTCCACAGCGGGCTAACAGGAAGCCACAGCAGTCATGGTCTCCTTATGTGTGTCCTGCAATCATCTATTCAACATCTGGCTATATTTCCTGAGTCCCCCATTGCCACAACAGTGTCTGATGTCATAACATTTTTAAGGAACCACCTTAAAGGTTTTTCCAGCAAGCAAAAATCTTCAAGAGTCAAATTTATGACAGTGAGCAGTCACTGGAGGTAGATAAGCCCTAATGGTCCTGATGCAGACCTCAAACTGTGGACCCTACTAGCTATAGGAAGAGGGAGATGAAAACATTGTGGGGAGGATGAGAATTATCTAAGGGGTTATTAAATAGAGTGATTTCATGTGTGCAATTGTGAGGTTATCAGACTAGCTAGAAATGAGAATACATTCTAGAAGAGAGACAAATGAAGGGTGAATGTTTGGAGCCAAACTATGAAGCGATATGGCTGCTACTCATAAAAACACTAGCCAGAAAAAAGGAAGGTTTATTATCCATGGACAAAAATGATAAAAATGGATGTTTGTGGGGGAAATTGTTTGTTTTCTCTGTGACAAAGAAAGCTTGGAACTGGGAGAAGCTCCAGAACATTCTAACTAGTGCAGCTTGAAATCGAAACAAATAGACACTGCCATTCACTTGGGATTTATTCCACTTTGTAATGCTCAAAGAATCCTTTCAGAAATGGGATAATAATGAGAAAATAATGGGAAAATTGAAATATATTATAAAGGCTTAAGAAACACACACAGATTTTTTCAGCACTGTAATGTTAGTGCAGTTGCAATGTATTGATTCGTCATTCAAACAAAATTAAGCTTTGAAATCAACTGCATATGGATTCAGACATTTGAAAATGATATATTTCTCCACAACATAACAGATGTCCGAACTATATCTAGGAGTGATGGAAAAATGGATGAGAAAATTATTCTACTTTGAGCTTAGCTAAATTAACCCTTCTGGTACCAATTGTGTGCCTCTGGTTTGCGTTCCTAGGGTTTACAAAGCCTTTTTACATTGTTAATGTCTTTGGATTCTTACACCACCCCAGGTTTATAGATAAAATAAGTGAAGCCAAGCTACTAAGTCCTTTGTCATACATATTGGTTGATTTTTAGTGGTAGAGCCAGATTTTGGGCATAAGATTCCATCCAATGGATTAAAAACCATTGATCTAAAGACATTAATGAGTCCAGATGAAATGAAAATAAGAGATGTTCAGAAAAGACTGAGGGCCTGAAGGGTGGTTCCATGGGGAAGTGCAGGGTCTATGCAAGCAAAAAAACCTGAGTTTGAATCTCTGACACCCTTATAAAAACCAAGCATGGCTGTGCATGCCTGAATCAGAATAGGGAGCAGATGGACCTCAGGGATGCAGTGGCCAATCAGCCGTATCTAAGCATCTGACTTCAGTAAGAGACCTTGGGCAACAAAGAGAAAGAGAAAATTATTCGATATCTTCCAGGCTCTGCACATATGAAATTGGGCATGTGTGTACTTATACACACACACATACACACACACACACACACACACACACACACACGCACAAACACACACATGCACATCCATACATACAAAGAGATCAAGGTAAGTGGTTGGGCTAATGGAAAACAAAGCAAAGAATAAAGTTTGAAAGTGAGTAGGGACTGAGGTGGATTTGTTTATTTGTCTGTTTGTTGGGTTGGTTTATTTTTTTAATCAAATTCAGGCTGTAATTTCTAAATATGAATAGTAAACAATTCTTAGGAGCATAAAAATGGCAGCAGCATCTTCATAATGTATTCATCCAGGACTGGGCATTTTCAGAGCGAATAGACTGATCTAGCAATTTGCTACAGTCAGAGGAGTCTAGGGTCGCAGTATTGTTGGCTCTTATCCCAGTTGTCTTGGGAGGCATGTCAACAAAGGACATAATGCTGAGTGCTTAGGGATTCCATGGTGACTATATGGGTTGGACCAACCCAGTATAAGATACATTTTGATATCTGAATCATCTAATGGATAATTTCTAATCTATGCCCTAAGCCAAAATATCAGGTTCAAGGCTTTATCAGCTCTTTCTAATGTGATAAAAGATAACATAAAATTGTATTATGTCTTGGATCTACAATCATTCCTAGAGAAGAAATGGTAGTAGCCAATGTCAAGATTAGACTTCAAAATACTCTATCACATGTATGTCTCTGTTTAGACACAATAAGAGAAAAGATTAATCAAATGGACAAAGCAATAAATCAAATCTATTTGTTTAGAACTCCGATATCTGTGTTCCAGTAAGTTTTTTACTTTATTATTATTATTATTATTATTATTATTATTATTATTATTATTATTATTATCTTGTATTCATTCTTTTCTCATACATTACATCCTGATCACAGGCTTATCTCTGTCTTTTCCTCCCCTTCCTTTGTTTCTCTTTAGGAACGGGCAGGCCTCTCATATCAACCAAACTTAGCATATGGTATAGTAGTAAGCCTAGACCCATACCCTCATATCAAGGCTGGATATAGCACTCCAGTAGGAGGACAGAGGTTCCATGAGGCACCAAAAGAGTCTGAGGCAGCCCCTGCTCTCACTGTTAGAAGTACCACAGGAAGAGCAATCCACACAACTGTAGCGTATGTGTAGAGGGCCTATGTCAGACCCATGCAGGCTCACTGGTTGTTGGTTCAGTCTCTGTGAGCCCCTATAGACCAAGGGTTGCTTATTCTGTGGCTTTCCTTATGTCTTTGACTCCACTGGCTCCTACAATTCTTCCTCTCTGTTTTCTAGAAGATTCCCCAACCTCTGCCTAATGTTTGGTGGTGGGTCTCAGTAACTGTTTCCATCAATTCTGTGAACCCTCCCTGATGACAACTGGGCTAGGAACCAATCTATAAGTATAGTAAAATCTGATTAGGGACGCTTTTTTTTTTTTGCCAGTTATGTTTGGTTCTATCCTAGATCTCTGGTCTATCCAGGCACACTGTGCTCTAGACTTCCAGGCAGTATCAGAAATGGGCTTCCTCTCATGGCATGTCTCTCAAGCAGGGCCAGTCATTGGTTGCCCACTCCAATTTCTGTGCCACCTTTACCCCCAACACATCTTGTAGGTAGGACAAATTGTAGGTCAAAGGTAGGATTTGTGGCTGGGTTGGTGTCTCGATTCCTCCACTGGAAGTCTTGCCTGATTACAGGAGGTGGCTAATTCAGGCACTATATATATTCCCCATTACTAGGAGTCTTAGCTAGGATTACCATCATAAATTCCTGGAAGTTTCCATAGCACTACATTTCTAGCTCATTCCCAAGATCCCTCCAATTCCAGTTGACTCTTCTATTATTCTCTCCCTCCCTCCTCTTCATACCTGATTGGTTCTGCTCCCATCCCCATTTGCCCCCAGTACACCATGAAGTCTACTCTTTTTCCCCTTCCCAGGAAGATTCATGCACTCCCCTCCCACCTTGAACCCTCCTTGCTACTTGGCTTCTCTTGGTCTATGAATTATAGTATACTTATTCTTTAGAGGTAGTATCCATTTATAAGTGAAAACATAGCATTTTTGTCTTTCTGGGTCTCTGTTATCTCATTCAGGGATAACGTTTCCTACTTCTAACCATTAACCTACAAATTTCATGATATATTTTTAACAGCTGAGTAATATTCCACAGTGTAAATGTATCACATTTTCTTTATCCATTCTTCAGTTGAGGGATATCTAGGTTATTTCCAAGTTCTTCCTGTTACAAAAAAAGCTGTTATGAACATAGTTGTGCAAGTGTCTTTGTGGTAGGACAGAACATCCTTTGGGTATGTGCCCAGTAGTGGTATATTTTGGTCTTGAAGTAGACTCCAATTTTCTGTGAAACCATCAAATTGATATCCAAAGTAGCTATACGAGTCTGCACTCTTACCAGCAATGGAAGATTGTTCCCCTTGCTCCACATCTTCACCAGGATGAGCTGATACTTGAGTCTTTTATCTTAGTCATTCTGACAGGTGTATGATAAATTCTCAGTCATAAATCAAGTGCACATTTTTTTTACTTCTTTATTCACAAATCTAATTATGTGTGTCATGAAATCACTGGTATTACATTGAAATTTAGTAAGAAGCCTAAAGGAAAAGAATGGTCTACATCAACATCTTTACTAACCTCCATTCTTTTCTGGGTAAGGCTACCAATATACTCCATGGGGTAAAGAACCTAAAAGAATCATCTGGCACTTCTCCTGTCTAATTGCTCATAAGATTCTGTCTCACACCCAAACTCCCTCACTCTACTATTACTTACTTCTCCATACTGACAACATCATCACATACCACTGAATGAATTGTGTCCTGTCCAATGTACAGGCCTATAAAGAACATTCTGTTTTTTATTATGCCCACTTTTGCTCCCAGAATCCTTGTTTCTTCTTCAAAAGCATGCAGATGGACATCCTAAGAATCCAACTACTGGAGTCATTTGGTCCTAGATCAGATAAAGTCAAACAAGTTTTAACGCAAACATATTTTATACCTGGAAAAATCAAAAGCAAGTTATATGATTTGAATGTGTCCCCTAAATCTGGGTGCTTGATACCTGATGGCCAGGGCGATAGAGTTAAGTGGTGAATGAAGCCTATAAGAGGTGATTACTAGCCTATGGGGGGAGGGTCTCTCCTGTATGTGAAAAATGCCTTATATAAGAGACTTTATGTAGCATTAGACCCTCTTGTTTTTCTACCTCCTATCATGCAAAATTATTCTTCATTTCTTAAGTAGGTCTGAACCTGAACTTAGATACCAGCCCTCATCAGAAAACCAAAACATCAATATCTTTGGTTTTAGATACCCAAGCTTCCAGAAAGATAAAAAATAAAATTATGTCCTTTATTAATGACCCAGCCTTTTGGTATTTTGTGAAATAACACAAATTGACCAAGTTATGGCCATAGAGAAGAAAGAGGAACAATATGGCAGGACTTACAAAGAAAGCTTCCATCTCAAACTACCTTACCTGTAACATTTGGCCACCTGTGTATGTGGGCTTGGATGGCAATTATCCGTATTTGTGGACATGGTGAATGGGAGTCAATGCATGTCCTCTTTGATACACCTCATCAGTTCCAATATACATCAATTCTCCTTGTTCACCACAGAATTATATAGGCTGAGAAGTAAGAAGAGGTACAAGAATACTTTGGTTTAATTAGCTTGTATTTGACTGGAAGAAGCTGTGAGCCAAGGGCAAGAGGTACCTAAATAAGAGTCAACAAATCAATTGAGGGGAATCAAGAAGACATGTAATTAAGTGAAAGACAGACTTCAAGACACTTGTGACAGTCTGACTTAATTCTAGGGAAAGGTAGTCACACTTGATGCTAAAAGCCAAAAGACATAAAAAGATATGTTTGCTTTTTATTGCCTTGACTCTCTAGATATGTGAACTCATGAAATAATTAGCACAAAACTTAATATGTGTCAAGCATTACTTCAATTTTGAACAAGTTCCATGTCTCATATGATACAGTGAAGGTCCTCCTATTATCACCCCATTTTGCAGATTAGGATCATGAGGCATAAAGTAGTTGAATAAATTTATCTAAGAATATCTATCTCACCAATAAGTAACAAAGCTCATATTTGTTTTCTTGGTACATTGACTTCCCTACTATTTAATATTATACCCCCAAATTAAGAAGCTTCTCCTCTGGAAATGATGACATAAATATCAGTAGTAGTTGGAGGTGACAAAATGAGAGTCCTAAACATCTTCTACAGCAAAAAGCATAGAGTTTAGTCTTACCTGCCATAGTGGTTGTTTCTCTACGTTGAGGCTGGCTGCTTATTCCATTCCCAAATGAAACCCTTTAATCCATGATTGGTTTTGGTTTTTGCTTTTGGTTTTAGGTTTTGCAGTTTTGAGGGGTTTTGTTTGTTTGTTTTGTTTTGTTTTTTCAAGTTTTAGCTCACCTCAGCATGTATTCTAAGTTTCATTTACCATAATATGATTGCTTGATTCTCAGAATCATCAGATGTTAAAAAAGAAGGTAGACTGGGAAAGGTGGCTGAGCAGAAATAAGACCTGAGACGAAAAAGAAGGAGCCTACACTCTTAAAAGATTTTTTTTAATTGGAACTGTGATACTCAGAATGAAGGAAGAAATTGGTGTGTCTCTGTAAAACCGGGTAAATTTTCTGAGTGCAAAAACAATAACATCTGGCTTCCAATGAAAAGGAACAAGTATGTGTATGTGGAGGATTCTCATCATCAATATTCTTGCCAGTTTAAATACCAAAGGTGTAGCTAATGTACAGAATAATGATCAGTTCTTGTTTCTCAGACTTTATGGATTGGAAAAGTGAAAGAGTTCAGAGAGAGAAAGTAAGTTGCCCAAGGTCACATGGCTAGGGAAAGGCAAAGACACAATATGGACTTCAGCATTAGAGTTCCATAGCCCATTCTTTAAACACTTCCATTTTGCCATTAAATCTGATGAGGGACATTCTGCCCTGTGAATGTCCCCAACAGTTACTGAGCCTATTCCACCTGGGCATTTGCTTCAGGAGAACTTTACCCGTACATATACAGACATCCAATGTATATACAGATACCCTTCTCAGGGTCACAGACACACATTCTGCATTGCCTGTTCTTCAGCATCGTGCTGAATGAATTTCATCAGAAGACAGGAGAAGACTCAGTCCTCCGCACAGAGTGCTCTTGTCATAGCAAACCCTGGCATGAAACCGAGAAGTTCTGCTGTCAGTCAAATATGGTGAATCTAATTTTAGAAGAATGCACAATAAGTAGAAGATAGAGATGGTCCCTCTTTGGGAGGCTGTGGGATTAGCGAAGCAGTCTACACTAGAAATTAAAAGAACAGTCAGATGCAGGTAGCTGACTAAAGGGGGCTATTCGGAGAAACATGGAAAATTAAACAAAAGCTCACAGTTGAGCCTGTGAGATGGTTATGGATAGGACCCTGGGTGTGACAGGAGCAATGAATCAAGAAGAACAACAGAAACTTCAAATCCAGGGATCATTTGCATGTCTGTGGTAGGCAGCCATAACACTGGAGCATCTTGAGAAGAGATCCTGCAGAGGACATCTAAAAATATATTTGAAAGGTTAGAGGTTGTAAACAGAGATGCAGACATTTAAAATGTATCAAGAAGAATACAAACAAGGAAGCCATCAATGTAAGCACATCAACTAAGTTAAATGGAGATCAGCCTGCCATATTGTAGGACTTATGCAATCAGCTGGACAGATGTAAAAAAGGCCCTTGTACATGAGTACACCCAGGTGACTTGGCAAAGGTGGGTAATGGGGATGTAGAATTGAGCAAAAGACAAAAGCTGGCCCTCCCAGGCAAGGAGAAAATTTCTACATCAGAATTGAAAAAAGCAGGACTAGAAAAAGAAAGTAGTAAATGCTCATTGACTGTACATTTGCTAAGACTTTAAAGATGCAATATAAAAAAGAAAATGTCATATTATTTGTTATGAGCCGTTTAAACTTAGTTAACAGCACTTAATATTTTTGCAGAGGATCCAGGTGCAGTTACCAACACAGACGTGGTGACTCACAATTATCTGTCATTCCACATCCAAAGGATCCAAGACTTTCTCCCAACCTCTGTGGGCACAAGGAACACATGTTGGGGAAGTACATACATATATTCAAGCAAGTTAAATAAATCATAAAATAGATAGCTGGAACAATACTGTTATCAATTTTTTGGTTTTCTGGGTTTTTTTTTGATCATTATGTTTTAAGATTTTTTTTCATACTATTAAAATTATTTGTATTCCAGGGAAAATTGAATATTTCAAAGCTAAATTAAGTTTTCAATTATAATATGCCACTTCAGGAGAGTGAGTGTTCAAGAAAAAGCTGATTCCTAGCTAGCCAGTCCAGTCTGTTAAAAGAATTCAGTGCTTAGAGCTGGTGAGATGGCTTAGCAGTGAGCAGACTTGATGATCAGAGTTCAGTCCTCAGGAAACACACACACACACCCACACACACACACTAAATAAATAAATAAATAAATAAATAAATTACTGAATAATCCTTGAATATGCCTCATTTCTCTGCCAATTTGATAAGTAAGGTAAAAATGGACATGAAGTAAAAGAAGAAAAGCTTTGTTGAGAGGAGTGAGGCACACTGTCTTATTCCGTACAAAAGCTCTGCTCTCTGTTCTCCAAGTACCAGCCCCCTACTATGGCTGTGAGAACAATCCCAGAAGAGTCACTCATGCAAAAAAAAAAAAAGGCTTATCCCATTCTTCTCAGCCTCATAAGTTTGCACAGCCAGATAAGTAGACACACGTTCTGCTGCATTTTGTGAATATGATAGCTTTTGTTCAAGCATCACATTCAAATCCTAGCACTATGTCATTTACTCTTCCATATAGTCTCTCAGACAATTTAAAAATATAATGTTGAAGATGTGCATAATAGCAGAGTAACCACTCCCAAAGACTGAAATTGTGTTTAAGAATAGAATTCAGGAGGTATCCAACGTGCTCAGCTGATATCCACCACACAAGACACATAGTGCATACTAAGGGTTTTTTTTTAGTCACCAAAATACTATTCACAAATAGATACGTTTTTTGTTTTTTGTTTGTATATTCCTCCTTTGTTTCCTCCTTTTGTTAGGTGAGTTGAATGGTATTGACAAAGCAGAAAAGATATATTTTTACCTTATGGACTTTCCAGCAATGTTGGAAATATGGGTTTTATGCTGTGGACCTGTAAGTAGTGTTGAGGAGAAGATGGGAGGGCTGGCAATCACCACAACTATACAGAACTATGCACTTACAGAGCAAATGGATCCTTCTAAAATGCTTTAAAAATAGCTTCATTCTTACAAGAGTTTTCCCTGTATGTATACTGTTGAATGACTGGTATGTCCTAGATACTAGAAAATGAGAGAAGACTAAGGATCGTTTCTGCCTTTGAAGTAAAAAATATGACATAGGACAGGAGAGGTGGTTCAGAGAGTAAATATGCTTGTCACCAAGGCTAATGACCTGAGTTTCATCCATCTACAAGACTCACATGGTGGAAAGAAAGCTGCTACATGTCCTCTGAGCTCTACATTCACACAGTGGCACACCCTCCATAAATAATATAATAAACGAGATGACACATAAACAAGTACTCAGAGACTAGGAAATCCATACATAACAGGACAGCAAATCTCACTCTATATAACAGAAGAAAGGGTGACTACTCCTTTTCTTTGGCTAAGCATGATTTTATTATTCAATATAGTCCTTCCACAGAGCCTAGTTGGAGAACATTCTGTCTAACTTTTACAACCATGATCACAAAATTAAAGAAGACAGAGAAATGGAGCAAGAGCATTATATTCAGAAAGGGCATATTGCCAACCTTGTAATGCCCAAAAACAGATTTCAGTGATTTCCTGTTTTCGACATCATGCTTAGAATACATGTCAGGACATTCTTTTCTAAGTCTGGTTCAAGCCATTCTTTGTCAGTTTTTGATTTGACTCTGACCAACTATGGACACTCAAAGTGATTAGAAGAAAGCTATTTTTGAATGAACTGAATGTGTTCTGTTTTGAAGTGCACACAGAAGTTGTTTCAGTAGAAAAACCCTCAGACCAGGCACTCCAGTGTCAGAAAATGTTTAATATTCAAAGATCCTTCAAAGCAAGAGATACAGCCTTCTAAACTGCCCTGCAAACCCACAAGGGTTGGTCAAAAGGCAGAGGTAGATAGGGAAACACAAAGTCTTGAAAAGTGGTTCCCACTGGAGGAATGATTTTGACAAATTAAGAAAGTCAAGCAGACTGGAGACTGGTGAGCATGAAGTTTTCATACAGTGTGAGCAGTTCCTAGTCATCCAACTTGTTGATCCTAGAGTCACAGAAGGAGACTATGTATCATCCTGTGTGTGAAAGTCTGTTGAAAATGGACTTGAGACCCTGAGTTCTGGTTGATGGGTTTGTAAGCAAAAGGCAGACTTTCTGTTGGCTAGCTGTTTGCTATCATTAGGAATTAAGTCCATGTAGGAAGGGTGGTTCCTACCAGTATCAGCAAGGTGCCAGGTGTCAAAGCATCACAATGAAAACACATACTTAATAGACTCTCACATATTCATATTCATAGCCACTGTTTCATTCAATTTTAAAGTGTCTGAGAGCTGAGAGGGGAGCAAACTTTCCTCTTTCCCTCAGAAGTGACATGGAAGCATTAAGGTAGCAAAGTTGGAAAAAGACAATGTCACACAGTACGGGCTGTAATCTGAAGGCCCCAGCCTTGCAGGATTTCCAACCCAGCATTATTCAAAACTCTAACACCAAGTTTTAAAAATGCAAAAGCTCTTACTGCATTCAAGGTACACATTCTTAACATTTACACTAGCTAAACACCCTAGGGTTTTAATCACCAGAAAGCTTATATAAAAGATGCAAAAACCATGGACTGCTTCCCAGGGTGAGTTTTGTAAGAAAAAAAAATGGGTAAAAAAGTGTACAAATAAAAGCTGCAAAGATAAAACTCCAATTTCCCTAGTGACACCAAAACCAACCCTGCTGACAAGGCCCAGACACTCTCACACCTGCTAAAAGGGCTTAGTGTGTCTGAAGGCCCTTCCCAAACAACACAGTTTGGGTTCCCACTATGTGAGGTAAAAGGTGGTATTTTCAGTGCTAGGAACACTGCCAGATGAGGAAAAAGCTGAAGAAAAGAGCAAGTGACAATTATTAAAGCAGTAGAGGATCTGACTCACCAAAAAGGCCCGAAAGGACTAGATTTTGTTCAGCTTATGTTAATATTGTTGTAAGTGTGAAAAATGGAAATGCTCTTAGTTTCAAGATATTTGAAAGGTACAAACATCAAAGGGGCATAATTAGAAGCAACTGTTTAGAGGGAAATTATAACAAATTCATGGTTAATAGTCCAACATTAATTTCAAGTCGACTATTGTTTCAAAATTATAAAGTTGGTCTTAGAGAATATTGAACAATCCCTTCCCATAAATTCTCTATAATAAAGTGAGAGCTCCAACAAACCACCATTATCAGACCCACCCGGCAAGGATCAGGTAGCTAAAAAATGAGAATGATCTTGAGATAGAAGATAATTCCCAGGCCAGCCTACATTCAAACCAACCAGTGTATTGAGGGCTATGCACACTCAGAAAGAAAACATATCTGGCCAACTGGTCTACCCATCCAGAAAACATTGATGTTTTTGTCAATGTCTATAGCAAAGTGCTATCTCAATCTAAGACATTCAGAATGAGACTTGATGACAAAGCTTGGGAAATTCTGTTCCTTATGAGCTTTGGGCTTCACTATGCCATATTTGTCCAGTGTCTTCTCAGACACATAGGTTCATCTTCTTACACAGGGTTCTGAAGCACTTATAACAAACAAGGAAAGTGGTGTAAAAAAATAATGCAGAACATTATATATATATACATATATATATATATACATATACAATAGTCCAACATTATATATATATATATATATATATATATATATATAACAACAATATATATAACAACAAGTTGGATATATATATATATATATATATATATATATACATACATATATATATATATATATATATATATATATTCTTTATTTATCAAATGTTTTCCCCTTTCCAGGTCTCCCCTTTGGAAACTCCCTATACCATACTCCTTCCCTCTGCCTCTATGAGGGTGCTCACCCACTCTTGTCCTCCCGCCCTGGCATTCCCCTACACTGGGGTATTGAACACCCTCAGGCCTAAGGACCTCTCCTCCCACTGATGTCCAGCAAGGCCATCCTCTGCCACATATGTGACCAGTACCATGTGTCACTCCATGTGTATTCTTTGGTTGGTGGTCCAGTCCCGGGAGCTCTGGAGGGTCTGGTCACTGTTGCTCCCTCCATGGGGCTGCAAACCCCTTCAGCTCCTTCAGTCCCATCTCCAGCTCCTCCATCGGTGACCCCCGAGCTCCGTTCAATGGTTGGCTGTAAGCTTCTACCTCTATATTTGTCAGGCTCTGGCAGAGTCTCTCAGGAGACAGCCATATCAGACTTCCATCAGCAAGCACTTCCTGGCATTCACCATAACATCTGGTTTTGGTGGCTGTATATGAAAAACCCAGAACTTAAAAGCCAGTGTAAAGATTATTACACCAAGAGCCTAAACCTGGGGAAGACTGATCACCCATGGATGGTCAAATCTCAGAAACAGAAAGAATTTGTCAAATCCAAATCTAAGAGGTCCTAGAAAAAAAAAAAAACTAACTTACTGCAACACAATCTTCAACAAAATCTCTCTTCTAATACCTTCAATTGACGTGGAAATAGAGAAAGTAATTAAAGACCACTTCTAAAGGACAGACACCATGAAGAGGCATGTTTATGATGAGACTATGAGGATTGAAAAACAGAGCCAGAGGCAGCAGGTCCCTAAAATCCATGCAAAAGATCCATTGATGATCAACCGAATATTCTAGAGCAGGCTTAGGAAAAGGCCTTAACCTTCTAGACAAAAAAAAAAGGATAGATAGATGATAGATAGATAGATAGATAGATAGATAGATAGATAGATAGATAGATAGATAGATAGATAGATGATACAGATACAGATAAAAACAAAACATAGAAACCTTGGTAGAAGCACAAAGTGAGAGTGAGACCTGGAGTTAATATTAGTATTTGAGAAGTAGTGAGGAATCACAGGATATAAAGGATAAGAGCATTCCTACTTGCTGCTTGGACGTGGATGAATCAGTTTATCTTTCTAGCACACAATCTGAGAATGTAAATTGATAGATTTTTAAAACATATATATATATATATATATATATATATATATATATATATATATATATATATACTTTTTGCAAATTCCAGCCACATCCTTCTTTATAATTCTCACAAAGTCCAGAAAGTCTAAGAGATAGCACTGTGGTCCTGCTCCAGACGTAGACATAACATGCAAGGTAGTGGTCTTTCTTGCAGAAGTCTAAATAAACATCTTATGAAAAGATAAATATGGGTTTGGGAGCGATTCAGTGGGTAAAGTCCTTGTTATTTCAAGCAGTAGGGCCTAAGTTTGCTCCCCAGAAAGCAACACTACCCCAGTACAAGGAAGATGGAAACAAGGTGATCCCTGAGTTGTACTGGCCTAAGCTAAGCCTACTTGATCAGTTCCAGGCCAGTATAAGACATTTTCTCAAAAACAAACAAGCAAACAAACAAACAAAAGCAAAACAAAACCCCAAAAACAGAAAACAAAAAAACAAACAAAAAGCAAAATCAAATTTTTTTCCCTCTGACTTTCACACACATGCTCATACAAGTACATACACAGGAACAATCAAACACACAAAGATGAAGACATGGGATACTGTCAAATAGTAGCAAATTTGCATGTTCTATAGTATTCCATAGTGTATCTTGAATAGACATTCGAGGCTATCAGAAGAAACTCTAAGCTATTCAGGACTATACCCCATGTCCAGCATTGTCTTCTAAGGAGCCTGTTAAAACCAGAGACCCTTGTAAGTAATGTTCTGTTGGAGAAGGTTTGTAATAAAGATAATCACAGTACTATTCTGGGGTGATAAGAGTGCCCATGATATTCAGCTTCCCTGATGGATAAATAGCAAGATAAGTACCTACATAGTAAGTAGGTCCAGGATGGGCATTGAGTCACGCTTTGACAATTCTGACTCTTCTTCTTTGATAAGTCATGCTTGCAGCTGAATTGATACTGACACTTCTGTGTCATTGTGTGTTCTTCCTCCAGCCATCCTCCTGCCCAGGCATATCTCATTCCTGCTTCATTTACATGTCCTATTTACACTTCAAAACCAATTTCTGTATATTTCAGCAATTCTTCTCACAGATATAAAAAAAATACAGATCCACAAAAGACTCATACAAAAATGTTTATAGCAGCCTGGTCCTTTAATAGCCCAAACCTGCAAACAATTCATTTCTATAGAGACAGGATGCTATATTCATATAATGGAATACTACTTACAATAAGGTGAAACAAATGATGGACAATACAATGTTATGTTATAAAAATCATTGTGGTAAATAAAAGTCACAAATGGTCTCATTTGTATGATGACTGAGAATAGGCAAAACTAAACTACGTTTACGAGAAAAAGAGCAGAACAATGGTTGCCTCTGCTAGGGACAGGCTATGGGTTGAATGGGAAAGGGCATGGGAAAACAAAAAACATTCTTCTATACATGAATAGGCATGCTTGCACAAAGTTGTGTTTACATGAGGGTTGAATTTGTCCAAATTTAAGAAACTGCTCTCTTAGGATGCCTTTGGTTCATTAAAGGAAATTTAAGCCAAATCTAAAGCTAAGTGAATGAATGAAAACCTGAAATTTGGGCTCTGTTTTAAGATGCATCTTCTTATTAAAATTGATGTTTACTTTGGGAAGTTATTTTCTTTTAATAAAATTGAGGTTTGGTTCAGGTCAGAAAGGAAAAAATAGCCCTTGGCTGGATAATATATAAGAAACTAGAATATGATTCTAGGACTTCCTGGTAGTGCTAAGCCAAACCTATTAAACTGAATGGAAGATAGGGCCTTCCCAGCTATTATTGAGCCCCTGTGTGTAGGGGAGAAGCTGTGCGTGTGTGTGTAGATACATCTACTATGTGTGTGCAAGTTCACATGTGTGCACAGGTGTGTGTGGCATCCAGAGGCCAACATTTGTGTCTTCCTCAATTGCTCTCTACCCTATTTATTATTACTAGGTCTCTCAGTTAATCTGTAGCTTATTATCTAGTTAGACTGACTGGTGAACAAGTTCCAATGATTCTCCTATCCCTGTCCCCCCAGCATTGGGATTGCATGTTCCACTGGGCTATCTTTTATGTGCATACAATGAGATCAAACCCAGGTCTTCAGTCTCACATAGCAAGCACTTTAGCAAAGTCTCCCCAGCCCTTATTGCTCAGCCCTTAAGAACCAGCTGTACCTGCTGGCTCCCTAAAGTCCAGGCACTCTCGATGTAGTTAAGCTGACCAGTTTATATAGCAAGAAACTAAGATGATTACAATGTTCTGGGTCCATTGAAAGCATGTACCATCTTTTCCCTTCAGCGTCTATGACTGCAGCAAATAATTCCCTTTAACACTCTAGAAAGGAATTGCCTTCCCTTAGTCATCCCTGGAACACTGAAAAATCCAAAAAGGTTTTTGTGATTTATATTTTCTTGTGTCAGAACAATCAGGAATTTTTTTTTCAGGCTAAAGCAAAGAAAGGGATGTGTGCAGTCACTCTGATTGGATCCACAGAATCATACTGAAAGTCGGATGGCCATGACTTCCAAATAGCAAGACAGAAAATCTGGAGGAGAACTAGAACAGTGTGTAACCAACCCATTGAACTGTTCTGTAGTCTCTTCTGATGCCCACTAATTCTCACAAGGACCTTACCTATCTAATCTTTTATATGACAAAAGCCTTGGTTAGAACAAGAAAACTAGAGCAACGTCAGATTTTACATTCAGATTAAGAATGACCTTGTTTTTAGGTTTTAATGCAGAAGTTGTGGGGGACTGTAAGGCTTTACCTGCATGCAATAAGGACACATGCTCCACTATGTTCATAGCAACCTTATTTATAATAGCCAGAAGCTGGAAAGAACCCAGATGTCCCTCAACGGAGGAATGGATTCAGAAGATGTGGTATATTTACACAATGGAATACTACTCTGCAATTCAAAACAATGGATTCACGAAATTCCTAGGCAAATGGTCAGATCTTGAAAATATCATCCTTAGTGAGGTAACCCAATCACAAAAGAACACACATGGTATGCAGTCACTGATAAGGGGACATTAACCCAGAGTCTCAGAATACCCTAGACACAATTCGCATATCAATAGATTTCCAAGAAGATGGAAGGAGAGACCCCTGGTCCTGGAAAGACTGGATGTAGGGGAACGCCAGGACAGAGAAACGAGAGGGGGTTGAATGGAGAAAAGAGGGAGGGAAGGGGGCTTATGGGACTTTCGGGGAGGGAGGAAATGGGAAAGGGGAAATGATTTGGAATGTAAATTAAAAAAAACTTAGAAAATAAAATAAAATTAAAAAAATAAAAAGAGAATAGTGGTGACCAAGGAGTTACAAATAAAAAATCCACAGTAAAAAAAAAAAAAAGCAACTTGAAGCTTGCTCTGATCTCAGCCTCCCCAGAATTCCAAAGTTAGTTAATGGAACCTCTCTCTCTCTCTCTCTCTCTCTCTCTCTCTCTCTCTCTCTCTCTCTCTCTCTCTCTCTCTCTCTTTCTCTTTCTCTCCCTCTCTGCTTTACTTCAGCTTTTCCACTGTCTAAATGGAGACTGCATTCATTTTATAATGTTGTTATGGATATGATGTGGGTTAATTAAATGGGTAGAGACCTGGTTTGGAAAATGTCAGGCAGGGAAGACATGATAAATGAAATGATTATCCGCTGTCTTATCCATGGACATTTGCATACAAATATCACTAGTGACACAGGTCTCATCAGAACCTAAGGGCTCTAGACAGACCAACAACCATGGGGCCTTGAGATTTTTGATTTCCTGACTGCATTCATATTCTACTAGGCTGAGAATATTCTTTTTTCAGCCACGAGCATCACTTAACTCCTACCACAAAATTAACACCAACCGGTCCATACCCCATTAAAACCAAGAACAATATTTGGCTACTTGGCCAATCCTAAATTTCCAAAATCTCCAAGATAGATGTCTTCTCCCTCTGTGGGAAATATATGCTGAGGAATATTTCCATTGAAATGATCTCATTTAATTTTCTGAGTGTCTGAAAGTTTTCTTTTAAAAAGTCCTCATTAATGTTTGAGTTTGTTTGCAAATTTCAATGAAGCACAATACACACAGCTATATTAAGCATGAAATCCATTTGTTCTGATTAAAGTCCATATCTTTACCAGACAAACAAAAGTACAGGATTTTAAAGCAAACAGCATTAGCAGATAATTCATGAAAGGATGATAATTTTTGTAGTTCTATAATTTTAATGAGTTGAGATTATCCTCTGGACTTTTATTCTATAGATTTTACCGTGTTCACAAAACAGAATATTTAGTTCTTTTAAAAATAAATGTGTATGTAGAAATGATATGAATGAGAAACTTGCTAAGAAAGAGATATGTTTATTTATTTTATTTTATTTTTATTTGCTTTTCCTGTTTTATTTTTGTAAACCATGAAGCAATTTGATCCATAGTTTCAAAATTACTAAAATTAACAAGAGGAACAGTCAACTCCGATAGTCATAGAGATTTCTATTGTGTAGATTCTGTTTGGTGAGATATAAAAATTCTAAACAGTTTGTTATGGTGAGAAAATAAGTTGGATGTGTGACTTCTGGTCTGTTGCTATGGACCCTATAGTCTATATTGCTTTGCTACAACTATTAACTTAATTATGACAAATACAGTGTCCTTTTGAGCTCATTCAGAGAGTGTATATGCATACTCACTTGATGACTATTCTGAAATGTTAGTAATAACACTGTACTAATTATGTCAATAAACCAATTAGACTTATACTACTACAGACAACCACCATGTGTCCTTTAGTCTATCCCTTGTCTATGTTTCCTTTGAATCCTCAAACTTCGGCTCCACTAAGCTGCCAGTTTGCTCCTTATGCACAGATAATGTTTCTGGATTCATATATTTTAATGCATTCTCTATTCAACATTGAATATCTCCTTTGTTCATTTCATGCTTATCAGGACATATGGCAAGCAGTGATGCAGTAGCTTCAAAATATATTCAAAAATCATTAATTGACCTATTCAATCACCTAATGCAAAATAAATGAAATATTTAAATAAGCTGTTTAAACCCTTTATAGATTGGAAATTTGGGGGATATAATTAACAGCATAGCCATGTCCTTAGTAAATCAGTGCTGTTAGAATCAAGGTTCAGGATAAGGCACAAGGGTTTGACTCTTCTCCCTAACGTGTATGTAATATTGTTCTCCTTCCTCTCAAATAGCTTTCAGATCATTGCACACAGAGAATGCAATCCCTGAAAGTCAGTAAAGGCATGACTTTTATAGGACTATGACAGTACAAGGAATCAGTCACTACACAAGAAGAAATGAAATGTTCTGCCTACCAGTTAAGCTTAGGGAAATAAAGAAATAATTTTTTGGTGAGATGTACAATGTTTGTCATAAAGAATCTTTTTTCCCCAATATTGGGTTGTAAAGAGTCACTGTCAGAGAACTTTCTAGTTTTCTTACCTTTTGCACAAAGTAAGTCTATATATCATTATATATTATAGATTTTTATATATTTGTTATATATACATATATATACATGTATATACATATAAATATACACATAGAGAGAGAGGGAGAGAGAGGAGAGAAGAGAAGAGAAGAGAAGAGAAGAGAAGAGAAGAGAAGAGAAGAGAAGAGAAGGGAAGGGAAGGGAAGGGAAGGGAAGGGAAGGGAAGGGAAGGGAAGGGAAGGGAAGGGAAGGGAAGGGAAGGGAAGGGAAGGGAAGAGAAGAGAAGAGAAGAGAAGAGAAGAGAAGAGAAGAGAAGAGAAGAGAAGAGAAGAGAAGAGAAGAGAAGAGAAGAGAAGAGAATGAGAGAGTGAGTCTGTAATGTATTTTTACCAAAGTGAATTATAGAGAAAATAGCAGCTTGTGTTGCACTGAAAGGGCAGACACTTTCAGAATAAAGCATCACTTTCCTCCTCAGTCAGCCCACACTGCAAGAGTGCACTTGGCAAATAGAGCAGGTCCCTCTAATTTACCCACAGATGCCTTCATAGGCTTCAGGTTGTAGTTCAAGTCAGTCAACCTTAACTGCTGAGCACTCTATGAGGTCAGAAGCAGAAAGAAAGCAGTGAAGTATGAGACTGCATTGGCCCCACATGGAGTTTACTCTCTGTTAAAAGCATCCCTTTCCTTTGCCCCTTAACACACACATAGCATAAAAACCCTGACGAGGTCAGAGAGTCAAAAGGATTGAAGTAAAGGACCCATTTTCTCATTTTCAATTTTTTTACGTGAGTTTTTCCAGGCATCTGGCAAAAGCACCACTTGGGGCAGAAGAGTCTTGAGGTGACAGTCACAGGTCAATAATCCCAGGAGGACCCAGAGGGCTTAGTCAGCTCTTAGAGGCAAATCTCAGCCTCTAATGGAAGGGAAGGGAGGTCTTTCTAGGTTTAAGTCCCAGGCTCCTACACGAGCTTCCACCACATCTTGGGCTCAGACAGAGCAGCCAAATGAAACATTTCCATTCCTATGATTTCCTGTCTTAAAGGGAAATCAAACATTTTTCTTGGTTGTAATTCAGATCTAAGGAGCAGACCGCATAAGCACAGCGATTATTTTAAGTGTGTGCTCATTTTAACCATCAAGACATCATTTCATTTCTTTGTGAAAGTACTTATAGAAAAATGATTTTTAAAACTCATATTCAAAGCTTCTAAGTTTGACTTTTGTCATCCCCTTCTTTGTTCTGTGAATCTAGAAATGTAGATGGATAAAACTAACCAGAACATTTAAAAAAAACCTACTAAGTATTTAAGAACTTAAAGCTTCACATCACTTTCCCATCAGGACAAGTATGTGACTTCTATTTCAAGATGTGTATGCAAAGGACTTTAAAAAATATGGTTGTCTATTCATTTTCTGTGTATCAATGCCTGACATATAATTATTGGAACACACATACACCATAGATGTTTTTAATAATATTTAAAAAAAAAAACTCTAGCAAGTTAGAGAGATGGCTTAGGGGATAAGAGAGCACTCACTGTTCTTCCAAAGGTCCTGAGCTGAATTCCCAGAGCCCACATGGAAGTTCACAATTCTCTGATACTGTCTTCTAGTATGCAGATGTACATACAGACAGTGAGTGAGTGAATGTGTGTGTGTGTGTGTGTGTGTGTGTGTGTGTGTGTGTATAAAATTTAAATCCTCTGACACTCAATAAATTCTATCAGGCATAAAAGCATAAAATCAGGCTAGAAATATTTGTAGATTTTTAAGAATGCATAAAGATGTTTAAGCTGTATGAAGAAACACCTATCTAGGACAACATTTGGAAATTGAATTTCTGGATTTCCGGGGAAATATTAATTTGAACAGAGTTTATAAGGTAATGTGTTATAATCTCATGATTGAGAACGATACTTTTGAGTTGATTGTTATTATTAAAAATGTTTTTTATAATGTAGAGATTATCTTTCATAAAGTGTTTTAACAGGAATATAGGACTGTTTACAATAAAGCATCACAAAAGTCAATGTTTAAGGTAAATGTCTAAGTCCCAAACCCAGTAAGTTCAGATTTTAACATATCTTCCTTTTCAGATGGAAGATAGAAAATTGAGAGAATTGATTATATTTTATATGATTTTACTTTAAAAATGAAATAATCAGTCCTGCAAGCCAGTGTAAAACCATCTACAAACTTAGGGCTAAGTTGTGTTTTGGACAATTGCCAAGACCTCACTGGAGGGGTGCGGGGGGATGCAGTAGAGTGTGGGAAGGAGAGGGGTTTGTCTAAAGGATGGATGGGACTCAGCTTTAGATTCATTACTTCAAACTGAAGACTTGGTATTTGAATTGGGTTTCCATCTCCTATAAAGTGCATTTAGAACTTAAAACACAGCCCCCACCAATGTCTTTGAGAACAATGAATTCACAATGACAAGATTTTCTGCTCTGACATAAAGGGCTAAGACATTGTCACTCCCAGCCTTATGACAACTGAAACTGAACAGAGCAGAAAATTAACTGCTTCTCTTCAACCCATCAGAGAATGGAAGCTTGGGGGCAAATCTCTATCCTGAGGTTTATAAAAACAAGTCTAGAGCTAGACAAGGAGCCCTGCCTGTCTGCGTGCAGATGGGCCATTACTCTATACTTTAAGAATACATAAGTGATACTTTAGAAGACTAAGGTTGAGTATAGCTGAAAGTAAGAATGATGGGGGCAGGCTTGGGGACTTTATCTTATGGTCAGCTGGGAACATCACCTAGTGCTAACACCAAAGGATGATGTTGGGTCTGTAAGGGTAACTAGAATATTCTTCCCAATCAAAACCTACACCCTAGAAGGAATCCTATCTTACCTTTGCAAACATTTTACATATGGGACAGACATTTCTGACACCCTAATTTTTTGGACCTGTTTTTTTCTCACCTAAGAAGGGGAATGGAAGAACCACTACAGCTTAGGCTCCCGGCCACAATGAGAAGCTGAAATTAAATTATAATATCATAGAATCTCTGGCACACAAACTTTACCACCACATCAGTAGCTCTTGAGTATAACAGCAGTGGATTACACTGAATAAGCTGCAAGACAGATTCCATCTGAGAAGGAGTGTACAGCAAATCCCAAAGTCAAGAGAGAAGACAAAAACAAGGACACGGGAGTAATTTGAATGTCTGCCACCTAGAGCAAGAGCAAACATTGAACATAGCCCAGCTCCTGGTCCGATTAGCATAAAAATCTCATAGTAAATTAGAATACCTCAGTTACTAGGACTAATACATCAGACATCAAGCTTGTCTTTCAACAGAAAACAAGAACATATAAGACACACGGAGGCAATGTGCAAATATCTTTGTGTGCATACCCATTCACATATATGAACACATGAATACACACATAGATACATATGCATGCATGTAGACACACAGTTTCACAATACACAGTTTCACTATGAAGAAAATAATCAAAATAAGACTCTACTATGACACACATTTTAAAATGATCACAAAGGCCCTCCCAAAATATATAGAACACTGAACACACTAAGATCTTTAATGGGAAAGTTATACGGAATTCAAAACAGATAAGTAATAATGCAAAAGTAGACAAGGATACCCTATGGATGAATACAAATAAATCCATACTCAAACTTTATTGGGGACAAGGTGACATTCCATACTCAGAAGACAAAGCAAAAGTCTTAAAAGGAATGAGTGGGACAAGTCACCTTAACCACATATCAAGACTGTGAAAGGCACAGCAGATTTCAATATCATTTGATGCTGGGATGAATGTTGTTTTTCAGTCTGTCCCCCAAATTTTTATTTCATAGGTGAACTTAAGAACTTGTTGACATACAAATACAGAAAGGGATTTCCCACCATAGATTTTTTTTTTCCCTAAGCCTTAAATGAACTCTTTATCACATTCCCAATAATTGCTACTGTCTTGGTCAGGGTTTCTATTCTTGTACATATATCATGACCAAGAAGCAAGTTGGGGAGGAAAGAGTTTATTCAGCTTACACTTCCACGTTGCTGTTCATCACTAAAGGAAGTCAGGACTGGAACTCAAGCAGGTCAGGAAGCAGGAGCTGATGCAGAGGCCATGGAGGGATGTTCCTTACTGGCTTGCCTCGTCTGGCTTGCACAGCCTGCTCTCTTATAGAACCCAAGAATACCAGTCCAGGGATGGTACCACCCACAAGGGGCCCTCCCCCCTTGATCACTAATTGAAAAAAATGACCCACAGTTGGATCTCATGGAGGCACTTTCCCAACTGAAGCTCCTTTCTCTGTGATAACTCCAGGCTGTGTCAAGTTGACACACAAAACCAGCCAGTACAGCTACCATATGCTATGTGATCTCTGTTTACAATACATAAAACATAGGGATATGCAGAAAATGATAGTCCCAATAAAGCCACATATATGTAGAAAAGGAATGCTTTTAAATAACTAATGGATTAAAGAACAAATACAATGAAAATTATAAAATATTTAGAGCTGATGACAAGAATGAGGAACACATTAAAACTCTGGGGATATAGCTGAAATCAAACTAGGTCCATTATAGTATTAGAAGCACTTTTTAAAAAGGGTGATTAAAAATGAATAAGTTGTAGATTCAAGTCAAGAAGCTGGGAAAAAAGAAAGAGTATGACTGTAAAGAATGAAGACAGAAACACTGTGAATAAAAGCATAAGTTAATGAAATAGAGAAAATTCAAGATACTCAGAAATATGAACCTAATTCTCAGACTACTGTGATGGACTGGAGATGATCCAAGAATAGAGACAGACGGCAGAGTCATAAGAGGAAAATCAATGCTGAAAATGGTGGAAATATCTAAGGGGAATTGGGAAATGAGGCAAGTGTTATCAAGTGGCTTGCTTGAGATTTTGTTTGTTTGTTTGTTTTTGGGTTTTTTTTGTTTTGTTTTGTTTTGTTTTTTGGTTTTCCGAGACAGGGTTTCTCTGTATAGCCCTGGCTGTCCTGGAACTCACTCTGTAGACCAGGCTGGCCTCAAACTCAGAAATCCGCCTTCCTCTGCCTCTCAAGTGCTGGGATTAAAGGCATGCGCCACCACCACCCTTTTATATCAGGTTAGAATAGTCCTGACTGCTGATTTAGTGTTATGGTGGATGCAATTAGACAACACTAGCAGAAGAAAGAGATTAATCCAAAACTGACTCCAGACAGGTGTTCAATGCAAAACAAAGGCAATTCTAACTTGAATCCATGATATTTCAGTAGCTGGGGGTGAGCGGGTGGGCACAGGAGATGAGGAAACTTGTAAAAGAATTTTACTAGTAAATTTTCCCTAAATTGCTGTGAAGAGATAATCTTTCAAACCAGTTTCAGAGAATAGAAAAAGAGGTTGAAAAAACACTCAACTTTTTTTATGAGACTGATTTAATCTTGACACCAAAATTAGATAAGTAGAGAAGTAGATAATTATAGGCCGATCATACTTATGAACATAGATGAAAAAATCCTAATACAATATTGGCAAATCAAATCTAGCAGTGTGTCTAGATTTAATCTTGCCGAAGAAAAGATTTTCTTGAAAATGTAAAGCTGGTGCAAAAGCAGGAAAAAAATAATCAGTGAACTATATTAATAAAGAATAAAAGATAAAAATCAGTTTAATAGACTATCTAGGTACACAGGATGGATGTGACATGTGTTTTGGATGAGTCAGATTTCCTACCACTGTGACTTCTAAGAAATTGAAAGTCCCTATTGTTGTAAGCAGAGAGGGGCATTGTCCAGACGGCTGGGAGACATGCCTCTGGTGGAATCCTAGGTATCAGTATATATGAGAATTGTTGCCTAATAAATGAGTTCCTTTTCCTGAATCTAAATTTCTTCAGTGCAGTAGCTTCTACTGTTGAGATGAAGCATGGATGCCCCTGATGTTCAGGTCTATGTCTGAGGCTATCTTAGCCTCAAAGCTCTCCAGGTGTAATACTCAGGCACAACCACATGTTGGGGGCTATCGTCGACTCAGGGCTCTCTGACAAAGAAACTGAATCTTCTATTGCAACTTACAATTAAATATCAACCCCCTTCCTTGTTCTTTATTAAGAGCTGTTAAAGGGCTGGTTTCAAAAGACATTATGTCCTGAGACCTCTCTAAAAGTTTGTTCTGCTTTGAACAAAGACAAATGATTTTGTTTTTCCATCTAGCATTTTATATTATAGTACATCTAAAAGGAACAAGAGATTGACTAGAAGAACTCTTACATTCATAGCTGCTGCCATGTGTACCATCATGTCCAATGGACTGACCTTAAGCAAAAACATAGCTGTTTGAATATGAGCTTTCCACCAGCTAGTATAAAGCACCTTGAAGAAACTGACCCTCACAAAGTGTTTTTATGATCAGGATTCTCTCAGGCTCACATATGGGACACTGAGAAGCAGGAGTAGAAATTAGAATTTCACCATACATTGTTATACCCAGTAATCAGACATTTTAGGGGGAGGGTGATATGGTTCCAGATACTGCAGTTTTACAGAAAGACAAAGAAGATTTGCAAGAAGATGCAATGAATTCTTTAGGGAAATAGAATTTGATTGTATCATAGCTTTTTAGATCCTTGTTGAATCAGAAGTAAGTGCAGCTGTTGCCATAGAGTGAAGACTCTTACTTTGTATAGGTAAACTAACATTCGGCCTCTGTCTGCCCTTTCTGCTGTGAAGGAACCAAGCCAGATCTGCCACAGTGAAGACACCATCTCCTGATACTTCCTAGAGAACCAGACACTCAGGACATTTGAGAACTAGCCATACTCAGGGCATTTGGAGTGCTGAGAGACCTGGAAGCACAGGAGAGCTGGTCTCCCAGAAGTGCCTACATATCTGAATGCACAAAGAGAAATGGAATCCCAGGAGTACAGATATACGTGCTTGCAGGACATATAAGCCACAGTCAGAGACAGCAAGACCAACTAACACCCGAGAAAACTAGATAGCAAGAGACAAATGAAAGATCACTACCAACAGAAACCAAGGCAACATGGCACCATCAGAACCCAATTCTCCCACAACAGCAAATCCTGGGTAATTCCAACACACCAGAAACACAAGAGCTAGATTTAAAATCACATCTCATGATGCTAATAGAGGACTTCAAATAGGATATAATAACTCCCTTAAAGAAAATACAGGAGAACACAGGTCAACAGGTAGAAGCCCTTAAAAAGAAAGCACAAAAATCCCTTAAAGAAACACAGGAGAACATGGGTCAACAGGTAGAAGCCCTTAAAGAGGAAACACAAAAATCCTTTAAAGAATAAGGAAAACACAAACAAAAAAGTGAAGGAACTGAACAAAATTACCCAGGATCTAAGAATGGAAGTAGAAACAATAAAGAAATCACAAAGCGAGACATCTCTTGAGGTAGAAAGCCTTGGAAAGAATTCAGGAGTCATAGATGCAAGCATCAAAAACAGAATACAAGAGATAGAAGAAAGAATCTCAGGTGCTGAAAATACCATAGAAAACATTGACTCAACAGTCAAAGAAAATTCAAAATGCAAAAAGCTTGAAACCCAAAACATGCAGGAAATCCAGGACACAGTGAGAAGATCAAAACCTAAGAATTATAGGTATAGAAGAGAGCAAGGATTTACAACTTAAAGGGCCAGCAAATATCTTCAACAAAATTACAGAAGAAAACTTCCCTAACCAAAAGAAAGAGATGCCCACGAACATACAAGAAGCCTATAGAACTCCAAACAGACTGGACCAAAATGGAAACTCCTCCCAACACATAATTGAAACAGCAAATGCACCAATAAAAGAAAAAAATTAAAACAGTAAGGGAGAAAGGTCAAGTAACATATAAAGGCAGACTATCAGAATTACACCAGAAACTACGAAAGCAAGAAGATCCTAGGCAGATATCATAGAGACCCTAAGAGAACATAAATGTCAGTCTAAACTACTATACCCAGCAAAGCTCTCTATTACCATAGATGGAGAAAACAAGACATTCCAAGACAAAAAAAAAAATTACACAATATCTTTCCACAAACCCAGCTCTACAAAGGACAATGAGTGGAAAATACCAACACAAGAAGGGAAACGACACCATAGAAAAAGCAATAAAATAAACTTACAACAAACACAAAAGAAGATAGCCACACAAACAGAATTCCACCTTTAACAATGAAAATAACAGGAAGCAACAATCACCCTTCCTTAATATCGCTTAACATCAATGTTCTCAATTCCCCAATAAAAAGACATAGACTAACAGACTGGATACCTAAACAGGATCCAACATTTTACTGCATACAAGAAACCCACCTCAGTGACAAAGACATTTACTACCTCAGAGTGAAAAGTTGGAAAACAATTTTGCAAGCAAATGGTCCCAAGAAACAAGCTGGAGTGACCATTCTTATATCAGAAATATTTGACTTTCAACCAAAAGTTGTCAGAAAAGATAAGGAGAGACACTTCATACTGGTCAAAGGAAAAGTCTACCAAGATGAACTTATAATTCTGAACAACTATGCTCCAAATGCAAGGGCATCCACATTCATAAAAGAAACTTTACTAAAGCTCAAAGCACACATTGTACCCCACACAATAATTGTGGGAGACTTCAACACCCGACTCTTAACAATGGAAAAATCATGGAAACAGAAACTAAAGAGAGACATGGTGAAACTAACTGAAGTTATGGAACAAATGGATCTAACAGATATTTATAGAACATTCCATCCTAAAGCAAAATAATATACCTTCTTCTCATCACCTCATGGTACCTTCTCCAAAACTGACCATATAAGTAGTCACAAAACAGGCCTCAACAGATACAGGAATACTGAAATAATTCCATGCACTCTATCAGATCGCCATGGCCTAAGGCTGATCTTAAGTTCAAACAAAAACAATGGAAAATACACTTACACACGTACATTGAACAATGTTCTATTCAATGATAGCCTGGTCAAGGAAGAAATAAGGAAATTAAAGATTTTTTAGAATATAATGAAAATGAGGAAACATTATACCAAAACCTTTGGGACACAATGAAAACAGTGCTAAGAGGAAAACTCATAGCTCTAAGTGCCTCCAAAAACGAAAATGGAGAGAGCTTATACTAGCAGTTTGACAACACACCTGAAAACTCTAGAACAAAAAGAAGCAAATACACCCAAGAGGAGTAGATGGCAGCAAGTAATCAAACTTGGCCGAAATCAACCAAATAGAAACAAAAAGAACTATACAAAGAATCAACAAAACCAGGAGCTGGTTCTTTGAGAAAATCAACAAGATAGATAAACCCTTAGCCAGACTAACCAGAGGGCACAGAAGCACCACCCAAATTAATAAAATCATTAATGAAAAGGGAGACATAACAACAGAAATTGTGGAAATTCAAAAAATAATCAGATCCCACTACAAGAGCTTATAGTCAACAAATTTTGAAAATCTGGACGAAATGGACACTTTTCTAGATACATACAGGTGGCAAAGTTAAAACAGGATCAGATAATCATCTTAATAGTCCCATAAGTCCTGAGGAAATAGAAGTGGTTGTTAATAGTCTCCAAACAAAAGAAGAGCCCAGGGCCAGATGGGTTTAGTGGGGAATTCTATCAGATTTTCAAAGAAGAACTAGGACCAATACTCTTCAAATTATTCCACAAAATAGAAACTCAAGGAAGACTACCCAATTCATTCTATGAAGCAACAATAACACTTATACCGAAACCAAACAAAGACCAAACAAGGAAAGAGAACTTCAGACCAATTTCCCTTATGAACATTGATGCAAAAATACTCAAAAAAGTTCTGGCCAACCAAATCCAAGAATAACACATCAAAACGATAATTCACCACGATCAAGTAGGCTTCATCCCAGGGATGCAGGGATGATTCAAAATATGGAAATCCATCAATGTAATCCACTACATAAACAAACTCAAAGAAAAAAAACACATGATCATTTCATTAGATGCTGAGAAAGTATTTGACAAAATTCAGTATCCCTTTATGATAAAAGCCTAGGAGAGATCAGGAATTCAAGGTCCATACCTAAACACAATGAAAGCAATATACTGCAAACTTATAGCCAACATCAAACTAAATGGAGAGAAACTTGAAACAATCCCACTAATACTGGGAACCAGACAAGGCTGCCATTCTCTCCCTATGTATTCAATATAGTACTTGAAGTCCTAGGCAGAACAATTAGATAACAAAAGGAGGTCAAAGGTACATAAATTGGAAAGGAAGGATTAAAAATATCACTATTTGCAGATAATATGATTGTATATTAAGTGACCCCAAAAATTCCACCAGAAAACTCCTAAAGCTGATAAACAACTTCAGCAAACTGGCTGGATATGAACTCAAACAAATCAATAGCCTTCCTATACTCAAAGGATAAACAAGCTGAGAAAGAAATTAGGGAAATGACACCCTTCACAGTAGTCACAAATAATATTACATACCTTGGTGTGACTCTAACCAAGCAAGTGAAAGATCTGTATGACAAGAACTTCAAGCCTCTGAAGAAAGAAATCATAGATCTCAGAAGATGGAAAAATCTCTCATGCTCATGGATTGGAAGGATTAATATAGTAAAAATGGTTATCTTGCCGAAAGCAGATTCAATACAATCCCCATCAAAATTCCGAATCAATTCTTCATAGAGCTAGAAAGAGCAATCTGCAAATTCATCTGGAATAACAAAAAACCCAGGATAGTGAAAACTTCTCCACAAAAAAAGATCTCCTGGGAGAATCACCATCCGAGACCCCAAGCTCTACTACAGAGCAATAGTGATAAAAACCATATGGTATTGGTACAAAGACAAGCAGGAAGATCAATGGAATGGAATTGAAGACCCGGAAATGGACCCACACACCTACAGTCACTTGATATTTGACAAAGAAGCTAAAAATATCCAGTGGAAAAAGGACAGCATTTTTAACAAATTGTGCTGGATCAACTGGAGGTCAGCATGCACAAAAATGCAAATCGACCCATTCTTATCTCTTTGTACAAAGCTGAAGTTCAAGTGGATCAAGGACCTCCTCATAAAACCAGATACACTGAAGCTTATAAAGGAGAAAGTGGGGAAGAACCTTGAACACCTGGTCACAGGGGAAATTTTCCTGAATAGAAAACCAATGGCTTATGCTCTAAGAACAAGAATCAACAAATGGGACCTCATAAAACTGCAAAGCTTCTGTAAGGGAAAGGACACTGTCAATAGGACAAAAGGGCAACTAACAGATTGGGAAAAGATGTTTACCAATCCTACATCTGATAAAGGGCTAATATCCAATGTATACAAAGAACTCAAGAAGTTAGACTCCAGAGAGTCAAATAACCACATTAAAAAATGGGGTACAGAGCTAAACAGGGAATTCTCAACAGAGGAAACTCGAATGGCTCTGAAGCACCTAAAGAAATGTTCAGCATCCTTAGTTATCAGGGAAACACAAATCAAAACAACCTTGTGATTCCACCTTACACAAGTTAGAATGGCCAAGATGAAAAATTCAGGGAACAGCAGGTGATGGAGAGAATATGGAGAAAGAGGAATACCTCTCCATTGCTGGTGGGATTACAAACTGGTAAAACCACTCTGGAAATCAGTTTGGTGGTTCCCCAGAAAATTAGACATAGTACTACCTGAGGACCCAGTTATACCACTACTGGGCATATACCCAGAAGATGCTCCAATATGTAATAAGGACACATGCTCTACTATGTTAATAGCAGCCTTATTTATAATAGCCAGAAGCTGGAAACACTCAGATATCCTTCAACAGAGGAATGGATACAGAAAATATGGAACATTTACACAATGGAATACTATTCAGCTATTAAAAATGACTTCATAAAATTTGTAGCCCAATGGATGGAACTTGAGAATATCATCCTGAGTGAGGTAATAAAAGAACACACATGATATGCACTCACTGATAAGTATATACTAGCCCAAAAGTTCAGAATAACAATTCACAGACCACAGGAAGCTCAAGAACAAGAAAGACCCAACTTGGGGTGCTTTGGTTCCTCTGAGAATGTGAACAAAATACTCGCAGGAGCAATTACAGAGACAAAGTGTGGAGCAGAGACTGAAGGAAAGGCCACCCAGAGACTGTACTACTTGGGGATTCATCCTATAAACAGTCACTACTATGGATGACAAGATGTACTGAAAGGAGCCTGTTATGGTGGTCTCTGGAGGGGCCCTGCCAGTGCCTAACAGATAAAGAGGCAGATGCTAGCTTCCAACCATTGGAATGAGCTTGGGGTCCCCAATGGAGGAGTTGAAAAGCAGACTGGAGAAACTGAAGGGATTTGCAGTCCCATAGGAAGAACGATGATGTCAGCCAACCAGATACCCCAGGGCTCCCAAGGACTAAGCCATCAACCAAGGGGTACACATGGTTCCAGCCAAAAGTGTGATATAGGACTGCCTTGTCAGGCATCAGTGGGAGGAGAGGTCCTTTTTCCTATGAAGGCTCAATAGATGTCCCAGCGTGGGGAAATCGAGGGTGTTAGGTGGGAGTGGGTTATGTGGAGGGACATATTCTTGGAGGCAGGGCTTGGGAGGATGGGTTGGGGATTTTCGGGCAGAGGGGAACCAGGAAACAGTATAACATTTGAAATGTAAATGAAGAATATATTCAATAAAAAAAGAGGCAGGAATAATTAGATGTCTTGAGGATTCATTAATTACTCACCAAATATTTGTCAGTCACACTCCAAATACTACAGATAACAGTTAACTAAAACTCAACTTTATTCTTACACTCAAATAAAGATACAGATTAACCTTAAAGTCAAATTGTATAGTATTTTAAGACCTAATAAAGTTGTGCAGATTCCTATGCATCTTGGTGAGTCAACTTTCTTAGCAATCGTGTGTAAGCAAGTCCCTTACAGAAAAAAAAATGTATTCTTTTCTCATACATTATACCAGACCATAGTGACCACAGTTTCCCCGCCTTCCTCTCTTCCCAACCCCTTCTCTCCAACTTCCCTCTTCTCCATATCCACTCCTCCTCTTGTTTTCCTTCAGAAAAGAGCAGACCACCCTGGGATATCAATTAAATATGGCATAACAAGTTACAATAAGACCAAATAAACCCTCAAATCAAGACTGGACCAAACACTCAGTATGAGGAAAAGGGACCCAAACGCAGGCAGAAGAGTTAGACATAACTCCCACTGTTGGGAGGAGTCCCATAAGAATACCAAGCTACACAACATCACTGATTGTAGGTCCAGTCTCTATGCCCCTCTATCATCCCTGGTTAGTTGAGCCTGTGGACCTTGTTCTTGTGGTATCCTTGACCCCTCTGTCTCCTACAATCCTTTCTCCCTGTCTTCTGGAGGATTCCCCTAGCTATGCCTAATTTTGGGATGTGGGTCTCTGCATCTGATCTATGAAGCCTCTCTGATAATGGTTATGATAGGGTCCTGTCTTCTAGAATACTAGAATAGCAGAATATCATTAGGAATTGTTTCATTGATTTATTTTGTCAGTTGTGTTTGGTTCTATCCTAGATCTCTGGGCTATCCAGCCTCTGAGTCCTGGACATCCAGGCCAAAAAAAAAAAAAAAATCAGGTTCTCTTATAACTTAGACTAATCTCAAACTTTTTGTGTAGGCAAGGATGACCTTGAACTTCTGATCTACCTGCCTCTATCTCCTGAGTGCTGGGGATGCAGACATGGGAATACACAACGACAAGTTTATGCTGTGCTGGAGATCAAACCCAAGGGCTCATGCATACTATGCAAGCACTCTCCCAAGTAACAGCCCCTGGCCTTGATTTGCTTCCATTTTCGTGATTTACTCATCATAGAAAATTCAGTGAGTTTAGGTCCTCCACAAACAGGTTCTCTTAAAGTACATCTTCACTGCTGGCTCAGGTCAGCCATATGGTGTGAGAAAGAATGTGTGTGTTGGGGTGTGTGTGTGTGTGTGTGTGTGTGTGTGTGTGTGTGTGTGTGTGTATGTGTGTGTGTGTGTGTGTGTGAAGGGGGAAGAGTAGGAGGAAGTGAGGGGAAGGAGGGGAGTGAGGGAGAGGGAAAGACAGAGAATGTGAACATGTCCATCCACTACATAATGAGAGTTGATGGAACAACTTAAACCTAAGGGATAATGTTATTTACTTCCTATTATTGAAAATATAACAGGAGGCCATAGCAACATCATGTAAGCCAAGACTGCCAAAGGCTAAGAGCTCCAGAGACTAAGTTCAATTATCTCCTTAGGTAAAGAGCTCACACCATGCATGTTGCCACTTGAGAGCAAAATTAATGTGTCATGTAGCTCTGTTGCAGGTATAGAAATGAAGTCTGCAGTATCTTGTATTACATGTTTCAAATGTCTTGTTTATCATTATTCTTGTGGGAGGGGTTAGAAGGCAACTTTCAGAAATCTGTTCCTGACCTCTACTTTCTTCAGGCAGTCTCCCTTGCTGTTTTTGGTGCCATGATATAGTTTGCACTCCTGACTAGCTGGTCCAGGTAACTCCCTGCTTCTCCTTCCCATCACACTGTAGGAGTGCTAGGATTACAAATACATGCCACCACATTGACATTTTTATATGTGTTGAGGGATCAAAGCCACATGATGCCACCAGGCTTGCTAGGCAAGCACTTTTACTCCCTGAATCATCTTACCAACCCTATATACATGTTTTAGATAAAGATGTGATATGAAGATATGTCAAGAAACTACCTATGTATGAATATTAAGACAGCAGATTTTGTAAACAATTGTTACTAAGAAATCTTGAACTCTGAGCATAGCATAAGGATTTTGGAAAAGACTGATTATCATTTCTATTTCTGGAAGGAATGATTTCCACATGTTTTAAAGGAATATTTTTGTGTGTTCATTTTCAATATTGTTGGAAAGTTTAAATATAAAAAAGGGCCATGTCACAAAGTTAGGCCAGCCAAGAAGAATTTGTATATATTTGTATATATTGGTGTATGTAAGCATGTGTGTGCTTACTAACATCCTTCATGTTTGTATAGTTCCTATGCTGGGAATCCTGCACTTCCAAAGAGAAGCAAGTCACAAGGTTTTCAGAATTCTCTATAGAACCACAGGAATATGGGATCAGTCCTAAGTATCACTGAAGGGAGTTTATAGAATCTATGGTGAGGAAGAGAGAACTACTTAAAAACCCAGAAAAGAACTGCTTAAAAAAGCAACTCATTATAGAATGACCCTAGTAGTGGTGAAGATGCATTGATGGTGGTTGTGATCATCTAAATATACCTGTCCAAGTCTTCTGAGTGACTAAATGGATTATTTCACATTCTCTCCTGAATTTTCTTTCTGTGTATGTAGAGTCAGTGATGCTGTTTGCAAATGAGAATGCTAGCTGAATCATATTTACAGACTCACATACAAGGAAAACACAATAGTCAGTGCACATGCTGAAAGATGTTCATTTTCACATTTAATAAGAAAAATAGAACCTGAAATAACAGCGAAATAGCTCTTCATACGCAGCAGTCTATTAAAGTGCCAAACAATCCCATGCATTAAAAGAACATATAGGAATAATTGCAGAAGTGACTGAACAGTAACACCTGGTGAGTGGGCATGGCTTCAGGGATACTTCAGAAGACAGAGAGATGCCTAGAAAAAAACAGGTTAGCTAGGCTAGCCATATCTTTGAGCCCTGGGTTTGACTGAGTGTCCTGTCTCAATAAGATGTGATAATGATTGAGAAAGATTAGTGCTGTCAACCTTGGGCCTGCACATATGTGCACGCACACACACATACACACACGAACACACACACACACACACACACACATACATAAACACACATGCACACATACCACACAAACCTACATAAAAAGAAATATCATTTTTTGAGCTTGGTATAATCATCTGAAGAACAAATGTATGTAGAAAAAATGAAGGTAACTAAGGTATTTGACTTCTATAGAGACATTCTATACTCTCTCCAATAATCACAACAGGCTTGAACAAATACATTTTGTTCAACAGCTAATTTATTTTTAAAAATTATATAAAAATATAATTCTGGGGTAGGTAATGGCATTCTGAATTGTTAGATAATAACAAGAGGCACCTAAATAAATTCAAACACATATTTGGAACTGAAAGTATAACTTGTAGATTATGACATTTAAAGTATTATTCTATATATATGGAGTTTTAGAATTAAAAATTGATCATCTAGTAGATAATATAATATTTGCCTTTCTTCGATATACACAAACACAACTGAAGAAGAGATATAAAAGTTACATTCAAACCTAAGTAGAATGCACAATATGTGAACCTTTTTCAGCCTAGGAGGCATGTACAAGGAAGATGATATAGCATACTACTTTTCCCTATGTCTGAAATGCGTTGATATACTTTACTAAAAGAAAGAGCTGCTTCTCTACTTCCCATAAATACTAATGAATTTTACTTTTTGAGCAACATCATAGATCTGTAATCAGTCTAAAAATAACACTAGAAATTGGAACCCATAGATTTGTATTTTTTCATCTAGATGTCAGTTTTGAAGTCCCCATTTAATGGAAATAGACCTCATCTGAGTCCTAAATTAAGATTTAGACCCTCAGGAAGCCCACCCAGAGGTGGGGACTTTTGATATATTCAGGTGGGTTTTTTTTTTGTTTTGCATGATTGTAGGTTTTCACTTAAATTGTTAGATTAATTATACAATGTTGGAGTGACTATAGTTATAATGGACAACATGAATTCTTCATATCCATATCTATAGTAAACTGATTACCACAACTGATTAAATTACACATGGTTGTCTACCCATGATTATTCTGCATGTGTCTGAGTGTTAAGAGCACCAAAAATCTTAACTAGCCAATTCTCAACACTATACAACACAGGGCCATGGAATATTGTCCATCTGCAATACATTGAAACTTTAGACTTTGACTCTATAAATAACCTCAGTGCAGTATGGAGAATGACCAACACTGAACTCACAAATAATATGCACACAGTTGACTTCTTTGTAAACCCTGTGACTTTGACAAAGTAAACCAAAAGAACAAAAAAAGACCATCAGTATAACTATCTGAACTGAAATCAGTGTAAATACCTGAACTAAACCAAAGATGCCATAGAGAAGCAGTAGATACATGACTGTAAAAACACAAAATTGTCACCCTTTCTGATTGATCATGATTTGCTTAGGTTTTTTTTTTTTTACAAAGCCATTATGGCAATAGTGGTAATCTAAAAGATCACTCCATTTTACATTTAGAAAACACACACACACACACACACACACACGCACGCGCACACGCACATGCACATGTGCAAGCACATGCCCATGCACACAAAGACAGAGTAGTGGGGAGACATGTTGCTTTGTCAGTCAGTCTAGTCTCAAACTCATGATTCTCCTGCATCTTCCAAGTTCTGAGTTTACTAGAATATGTCACTAGAATGCCTGTGCCAATGATGTATCTGACAACTTAAATGCCTCAATAGTATTACAGCATTTTGCGACTTAACGTTATATTAGCTGTAAGTATAAGATCAGCATAATAGAATAGATACTTGCATAGTAAAGTATAGACTTAGAGTTTTCAAAACCTACTTTAGTTATGGTTCTTTACCACTTCAGCCTCCCTTGTAGCCCACCAACCACCAGAGGCAGGGGAAAAAATGTTAATAGGAAACAGCTTTGTAGACTTGTTTAGAAATAGTTCTTTTGGGTGATTCCAGTCTTCATTGTCAGCAGTCCAGTCCACCTGAAAAACACCAAACACAAATCAGCAATGACAGTACAGACCACTCAGCAAACACCATACATGAATTAGTTCGAGAAAAAAATGGCAAGGATCCAGTGATCAGCACTAGTCTGTTGAAGTGGCAAGAAGCAGCCAGAATATCACCAGAAGTTCTTTGGTACATTAATCCCAAAGTCACCACAAGCAGTGATCAGAGAAGAAAGCAAGGTAAACAGATGCAACAAAGTCAGCCAAGAGTTGCAAGGTGAGCCAGTGCAAGAGGATCATCCACTGTCTATTGGGTTATACATATACTCCTTCCAAGCATCATGCACCCTCTCAAACATTCACTCTAGCCAAATATCACATGCCCTTTCATAAGGCAAGTTCCAGAAAAACACTACATGTCTACTTTCAGCAAAACATCCTCTCATAAGACAGTTTCCAGAAAAACATCATATGTGACAACCGAGTCCCCCAAAGGAACCTGAAGTTCCCACTTTAGCAAAGTCTTTGTAAAAAAAAAAATCAGACATCTTTGTAGAAACTTGTTTCCTTTGAGACTTTTAAAATTTGGAGTTCCTCTTTCACTTGCTTATGTAACTGTGATTTTAGTTCCTCTGAATGAAGAGGCTGTGAGTTATAAGAAGCCAACAGAAAAGGCTTCTCTGTTCACTCCTATATACCAACTCTGATTTCTCTTTACCTTTTACAGTATCCTTGTCTATTCCCACTGCCTTTTGTCTTTGGGTTTCGACTAATTTCCCTAATGAAATTAGGAAATGTCTAATGACAAGTCAGCTTTCTCACAGTAACCCACGAAATAAAATAGTTGCAAGAGAAGTCATCTCTTACACATACTTGTGCTAAGAAACAAGTTTCTGCAACTTCCTTAATTTTCTCATTCAATCACTAGCTATGTAATGGAAAACTGGGACTCTAAAACAAATACCAGCATCCAGAATGGTAATAACTGTTAAATATATTACCAATATTTAAATATGAATATGTGTCTACTATTTGTTGATATATGTAATATAGTGCTTTGGGGTTACTGAATTTGTTACTTTTACATGAAGTATCTCAGGAAGGCAAAATCCCAAAAGTCCATGAAGTTGAACTGTATTAACTTCTCCCCTTGCAGGAAAGTTTAAGTCACAGTCATAGATGGAGCAGAGATAATATCTAAGCTTCCAATAAGGCTAAGGTATCAGTCAAAAAGCATATTGTCATACCAGGTGCAGGGAAATGAGCCTACAAGAATTCTGAGAGGAGGGTCAAATTAGCATGATAGGTACTTTTAACTCAGTGTGAGCATGACTTCACTATCATGTTTAAACAGACTTGTATAAAATTCTGCAGAATATCAGTTCCATTCTGTGGGGAAAGAATTTTCTCTTAGAGACATACTTTTAGATTTCCATATAGAAAAGCATAAAACACATCCTGTGAGTAGACTATTCGGCGTGGATTATGCAGTATTCCCAGAAAGTTTTTATCTCAGAACACATCTTTTCAAGACATGTCTTTTAAAATCTCAAAAAGAAACATTCTAATCAAGCATAATATCACTTGGGACTCAGCCAGCTTGTGTGCTCCCTGCTCCCAAGAGCTGGGCAGTTCTGTGGTCACCTACACGCCAGCTCTGCTGTGGGACATCTGCCCTGCAGAGGGACCCGCACTGGGAGAGAGAACGCACACACACAGGGAGGGAGCACACCAGTCTCCCCTTGGTGACCTCTGCTCCTGGGATGGACTGCACTGAGCATCCAGGTACCCAGGGACTCCCCAATATAACATCCCTTGGGACACGGCCTGTTGGGCTTCCATCTGCGCCCAAGACCAGGGCAGCTCTGTGGTCGTCTGGGCACCAGCTCTGCTGTGGGCAATCTGCCCTGCAGAGTGATCTGCACTGAGAGGCTTCACAGTACACTCCGCCATCTTTGCTCCAGCAACAGGGCAATTGGAGCCTCCAGGCGCCTGGACAATCAAGCATAATATCGCTTGGGACTCAGCCAGCTTCTGTGCTCCCTGCTCCCAAGAGCTGGGCAGGTCTGTGGTCACATATGCCACAGCTCTGCTGTGGGACATCTGCCATGCTGAGGGACCTGCACTGGGAGAGAGCGCACCTGCACAGGGAGGGAGCGCACCAGCCTCCCCTTGGCAACCTCTGCTCTGGGGATTGACTACACTGAGCCTTCGGATGTGCAGGGATTCCCCAATATAACATCACTTGGGGCAAGGCACATCAGGGCTCCAAAGTCACTCAGGAGCAGGGCAGGCCCCAGAAATCGGTGCCAGGGGAATCCCGGTAATGGGGGGGGTGGACGGCAGAAATAGCCTTGCAGGCTCACAGCTCACAGGAGGTCCAACCAACAGTCAGTGACAGCAGGACCAACTAACACCAGAGGTAACCATATGGCAAAAGGCAAATGTAGGAACGTTACTAACAGAAATCAAGGCAATATGGCACCATCAGAAACCAACTCTCCAACAGCAGCAAGTCCTGGATAACCCATCACACCCAAAAGGAAAGATCGGGATTTAAAACCACTTCTCATGATGCTATTAGAGGATTTCAAGAAGGACAGAAATAAATCTCATAAAGAAATACAGGAGAACATGAATTAACGGGTAGAAGCCCTTACAAAGGAAACTCAAAAATTGCTTAGAGAAATGCAGGAAAATATGGGTCAACTGATGAAGGCTGATAAGGAGGCAACACAAAAATCGCTTAAAGAAATGTATCAATGGGTAGATGCCCTTACAAAGGAAACACAGAAATCCCTTAAAGAAATGCAGGAGAATATGGGTCAACAGATGGAGGCCCATAGGGAGGCAACACAAAAATCGTTTAAAGAAATGAATCAACGGATAGATGCCCTTACAAAGGAAACACAAAAATTGCTTAAAGAAATGCAGGAGAATCTGTAGATCAATGGAACAGAATTGAAGACCCAGAAATGAATCCACACTCCGAAGGTCACTTGATCTTTGACAAAGGAGCTAAAACCATCCAGTGGATAAAAGAAAGCCTTTTCAACAAATGGTGCTGGTTCAACTGGAGGTCAACATGCAGAAGAATGCAAATTAATCCATTCTTATCTCCTTGCACTAAGCTCAATTCCAAGTGGATCAAGGACCTCCACATAAAACCAGACACACTGAAACTAATAGAAAGGAAACTAGGGAAGAACCTTGAACATATGGGCACAGGGGAGAATTTCCTGAACAGAATACCAATAGCTTATGCTCTAAGATCGAGATTTGCCAAATGGGACCTCATAAAATTATAAAGTTTCTGTAAGGCAAAGGACACTGTCAAAAGGACGAAGCGGCAACCAACAAACTGGGAAATGATCTTTACCAACCCTACATCCAACAGAGGGCTAATATCAATATATACAAAGAACTCAAGAAGTTAGACCCCAGAGAGCCAAATAACCCTATTAAAATGGGGTACAGAGCTAAACAAAGAGTTCTCACCTGAAGAATATCTAATGGCTGAAAAGCACCTAAAGAAATGTTCAACATCCTTAGTCATTAGGGAAATGCAAATCAAAACAACCCTGAGATTCCATCTCACACCAGTCAGAATGGCTAAGATCAAAAACACAGGAGACAGGAGTTGTTGGTAAGGATGTGGAGAAAGAGGAACACTCCTCCACTGCTGGTGGGATTGCAAGCTAGTACAACCACTCTGGAAATCAGTCTGGTGGTTCCTCAGAAAACTGGGCATGCTACTACTGGAGGACCCTCTTATACCACTCCTGGGCATATACCCAGAGGCTTCCCCAATATGCAATAAGGACACATGCTCCACTATGTTCATAGCAGCCTCATTTATATTAGCCAGAAGCTGGAAAGAACCCAGATGTCCCTCAATGGAGGAATGGATTCAGAAGATGTGGTATATTTATACAATGGAATACTACTCTGCAATTAAAAACAATGAATTCACGAAATTCCTAGGCAAATGGTCAGAACTGGAAAATATCATCCTTAGTGAGGTAACCCAATCACAAAAGAACACACATGGTATGCAGTCACTGATAAGGGGATATTAACCCAGAATCTTGGAATACCCAAGACACAATAGATTTCCAAGAAGATGGAAGGAGAGACCCTTGGTCCTGGAAAGACTGGATGTAGGGGAATACCAGGACAGAGAAGCAAGAGGGGGTTGAATGGAGAACAGAGGGAGGGATGGGGGCTTATGAGACTTTCGGGGAGGGAGGAAATGGGAAAGAAGAAATCATTTGGAATGTAAATAAAAAAACTTAGAAAATAATAAAAAAATATATAAGAAAAAAAAGAAAAGAAAAAGAAACATTCTAGGAAACCAAGTTGCTCTCAGGACACAGATATCAAATAATTATATTAGAATCATAAATATAAAAACTGCCTTTTTTCTCAGTAAGTTATTGACTTATTACATGTATCTCTCTTTCTGATAATAAAAAATTAATAATATCCCAATAATTAATATATATTATATATTACATATTATATATTATATAACACTATATGTTATATATTATACTATATGCTATATGCTGTGTATTGTGTGTTATATATTATATTATATATAATTATCTCTTCATAAAATGAGTTTCTTCTGTTTCTACTATTTTATCCTTCCACTTTGAACATGTGCTTAGTGTCTCCTTTATATCTGGCTTTTTTGGTTATAGACTCTGGTATATCTGTTCCTTTTAAAATGATATGGCAGTAACAATGGAGATATGAAATATTATTCCATTAAATTACAATAAAGAATAAAAGCCTCTTATTTTCTAACTCTACATCAAAAGACACCAAAATCATTTATTCAAACAAGGTTGTGATCTTTTTCTCTCTCTTCTATAACTCTTCACAGTGAGGGTTGGTCTCCTTTTCTTTAAGTCACCAAGATACTTAAGAACACAGTACACTATCTTCAGATTATTGCTTACATGGTTTTCCAAGTTATCTTTTTACATGGAGAGGGAAAGAAAGGGGGAGGGAGGTGTCTAGAAAGAAGTCTATGTAAAGGTAACAGAGATTACATACAGCACTGGTACTTTCAAGCTTCTGACTATTATAAATAGGACTGCTATGAACAAAATGGAGCATGTGTTCTTATTACATGTTGGGGAATCCTCTGGGTATATGACTAGGAGTGGTATAAGAGGGTCCTCCAGTATGAGCATGCCTAGTTTTCTGAGGAAACACCAGACTGATTTCCAGAGTGGTTGTACTAGCTTGCAATCCCACCAGCAGTGGAGGAGTGTTTCTCTTTCTCCACATCCTCGTCAGCACCTCTTGTCTCCTGAGTTTTTGATTTTAGTCATTCTGACTGGTGTGAGGTGAAATCTCAGGGTTGTTTGGATTTGCATTTCCCTAATTACTAAGGATGTTGAACATTTCTTTAAGTGCTTCTCAGCCATTCATTATTTCTCAGGTGAAATTTTTTTGTTTAGCTCTGGACCCAATTTTTAATAGGGTTATTTGGCACTCTGGAATCTAACTTCTTGAGTTCTTTGTATATCTTGGATATTAGCCCTCTGTCAGATGTAGGGTTGGTAAAGATCTTTTCCCAATTTGTTGGTTGCCATTTTGTCCTTTTGACAGTCCTTTGCCTTACAGAAACTTTGTAATTTTATGAGATCCCATTTGTCAATTATTGATCTTAGAGCATAAGCTATTGGTATTCTGTTCAGGAAATTTCCCCTGTGCCCATGTGCTCAAGGCTCTTCCCCAGTTTCTTTTCTATTAGTTTCAGTGTGTCTGGTTTTATGTGGAGGTCCTTGATCCACTTGGAATTGAGCTTTGTACAAGAACATAAGAATGGATTAATTTGCATTCCTCTGCTTGCTGACCTCCAGTTGAACCAGCACCATTTGTTGAAAAGGCTATCTTTTTTCCACTGGATGGTTGTAGCTCCGTTGTCAAAGATCAAGTGACCATAGGTATGTGGGTTCATTTCGGGTCTTCAATTCTGTTCCATTGATCTACCTGCCTGTCACTGTACCAATACCATGCAGTTTTTAACACTATTGCTCTGTAGTACTGCTTGAGATCAGGGATGTTGATTCCCCCCAGAAGTTCTTTTACTCTTGAGAATAGTTTTAGCTAGCCTGGGTTTTTTCTTATTCCAGATGAATTTGCGAATTGCTCTTTCTAACTCAATGAAGAATTGAGTTGGGATTTTGATGGGGATTGCATTGAATCTGTAGATTGTTTTTGGCAAGATGGCCATTTTTACTATATTAATCCTGCCAATCCATGAGCATGGAAGATTTTTCCATCTTCTGAGGTCTTCTTCAATTTCTTTCTTCAGAGACTTGAATATCCTGTCAAACAGATCTTCCACTTGTTTGGTTAGAGTCACACCAAGATACTTTATATGGTTTGTGGCTATTGTGAAGTGTGTCATTTTCCTAATTTCTTTCTCAGCCTGTTTATCCTTTGAGTATAGGAAGGCTACTGAATTGCTTGAGTTAATTTTATATCCGGCCACTTTGCTGAAGTTGTTTATCAACTGTAGGAGTTCTCTGGTGGAGTTCTTTGGGTTGCTTAAATATACTATTATATCATCTGCAAATAGTGACAATTTGACTTCTTCCTTTCCAATTTGTATCCTTTTGACCTCCTTTTGTTGTCTAATTGCTCTAGCTAGAACTTCCATACTATATTGAATAAATATGGAGAGGGAAGCCTTGTCTAGTCCCTGGTTTTAGTGTGATTGCTTCAAGTTTCTCTCCATTTAGTTTGATGTTGTCTACTGGTTTGCTGAATATTGCTTTTACTATGTTTAAGTATGGGCCTTTAATTCCTGTTCTTTCCAAGACTTTTAACATGAAAGGATGCTGAATTTTGTAAAATGCTTTTTCAGCATCTAGTGAAATGACCATGTGGTTTTTTTTTTCTTTGTGTTTGTTTATATAGTGGATGACATTGATGGATTTCCATATATTGAATCATTCCTGCATCCCTGGGATGAAGCCTACTTGATCATGGTGAATGATCATTTTGATGTGTTCTTGGATTCAGTTGGCAAGAATTTATTGTGTATTTTTCCATTGATATTCATAAGGGAAATAGGTCTAAACTTCTCTTTCTTTGTTGGATCTTTGTGTGGTTTTGGTGTCAGTGAAATTGTGCCTTCATAGAACGAGTTGAGTAGTGTTCCTTCTGTTCCTATTTTGTGGAATAAATTTGAAGAGTATTGGTGTTAGGTCTTCTTTGAAGGTCTCATAGAATTCTGCACTAAAACCATCTGGTCCTGTGTTTTTCTTTTTTGGTTGGGAGACTATCAATGACCATTTATATTTCTTTAGGCGTTATGGGAAAGTTTAAATGGTCTATCTGATCCTTATTAAACTTTGGTAGTTGGTATCTGTCTAGGAAATTGTCCATTTCATCCTCATTTTCCAGTTGTGTTGAGTATAGACTTTTGTAGTAGGATCTGATCATTTTTTAAATTTCCTCAGTTTCTGTTGTTATTTCTCCCTTTTCGTTTCTGATTTTGTTAATTTGGATACTATCTCTGTGCCCTCTGGTTAGTCTGGTTAAAGATTTATCTATCTTGTTGATTTTCTCAAAGAACCAGTTCCTGGTTTTGTTGATTCTTTATATAGTTCTTTTTGTTTCTACTTGGTTGATTTCAGTCCTGAGTTTGATGATTTCCTGCCTTCTACTCCTCTTGGGTGTATTAGATTCTTTCTGTTCTAAAGTTTTCAGGTGTGCTGTTAAGCTGCTAGTGTATGCTCTCTCCAGCTTCTTTTTGGAGGTACTCACAGCTATGAGTGTTCCTCTTAGTACTGTTTTCATTGTGTCCTATAAATTTGGTTATGTGGTGCCTTCATTTTCATTAAATTCTAAAAAGGTTTTGATTTCTTTCCTTATTTCTTCCTTGACTAAGGTATCATTGAGTAGATCATTGTTCAGCTTACATGTGTATGTGGGCTTTATGTTGTTTTTGTTGGTATTGAAGATCACCCTTACTCCATAGTGATCTGATAGGCGGCATGGGAATAGTCTGATCTTCTTATATCTGCTGAGGTCTGTTTTGTGACCAATTATATGGTCAATTTTTGAGAAGGTACTATGAGGTGCTGAGCAGAAGGTATATTATTTTTATTTAGTATGAAATGTTCTATAGATATCTTTTAAATCCATTTGATCCAAAAGTTCTGTTAGTTTCACTGTGTCTCTGTTTAGATTGTGTTTCCCTGATCTGTACATTGAAGACAGTGGGCTATTGAAGTCACCCACAATTATTGTGTGGGATGTGATGTATGCTTTAAGCTTCAGTAAAGTTTCTTTTACAAATTATGGTGCCCTTGTATTTGGAGCATAGATGTTCAGAATTGAGAGTTCTTCCTGGTAGATTTTTCCTTTGATGTGCATAAAGTGTCCTTCTGTGTCTTTTTTGATGACTTTTGGTTGAAAGTCTATTTTATTGGATATAGGAATGGCTACTCCAGCTTGTTTCCTGGGACCATTTGCTTGGAAAACTGTTTTCCAGCCTTTTACTCTGAGGTGGTGTTTGTCTTTGACACTGAGATGCATTTCCTTTATGCAGCAAAATGTTGGGTCCTGTTTAAGTATCCAGTCTGTTAGTCTATGTCTTTTTATTGGGGAATTGAGTCCATTGATGTTAAGAGATACTAAGGAAAAGTGATTGTTTCTTCCTGCTATTTTTGATGTAATTTTTATGTTTGTGTGGTTGAACAAAGCCTGGATGGCTTTGTTCAATTCCTTCACCTGTTTTATTGTGTTTTCCCTTAGTTCTTCAAGGGCTTCTTCCTGTTTACTTGTGTTCTCCTGTAGCTCTTTAAGGGAGTTATTCATGTCCTTTCTGAAGCCCTCCATCAGCATCATGAGCTGTGATTATAAATCCAAATATTCCTTTTCTGGTATGTTGGGGTATCCAGGACTTGCTGTTGTGGGAGAATTGGGTTTGGATGGTGCGATATTGCCTTGATTTCTGTTAGTAACATTCCTATGTTTGCCTTTTGCTATCTGGTTATCTCTGTTGTTAGTTGGTCCTGCTGTTACTGGCTGGTTCTTGTCCCTCTTATGTGCCTGCAAGCCTATCTCAGCACCCCTGGGTGACCAGCTTTCCCCTGGCACAGATTGCTGTGGGGCTACCCAGCTGCTGGGTGCAGGTTGGGCCCTGGCAGACTGAGTCCCAAGTGATCTTACACTCGAGTATTCTCTGTGTTCTTGTCTGCAACAGTCTGCTCAGTCACAGGAGAGTAGATGTTGGCCTCACCTCTACTCGCCGGACTCAATGCAGAGCAGATATCCCCTAGCAGAGGAGTTGTGCAGAAGGTGGTGGTGGTGCTGCTTAGCTCCTGGGTGCAGGTGGAGACCTGGCAGGGTGTGTCCCAAGAGATCTTTACTCAGGTGATCCCTGTGTCCCTGTCTGCACCTGTCTACACAGTCACAGGAGCAAAGATGATGGCGCCTCACCTCTAAATGCGGAGCTCCCTCTCCTTATATGATTTTCTAATGAGACTGTATCTTTTAGTTTGGCTTTCGTGAATTCTCTTCCATTGTTACTTTCCTTTTTATATCTTCCTAAAAGCATCAAGGACTTTTTATTCTGGCTCCATTACATTCAATTACTTTCCAGAGAGTCACTTATTCATGGGTTCATTTGTTGTTTTCTAGGTTACCATGAATGATTTGATATGACATATCTGCTATGTCATCCCTATAGCCTGTGATATCCATTTTTCACCAACCCAGTGGGTTCCTTTGAGGTATTGTCATCTACCTTATGTCTTTGTTATTTCACACCCTTTAATTCCAGGTACTAAGTCTAAATTGTTATAGCAAGATGGTCTATCAAGATATGTGTTCATAAAACAAGATTCATTCTCATAAACATAGATGTATGAGTGGGGAATCTTTGCTCCATAAAATAAGGAAGCTCCCTGACCAAAGAGACAGTTCCACCAAATCATGAAGTATATCTAAGATAACTAAAGTTGCTTCTATGTCTAGACAGCAGGAAGGAAAATGAGAGCAATAGAGAGACCCTGTGAAATGTCGGGTCTAGATGGGGTGGCCATGAACCCAGAGAGAAAGATTGCAATCTTCTTAGGAGCAGGATCAAAATCTTTATATATGCAAAATCAATATAATATGGTACAATGATATGCTATATTCAAATGGGATAGTTCAAGACTTATTATGATTTAACAGGAGATTAATGATAAATTTTCATCTATTCCACTGTTAATTGGCTCCTTAGTGCTACTAACAGTATAGGAGCATTTAAAGCTGTAGGCATTTCATTGAGCATGACCAGCCCAGGAAATTATGTTCTTCAATGCTAATAAAGGAAGTCAAATCATAATGGCTTAATATATCTGAAAATAAAATCAGTAATCTTATTTAGTTACGGATATAATTTTTATATTGCAGCCACACAACCAAAAGAACCGAAAGTGAGAAGTCTTGGCATCACTTCAGAACACAATGGGCTGGATACGTGTTATATGATCCAATAGTAGATTTGCATAATGTCTTAGTCTGATATGGCTTAAAAAGACGAATGAATAATAATAATACCCAATTCAAAATACCACCATTAATTTCCTGACTCCATCTGACTTACTGACTTAAAAATCAATGGAGACTCTTATTTTTCTCTCTCGTCTCTCTCTCTCTTTCTGTCCCCCCCCCTCTATTCTTTCCCCCCTTTCCATGTGGTCTTGGCCATCCCTCATTTCTCTCTCTTTTCTTTTCTCTCTTTTCTTCTCTATCTCCTTTTCTCTTTCTACTCTCTTAATAATAAAGTATCAAAACTAAAAAAAAAAAAAATCAATGGAGAGCTCTCCATAAGACCATGGGAGCATAAGCAAGTCTTATTTTACTGAATCAAAGCAAAAGTTGGAAAGGAATGATTCTGCAAAGTAATTAATTTAACTGTTATTATTTGCATATTCACAAAGCTTTTCTTCCCTCTCTAATTATTATATAAATATTAAGGCACTTTTCCCTAAAGACTTATTTGTTATTTTACTGGGTTTGATTTTCTTTTCTTGTGTGCTACTGTAATAAGAGCACAGCATGATCTTACTCTCTTAAAGCTTTGAACAGATGTCAACAACAGGGATGATATTATACAGTAGATCTCTTGAGCATATGCCTGTTGTTAAACCACTCTCTACTTCTTTTCACCATGGTTCCTGAAGACCACTACTCCAACCTTGTATTTGATGATCTTGACAATTTTAAGTATTACATGTTAGTGGGATCATGCAGTATCTCTCCTGTGAACAAATTATTTCCTATATCATAATTTCTTTATGCTCCATACACACCATATATGTCAGGTTTTCCTTTTTGTTAGGGCCAAGGAATGTTAATATATATGTCATAGTATGTCAGTTAATCTGTCTAGTGAGCAAGGCCATTCTTTTCACATCTTGCCTATTACAAATGGTTCTGCACCAAATATTAGTGTGCTAATAGGAATTCAAGCTGATATAAAATCCCTATTTAAATTTCTTTAGATGAATATCCAATAGTAGATTTTTAGATCATCTGCTAATTCTATTTTTAATTTATATAAGAGTTCCCATATTCTTGGCCAAGAAAAGTGCACTTTTTTTCATTCCCACCAACAAAGTACAAATGTTCCAGCTCTTCCATATCTTTGACTTTGCTTTTTAAAAAATAATAACAATATTGATAGTTGTTAAGATGATAAACACAATATAAATGGGTTTATATTTCCCTAACGAGTATAAACTGTTAAATTTACATTGAAAGTATGGTTGTAATTTGTCTGTCTTCTCAGGAAAGGTGTCTATTTATTTGTTTTGCTTATTTTCAATTATCTTGTGTAACTTTAACTTTTTTTATCTTGTGTAACATTTCTTTAACTATTGAGGTATATAGTCCAATGATACATAAACAGAGCACCCCAAAAATATATGATGTGCATATTATCAACCAATCCTTGAGAAAGATTCCAAAATTACAGAATGAAAAAATATAGAGACTTTATCAAAGTGTGGAAGTAACCATTGCACTATACATAGAAAAGGAAGAGGAGGGGGAGGAGGGGGAGGAGAAGGAGGAGAAGAAGGAAGAGGAGAAGGAGGAGGAAGAAAGAGACACACACAGACAGACAGAGAGAGAGAGAGAGAGAGAGAGAGAGAGAGAGAGAGAGAGAGAAAGTAAATCTAACTCAAAATTCTAATTATCTTTAAAGTAATAAGACTCCTTTTCCCTAAGAACTCATTTATTTTACTTTAGTTTTTTATGTTATTGTAATAAGACTGAGAACTGTACAGTTTCAAGGATAAACCAAGAGAAAACACACATAAAAACATTGTGACATTGATCTTGACAATGATGCCTCAGATATGGAACCAAAGGAAGCTGAAACTACCAGACGGTTCTATCACATCCTCCATGTCAGCCCCTTTCTTTCTCCCAGAATCTATATAATCAGCACACTCCAGGTACTCCACTGGTTCTCTTCCTTCCATTACAACCGATGTTTTTAAAATACTTGGAACATTTTATTTGTTCCCTGGTCTTCTATTCTCCAGCATTCTGAGACTTGGCCTTCATCCATAGCGCTCGTTGAACCTGATCAACAAATATTTCTGTCTCTTGAGTCCTGTGAACGTATTTTGTTCTCACATGGCCCCCTAATAAACTTTAATACAGGACTGAGGCTTATATGTAGGTGGCTGTAGACCTTATTTGCTCTTTTTCACCTTTTAGATTGTTGACCATTCCTCTGTTCTTTTGCTAGCTCACCTTTACTTTGAGACAGGCATCAAGTTCCCACATAGCACATTTTTGCTAGGCAATCACGTCCTTTGTCATTATTTCAGTGTCTTTCTGTGGCTTAATAATGAACAAATTTACATGTCAAACCCAAGCTTCTCTTCTGGGCTTCAGGGTCTTGTATCCATCTGCCCACATGATACCATCTACTGGTTATTTCTGTAACTCTTCAAGCTCAATATGTCCCAACAATATGGTCATGTCACCTATGTTTGATTCCCTTTTACCATCCCTCACCTCTACTTTGTAAACTTAGAAATTATTTTGGCAAAGAACTATAGAGAGTTTTTAATACCAAACAAGACCCCCTCTTTCAGAAAAGAATATATTTTTCAATCATTGTCATGAAAGAGAAAAAATAATAAAAATGATTACGGTCAAATATTAAAAACATTATTTTCTGTGAACTATATTGTATGCTAGAAATTAGTTTATATAGTAAATTACACACTAAATTAGTTTCATATTATAAAAGGGAAGACAATTTCTTCATCGTTTTAAGTGCATTGATAACTTTTATAAAATTGGAGGAAAGGATACATAAATATTAGTCACAGCTGTGAGGACTAGTAATGCCATTTCTGCATCTGAGCTTTAAATTCTCCAAGCTTGTCAAGCCAAAACTTGACCTTCATGTGTTCATTGCCACAGGATTCTCAATCTTTCTTCCCTCATAGTTGGTTGGTTGAAGAACATTTTTGATAATTTTAAGTTTCAATTTTTTTCTTTCACAGGAAGCAATGGGTCTATAATCCTTGAGAAAGGACTTAGCGAATGGGGGTGATGGGAGACTAGTAACTATAACATTTCATTTCACACAACTCCTAAACCACAATTCTGCTCATGTCTGCTTATTCAGAATCTGCTCTCCTGAAATGCACTTGTTCCATAGTTTAAAAAAATGTAAAAAGCAACAACAAAAATAAAGCATATGAATAAAAGTCCTGCTTCTTCATTTCAGTCTTGTGACCCTTTAATACATCTCCTCGTGTTGTTGCTACTTTGTAACTGTAACTTTGCTGCTGTTATAAATTTGAATATATATATGAAATCTGATATGTGACACACACATACCTCCAAAAAAGTCACAACCCACAGCTTGAGAACTAATGCTCTACAGAGTCACATACAAACTTTTACATAAAGGAATTGCCCAGCAACTATACATATCATTCTAATTCATCTGGCATGAATTATGCCCAATAACCATGGAGAGGAATTTCATTGTTTCATATAGCTTCTTAAACTTGGTCAGTAATTTTACAAATATTCTTAAAGTTAAATGGAAGATGAAAGCAAGTGGGCTCAGCTATTTTTTGGTATTAATAGGAAAGACTTCAAATTAAATGTAGTCAGAAGAGATTAATGAAGGCACTGACTTGAGGCACCAGGGTGAACTGGCACCCAGGAGGGACCCCCCCCCTTCTCAGTGGTTAAGGAAAGGGTGGAGAGGCCATGTGACAGGGGTGGAGGTGGAGAGCTGTGATCAGGATGAAAAGTCAATGAATAAATCAATTAATAGAGAGAAAAAAATCAGAAAAAGAAAAAACGTATGGCTGACGGGTAGTTAGGACTTGGTTTTCATCAACAATATGCATTTATATGTTGGTAGCATAATAACAATTGGCATACTAGAAGAAAACTTTCTGTGGTAACTTGGATATTAATATTTTTATTTCACTGTAGATACTTTTCTTTCTATGAATACTTTTCATAATTATATAAATGTTTGATCACTTTTGTTTGAACAAAATACTAACCATTACCTAAACATACTGCGTGACTAGGTCATTCTTCACCCAGCCCTTTCTTCTCCTTGTTCTCTGCCCTCTATCCCCAGTAACTGAGCTACTAACTTAACTTCCCTTTCTATCCCTTTCCACTCTGCTCTTACGTACTTTTTACATCCATCAGTCACATCAGGAAAGCGTGGATATGAACAGACATCCTTCTGAGGAGATCAGATAAACTTAATTTCTGACCAATGGCACTTTCAAAATCGTTTTTTTTTTCCTGCCAGACAGAGGGAAGGGTATAAGGAACATGCCTTTGATGCTTTGCTATTTAAATGAAAGCACAGGGTGAGCTAAAATCTGGTATCATTTAAGTCTTTGAGGATAGCCCTAACCTGTCTAGTTTCATCTCTGATTTGCTATAGCTTTTACTTATCATCTTGGATGAGTCCTAGGATCCCATACCAGGTGGAGTGAGCACTTTCAATCTTCCACTTGACCTTTCCAATAATAATTGCCTCTTATTCTGAAGGTCAAGGAACTCTAGTAAGGTTTTAGAGTCTAAGAAAAATAAGCTGTGGGTGAGTTCTATGGATATCCTGGACCAGTGTAGATGGAGCTGAGCCAGAACTCCATTTATCTCATTCATCATCTGACATCTCAATACCTCCACTCTAGTATAAAGTTAGTCGCTGCATGTGGAGCTCTAGGTACCAGAGACAGCTTAGATATAATGTCAAACATAGCTGATAAAATCTGTGAGTATGCAGGTAAGCATGTAAGTGGCCAAGTATGGTTGCTGGGAAGAACAGAAGTAACCCATGCATATATATTTGCTTTGGCATCTTAAGCCCCATCTTTATTTACTTATTTAACAGACTTGAATTTTGAGATCTAGGTCAGATCAGTTTGTGACTATTGGCTGACCATCCTCTTGCCTCTGAGATCATCCAAAGTATTTATTATTGATTGCTAGAATCCTACAGGCCAAGGCTTCTGGTTGCCTTTCTGACCTTGGTGCTCATTATAGTGCTTTATGTTATCTTTCTTCTGACCATTAAAAGCTACTACTGGCACAGACTCTAGGATGTCAGAGTTCTACAATCCATACTGACCCAAGAAAGCCAATAGTGAGACTGAAGCTACACAAAACAGCCCAGCTGTTAGAATGGCTGGTGTTTTCTCTTTGTCTTGAGTCTCAGTCAAAGAGCATTGATCTTATGTGTTTCTGAATATCTTCAGTAAGAACTTTATATGGTCACTTCTAACATGTTATTTATCCTCTACCTAAGCACTTTTGTATCTCCCTTTTGTTTATTGTGGATCAATGATCATCTCAAGTCTCACAATTTTTTTTTTCAGGGAATCTCTGGGCACCTCTGGCTGGATATACAACAGAGAGCGGAAGAGAGTCTTTGCCAGCTTTACATCTGACAAAGGATTAAAATTCAGAACATATAAAGAATTCAAAGAACAATGAAGAAAACAAATTGCCCAATCAAAAAAAAAATAGTTATGGGCCTGAACAGAGAGTTCTCAAATGAAGAAATAAAAATGGCTAAGAAATCTCTTTTAAAATCGTTCAACATCCTTAGCAATCGTGGGACTATAAATCATTGCAATTATTAATATTGTATTAAAAGTTTCAACTTATTAGAAAGCATGGACAGTAACTTCCCTCTGAAAAAAAGAGACTTGCAAAATTTCACTGGTCCCTACTTCATTGCTGTCATGGCTCTGTCATGAGATCTTTTCTCTTAACATTCTTGATTTGATCCTTTTATCAATATATGATCTAAAAGCAACTTAGATCCTATTAGACTAGTCTTGTGCAGAAATTTCTTTCCTGAATATTGTTTATTATACCTTTGTTTTGTTGTGACATCAAAAATCCATAAACATACATGTCAGCATAATCTGCAACACTATTCTTAAAGACATAATTCATAACACCCTGCTTAAAGTGTTGCAGCCTAATATTTATTCCTGAGAGAAAAATCTCTGTCCTAAATACATTGTCTTAGACAATTAAAATAGTGTAACCCTGCCTGATACTTTGTAACAATTCTAAATAGTTCCCTTTTAACTCGTGCTTGACATGACAGCACTTCTTATACATTTTGCCTACTTAAACTGTCTGACTTTAATTTTTTTCATTATGCATTCTTCAAGTAAACTAGAAGCCGAGAGAATAGAAATAATACATGCATAAATGCATTAAGAATAGATGCAGTGTTAAACCTCAGTCTGAAATAGGACTGTCTTCCTCCAGTCTGGAGGAGTTGATAAGGCATCATTTAGTGAGGCATAATAGGCGATTTGGATGCAAAATGTGGAACCACAGAGATTATGACCTGTCTGTCTTCAACCAAGCAAGATAGACTCACCCAGAAGACTAGATACATGATATTTTAGAATGAATTTTCCTGGTTCTCAGGATTTCCCAGCAGAATGAACATACACATTCTTTCTACAGTGAATGCAGGACTTACCCAAACCCCCAGAGATCGTGTATGTACAGATAGAACAATAAAGTAAGATAAAGAAGGACTAGACTCAAATGTGAATTCAGACAACAAAGACCTTAGATTATGCCAATCAGCTTTTCGAAGTAATGTTGTAATGTCCATTTTCCTTATATGTGCCCAGAGAGCTCAGTAAAAGAAAATGCCTCTTTCTATTTCAAAAATAATTTCAGGGATTTCAAATGGTAGAGAGAGAAAAACTAATTGTACAACGATAAAACCTCTGGAGAGTTTTTGTTGATATTGCCTTCATGGAAGAGAAGTTTAAGACAGTGATTATTAAAACAGGAAAACTCATCCACGCTCTCATTAAAGTAGATAACAAAATGATTTTGCTTAGAGCAACAAATGTAAAATCTCTTAATTTTCTTCCTAAGCCACGTGACTCTTTAGCAGCTCAGATAAAAGAAGCAGTTAGTGCAGGCAAGCGTCAGATCTCCCGTTAATGCAAAGTAAATTGAATTCTAGAGAATCTTGGTTCTTTTAAGTTGTCCAAGGGTGCTACAGTTCAATACAAAAACCATTATGCTTACTTACCATGCTACAAAGTCCTCCAAATCATTTATAAGGGCCGAGCCCGAACGAATGGCCCCGAGCTTTCCTGCTTCATTCTCAATAAATCCAAGCCTTTCTCAGACATTATTGAATTGTTCTGGCAGACACACACATACACACACACACACACACACACACACACACACACACACACACCTCCTTTTTCTTCTCTTTGCAGATCTCATAGCTGGTTTCTTTACCACCAGCTTTTTCCTTCGGTTCTTTGTTGTTTGTTCCCACCATTTTGACTATTAAAGGTTCACCTTCTTTCAGTCATTGCAATACACCCTGGTCTCAAAAGATGTTTCCCACAATCAACAATGGCCTTTGGGATATAACTATAAATCATAAAGAACTAATTTTGGGTTCCACTAACTCCCCTCATTTAATATGCAGCACACTCTCCTCTGTAATAACATAAGATGTCCCTCTACCCTGTGCACCTATAAGCATAGGGCTAGTGTTCTGTTTAAGTTCCAGGACAGTAGGTATCTCTGGTGTTCATTTCAGGTCACCCAAGAAAGCCAATGACAATGATAGAAACTAAAATGCACACTCTCTGAAAACAACCCACAGCATGTTTGAATATAATTATGAGATTATTTCATCACGAACAAAATTATTGTTATTTTAAATTTGTGTTGCCATAGGGGACCATTATTTTATGTTTACTTAAAATGCATATAGAATATATATGAGTGTGTGCATTTATGCATAAATAATTAAAATGGATTCTAGCCACTTGGGGTGATAACACTCCCTCCATGAGCCATAGACTTATTTATAAAAATTGCAGTTCCAGGTATCAGTAATTAAACTTCAAATTGTTGGTAAGAAGATTCCAAGTAACCCCAAAACAATATAAGGCCTTGCTTACCTCCCAGAATTTGAAGGTAAAATCCTTTTACTGAAGATACCACACACTTCTGACACAGGATTTGGAGGAATCAAATTTTGTACTGATCTGGAAGCCTTCTCCCTGAGGACTGTCTCTCATAGCATCTAAAGTTGTTACAAAACCTGTCAAGGAAAAAAATAACGTAAAAAGTCTTACTCAGCTCTCAAGCCTACAAAGCATTCCAATGGCCAAGATGGCAGGATTGACCCAAGGATGCAATGGTTTCAATTATATCTCATAGCTCAGATTTACAGCCCAGTCAGTAAGATGGAGACCATGCCTGATTTCCATACTATACACTTAGCTAACTGCCTGTCATTGGTGAGGTCATGAATCCTAGAGAAGAGTCCACCACCTTTTCTAAATTGGTATAGTTCCTAAGTGAATTCTAAATTTCCACAGATAAATGCAGCTCTTGCCCCTTGTCAAATAATCTCCTTCTTGTAGCAGATGAAGGTCATTGTAGAGATCCACAACTGGTCAAAATGCAGAGAACAATGTTATGTTATGAAGCATAATGTGGATGTCTGATGTTCAGGATTTCTTATATGTGACTCCCAAAGGGGTAGTGACCCACAGGCTGAGAAATGCTGCTCTAGAGATTTCAAGATACCAGGCACATAGTAGGCATACAGTGAAAATGTGATGGCTTTACGTGAGCTCGTGAGGAACTTAGTGAAGATGTGACTTGGAAGTCAGTGCTTACTAAAAGAACCGATTCTTGTAGATCTGGGGTTTTTTTTAGGAATTAATCACAAATGTGCCTCTGAGATGAAGGAAAGAATCTCTACTGCAGCTGTAACCCCTGAGAGCCTTTTTATATTCCATCAGTAACATAACCCATGACCAGGTAAATACTCATCTTCTTTATTTCCCCCAACAAAGAGAATCAATTACAAACTTGTCTCTTAATCCCTTAAGTACAATCTGAAGTCCATTAAAGACCCAGAAGTTAGTAACCCCGGGATGGAGAGTAATGTTTATACTATTAAATGAATAATGGCTCCATATTGTCTGGAAGAGTAGAATTATTGTGGATTGCCATTTGGTTTCTTTGTTAGTTGTTTTTGAATCATTTAACGGGGCAGGAGGATGCTCTGCTTCACATGAATACTAATGTTGAACAAGGCTTCTAAGGAGCAACAGGCTTTCATAAACGTTAGAGATAATTTCTGCATGGCACATGGGAGTTTTACCTTCTACAGAGTTTTCAAAGTCCTGTAGAATTACAGCATCAATGTGTACTTAGTTCATTTAAATGGACATCTATTTTCCAATCAATAAGACACCAAGTAAAGGTGCTGGGCCATTCAAATCTTGCCTTAAGCTCTAAGATTTGCAATAGAATTCTATTTTATCTGAATATATTTTTAATTTTATTTAGAATTAATAATTACTTATACATTTATTTTATATAATATGACATTGCAATTATAAGATCACATTGGGACAACTGGCATTTCATCATTACACATTTGTCTTTTTTGTATTAGAATTTCCTCTCCCCTAGCTAGTTTGAAATATTTGTCTAATTGTTAGTAACTGAAAAGTCATTCCTCCTATGGCTCTGAGCCCCTCTATCTATTTAACATTCTTTTTCCACACCTCTAACACTCTTCCCTAACTCTGGTAACTAATATCTTGCTTCATGTTTCATTGTCATCAGTCATTTAGCACTTGCTTATAGGTGAAAACCAGCAATACTCGCCATTCTGCATCTAAAATTTCATTTAAAAAGTAAGATCCTCCATTGCCATCCATGCCACTGCAAAAGATGTCCTTTCTATGACTGAATTTTATTATTCATATTCTTATTTATACATTGAAGGGCATCCAGCTGAATTTTGTATCATTGGAATGCAACCCTCTTTTTTTATCATAAGTGCACATTGGGTTAGAGGGCTCCTGACAATATTCCTGCCATCTTTTGTTTATTGTATTTTTTTATTGATTGCTAAAATGATGTCCTTAAAGTTCTTACTACCTTCCATGAATTAGTTCAATTTGAGAAATGTATCAAGCACATATTTTGTGCAATGCACTAAGTTAAATGCTAAAGTATAATGAATAAATTTGTTTTACGGTTTCTTCTTTCATGGGGCTTACAAGGAATATATAGCTAACTGCCAATCATTTATTATGAAAATGAAGGCATTTCTGCCTAACAAAGACAGGGAGTTCTTACACAGCATCAAGTGGTGCCCTGATGCAGATTTGGGGAGTTGGAGTTGTGTGGTGGTTTAAATGAGAATGGTCTTCATGAACTCCTGTGTTTGAATACTTGGTTCCTGGATGAGGAAACTATTTGAGAAGGATTAGGAGATGTATCATTTTTTGCAGTGGCCATGTCATGGGGCTTGGCCAGGTTACAAAAGACTCCTACTATGCCTAATGTCTCTCTTTCTCTGCCTTGGGGTTGTGTTTCAAGATGCTATCTGTCAGCTATTGCTCCAGTACCATGCCGGTTTGCTGCCATGTTCCCTGCCATGATGGCCATGGGTTCTAACCCTCTGAAACTGAAGGGCCCCAATAAACCTGTCTGGGCCTTATGCTGCATTTTTCATGGTATCTTATCATAGCAATTTAACCTAGATATATTGATGATTGATGATAAATGATAGATAGATAGATAGATAGATAGATAGATAGATAGATAGATAGATAGATAGATAGATAGATAGATGATACATAAATAGATATAATGAAGATTGAACAGTGTTGAGTAAAAATACAAAGTACTACAACATAAGATACAATATTAATGTTGAATTCTGGAAGCAATGGAATGAGCTCAAGTTCCTGAACTAGAGAGATGGTAGCACTGCCTTTAATGTGGTAAGGCAGGGCCAGATCAGACTAAATCATTCAGACTACAGTCAGGAGTCATTCTACAAATGAAGGCAATATATTAGGGCTTAAGGACTTAATAATACTTCATTCATTCATTCATTCATCTGTTCCTGTTACCGATTAAATATACAAGTGTATTTTAGAAATATTTTAGCAACAGTGTTAAATGAAAACAGATTTCAAAGTTAACCAGAAATTTTTAATTGAATCTCCATTCTATTTTATTAGACATTTCCTTTAATTTATATTTCAAATGTTATCCCCTTTCCTCATATCCCCTCCGAAAATCCCCTATCCATCCCCCTACCCTCTGCTTACCAACCCACCTACTCCTGCTTCCCTGTCCTGGCATTTCCCTATACTGGGGCATCGAGCCTTCACAGGACCAAAGGCTTCTCCTTTCACTGATGTCCAACAAGGCCATCCTCTGCTGCATATGCACCTGGAACCATTGATCACTCCATGTGTACACTTTGGTTGGTGGTTTAGTCCTTTAGTCTGGGAGTACTGGTTGGTTTATATAGTTGTTCCTCCTATGGGGTTGCAAACCCCTTCTATTCCTTGGGTTCTTTCTTTCTCTCCTCCATTGGGGGCCTGTGCTCAGTCCACTGGTTACCTGTGAGCATCCATTTCTGCATTTGTCAGACATTGCCAGAGCCTCTCAGGATACAGCTATATCAGGCTCCTGTGGGCAAGCACTTCTGGGTATCCACAATAGTGTCTGGGTTTGGTAATTGTATATGAGATGGATCTCCAAACAGGGGTAGTCTCTGGATCACCTTTCCTTCAGTATCTGCTCCATACTTTCTCTCTGTATCTCCTCCCATGGGTATTTTGTTCTCCCTTCTAAGGAGGAGCAAAGTATCTCCACTTTAGTCTTCCTTCTTGAGCTTCATCTGGTCTATGAATTGTATCTTGTGCATTCTAAGATTCTGGGCTAATATCCACTTATCAGTGAGTGCATATCATGTGTGTTCTTTTGTGATTGGATTACCTCACTCAGGATGATATTTTCTAGTCCCACCCACTTGCCAAAGAATTTCATGTATTGTTTTACATAGCTGAGTAGTACTCCATTGTGTAAATATACCACATTTTCTGTATTCATTCCTCTGTTGAGGGACATCTGGGTTCTTTCCAGCTTCTGGCTATTATAAATATGGCTGCTATGAGCATAGTGGAGAATGTGTCCCTATTACATATTGGAACATCTTCTGGGTATATGCCCAGGAATGGTATAGCTGGGTCCTCATGTAGTACTATGTCCAATTTTCTTAGGAACCACCAAACTGATTTCCAGAGTGGTTTTAACAGCTTGCAAACTCACCAGCAATGAAGGAGTGTTCCTCTTTCTCCACATCCTTGCCAGCATCTGCTACCACCTGAGTTTTTGATCTTAGCCATTCTGAATGGTGTGAGGTAAAATCTCATGATTGTTTTGATTTGCATTTCCCTAATGACTAAGGATGTTGAACATTTCTTTAGGTGCTTCTAAGCATTTGTTATTCCTCAGTTGAGAATTCCCTGTTTAGCTCTGTACCCCACTTTTAATAGGGTTATTTGGTTCTCTGGAATCTACCTTCTTGAGTTCTTTGTATATATTGGATATTAACCCTTTATCGGATATAGGATTGGTAAAGATCTTTTCCCAGTCCATTGGTTGCCATTTTGTCCTATTTACAATGTCCTTTGCCTTACAGAAGCTTTGCAATTTTATGAGGTCCCATTTGTCGATTCTCGATCTTAGAGCATAAGCTATTAGTTTTCTGTTCAAGAAATTTTCCCCTGTGCCCATGTGCTCAAGGCTCTTCCCTACTTTCTTTTCTATTAGTTTCATTCTATCTGGTTTTATGTGTAGGGCCTTGATCTACTTGTACAAGCTTTGTACAAGGAGATAAGAATGGATTGATTTTCTTGAAACTTTTATTCCCTGACATTTCTCGAAGGAGCAAGTTGGGCTTAATACCTTAGGGAATTTTCAACTGCCCCCTTTGTTCTAAGTTTCTTAGCAAGCAAGCAGAATGATATGTCTGCTTTATGCCATAGTTTATTTGATGCTGATTTCTTTTGTGTGTGTGTGTGTGTGTGTGTGTGTGTGTCTCATTTTCTTATTAGATATATTCTTTAATTACATTTCAAATGATTTCCCCATTCCTAGTCCCCCCCAGAAGTCCCATAAGCCCTCTCCCCTCCCACTGTCCCTGTCCTGGTATCCCCTACACTGTGGTATTGAGCCTTTCCAGAACCAGGGGCCTTTTCTCCCTTTGATGTCCAACAAGGCCACCCTCTGCTGCCTATGTGTCTGGAGCCATGGGTAACACCATATGTACTCTCTGGTTGATGTTTTTGTCCCTGGGAGCTCTTACTTTGCCTCATGGATGGCATTGCTGTGGAAACCAAACAAAGCAAAAGTGAATTTTAGGATCTGCTCCCCTAGGACCCTTGGAGCATCATTTAGTCCATTTTTCTAGAATCATCCACTCATCCTTGATACCTCCCAGAAGATTCAAGATTTGCTAAAGATGCAAAAAGCATTTTCAAGGAGTCATTTCTGGGTTTCCCTCATGGTAATCTCCCTGTATACAATGCTCATTGCCTGTATTTTCTTCGTGAGGTCTGATTTTTTTTTCTTTTTTTTTTCTTTTTTTTCTTTTTTCTTTTTATTTTTATTAGATATAGTCTTTATTCACATTTCAAATGATTTCCCCTTTCCTGGTTCCCCTCCCCACCCGACTCCCAGAAAGTCCCATAAGCCATCCCCCCTCCCCCTGTTCCCCAATCAACCCCCTCCTGCTTCCCTGTACTTCTCTTCCCACATAGAGCCTTTTGCCTTGACTAAAACTGGGTCTGCTTATGCCCCTCAGCACTCCTGATCACATGAATGTACAATCAGATCTTCACTCATCGAAGTAACATTGTTGCCTGCCTTACCCTACACACAGCCCTCACAGTAGTGTACTTGGTGTGCACAGGCAGCGTTGCCCGTTACCATCTTGTGGTGAACACTCACTGTGTCTCTTTCCGTGAAATCTCTAAGGCTTCTCCTCAGATGCTGCTGTTTAGCCATTTCCTCCTTACCTCATATGCAATTTGACTTTTGAACCCAAGTGCAGGACCTTCCATTCATCCTTATTATGTTTCTTCTTGTTAGATTGGAGCTATTATTCCAGCCTGTCAAACTCATTTTAGAGCCTGGCTGTATTGACTGTGTCTCTCTTTGCTTTATAGCATCTGCAAATTTGATCAGTATGCTTTCCATGTTTTCATCTAAGTCATCGATAGAAAGGATGGGTACCACAGAGAAAAGGACATGGTCCTCTAGGGCACTGGAAATTGTTCTCCGGACTGTCGGTGATCAATCAATCAGCCTTCATTGAGAACTGTCATTCATCCAGGTTGCACAACACTGAGACATATCATCACCCAGTCACATGCTTCATCAAGTCCATGGGACCATCAAGGAATATTTCATCAAATATCTTGCTGATAGCTGGATAAACAGCGCCATGAGGAGTGTCTCTCTGGAAAAAAAAATCTAAACCTTGCTAAGTAGAGTGTATACAGCATTTGAGTGAGAGTACAGTAATAGATATAGGAATACTATTCCACTAAAACATAAACTCCAGGAATAGCTATTTCTCAGGAAGGTAGGAAAAGTAGCTTAGTGACTGTGGTCACTTAAGTATTTACTTAATGACTTAATTAAACCTAGTATGAGGGTGTTCTATAACTAGCTAGTCATGAAGCAAACTTAGAGAATAAAAGAGAATTGGAAACTTGATCTGTGTCACTTAGAATATTAATTACCAAATTATAGTGCTTACACCAAAAAAAAAAATCCAAAATAATAGGCCCACAAGTCTTGTTTTATAAATAAAGTTTTACTGCAATCCCTCCATATCTACTGGTTTAATTGCCTATGGCTGCTCACACTGCTAGCAGAGCATCAAGGGGTGATTTTGACACAGAATGAATGTCCCTGAACCACAAAGTACTTGCTATATAGTTTTATAATTGGCAAGAGCTAACTTAGAAAATGGTGTTCAAACTCCTGACACATGAGAATTTCCACAATCTAACTTTTACTTTATTGTCTTATTGATCAGTATTAATGATCTGGAAAAAGAAAAGCAATCCCAGACCTTTCCTGTCTATTATTATCTTGGTATATTTGACTTTTGTTGGTTTCACCCAGAATGCTTTATCTTCTTATGTGAGACTTTCAACACTGAAGACATATACCCCACAGAACTATCTGATCCGTATGTATATACATATACATAATAAAAATTATGTAGAAAACTTTTACTGGGAGTCTCCCATAGGATGATAACTACATTAGTAACTTCACAAGAGTCTTCAGAAGAGATTTACAAAGATAAGTGTTTTATCTTCTGTATTTTATTTTATTTTATTTTCTGTTGAAGAAGCTGGGACTTTTAACAACTTATCCAAGAGTTCATAGCAAATAGAGGATTTTCTTGTGGTTTGAGCTAAGATTTAGCAGAGTGCGTTTGTAATTTGGTTTGCTTTTGGCTCATCACATGGTCAAAAATCAGTCCGTTTAAAAGGGAAGAAATGGGATATGTTCAATTTTATAGAAATCTTGATTTGGGGCTTAAAATACAATCAAATTAATTTTTTAATCTTCTACTGCTTTTTAAGTCAGCCAAAGGCAATTTTATTTTGAAAAGCCATTAACTAGCATGATTTTAAACAATAAAATCAATTCAGAAACTATGCATTCAGTTAAAATTTTGAGACAGCCCCATTAATGTAATTGTATTTGAACTACCTTAAGCATCATGTCCTTTAGAGCCGGTCTTAAATCATACTGTGCTCTTCACTTGGGCAACTCCCATTCCATCTGCCAAGGCACAGATGGGCCAGCCTGTGCATTCAGGCACTTCTTGATACACTGAATATGATAGCAACAACGAGGAATCTAGTGTATGTGCAGCTCAGCTCTCCTTCTCATCCTCTCTGGGCAGCAAGGAAGGAACTGATATTATCTAATCACTACGTCTATTCATGCTCCTCTACTTCAAATCACTTCTCAAGCCCAGGCTGGCTCTTTCTCTCCATTAATAACTAGATTTGAGTTTTCCCTTAAGAACATATTTCATCAGCTGCTGGTGCCTCTTTTCTGCTGATTATGCTACAATGATCTGCTCTGGCAAGTCTTCAGACCTTCATTTATCACCTTGGGGCTACATCCTGGCCAGTCTGTTTTCTCTATCTTTGGTCCTTCCATATGCCCCCCTCCAACTACCACATAAGCTCCTATATCAACCCCCTGGCCAGATTTAATTTTGTATCCATGTCTATTCAAGCAGACGTGCAAACAAAAATGTGTCCCCAGAAAAGGCTTCATTTCTCATGACCAAACTTAGTACAGCTTTTGCCATCATGAAGTATCTCCTGGGGTTCAAATATGTCCCTTGAGTGATCCCAGAAAAACATTAAGACAGATGTATACAGGGAGAAAAAAAATCCTCTTGTGAAAACACATATAGGATCTTCTAGCATTTCGTTAAATAAACACCACAGGGTAATTTCGTGTTTATGGAATAAAAAAAAAAACAACCTTTAAAGAAGATAGGCCATCAGAGAAATTTAATTACTCCCTCAGGTCTCTTCTGTGAAAGGGAAATGTTCACATGACAACTTGGGTGGCATGTTTTTTATGGTTGCTTCTCTCCTCTCAGGAAGGTGCTAATAGAAACAGGTTGTCGATGGAGTCAGTTGCACTTGCCAAGCAGAATCCATCCCCCAATCTAACCAGCTCTTATACCATGGTAGGGACTACACTTTCTCAAGTTCATGTGCTTAGGAGGCAATGGGAAGAAATGCCCAAGAGACCAGCTGCTATGGGGAACTGATGCCTTTTCAAACAATGCCAGTTTCTGGAATTTTTCAGGAAACTGTAGTAAGAACTTCAAGAAAGAAGAATTTACAACTTGCATCTTTCCTTTTCTGATCTGGCAATGTTGTTTGAAGAAGACCATTATAGCAAGGGTTTAAAAAAAACCCAGAATTCTTTCCTTCTGTTACAGGAAATCTCCAGAAGAGTATCTGCAGATTCTCAGAAATTCTTGAACTGGGGGCCAAGAGCTTTGGCATTCATATACCCTTCTGTTTGTCATCTCTGCTACCTATACCCAACTGGAAGTTCACAAGAAAGATTGTGTAAACTCCTAAAGCCCCATAGATCCTGAATGTGTCAGAGCATCGAGAAATAGATTATTTCTATTCCACAGTGCATTTGCTCTGGACATCTGCTTTAGGTCAGAGACCTATGCTATTTGAGAGTGAATGTAATGCATGCTTTAATCCACAATACTCAGAATTACAGAATGTAGTCATATAGACTGTGGATAGGTATAGCTTTGGCTGTCTCTACCCACAGGGAAAAGATTATGCTTAATGGCATTGAAAAATCAATAAATATATCTCTAGAGAATTCTTAATTGTTTGTATATTTCTTTGAGAGCATTTATTGATAGAATGCTAAGATTTTCCTGTTGAATTGGTAGCTTCAACATTCTGGACCATAGTCTCCACATAGAAAGATGTGGAGATTTGGGAACTCAATTAGGATCTTATTCCATCAGCCTGTCAGTCTTCACAGTTGAAGTCCACTGACTAGTACTGCAGTAGCCACTAGACACATCCTCCCCACTGGAGAAGATTCTTGATGCTGCTCTCCCTTGTTTGAGCTCAAATAAAGCTAATCATTGTCTCTGTTGATACTCATCATCTTTCTGAATCATCTTACACTTTCCAATCTCCCTACATACATTCTAAATGACCTCCAACACCAAATACATATCACAGGAAAATAGTGGCTTTCCTTAAATGCTAGCCAGACCAAATCATTTCTCTTCATAAAGTATCTCTAAATATTTCTATAGCTAGAAAACTAAGCACAAGGATTTCTTCAGCCCCACTCATCTCTAGATCTCAATAACTTACCTAGTATGTATATTATTTGAAACTTTAAAAGGTAGTGATATACTGAAGTATTAAATTATTATTAATTATTAGAGGATGTTTTAGTTGAAAAAAATTAATATTGAGATATTTTAAGTTCATCTCCAATTTTAAAAATAATAGAAGATATCCCTTGTGCCTATTCGTACTTTCCCATTGTGAAAGCATCACCATGATAGCTACATATACATAGTAAAAATATGAAACATTATTATCACCACAAAGATCCCTTTTGTAGATATTTTGTAGCAAAGTCCTTCTCCTGTTTCCCTCACCTAACCTTTCCCCAAGGTTGCATCAGTTCACTGTCTCTATAATCTAATCATGTTCAAAATAAACAAAGTAATGACAGTGTGCATCCTTTAAGAACACTGTTTTACACTGAGCACCATTCCCTAGAGAAGACACCAGGTTGTCTAAAGCAGTAAGAGCATGCTCACTCTCATTTCTGAGATCTAATCCATGAGGCTCATGCATCATAATTTAAGAATTTATTTGCTTAGAGATATTAAAGTTGTTTTCACATTTTGACCACAACATATCAAATGTCTAAATGCTTCCATGGACAGGCATAAGCAAAGCTTTGATTTCTTGGGGACAGTTGCCCACAAGTGCACTTTCTGGGTCAGATGATAACTACATGCTTAGTTTTACAAACAACAAGCAACCTGTATTCCTCCGGAGTATCACACTTTCTACTGCCACAAACCATATATGAATCACTAAGGTTTCTCCACACCATCGCTAACTTTTGGTGTTATCACCTTTATTTTCTTTTTTATTTTTAATTAGATATATTCTTTATTTACATTTCAAATGATTTTCCCTTTCCTGGTTCCCCTGTCCCCAAAAGTCCCATAAGCCCTCTTACCTCCCCTTGTTCCCCAATCAACCCCCTCCCGTTTCCCTGTCCTGGTATTCCCCTACACTGCTGCATCGAGCCTTTCCAGGACTAGGGGCCTCTCCTTCCTTCTTCTTGGGCATCATTTGATATGTGAATTGTGTCTTTGGTATTCCAAGCTTCTGAGCTAATATTCACTTATCAATGAGTGCATACCATGTGTGTTGTGATTGGGCTACCTCACTCAGGATGATATTTTTCAGTTCCACCCATGTGCATAAGAATTTCATGAATTCATTGTTTTTAATAGCTGAGTAGTATTCCATAGTATAAATATACCACATTTTCTGTATCCATTCCTCTGTTGGGGATCGTCTGGGTTCTTTCCAGCTTCTGGCTATTATAAATAGGGCTGCTATGAACATAGTGGAGCATGTGTCCTTATTACATGCTGGGTAATCTTCTGGATATATACCCAGGAGTGGTATAGCTGAGTCCTCATGTAGTACTATGTCCAATTTTCTGAGGAACCACCAGACTGATTTCCAGAGTGGTTGTACCAGCTTGAAGTCAAACCAGCACTGGAGGAGTGTTCCTCTTTTTCCACATCCTCGCCAGCAACTGCTGTCTCCTGAGTTTTTGATCTGAGCCATTCTGACTGGTGTGAGGTAAAATCTCAGGGTTGTTTTGATTTGTATTTCCCTGATGACTAAGGATGATGAACATTTCTTTAGGTGCTTCTCAGCCATTCAACATTCCTCAGTTGAGAATTCCCTGTTTAGTTCTGTACCCCATTTTTTAATAGGGTTATTTGGTTGAGTCTAACTTCTTGAGTTCTTTGTATATCTTGGATATTAGCCCTCTGTCAGATGTAGGGTTGGTAAAGATCTTTTCCCAATTTGTTGGTTGCTGTTTTGTCCAATTGACAGTGTTCTTTGCCTTACAGAAACTTTGTAATTTTATGAGGTCCCATTTGTCAATTCTTGATCTTAGAGCATAAGCTATTGGTGTTCTGTTCAGGAATTTTCCCCTGTGCTCATGTGCTCAAGGCTCTTCTCCAGTTTCTTTTCTATTAGTTTCAGCGTGTCTGGTTTTATGTGGAGGTCCTTGATCCACTTGGACATGAGCTTAGTACAAGGAGATAAGAATGGGTTGATTTGCCTTCCTCTGCATGCTGACCTCCAGTTGAACCAGCACCATTTGTTGAAAAGGCTATCTTTTATCCACTGGATGGTTTTAGCTCCTTTGTCAAAGATCAAGTGACCATAGGTGTGTGGGTTCATTTCTGGGACTTCAATTCTATTCCATTGATCTACATGCCTGTCATTGTACCAATACCACACAGTTTTTAACACTATTGCTCTGTCGTACTGCTTGAGATCCGGGATACTGATTCGCCCAGTTCTTTTACTGTTGAGAACAGTTGTAGCTATCCTGGGTTTTTTGTTATTCCAGATGAATTTGAGAATTGCTCTTTCTAACTCTATGAAAAATTGATTTGGGATTTTGATGGGGATTGCATTGAATCTGTATACTGCTTTTGGCAAGATGGCCATTTTTACTATATTAATCCTGCCAATCCATGAGCATGGAAGATTTTTCCATCTTCTGAGGTCTTCTTCGATTTCCTTGTTCAGAGACTTGAAACTCTTGTCATCTTTCACATCTTTCACTTTTTGGTTAGAGTCACACCAAGATACTTTATATTGTTTGTGGCTATTGTAAAGGATGTTATTTCCCTAATTTCTTTCTCAGCCTGTTTATCCTTTGAATATAGGAAGGCTACTGATTTGCTTGAGTTAATTTTATATCCAGCCACTTTGCTGAAGTTGTTTATCAGCTGTAGGAGTTCTCTGATGGAGTTTTTTGGGTCGCTTAAGTTTACTATCATATCATCTGCAAATAGTGATAGTTTGACTTCTTCCTTTCCAATTTGTATCCCTTTGACCTCCTTTTGTTGTCTAATTGCTCTAGCTAGAACTTCAAGTACTATATTGAATAAATATGGAGAGAGAGGGCAGGCCTTGTCTAGTCCCTGATTTTAGTGGGATTGCTTCAAGTTTCTCTCCATTTAGTTTGATGTTGGCTACTGGTTTGCTGTATATTGCTTTTACTATGTTTAGGTATAGGCCTTGAATTCCTGTTCTCTCCAAGACCTTTAACATGAAAGGATGCTGAATTTTGTCAAATGCTTTTTCAGCATCTAGTGAAATGACCATGTGAATTTTTTCTTTGAGTTTGTTTATATAGTGGATTACATTAATGGATTTCCATATATTGAACCATCGCTGCATCCCTGGGATGAAACTTACTTGATTGTGGTGAATGATCGTTTTGATGTATTCTTGGATTCTACTGAAAATAAAGAATGAGAGTAGCATTACTGAGCCTTCCCAATATCATCCTTCCTTCTCTTGGTGTCGATCTTCTAAAAACTTCCTGAGGTCCCATCAGGGTCAAGGTCTCCAATGATTCCCATTGCTCATCACCCTAAAGAAGATTAAGTACATTCTCAGTGACTGACCATCTTCAAACAAATGTCCTCAGGGTGTCAACGTGTAGTGTTCTTTCAGCTGTAGGACTCCGTTGCCTTGCTTTCTGTCTTCAATGACTCTGATTCCAAAAAGCCAAACAAACACCATTCATCCTTTGACACAACAGTTTATTTATGGAAGCTAAAATTATCTGTAAACCTTCTGGATTTCTTGAGACATGGCTCCCTAACTCCACAGTCATAAGACTTTGCTCTGTGTCCTTTTCTACAACTTTATCCTGACTCCCTTATCAAGGAGGTTGTCATGCTTATGTATCTGGGTAGTGTACTAGTAGAAGAGACTACAGGAAGACCTACATGCTCTTTACCCTCTTCTCTCCTTAATACACCATCTAAGCTACACTTGGGTTTATTCTGAATATGAACACTTAAAATTCTTTAGACTTACATGTATTTGAGGCAGTATCTTCACACTCGATTGAAAGGGCTAGTCCTTCACTGATATCTCATTAAGGGAAAATGTTTTAAGATAACACACAGAGTCAACATGGCTATTCAGAAACAGGCCCAACTACAGCAGTTTTTGTCTTGGGTCCCTTTACACTTTAGTCCTTTAGGCTGCAAAACCATGGCTTGTAAAGTCTAGTCTTAATTAGACTACGATCATCTCTGGATTAATTTCACTAACCCCTGGATATGTCAACATATAAAGCCAAGAGTGCTACGTATCAATGGGTCCATTTTAATAGGCCCTGATACTTCTGTCCATGTCCATTTTTATTTCATGTTGCTGTCACAAGTGAATTTGATCATATTCTCCCTGAGGCACTTTAAGCAAATTGGACACTTTTGTTTTAAATAGCAAAAAGCTGACGAATGAAATGCTTAAAAGTTGGCTATGCTGATTCTGAGAATGTGTCTAGAATGGATGTATAGAAGGGTTTCTTTGTGACTGTGTGTGTGTGTGAGTGTGTGTGTGTGTGTGTGTGTGTGTGTGTTTGTTTCCTGAGTATGGTATTAGAATACCTATATCAAAAGTGCTGGTGTACTATCTTACCTGTATAACTGTTTTGTTTGTTTTGTTTTATTAATCCAGAAGAATATAGAATGCACATAGAGTAGGAAATTTTAGACTGTTCCCTCAAATTCTACTCCTTCTTTTACCCCTGCACATCTTGTAGACAAGACAAATTTTAGATCTAAGGTTTTGTCACTGTGTTGGTGTACCAATCCCACCAACTGAAGTCTTACCTGGTTACAGGATCTGGTTGTTTCAGGTCCTATATCTCCCATTTTTAGGAGTCTTAGATAGGGTCACTCTCATAGATTCCTGGAATTTCCATTGTCCTAGGTTTCCAGTTCATTTGAGAGAGGATGTCCCCAATCCAGATATATCTCTCAGCACTCTCTTTTTTTTCTCTGTCCTCCCACCAACTCATCCCCCTGTTTCCATCATACCCACCCCCCACACAGTCCCCTTCCTCCATCCAGCCCTACTCCAATGTCTAATCTATTTCCCCTTCTGAGTGAGATTCAACTATGCCCTCTTGGGCCCTCCTGTCACTTAGCTTCTTTGGGTCTGTGGATTGTACTATGACTAATCATATACTTTATGACTAATATCCATTTCTAAGTGAGTGCATACCATGTTTGTGTTTCTGGCTCTGGGTTACTTCATTTTTATCTTTATCCCATTCTCCAAAAGAACATATTTTCTACTAATACCTTGGTTTATCAACTGAAAGTATACATTTAAGAGATTAAGTTTTAGAAACGTTGACTACATGACCAAACATACTGAGTCTTCTGAATGTGTTATGTGTTGCTAGAAGTTAAGCAGCTTTGTTTCTGAGTGGTTGAAAACCTTCTTGGCTTCCAGTTGGCTCAGATTTAGGTGAGAGTTCTGCATGTTGCATCTATTGAGGCTTTACTCCATTATTCATCCAGATGATAATTTCTGTTTTGAAAGAATCAGCCATTTATACTGCTTTCAGTTGCCCTTCCTGGCATCTAGAAAGAAATCTGACATACACACTGTTTTCAATGTGTTTCTCTAAGAAAACGATCTTGCAAAAGCATCAAGAGCCATACCTGGAGGTCCATACTAACACTAACACTTAAAACATTTAAGGTATAATTCTACCAATGAGAATTACTTAACTAATGAGTAAATTAAATGAAGTCACCCTTAATAGAAAGCTATTTCTATTTTTCAAAATGTTACTGCTATGTATTCCCTTGCATTGCTATTCCTTAGTTCTTCTTGACACAATGAAATGATGCAACCTAGTTTCCAAATTACCAAAATTTGGGGGGCAGGGGTTAAAACGAACAAGTCTTAGATTCAATAAATAAGTTCACTATACCCTAGATCTTCAATAATATTCCAGACATGGATGTGAAAAGGTGTATCACTAGTTAACTCTGTCAGAAAATAAAGCACCAAAATGGACTGATATATAACCTTGAAGAATTCTCACACTCTTGTTGACATGGTAACAAAATGCCCACTCTCCCTGTGAAATATCTACCACCATCATATCATGAGACCTTTCCTCTGATCTAGCATCCATTTCTAATCCTTCTGTTACTTAGTTTGCTGTGTTTCAAGAAAAACTTTGAGCAAAATATGAGCTCCAAGCCAGAGAGGCTTTGGTAATTAGTGTGAAGCTGGGATACACATCTCTAGGTAACAGCTGTTACCAAATCATAGTGATCATCTCATTATTAAATCACCTCTCACTCCCACTCCTCCTCCTCCTTCTCCTCTCTCCCTCTCTCTCTGTGCCAAAATGTGTACACATTCATGTGTTTAGAAAACACATATCTATATTTGATATCTCCATCAGTTGTTCTCTTCCATCCTATTTTATCTATATCTATCTACCTATCTATCTGGTGACAAGGTCCCTCAATGAGCCTCAAGCTAACAATAAAGCCATTTATATTGAGCTAACCCATGTTAGATAATACTTAAAATCCCTGAACAAAAAAGTAAAGTATGGGAAAGCAGCCAAAAATCTGGCAGTTACCAGAAAAAGTTCCATCACTCTGCAAGAGGGGAACTACTCTGGGAAAGATTTGCATTGCAGAGCTCTTCTGAGAGATCTCAGTAAGGTTAGCACAGAGCTGTGTGGGAACTCAAGCAGAAAGGCAGTATTACTTGTCTGAAAGATTGAATAGGTGTGAGGGATTCAGACCACTCTCAAAGTGAGGGGAAACTAAGGCCCCTCTGGGAGGAAGCCACATCCTTGCTGGAGAATAGAGAGTCAATACCTAGGGAAATTCCTGGAACGAATAAAAATCAGATCATAGAACTAAGAGACATCCTGTCAGCTTTTCATCAGCTGGAATGTAAAAGTTTGGATCTAACCAATGTTTTATTCTCTTAGGTTTTTGACACCAAGTGACTTAGATTACTTTGTTTATCAAAAACATATTTTTGCTTAACATTCCCAGAGGCTGATACAAGAGATGAGTCTGAGATGAGGGAGCTGTAGTGAGTGACCACTTCTCCAGCATATGTGACCTCATCACAGTCCCCTGTAATAGAGATCTGTGCACCTGGCCTAGTTCCCTGACTTCCTTTTGCAAAGAAAGCTATCCCACGTGAGGACTGCATCTCCATGATATAATTACCTCCCAAGGGCCTTACCTTGAAATGTCAACACACTGAGAATTACATTTAAAACATGGATTTCAGAAGCATATATCAATTTATAAACAATGTAACAATACAATTAATCACCCACTTGAATGAAAGTAACTGTTCTTCAGACAACTTAAAAAGAATCCAGGATTTCTACAATACTTCATCCATAATATCCAGGAAACAATGAAAAATTATTAGACATTTGAGGAAAAAGAAAAATTACAAAGCACATTTAATCACATATTTTTATTTCTTTAAACTTTTAGGGTCAGTTTGCTAAGTTCAGTGATGAAGTTATCAGAGGATATTCTGAAGATTGCATATTTTTTTTAAATAAAGAAGAAAGGAAAATAAAAACCAGGTGTTGAGGGCATTAGAGTATCACTGGAGATGTCTGCGAGTCTCTGCTTTGGTCAGTAGGATGTACTCTGAACAGCTGTCTTTCTTCAATTCTAAGGCATTCATGTCTTGGATCAAAGACATGCCTACTTCTACACTGTTCCCAGTACCCTTTCAGAACTGGTGCTAACTCTAAAAATTGCGATCTGTTTCAATAGATGTCTACTTCGTGACTTTACTTTTCATGATTATTCTTTCATCCACTAATGCTCAATTTCCATGAGTTCTGTCTGCATCAGACTTGACCTTTTAACTTAAGAATCTCTTCAATTTTACAGGAGTGCCATAATGTTAATTATCCATTTAAAAATTGTTTCTTTTCTTTTCTACTTATTTGCTCTATTATTTCATTTAACTTTTCCTCCTGTCACTAAGAACATCATCATGTCGACATTTTCTTCGGCCTACAATGTTAACATTTTTACTTTGTTTAGTTTTTAGAGATTATGCTCCTTTCCCTTTTCCTCCTTCTAAACCCTGCCATGTACTAGGACCCCAATCTCTTAAATTCATTGCCTATTTTTCTTTAATTGTTGTTACAAGTATGTGTACATGCACACACATGAATATATATTCATATATACTTACATATACATTTCATATTTAAAATTTCATTCGTTCTCAGCATTTTCATAGCCATCTATAGTTCTTTGTGTAGGTTGAAGTTTCTAGAGCTTTCTCTTATCCACATTAACATATAGATTGCTGTCATCCTTGTTTAGCATGTTTAGGTAGCCATGTTTGTGTAATTTTATGGGTATGGCTTCTATAATTTTTAAGAGAGAATTTTACAGTGAATGTCCTCTCCTACCTACTCTTTTTTTATTATTAGATATTTGCTTTAATTATGTTTCAAATGGTATCCCCTTTCTGAGTTACCCCTCCAAAAACTCCTATCCCCTCCCCCTTTCCCCTGCTCACCCCTCCCCCAATTTCCTGACTTACAATCTTACAAAAACTGTCCGAGTCCTCATTATCATCCAAGAGTTCCTATTTTAGTACTTCTGAGGGCTCTAATTGAGTAATTTTTTTTAATATATGACACAGCCTCATTCCCATTTGGGAGGGAGAACAAAGCAATCACAAATGGGGAGGGAAGGAGAGACCTTGGAGGGGAAGTGGACAGGGGGTTAAAGAGTGGAGGGAGAGGGGAACTTGATTTGGTATTGGGTGAGGGAAAAGGACTGAAGCCCTGAGGGCCAGCAGAAAGAATGAAAACAGGCAACCTCGGGAAATAGGAGGTTGGGGGAACCCTACAAAATATACCAGAGAGGTGAGAGACTCTCAGGACTCAAAGGGAAGGACCTTAGATAACTGACAGTTATCTAAAGGGAGAAGGAACTTATAGAGACCACAGCCAGCAGGAAGACAGGGCACCAAATGAGGGAGAGGGGGGCCATCCCACAGTCACAACTCTGAACCATAATTGTGCCTCTCTGAAAGAATTATAGGGGTGGAAATGGAGAAGAACCTGACGAAAAGAAGGTCCAGTGACAGACCCAAAGTGGGATCCAGATCAAGGGGAGGTTCCAAGTCCTGACACTATTACAAGGCTATGGAGCACTCACAAAAAGTGACCCAGCATGACCCCACTCCAGAAGATCCAACAAGCAGCTGAAAGAGTCAGATGCAGATATTTGCACCCAACCAATGGACAGAAGCAGTTGAGCCCTGTTGTTGGATTAGAGGAGGCTGAAAGAAGCTGAGGAGAAGGGCAATCCTGTAGGAGGACCAGCAGTCTTATTTAATCGGGACCACTGAGATATCTCAAACACTGGACCACCAAACAGGCAACATACAGCTGGTACTGATATGAGGCCCCCAACACACATACAGTAGAGGACTGCCAGGTCTGTGGTCATTCAGAGATGAGACACCTAACCCTCAAGAGACTGGAGGCCCCCCGAAGTTTAGAAGTCAGGTGGGGTGAGGGGTGGGGACATCCACGTGGAGACAGGCGTGTGGGGAGAAGGTACAGGATGTGTAACAGTCAGAGGGTGGATGGGGGGTTGGGGGAATAAAATATTGAGTGTAATACATAAATAAATTAATTAAAAATATATATATATGACACAGTGATACCACAGGTGGGTTATATTTTCTGTTAATACTTAGCAGTGCTTTGTCCATTAATGTCCTACTGAAGGAGATTATAATATCAAGAGAATCTACTTTTATTTTGAAAGACTATGCAAAGGACTATACTAACTTATAAAGGAGACAGGATCAATGGCCTCCAGGCCCTCTAGTACACTGAGTTCATTGTCATAACTGTCACCCTGTTCCTCATGACTTGCACTGAATTACTGTGATACCCAAGGAGCATATTGTAGTCTACACTGCATTTGTGTTGACTACCTCTAATTTTGTCTTAATCTTAAAATAATTTATATGTGGCAATAACAGTGAGGCATTTGAAGCCACTATTGTAAATAAGCCTAAAAGTTAAAGGAAAATGTGTCTATGATTTTAAAATATCAAGTATTTATAAATTATAAAATAGTCACATAGAAAAATATTACATTTGTGTTTGTGTGTGTGTGTGTGTGTGTGTGTGTGTGTGTGTGTGTGTGGTGTACATGTACACATGTATGTATATGCATGCCATGTTGGGGAGGGGGGTCAGAGGACAACTCATAGGAATCTGGTTTTTTGTTTGTTTGTTTGTTTGTTTGTTTTTTCACTATTTGAGTCGTGGGGTAGAATTTAGGTCATGAGTTTTGGTGCTTTTACCCAAGGAGGTATCTTGCCATCCCAGGAATTTTTAAATAAAAAGTAAACCAGCAGAAGCAATGATTTCACTAAGAAGGATAAAGAATGATATCATATTAAGGGCTTAGGATAAGGCTCAGTGGTGGAATATTTGTCTAGGATGTACCAGGCCCTGGATCTAATATCCAGTACTACAAAAAAAACCCAACAAATACAAGAAAACATACTATTTTCCAACATTCATGCTCATGCACACGCTTATATCCACACAAGCACACGTGCGTGCGCGCGCGCGCGCACACACACACACACACACACACACACACACACACACATCCACATGACACACATCCACACAAACAAATAAGTATAATTTAAGAAATTAAAGAAATTTTTAATGAAGGTTAATGAGATGTATCCATGGTTAAGAGCAGTAACTACTCTTCTAGAGGATTTGAGTTCAGAATCCCAGTTCCTATATCTAGTGGCTTATAATAGCCCAAACTCCAGTTCCAGAGGATCTAATGTCCTTTTCCGGATACCTTGAGCATTGCACTCACATACACAAATTCACAACATATAACCACAACTAAAAACTAAACTAAATAAATGTATTTTTAAAATGTGAAGAAATCGTGACAAAAATAGTCTGAAATTGAAGAAAGTATATCACCTAAATCTAAGCTCAGTGAATCTTAAGCATAAGAAACATTCCTATGCCAAGAGAATCATAAACAAATCGCTTAGAATCAGTGAAAACTGAGAAAAAAATTCTAAAAGCAGCAACATTAAAAATGTCAAATTAAATACAAAAGAACAAACTAAAACATAAGTTTTTTTTTTTCCAGAATAACGCAAGTGAGAAAACGTGTTATGGTTTGGATGTTCTTGTTCCTTTGAAATGTTTCTGAAGATTAATTCCCAGTGCACAAATACAAATTAAAGCTGTTAGGGGGTAATTAGATTAGGATAGTCCATCACTTGGTAACAGAATTGGTATATTCATAACAGGGATCAGGAAGCCATTGTGAAACTTCTCTTTCTTCTACAAGGTAGAAACATAGAATTCTGCTCTTTCTTTTCCACAATGTGAGGATGCACAGAGAATACTCTATCTCTATCTTAAGAGCATGGAATAAGGCTTTACTAAGCACTAAATCTACTGGCTGATTAATCTTAATCTTTCCAATCTTATAAACTGTCAGAATAAATTTCCACTATTTATGAACTGCCCAGTGAATGGTAAGATTATTCAAATATCCTTTATGGACACAGCTACAAATATTTCTTAAAGTATGAAACAAATTCAACCACATATAATCAGAAAATGCTATGATAATGTGTGTCCTACCCCATAAAAGCAAAGGTAATTTAACATAAAAAATTATTAATAGAATTCAGCAGAACAATATCAACTAACTGGACCATCTAGAGCTCCCAGGGACTAAACCACTAACCAAAGAGTATACATGGAGGCAGGCAGGTCTCCAGATATATATATATATATATATATATATATATATATATATATATATATGTGTGTGTGTGTGTGTGTGTGTGTGTGTGTGTGTGTGTGTGTGTAGCAGAGGATGGCCTTATCTGACTTCAATGGGAGGGGAAGGAGGCTTGATGCCCCAGCATAGGGGGATGCTAGAGGGGTAAGGCAGGAGTGGGTCAATGGGTAGAAGAGCCCCCTCATAGAGGCAAAGGAGAGGGCAGATGGGATGGGGGATGTTTGTGGAGGGGTTACTGGAAAGGGGGATATGATTTGAAATATAAACAAAATGATTAATAAAAAAGGAAAAAACAAAAACAAAACAACAAAGAGAATTCAGCACATTAACATAAATAGGAAAATCCATATTGTCATCAATGTACAGAAAAAAGGCTTGATAAAACTCATTATCTAACCCCAGTAAACAATGTCTAGTAAAATGAGAAGTAGAAAATAACTTCCTCAACCTGATTATTATCCTACATGAAAAAAAATTAACGTTTTTAAAAGAGGTCATTAATTTTTTTTTTAATTTTTTAATTTTTTTAATTTTTTTTTTAATTTGAAAGAAAGCAAACGGTATATGGGAGGTATTGGAGAGAACAACATGGAAATTTGTTTTAATTGTATCATAATCATAAAAATTATATTTAATATATATTAATATTAAAATCCACAGCTGACCCCATGTTTAACAATTAGAGTGAATGGGTACCTGTACTTACTAGGATCAAGATAAAGGGTCTAGTTCTCACCAGCTCGCCATAGTATTTTAATGGAGGATATAGACAATGCAATAAAACAAGAAAAATAAATAAATGTAACCATATTTGAAATGGATAGAAAATGCATTTTTTCCATGGAGGTGATACAGTAATCAACACAGAAAATCCTATTATCTATGTTTGTCAAAATTACAAGATAAAATATGAACTTACAAAAATAATTTTATTTTTATATGTGAACAAGAAACTATTTTTTTTACAAAATTTATTTTGTGTGTGTTTATTTTTTATTTATGTGTGTGCAACTGTACCTGTGTATGGGATGTGCATGCATATGTACACATATGGGTTAGTTGGAAAACATTCTAACAAAGTATTTAAAAAACCAGCACAAAAAAAAATCACATATTTCTGAGAGATATTTAATAATACCTAAATAAATGAAAGATGTACTATTTTTAATTATCTAAAATCAACCTATTCTTAAGACCAAAACAGTATCATGTACTAGACAAGCCTAAGAAAAATTACAATAGTTTCTTTCATTGTAGAAATTACAAAATTCATCTTTAAATCAATTATCATAAAGTTGGTATAATAAAGATTTTGTGAGACAGGTGGACAGAATCAAAACACACTAATGATTCTATAAAAATGTTCAAATAAGAAATAAAGAAAAACATTATGTGGTATTAGAGAAATAGGGCAAAAAGCATGGTAGAAATATCAATGAAAAGTATGCGCATTCCAACATCGCTACTGGGACTAGATATTAATATGCAAAAGAAAAGAAAACAGTGGATTTCAATTGAAACCTGTACCACATATAAACATTAACTCAAAATTGATTTAAAGAACCTAATTATAAACTCTAAATCTTTTAAACTAAATTTATCACAATTTGTAACAATAGATTATAGATTTAAAATATGACTTTGAAAATCTCCAAAAATAAACAGTAGAAGCTGTTTTGAGCTTTGGATTTGGCAAAAACTTCTTAAGTAGAATACAAAAAGCAGAAACTTGAAAATGCAAACAAACTGACATCCATACATTTATAAATGTTCTTTCGGTAAAACAGTCTGCCGACAATGAAATGAGAAACCACAGCATGCAGAAGCATTTCTGAAGACCATGTCTATTGGGCTTGAAAAGTGGTCCAGCACTTAAAGGGTTTGCTTGACCCATAACAATATAACTCACATGTTCTGCTTATTTTGTGAAAAGAAATCAAATGACACATCCATTCAAAAGTTAACACATTAACTACTCATTTCCACTCATAGTTGCAAATTAGAAGCCATATAAATGACCACAAAGGACTTCTGCCTGGCAGAGGGACCCTGCACTGGGCGGGAGCCTACCAGCTTTCCTTCCGCGACCTCTGTTCCCGCAGACTGCACTGAAGCAACAGGTACCCAGGCTCTATCCCCAATATAACATCACTTGGGACACGGCCTGTTGGGGCTTCCGTCTGCGCCCGAGAACTGGTCAGCGCTGTGGTCGTCTGGGTGCCAGATCGGCAGGCCATCGCGTCTGCAGGGTGAGCGGCGCCACGGAGAGTGCCCTCCGCCATCTTTGCTCCAGTGACTGGGAAGTTGGGACAGCCAGGTTCTGAGACAGACAGGCATAATATCGCTTGGGTCTCGGGCGGCTTGTGTGTATGCGACTCCCAAGTGCTGGGCTGATCTGCAGTAACCAGCGCACCAGCTCTGCTGTGGGACTTCTGCCTAGCAGAGGGACACCCCCTCCCTCCCCCCTAGGAGAGATCACACACCCCTGCACAGGGCAGGAGCCTACCAGCCTCCCTTTGGCGACCTCTGCTCCAGGAATCCACTAGGCTGAGCCTTTGGATGTGCAAGGCCTCCCCAATATAAGATCACTTGGGGCAAGGCACATTAGGGCTCCAAAGTCACTCAGGAGCAGGCAGGCCCCAGAAATCGGTGCCAGGGGAATCCTGGTAATCCAGGGGGGGCAGAAATAGCTTTGCAGGCTCACAGGAGGTCCAACCAACAGCCAGTGGCAGCAGGACCAACTAACACCAGAGGTATCCAGATGGCAAAAGGCAAACGTAGGAATGTTACTAACAGAAATCAAAGTAATGTGGGACCATCCAAACCCAACTCTCCAACAGCAGCAAGTCCTGGATACCCCACCACACCCTGGGCGGTGGTGGCACACGCCTTTAATCCCAGCACTTGGGAGGCAGGGGCAGGCGGATTTCTGAGTTCGAGGCCAGCCTGGTCTACAAAGTGAGTTCCAGGACAGCCAGGGCTACACAGAGAAACCCTGCCTCGAAAAACCAAAAAAAAAAGAAAAAAAGAAAAAAAAAAAAAAGAAAAGACCCACCACACCCGAAAGACAAGATCTGGATTTAAAAATCACTTCTCATGATGCTATTAGAGGATCACAAGAAGGACACAAATAAATCTCATAAAGAGTTACAGGAGACCATGAATCAATGGTTAGAAGCCCTTACAAAGGAAACACAAAAATCGCTTAGAGAAATGCAGGAGAACATGGATCAAAAGATGGAGGCGCACAAGGAAGGTTTTATTTGTAGAAACAAATAAAACCATACAAAGAATCAACAAAACGAGGAGTTGGTTCTTTGAGAAAATTAACAAGATAGATAAGCCCTTAGCCAGACTAACCAGAGAGCACAGAGATAGTATCCAAATTAATAAAATCAGAAACGAAAAGGGAGAGATAACAACAGAAACTGAGGAAATTCAAAAAATCATCAGATCCTACTACAAAAACCTGTATTCAACACAACTAGAAAATCTTGAGGAAATGGACAATTTCCTTGACAGATACCAAGTACCAAAATTAAATCAGGATCAAATAGACCATCTACACCGTCCTATAAGCCCTGAAGAAATAGAAGTTGTCATTGGAAGTTTTCCAACCAAAAAAAGCACAGGTCCAGATGGTTTTAGTGCAGAATTCTATCAGACCTTCAAAGGAGACCTAACACCAATACTCTTCAAACTGTTCCACAAAATAGAAACGGAAGGAACACTACCCAACTTGTTCTATGAAGCCACAATTACACTAATACCAAAAGCACACAAAGATCCGACAAAGAAAGAGACTCTCAGGCCAATCTCTCTTATGAATATCAATGCAAAAATACTCAATAAAATTCTTGCCAACCGAATCCAAGAACACATCAAAACGATCATTCACCACGATCAAGTAGGCTTCATCCCAGGGATGCAGGGATGGTTCAATATAAGGAAATCCATCAATGTAATCCACTACATAAACAATCTCAAAGAAAAAAACCACATGGTCATCTCATTAGATGCTGAGAAAGCATTTGACAAAATTCAGCATCCTTTCATGCTAAAGGTCTTGGAAAGATCAGGAATTCAAGGCCCATATCTAAACATAGTAAAAGCAATTTACAGCAAACCAGTAGCCAGCATCAATCTAAATGGAGAGAAACTTGAAGCAATCCCACTGAAATCAGGGACTAGACAAGGCTGCCCTCTCTCTCCATATCTTTTCAATATAGTACTTGAAGTTCTAGCTAGAGCAATTAGACAACAAAAAGAGGTCAAAGGGATACAAATTGGAAAGGAAGAAGTCAAACTATCACTATTTGCAGACGATATGATAGTATACTTAAGCGACCCAAAGAACTCCACCAGAGAACACCTACAGCTGATAAACGACTTCAGCAAAGTGGCCGGATATAAAATCAACTCAAGCAAGTCAGAAGCCTTCCTATACTCAAAGGATAAGCAGGCTGAGAAAGAAGTAAGAGAAATAATACCCTTCACAATAGCCACAAACCATATTAAGTATCTTGGCGTGACTCTAACCAAACAAGTGAAAGATCTGTATGACAAGAACTTCAAGTCTCTGAAGAGAGAAATTGAAGAAGACCTCAGAAGATGGAAAAATCTGCCATGCTCATGGATTGGCAGGATTAATATAGTAAAAATGAGCATCTTACCAAAAGTAATACACAGATTCAATGCAATCCCCATCAAAATCCCAACTCAATTCTTCATAGAGTTAGAAAGAGCAATTCAAAAATTCATCTGGAATAACAGAAAACCCAGAAGAGCTAAAACTATTCTCAAGAGTAAAAGAACCTCTGGGGGAATCAGTATCCCGGACCTCAAACTGTACTACAGAGCAATAGTGTTAAAAACCGCATGGTATTGGTACAGTGACAGACATGTAGATCAATGGAACAGAATTGAAGACCCAGAAATGAATCCACACTCCTATGGTCACTTGATCTTTGACAAAGGAGCTAAAACCATCCAGTGGAAAAAAGATAGCCTTTTCAACAAATGGTGCTGGCTCAGCTGGAGGTCAACATGCAGAAGAATGCAAATTGACCCATTCTTATCTCCTTGCACTAAGCTCAATTCTAAGTGGATCAAAGATCTCCACATAAAACCAGACACATTGAAACTAATAGAAGTGAAAGTAGGGAAGAACCTTGAACATATGGGCACAGGGGAGAATTTCCTGAACAGAACTCCAATAGCTTATGCTCTAAGATCAAGAACAGACAAATGGGACCTCATTAAATTACAAAGTTTTTGCAAGGCAAAAGACACTGTCAAAAAGACAAAGCGGCAACCAACTAACTGGGAAATGATCTTTACCAACCTTACATCTGACAGAGGGCTAATATCCAAGATATACAAAGAACTCAAGAAGTAAAACTCCAGAGAGGCAAGTAACCCTATTAAAAAATGGGGTACAGAGCTAAACAAAGTGTTCTCACCTGAAGAATATCTAATGGCTGAGAAGCACCTAAAGAGATGTTCATCATCCTTAGTCATTAGAGAAATGCAAATCAAAACAACCCTGAGATTCCATCTCACACCAGTCAGGATGGCTAAGATCAAAAACACAGGAGACAGCAATTGTTGGCGAGGATGTGGAGAAAGAGAAACACTCCTCCACTGCTGGTGGAATTGCAAGCTGGTACAACCACTCTGGAAAGCAGTCTGGCGGTTCCTCAGAAAACTGGGCATGACACTCCCGGAGGATCCGGCTATACCACTCCTGGGCATATACCCAGAGGCTTGCCCTGCATTCAATAAGGACACATGCTCCACTATGTTCATAGCAGCCTTATTTATAATAGCCAGAAGCTGGAAAGAACCCAGATGTCCTTCAACGGAGGAATGGATTCAGAAGATGTGGTATATCTACACAATGGAATATTACTCTGCAATTAAAAACAATGAATTCACAAAATTCCTAGGCAAATGGTCAGATCTTGAAAATATCATCCTTAGTGAGGTAACCCAATCACAAAAGAACACACATGGTATGCAGTCACTGATAAGGGGATATTGACCCAGAATCTCAGAATACCCTAGACACAATCCGCATATCAATAGATTTCTAAGAAGATGGAAGGAGAGACCCCTGGTCCTGGAAAGACTGGATGTAGGGGAACGCCAGGACAGAGTAAGGAGAGGGGGTTGAATGGAGAAAAAAGGGAGGGAAGGGGGCTTATGGGACTTTCGGGGAGGGAGGAAACGGGAAAGGGGAAATGATTTGGAATGTAAATTAAAAAAAATAAAATAAAATAAAATAATTAAAAAAAAATAAAAGGGCAAGTAAAATAAAGTAATTCATGGAAAGAAGGAAGTGGGTAAGAAGAAAGTGGAAGGAAGGAGGGATGTAAGGGAGAGAAAAGATGGGAGAGAAGAAATCTCATCATCTAGGGATAGGGAGGATGGCTCAGTGGGAAATGTGTTTGCTATGCAACCACGAGGACTGGAGTTTAATCTGTAGCATCCACAAAAGCAACATATGGTTATAACATCAGTGCCAGAGGCTAGTGGCAGGCAGATTGTGAGGCAGGTTAGGCAAACAGCAAGCTTCAAGTTCAGTAGAAGACCCTGTCTCAGGAAAACTACACCCATGGAAACTCAAAAAAATGGCTAGCTAAATGAGACTCGGAGAAGAGGTCATGAACTTGTGAAGTGAGGGGAGAGAGAAGTGATGGGAAAGGGTAGAGGGAGGAGAGGGAGAGAGAGAGATGATGTAATTATATTTTCTTTTTAAACCTTACAAATAAAAGATTTTAAAGGGAAAAAAAAATAAATGACCACAAACACATTACAGATACAATCTGTAATGCACACAGTAAGTGGAGAACCACCTAACTCAGGAAGGAATCGCTGATATATTGCAAATGAGATAAAGGCATAACTGCAGGTGAATATAGGCTTCATCCACATAAAGCTTTTGAACATATAAACTAATTTGCCCTAACAGAAATAAAATCTGGGAAGGGCTGGGAATGAGTGAAGAAGGCAGAGGGGTCAGGAACGAGGGATTAAATTTGTCAAAATGCAGCTGGGCGGTGGTGGCGCACACCTTTAATCCTAGCACTTGGGAGGCAGAGGCAGGCGGATTTCTGAGTTCGAGGCCAGCCTGGTCTACAGAGCCGAGTTCCAGGATAGCCAGGGCTATACAGAGAAACCCTGTCTCGAAAAACAAACAAAACAAAAAAAAATTGTCAAAATGCATCAAATCTCATGCTCGAAATATGTGTCCTTTAGTGAAAGTTCTACTAAATACAGCTAATAGAATTCATAGAAAGAAATCCCTTGGTCTTAATGAAAACATATACCTCAGTGTTAACACTCCCAGATAATGGTCTGGGGAATGACTAAGTGCTTCTTTTGCAATCATGAGAACCTGAATTTGATCCCCAGAGCACATACATAAAAGTCAGGGGTGTGGTGTGTGCTTAGAATCTCATCACTAGACAGTCACAGGAGGATTACTGAATCTTCCTGGTCATGTGTCTATCATCATTATTGAACTCTAATCCAGTGAGAGAACCCATCTTAAAGGAGGGGAAACCTGAGGTTGTCTCTAAGGTTGTCCTTGACTTTCACACACTCCTGCACAATATGCACATGAATACACACTATGTCACATATACACCTACCTACATATGCACACACACACTTAAATGCAGACATTCATAAACAATACCTAGCTGATCGGAAAACAAATGAAAAATCTTTAGCTATTATGTGCTTTATATCAGGGTCAAGAACAGATATTTTCTTCTTCCTTTCTATCTCTATCCTTGAAAGGAGGACTTGTTACCCCATTGGCAGCATGGAATAAATAGTAAGGAAATCAAGTATACTTAGTAAGTTGTTTTGCACCTCAGGCTTAAAGGAGGGTTTACTTAGTGCATTCTTATAAATTAAAGAACCCCTTGTTATTTTATTTTAATTTAATCTTTTATTTAAGTTTTATTATCATACCCATTGCATCTGTAGAGGATCCTGATTAGTCCTGGGTAAGATGACAAGAGTGAGTGATTGGTTATAGTTTGCACAATAAACAAAACACAAAGATATTTTCTACCCACCAGCTACTTCCTAAATGTCCATTCAAAATTCTAGTGCAGAGAGTCAGTAGTAAGAGCTTCCAACCCCTATGTGAGGGACTATTTACTGACAGTTGATAGCTTCTAGGAAAGGGAAAGTTTGTTTTCTTTAGGAATATAACTCTTAGGGGAACCAGTCATGCTCCAAAGATACACATCCAAAAATATAAGCAGCACAAATTCAACTTGATTAGTTTAAAAATAATGAGTGCAAAATATTGGGTGGATAAAGAGGTAGGATTGGGTCTCAGGTTGGGAAGGCTAAATATGATCAAAATATATTAAATAAAAGTCTCAAATAACTAGGTTCTAAAAAATTCAGTAGGAGATAGAAATGGTGGAAGAAATGAGGAACAACCTGGGAAAGGATCCTTCCGGTTTCCGTCTGCACCCAGAGCTGATCCTATGCCACAGCGCCCTGAGCTGACCCTGTGCAACAGTGCTCCATACACAAATCCCACCAGGAGAGAACTGATTGCCCAGGAGTGCTGGCAGACCTATGAGCACAGGTAATACCACCATTTCTGCTCAAATTCCTGAGGCAAGAGGGACCAGCCCAAAGTTATCAGGACACAGGAGCAAAGAAACAGCCTAGGACAGGATCCTTCAGGTTTTTCTCTGTACCCAGGAGCTAACCTGTGCCACAGTTCTCCATATCCAAATTCATCCCAGAGGGAACTGGTCTCCCAGGAGTGCTGACACACAGGCTTGCAGGAGGGACAAGCCACAGTCAGAGACTGAAACACCAGTAAACACCAGAGACATCCAAATGGCAAGAGGGAAGCAAGGACAAGAACATAAGCAGCAGAAACCAAGGCTACTTGGCATCAACAGAACCCAGTTCTCCCACCATAGCCAGTCCAGGATACACCATCACATCGGAAAAGCAAGATTCGGATCTAAAATCTCTTCTCATGATAATGATAGAGGACTTTAAGAAGGACATAAATAACTCCCTTAAAGAACTACAGGAGAACACAGGTAAATAGCCATTAAAGAGGAAACAGAAAACTCCCTTAAAGAATTACAGGAAACCATAAACAGGTAAAGGAATTGAACAAAACCATTCAGGATCTAAAAAGGGAAATAAAAACAATAAAGAAATCACAAAGGGAGACAACCCTGGAGATAGAAAACCTTGGAAAGAGATCATGAGTCATAGATGCAAGAATCACCAACAGAATACATGAGATAGAAGAGAGAATCTCAGGTGCAGAAGATAACAGAAAACATTCACACAACAGTCAAAGAAAATGAAAAATGCATAAAGCCCCTAATCCAAAACATCCAGGAAATCCAGGACAAGATGAGAAGACGAAACCTAAGGATAATAGGTATAGAAGAGAGTAAAGATTTCTAACTTAAAGGACCAGTAAATATCTTCAACAAAATTATAGAAGAAAACTTCCCTAACCTAAAGGAAGAGAGGCCTATAAACATACAAGAAGCCTACAGAACACCAAATAGACAGGACTAGAAAAGACATTCCTCCCACCAAATCATACTCAAAACATCAAACGCACAGAACAAAGAAAGAATATTAAAAGCAGTAAGGGGGAAATGTCAAGTAACCTATAAAGGCAGATCTACCAGAATTACACCAGACTTCTCACAAGAGACTATGAAAGCCAAAAGATCCTAGGCAAATGTCATATAGACCCTAAAAGAACACAAATGCCAGCCCAGGAAAACTCTCAATTACCATAGATGGAGAAACCAAGATATTCCCCGACAAAACCAAATTTAGGCAATATCTTTCCACAAATACAGTCCTACAAAGGATAATAGATGGAAAACACCAACACAAAGAGGGAAAATACACCCAAGAAAAAGCAAGAAAGTTAACTTCTTTCAACAAACCCAAAGGGAGATAGCCATACAAACATAAAAATAACATCAAAAATAACAGGAAGCAACAATCACTATTCTTTAATATCTCTTAACAACAATGGACTCAATTCCCCAATAAGAAGACATAGAATAACAGACTGGATACTTAAACAGGACCCAGCATTTTGCTGCATATAGGAAAAGCACCTCAGAGACAAAGACAGACACTATCTCAGAGTAAAGGGCTGTAAAACAGTTTTCCAAGTAAATGGTCCCAAGAAACAAGCTGAACTAACCATTCTAATATCAAATAAAATTGACTTTTAACCAAAAGTTATCAAAAAATGTAAGGAAGGACACTTCATACTCATCAAAGGAAAAATTTACAAAGAATTCTCAATTCTGAACATCTATGCTCCAAATGCAAGGGTACCCACATTCATAAAAGAAACTTTACTAAAGCTCAAAGCACACATTGCACCTCACACGATAATAGTGGAAAACTTCAGTACCCCACTCTCATCAATGGATGAATCCTGGAAATGTAAACTAAACAGAGAGTCAGTAAAACTAACAGAAGTGATGGATCAAATGGATTTAACAGGTATCTATATATAGATATCTATAACACATATATAGGTATCTATAGATAACAGGTATCTATCTATAAAACAAAAGAATATAACTTCTTCTCAGCACCCCATGGTACCTTCTCCAAAACTGACCATATAATCGGTCACAAAACAGATGCAAGAAGATTGAAATAATCCCATGCCTCCTATCAGATCACCATGGACTAAGACTGGTCTTTAATAACAACAAAAACAACAGAAAGCCCAATACACATGGAAGCTGAACAACACCGTAATCAATGATAACTTCCTCAAGGAAGAAATAAAGAAATTAAAGACTTTTTAGAATTTAATGAAAACAAAGGTACAATATAGTCAAACTTATGGGACACAATGAAAGCAGTGCTAAAAAGGAAACTCATAGCTCTGAGTGCCTCCAAAAAGAAGCTGGAGAGAGCATACACTAGCAGCTTAACAGCACACCTGAAAGCTCTAGAACAGAAAGAAGCAAATACACCCAAGAGGAGTAGACCAGGAAATCATCAAACTTGGGGCTGAAATCAACCAAATAGAAACAAAAAGAACTATACAAAGAATCAACAAAACCAGGAGCTGCTTCTTCTTTCTTTCTTTCTTTCTTTCTTTCTTTCTTTCTTTCTTTCTTTCTTTCTTTCTTTCTTTCTCTCTCTCTCTTTCTTTCTTTCTTTCTTTCTTTGTTCCTTCCTTCCTTTCCTTTCTTTTTCTTTCTTTCTTTCTTTCTTTTACTCCTTCTTTCTTTCTTTCTTTCTTTTACTCCTTCTTTCTTTCTTTCTTTTCTTTCTTTTGTTCTTTCTTTCTTTTATCAAATATAGTCTAACAGAGGTCAAACTGACAAAGGAATCTTCAGTTGAGAAAATGTCTCCATCAGATTGTCTAGTAGGCAAAAGATCATTGAGTATTTTCTTGACTGATGATTTACTATTGCAAGTGTCATCCCTGAATAGCCGGAATAAGAAATCAGTCTGCACAATACAGTAATTCTATTCCTTCATGACCTCTTCTTCAGTGCCTGTCTCCAAGTTCATGTTTGATTTCCTGTCCTGACTACTATTCATAATGTACTGTAAGATATAAGATGAAATAAACTCTTCCATCTCCACAAAAAAAAAAAGAAAAAAGAAAATAGTGGAGAAAACAAAACAATGGTGGAAAGAAGAAATGCAATAGGTAAAATGAAAAGTTCAATGGAAAGTTCTCATCAATAGAAAGGATCATGTGGGAGATAGACAATAAGACTACCAGACTATTTATACTTATCAGAGTATGAATCCAAAATAGAGCAATTAAATCATTTAATCAAAGTCAATGACAAAATGTATTAACATGTATGAACTGGACATGCAAAAACTCTAGGACTCTATGAAAATGAAAAACCTATGTACAGGATGACAATGAGGAAAAGAATTTCATGTAAAATATATAAAAATATTTTCAATGAAAATCATGAAGAAAATATCCTAAATATTGAGAAAGAGAGGGCCATTCACATTCCATACAGGCTACCAGAGCATACTAAAAAAGAAACTTCCCATGTCATATTATGTACAGAACAAAGAAAGTTCACTGAAAGTTTTAAAAGAAAGGGCTAAGTCACATGCAGAGGCAGCCCCATCACAACTACCAGTGACTTGGCATTCCAAATGATAAAATCAAGAAAGGCTTGGATTTGAAAGATCAAAATTTCCAACAAAGTCTGTCATAATTGAAGGTGAAAGAAAAACATTCATGATAAAGACAAATTAAAACATTTTATGGCCACCAAGCTAGCCCTATAGACAACAATGGAAGAAATAATTCAATCCAAAGACAAAGTCAAGAAATTATAGTAGGAAAACCAATACTATGTTTGCCACTCATTAAACAAAATATTAAGAATGCCCCCCAAGTACAAAACTCCTCAACATGAGAGGAAGCAATACATACTTTTCAATAATAACTCTAAATGTCAATGGTCTAGATTCATTCAACTCACCATCGAAATACACAGAATAGCACATTAGCTTAGAAAGCAGAACCTTCTCCCGCCCCCCTACCTTTTTATAGAAAAGAGTAAACATTACCTCAGGATGAGACGATAAAGCATCCCAAGCAATAGAAGCAGAAAACAAACAAGCATTGTTAGTCTCTTTACACTACACAGACATGCTCATTCTTGTTCACCCGGCCCTGTTCCCTAAAGCTAGAACTTGGAAACAGTCTAGATATGCATCAGCTGATAATGGATACTGAAAATGGGGTACCCTTATGCAATGGAATTCCATTCATCTGAAAAAAAGATTAAAATTTCTGTTAAGTGGAAAGAACTAGAAAACACTATACTGTATTCATATGATAATGCAACACAAAAAATCAAATATCATATGTTCTGACTTAAACAGATATTCATGTGTTTAAGTTGGAGTAACCATGGAATTCAAGAAACTAGCAGAAGAGGATACTGAAGCACAGATGATAGGAAAGGGGAATGAGTCTAAGGACAAAGAAAGATTATGTCAAGAAAGGGAAGTAAGGCCAGGTGGTGGTGGCGCACGCCTTTAATCCCAGCACTTGGGAGGCAGAGGCAGGAGGATTTCTGAGTTCGAGGCCAGCCTGGTCTACAAAGTGAGTTCCAGGATAGCCAGGGCTACACAGAGAAACCCTGTCTCAAAAAAAAAAAAAAAAAAAAAAAAAGAAAGGGAAGTAAGGCTATGGCCAAGGATACCTTAGGGAAGAAATAACTAACACTAATGATGTTTGGGGAAAAAAATAGGAAAACCTATTATTTTATGTTTCCTAAATATGTGTATATTTATACAGAAGAGTTTAGTGGGAATTACCCTAACACAGAGAATAGTTTTCTTCCCAGAGAACTTAGGTCTCCCAATAGAAAACCCTGTGCCAGGTATGGGATAATTTTCCTCAAGTTGTTGGTCAAGGGTATCCTGAAAGCTATAAAACAATTCAGGTTATAGCCATTGCACTTGGAGTCCCACCAGAGATCAGTAAGATCCAATTGATAAGGGTAACATACATTGATTATATAACATATAACATGTTCATACTGACCAGGAAGCTTCCTTCCTGCTTGCTAGCTTTCATACCACTGAGAGGTGTTCTGCAAACTGCTAGGGAAATGCAGTCAACATTCTTTTCCCAGCTGCGAACCTTTGTACTTCAATAATGACCTACATAGCAAAATATGCTCATGGGTGTAGTAGTAGCATGAATATTATGATAGCATCTAACCATTTTTCTGAATGGATTTAATGTCTATTTCACAGGAAGAAATGCATGCCCAGCACGATAAATACAACCAAGAGCCAAAGGCTAAGACATTCACACATCCCAGGAGTGAAGCTTACTATTATTTTGTTAATTGTATAGAGAATCAGAATGACCTCCAAATTAGTTTATCCATAAATCAGTGTTGCTCTCAGACTTCATCAGAGAAGTTTCTCAGTGCAGTGTAAAAGAGTTAACATAGAAACTCACAAATGATTCAAGTATAGATGATAAGTACAAATGGGATACTTATGTCACCACCAGCATCTACTCTTGCAAAGATAAGGAACCATCTCAGAAGAGGGATCAGAAATGTTATAAGAGCCAGAGGTTAGAGAGATCAGGGTAAAACTGTCTTAGGAACATGTCAAGATTGTTCCACTTGCAGGAGCTGTATGTGTCTACACATGGTCTTCACAAGATCAAGTTGCTCAACATTCCAACATGAAAGGAACCTGCATCCCTAACTGAGGAGATATTGACACTCAGTGACCTCTGAATTAGGGAGAGTTGATTTGAACAGCATGGCCCTTGTAAGTCTACCATACTCCAGTAGATGGCTCTAGTAATAATATAAATAAATATCTGAGAAGCACAAATTGGACTATGTAAATTATTAAAAATAAAAGACAAAACACAAAATTGGGAATAAGGTGGAATTGGATCTACAAAGCATTATGGAGAGAGTGGGAGGGAATGTGTCAAAATTCATTATATGAAAATATGAGTCAATAAAACATTATCTTTTTTGAAAGATAACCTCCATGGCAGAAAAGAAGATGTCCACCATATGAGTGTTGAATCCACTAAAGTGAGGTGCCCTATAGTGGAGCTATTGTGAGTTTATTGGCTCAGTGCACTAAATACTTTATGCTGCCAACAATTATCTATTGTTTAACTATATATCCCTTAGGATAAGCATTCGGCAAATAGCTTCTCAGATATGGTGAAAAATGACAGTGCATATTGCTTTTTCCATCTTCAAATTTTAAGAGGAGAGAATACTATATAAATATAATGAAGTCCAATAAACTTTTTTTTCTGAACTATAGAATGAATAAATAACATATCATTTCTTGAAATAGATCCTCAATTCATTTAATTGAAAAATGCCTATAAACAATTATGAATTCCTTCTCTATCAGTATGTCTAGACAGCGGTCTTTAGAGAACTTGAAAAATCACTTATTCTAAGAATAAGAAAACAAACAAACAAAAAGGAACAAGAGAACTTGGGATGCTTAACAAACCAAAAAGCAAGAAAATAAGCAAAAGCTACTGGTGTCATGGCCCAGTTCCTAAGGACTCAACTTAAGGAAGATTCTGCTGGTAATGGTGACACAGTTTGGTGGTCAATGAGCATTATAACAGCAATGCATTGAGCATATGAAATAATGTAAGTATAAGTCCAAGGGAAAAACTCCTATTTGCCACCTTAGAGGTTGCTTGAGAATAATTCCTCACAACTGAAATCAAGGTAAATGGAATCCAAGTGTTTATCCTAGCACCAAATCTTAACACTATTTTTTTCACAATTTAATAAAATATGGATGTAGAGATGGGCAGCAAAAGCTGCTAAGACAATAGTCATAAGAGACATTTAACTTCCCAGTGGAAGCAGGTTGTAACACAGTAGCAAATATTCTTGTTAGAAACCGAAACTTAATTTAGTCAAGACTCTGTACCTGCCTCTCCATTTATAAGCTATATGACTAAACACAATATTAAAACATACTACATAGATTCCAATGGCAAAATATAGACCACAGTAAACTTTCTAGGACACACAATATAACTTTTCCCAAATAAAATGAGAATAAAAGAAAAATGAAATAAAATTGGAGTAAACATAAGAGAGAGAAGAAACTGATAAAATATTCTCAAAATGAACAGCAAGCAATTGCTAACACAGTGGATGACATATTCTAGATCCTGGTTCAAACAAAATTTCTTAAAATATAATTCAGAAAATATAAGTAGTGCTGATCATTAATAATATTAAACTCTGATATGAATTTGCATGTAATTAAAAGTAATCATTATATATTTAAATGCCATGTTTCACAATTGCCAGAAATTTTATGGATAATGGAAATAAAACAGTGTCTGATATTTGCTTTCAATTATGATGAAGCAATATAGGACATAGTTAAACCACGATGGTAATGCCTGATCATTGTTGAGGTTGAGTGCTAGGTAGATGAGTTTCTTACAGTATTTTGTCCATCATTTATGTTTAACTTTTCATGATAAAATGAATAAGAGATTAAACTAAACCCAACTCTAACTCATAAAGCAGAATTAAGAAAATGATATTCTACTATAAAAAAATGTCCCTATCACCTGCTTTGAAGGAAACAGTTTCTTCAATGCTTTTAAAATAGCTACTTATAAATCATTCAATATTAAACACGGGGCAGGAAGAAGGCAACGAATAAATGTAAATGACAGGCGCCTACATGAACTGGAAATTGAACATAAATGAAGTATAACTGCCTCTGAAATGATAATTCAAGTTTATGGTAAAGTGGCTTTGGATTAACAAACAGCACCTCGGGATCAGAACTATTTTGCAAAGCAAAGTACACTAGCAAACAAATATGTGAAAGATGTTTACCCTTTAGGAAAAGGAAAGCATAGGTAATTGTAACCAAGCTCCCAGCCTATTTATAAACAGTAATAGTGTATTTCCACTGTCTCTTGGATCGTGGTCTAAATATTTGGCATCTTTAATGTCTTTCAGAGATACTTAATGTTGCAGGCGTGTGCGAAAGGTCATATATCATTCCTGACTTGTTGCCAGCATCACCGGCCAATGTGCACTTGTGCACAGCTATCTTTAATAAACTGCTAGCTTTCCTGTGTGTTATATGGCTTCTCCCACTTTGAATAATTTATTGCCCCCCCACATTATTGGCACCACTTCTGAAAGATGTGAGTAGAAAAGAGATTCTAATATATCACATTAAAAAATAAGTCAGAGAGAACTCTAAATCAGTATGTTATTTTAAACAGCTTCTGCTCATTAGGGAGCAAATGTATGAATCCAAAGTAAAAATGCCTCCCAAACCTGTAGAGTGAAGCAAAGAGCGATGGAAATGACTGTGTTGGTGACCCACTGTTCTAATGCTGCTTGGTATGTATTCTGAGCTATGCTGAGCTAAGCCACGTTGTCTCATAAATTTAATCTTTATTCAATTTCATTTTATAAGAGCATGGGAAATGCAATCTATACCCTCCGAACACATACCTGACAGACTAACTTGTCATATGTAAACGATTCATCTTGATTGTCTACTTGACAAGATTTGCAGTCACCATGGAAACAAATCCCTGGATTTGCCCATGAGGGATTACCTAGATTAAGTTAACCAAGGTGGGAAGACCCTCCCTAAATATGAGCAGCATAGCACCATGCACTGGGGTTCCAGATGGAATAAAAAAGAAGATGGGAGCTCAGTAACCTCACCCTTTAATCTCTGCTTCCTAAGTGCGGATACAACGTGACCAGTAATAACTTCTTACAAGCAGTGCCTTTCTCTTCATGCTGGACTGTATGCCCTTGAACTGTAGGCTAAACCAAACCCTCCCTTTCTTAAGCTGCTTTTGACAGGTCTTAGTCACAGCAATAAGACAAGTAAATAATATGCTCTTGTAATTGATGCTCGATTAGAATTTTTTGAGAACTATATGCTGGGACTCATTGACCACCCCCCAGTTCCACCAAGGTTCTGGATACATAAACTATCCCATAAAGAACCACAGTAGATTCAAAGTTCACTATGGTTAGGCATTCAAGCTCAGTGTAATTGTGAAAGAATTAAAGCTTCTGGCATTGGGGCTGCCTAAAGTGATAGGTGAGAAAATCTTGGCTGTGCTGTTATCCTAGGTGTTCACCTTGCCATTATTGTCAAAAAGCCAACCTCTTTCAAATCCCTGGATGTAGCAGTGTAGAGGAATACCAGGACAGAGAAGCGGGAGGGGGTTGAATGGGGAAGGGGGGAGGGAAGAGGGCTTATGGGACTTTTAGTGAGGGGGGAACCAGGAAAGGGGAAATCATTGGGAATGTAAATAAAAAATATAGAAAAAAAGATAAGCACCCCCCAAAAAAAAGAATGTAAGAGAAATATGAAACCACTCCATGTTAAAGAAATAATCATGTTAAACAAAATATTACATACCATATTGAGGTTGTTTGTTTGTTTTGTTTTGGGGAGCTGTTGGTTTGATTTGGTTTAACCTGAAGCATCCAGACAGTGGCTCTTCCATTGGAAGAATCTTTAAGTAAGTATCATCTAGAGGCCCTCACTGATGATTCCATTTTAGGGATGAATTTTGTAAATAAAAATTTAAAGTTATTTTAAATGATTCTACCCTAAAATCTCTAATGATGCATAACCCAGCAAAATGGCCCTGATTTATCAATAGTGAAATCATTGCATGTGATCTTGGCTTAGTTTCGCAGAGAATTTGCAAAAGGGACAAACACCCATTTCTAATTTGGGCATGCACAGCATGTGCCAAATCTTTCTGGAGTATTCACTCAGCTTGCTGCCTACCACTTCACATTCCAGTTGTCCAATCCAAGGGCTTTTGAATGATGCTCTGTTTCTCCTCCCACTCCAGGGAGTTTGCTGGCATTTCAGGCCTTGCTCATCTCTCTTATCCAAATGCCTACAAGATGGTGCATAGTTGCACACTCAGTGGATTCTGCCACATGCTGTTAGTTTCACTGTTTTGTGCGTGTCTTTTGCATTTCTGAAAATAGACTGTGAGATTCTAGACCAAAGCTAACTGGTCAAATCTACTTTCTTGTTATTTCTAGAATGTACACTCTACTCAACAAATAGCCACAGACTGAAAGCCCATTTATGTGTCCTGTCTGTAATGGTATTATCACGCCTTTGAGAAACAGTGAAATACACATGAGGTGATACAAAGAAGACCTAATACGAAAGGACAGCTAGGAATTAAAGAGTAGGCACTGTCCAACACATAAATGAAATGGCAAGCCTAAAATGGTACATTTTACAAAAAAAAGAATGATTTTAAAGGAAACTACAAGATTATAATCACACATTGAAAATACTAAGAAGAGAAAATGGTTTGTAAATGTATTTTTAAAAGGTTTATGACCTTATTTTTTAATCATCTTTTTCCAATGCTGAAAAGGTTTTGTGTTACAAAAAATTGTTTTAAAAACAGTTTCTGAAATTGTTTGACTAGAGAAGTGTTTTTTAAAACATACAGATTCTGCTAAATGAGCTATAGTTGTAATTATCCATCACCCACCCTAGCCTCCCCCAAATGACTCATTGTCACCCTAGAAAGCAGTAGTTCCTTTCCTTTGTTATGAGTATCCTCAGCTGCCTTTGGATTAAACAAGGGGTCAGTGCCACTAGAGAATATAGAGTCAATTGCAAATTCTCAGCCTCAGAGTCTAATTAGAGGTAGTGTATGAAATGCCTTCCTTAATTACTTCAGAGTCATTGGGGTATTTCATTAGTCTCAGTTTTTATCTTGTAACTTCATTCATAAAATATGTTCCTTATCAATTAGCTCCACTGGGAACTGATCACAAGCCCTGTGCATCCTGCTCTCTGTGTGATCTCTCAGCCCTGAAGAAGAAGGTCAGATTCACTCTGTATAAGGGCACTTTCAACTCTCATCCACACTAAGAATACCATGGTTGGGGAGCAAAGACTTTTGCTTATAAAATAAAATGCCATCTCCAAATTCTGATGAAAAAAATTAAGTATAATTTAGTATCTTCAGACAAATGAAGCAACAATTGTTATTTATACATAAATTGATCATAGTTTCTGTTTATCCTTTGGTAGAAATTGTGTTCTCCAGAAATTATTTTAAAAGAGAAATTAATATGACACTCTGAAGAGAGATACAAAATTCATGCTACAGAGAGAGATTACCTTGGGGAAGAAGAAAATTAAACTTAGATATCAACATAACTGTTAAAAATCAGGGCAAAGAGACTAAATCACATAGATATCAGAAAGGTCATGAGACATGTGAGTTTATCTGAGAGTTACCATATCATGCATGCAAGCACATATGTAAATTAGTTAAACATCTAACTCTTTCTGTATCAAATTCCACATTTGGGATGATTAATGTCCATTGCCTACTTGACAGCACTGGAATCATCCAGTAGACAACACTGAAGTATGACTATGAGGAGGTTTCTCGAGGTTTAACTGAAGAGGAAAAAACCTACTATGGAGGGAGATGGCACCATCCTACTGACAGGGGTCATGAATAGACTAGAAAGGCAAGTAGGAGAAAGCCACATGAGTGCAAACTTTTTGGATCTTTCTCTTTGAATGTGGATTTAATGTGAGTCATGATGGACAGTATCCCTTCTTATACCATGAACCAAAACTAATCTTCTTATGTTACTCCTCTCAGGTATTTTCTCACACCAATGAAAAAGTAATTAAATCAGTGCTCATTGAAGTGACCTTTGGTTACAATGTTTTTTGTGAGGTTTCTACAGTACAACAAAGACAAAATTCTCAGTGTTATTTAGAGCTGCTTACTTCCTGGTATAATCTTACTTATTTTAAGTCTTTCATTAGGACAGTTGTTATTCTTATTCCAACTTTCATTTTGAGACAGGTCCTCACTATGTAGGCCAGGCTGTCCTTGAACCGGCAATTCTCTGCCTCAGCTTCCCAAGTGTTAGAAGATAAGCATATAACACCATACTTTACTCTATCTCTACATATGCTTATATAAAGGCCATTTCCCTAGGATAATTTAGTAATGGCAAAGTCTTTCTTTCATGGACCAGTCATGTCACTGAATACTGCTCCATTAGAAATGAACAGTGGTTTTTATTTTATTACTTTGTTATCTTGTTTCATTGAATATATGTTATAGAAAATTTTAATCCTAATCCCAGGTTTCTACCCCTCCTTTAATCATTCAATTCCAGAATAAAACACACACATACATACACACACACACACACACACGCACACACAACCTTTATATTAACAATAAGCCTTAAACAGCATAAGAGCTGGGCAGATATCTACCCTCTATACTATTTGAATCTGCTTTCCTACTAATAACCCCAAGTTATTACTTACTATGTTTCATCTGGACTGTTCTTAATACCAATTGGCCAGCCCTCAGGACTGTGTTCTCTTGAACTTACCTAACTCATGGTGGCTTCTCCTCCACTCACCTTCTTCTCTGCCTTGTAGTTCTACTCCCATCCCAAGCCCAGTAATCCTAAAGCCTACCTGTGTCTCTTCTGCCCAGCTATTGACTGTGGCATCTTTATTTAATGATCAGAAACAATATGGGGCAGGGTTACTTGGGTCTACATGCAGACTCCAGGTCTTGGGGTCATACTTAGCATTATAATAGACTGCAAGACTAAACCCCAACAAGGCAAAAAAATATGCACTTGTATCATCATAGAAAGAAGGACTTTTATCTTGTGGTGTCCAATACCATGGCATTCAGAAACCAGAGCTATTAATCACACTTGTCTACTGATGAGCTGTTAGTTCATATCCACCAGTAGCAAAATCAGTGGCTCCAAACAACAATCATTAAGTTGCTACTTGAGTTCTGCTAAACTGGACAATTCTGTTGCAAAATGCAATGACTAGAGTATTTCTCAGACTGCTGGTGGTAGGCTATGCTAGTGTTGCTCATGCCTGTCTAACTGCTCAGACTAGGTGAGATATGAAGTTCTTCCTCCTGCAATAATACAGAACAGTGTCAATGGGAGTACTCAAAACCAGCCTTAGAACAAGTCTGGGAAGATGGCACTTGCTACACAAACCTATAACCCAAGTCAAGATCCCTAAATCCCCAGGATCCACATAAAAGTCATATGTTGTACCACAATGAATCTTAATTCCAGTACTCCCATGGGAAGATTAAAGGCAGAGCCAGGAGAATTCCAAGAAGTTTGTGGGACAGATAGTCTAGGATACATAGTAGTGAACAAGAGACCCTACCTCAACGTGAAAGGCAAAGAATGACATTTGAACATGGCCTCTATAACTTCACATGTGTGCCTTGGTTGGTGTACCCTCATTCACATGAATACACACACACACACACACACACACACACACACACATACATTCATAGAATAGTTTGCTTGTTTCTTGTCATTACAGTAAAATACCTAGTTCAGTCTTCTTTATAAGAAAATACACCTATTTAGCTCTTAGTCTAGACGTTCAAGGGCATACATTGTCACAGCTCAATTGTAGTTTATATATTACATCACAATTGCAGGAGCATGTCTGAGAGGAGATTCCATCACCAGATATGAAGTCAGTGTGGTGGGAGCAGGTAAGAACTTTCCATTAAGCTTTGTCACTAAGAAGTTGTGCTATGTCAACATTGGTGACCATGAACTCTTGGGGGATGCATCACATCTGCTTCACAGCATAATTCAACTCAAAATTGGCATTGCACCAGTAAAAGCTATTTAAAAGGCTAAACTCAGTATCAAGGGATAAGGACATTGTTTCTGCTGTTTTAACAGAAGAGACTGCAGTTACATGACATGGAATCTGGATAGAGACATACAATCACTTAACTGATCCATGGGGTCACATTCACAGATCCAGAAGCCTTAATAACTGCAGGAGCAGTATGAGAAGTTCGCAAGTATTTATTCTGAGAATGTGATTACTTTGGCTCAATCTCAAAAGTGCAGAATCTCCCAGGAACTAAACCACCAACCAAAGAGTACACATGGAGGATTCCATGGCTCCAGCCACATATGTAGCAGAGGATGGCCTTTTTGGACATAAGTGGGAGGAGAGACCCTTGGTCCTGGGAAGGCTCCATGCCCCTGTGTAGGGGAACATCAGGGCAGGGAGGTGGGAGTGGGTGGTTGGGTGGGTGAGCACTCTCATAGAAGCAGGGGAAGGGAGGATGAAATAGGGAGTTTCCTGAGGGGAAACAAGGAAAGGGGATAACATTTAAAATGCAAATAAATAAAATATCCAATAAAAATAATGGGAAAAAATGTGCTGAATGTTTGTATCTCATAGCCAAATCTCCAAACATGAAAATCCAACTGTATTATTATGACCCATATGTTCATTTCTCTGATTTTGGGGGAGTTTCTACATCTAACCAGTTTTCTTTTCTATGGGCAAGTCTGATTTCTTAATGCATTAATTGCTCTAATAGTTCCGATATGCCTATATTTATAAAAATGGGCATTTGACAGTGTTATCCAATTACTTAGCACTTGATAATGGGCCATAAGTCAGTTAACCTTTACTTCCTCACTACCATCTAAATAGTCTTCCTGGATATATGAAGTTCTTGGTTGGTTACTGATCCCTAACCCTGACCACAGATGAACTCTGACTCGAGTTTGCTGCTGTTGACCACTGGCCTTACAAAGGACAGCGAAACAGGATAGGGAAGTCCAACACAGCTTCTTTTGTCTGCCAGAGACAGGACAGGAAGGACATAAGTGAAGAGATAGAGACATCACATGTTCTCACATCATTTCTTTGAAGGAACAGATTTATCGCACCCCAGACTTGCATGACACATGTTACGCACAGAAAGCCTACAGTCAAAAAGAAAAATGGGGCTGAACTCACAGACAAATAAGAAAACAGTTTTTCCATAATACAGTATTTCTGCAGTTGTTTGAATGCAGAACTATCCACAAAATTCAGGGAACATTTGAACGTTCTGATGGAGGTGGAAATTATCTATCAAATAAGTTGGCAGAATGCATTTCAATCTATTGTCATTATCTTGGAGGAAATGGTACAATTTCAGTTTACATTTACAGAAGGAGCAATGAGATACAAGTCCCATTGAAGGTGTGATTTTTCTTCATAGGAAGACACTGGGGAGACAGCCAGGGAACCCTAAGTGTGAGCCTCCCTGTGCCTGAGCCAATTATGGAAAACACAGACATAACCTAATGTCTAAGTACTATGTACATGATATATTGTTATTTTGTTCAAGGGCCCCGAGGCAAACGAAAAATCAAAATAATTTTTACAATAGCACCTGTTTGAAAATAAGCAATTTATTCCATCCTTATAAAATATTTATGGATTTCAAATGGATGTCCTTGAATACGGCCATTTCATTTCTTTTTACAATGAGAATAGGTTAGTTAGAGAAAACTCTAGGTCTATTTCCTGCTAATTTAATACTGATCCAACCCTTTTGTGGAAAAGCAGCCACCCAATAACTTTATTTACTAAACTTTATTCTTAATGATTCTGCCTTAGCGATTGTACCAGCAACAGCCCATGGATCGTTTCACCTATTGAATAGAAAGGCACCACTTCTATGCAATGAAATAATTTGATTTCCATCGAGAAAATGTATTTCAAAAAACCCAAGAGATTGAAGAAAACTATTACTTTTTATTACCCATATCATAATGTTCATCTTAATTACTGCTAAAGCAGGTTCACAGATGTAGTCTAATTGAATGTATAACTTTTTAATTGAAATGAGGGAAAAGTATGAGATTTGAGTTCTAACAATAGGGTGAGACTCAAGTTAGATCCTGCCCTCCCAACAAGCTTTTCTGACAGAAGAGAGGCATTTAGAAATGTTCTGCTTATCAGATCTTCACATTGAACCAAGCAAGTATTTTAAAATCTGGAGAAATTTAGAATCAGGGTTTAAGCCTAGTCCAAGTGCAAGGGCCTTGCATATTAAGGCAAAAATCTCTGCCTCTGAAATTTTGATCCTTATCCCCAATGAGAACTTTCACATTTTAAATGGAGAATAAATAGTCGGTGTGGTTCTCTTTTGCCTTTCTTGAACATGAGTGAACAGTCTGTCTTCATGAAATCCTGTTAGAGATTTCTCTGAAGTTTCACTGTCTAACAGACCTGCACCTGAAGGCTCCCTCTGGAAAAGCAAGCTTTTAGGACACTTAAGACATAAAGACCAATCAATACCTTGTGATCACTGAAACTTTGCTCCCTGACCAGTAAAAGCAACAGAAAAGGGGATCTGGCGGCAGCCCATGTCTTTTCAACCTAAAGAGGACTAGCTGTCCACCCATGTCAGTTCAGAAGAAACAGTAAAGTTCACAAGGTATTTAGTATTTCCCTCATAATCTGATACTCTACTTACTCCTGTAAACAGCAGATAACAGCGCAGCAATCATGTAAGCCTAGACATTTTAACCATTAGAATCCTACCAAAAGTATTTTTTACATTATTGCCATCTTTCCCATTTATGATTGAACCATATTTGCCGTATCTGTATTCTTTTTTCATATTAAATTATTTCTCATTTCCCCAATAGATGATGCACTATCTCAACTTACACAAAGAACACCTGAGTCTCTCAGGAATAAAAGCAATTAATTTATGTAGTAAAATAAATAACGCTTGGTTCTTGTTGTCTGGAGATGGAGAGAACACGCAACTTTTCCTTTTTAGACATTTCATTTTGCCAAAACATCAATTAGTCTCACTCATCAAGTCCCCTCTTCATATTCTGTATCATGAATTTGACATGTTTCTATTTATGCACCAGAAAGCAACCACTCGAACTTCTGCAAACAGGCTCTGAATACATAGATGGTAATCATATGCTTAGACAGCAGTGGAAGTCTTTCACAACTATTTTTAATGTATCTATAACCACTTCAGATGTCTTTTTTGGAAACCAGCTGCAGAACCAATGTGTTCAAAATGGCATCATTCAGTTGTCGTTATATACCCATGTCTTCAAGGCCAGGTTCTCTGCGTACCCCGTGGCAGGAGGAGTAATATGACTTTAAGGGTGTGGGTTATAATTCAAGTATGATTGTATTAGCATGAAAGAACATAAGCTGCTTTTTCTGAATGCAAACACAGTCCCTAAACCAAGGATGTAAATTAGTATCACAATGAAAGCCGCCAGAAGGACAGAAGCCTGGAAGTGTGTGCTTCTCTGCACAGCAGGGGACTGTTCAGGTCCTGCTGTTTTGAAAACCTTTCTCCCCCCATGCAGGCTGCCCTGCTAAGAGAAATCCATTTGAATATTTTGGCAATCACAGAGGCCCCCACATAAATTATGGATACAGAAATGCAGAAGACAGTCTAACAAATGGAACACGGTGGAATCTGTTTTTCCACCACCATATGGTGTCGACAGAATGCCACTTTGTTTCTCAGGGAAACAGCTCATCATTAAAAAATAAATAGCATCTTTTCTGTGGGGAAAGAACCCACAGTCATTATTTTGAAAAATAACAAACAGGAAACCCTGTCCTTTCATTTTACAATCTTTTCCCCCCTTACATTATTATTATTGCTGCACATATAGACTTTTCTTACAGGAAAACACATGATGACTTGTACCTGGTTGATGCACGGGGAACTCAACATCATGTTTTCTTGATTGCAGAGCTGAGTCCAAGCACAACACGTACCATGAAATATAAGGGTTCTTCCTCATAGATCTTTCCTGTGGAGAAAATCGTTGCAAAGTAATGTATGGATTTCACTCATCTCATGCTTTCGGATATGATGCAAAACTATCATGGTTCATAAAAACTTGAGCAATTTGCAAATTGAATTAATTATTATTATTTATGGAATAAAATTGTTACTGGAATTCTTTCCAGTATTTGATAACTTACCCTGTATTGGACCCAGGAAAAACTTTTAGCACTTAGTACAATTAAGTATGAAGCTTGTCTGCATTGTTCCCTTTCCTTCCTACAAAAAGATCTTTCTGTCATCCTTATGCCGATCAGACTGCTGAAAAATTGTTTGTGGTGCTGTCAGTACGTAAATCACATTATTCCTCAACTCTGCCTAATTCCTCAAGTATTTTTGCAAACACTGTTCTATTTGATATACAAATATGAGCATGAGACAGAGACAGAAAGAGGGTTAAATAACCACACTAAATTTTTATCTCGAACTTGGTAACCCCTCACCTGGTTCCCAGTGGAGGCCCTTTTCTATGCCACATTATTTGCTGAGGCAGACTTGTGACTGTCACCATTATTGCTCATGTCCTCTCATGTCTTCAGTGGAAGATACTGATCATGTGCATACATTGGTTCTGAAAAGAGCTGAGCAATTTGCACATAATTCACATAAATCTCTCTTCCCTTATCAGGCCAGCATTCTTGGATACAGTGGGGGGGGGGGAAGGGGGAGTGGTTTCTAAAAACCAGTTTTCTTGGAGTAAATGAAAAACTCACATCAATAAATGTCAAACCATGTTTTCAAAGGTTTTGTTCTTGTTGTAGTTGTTTTTGTTTGTTGTTTTGTTTGGTTTTGTTTTGTATGATGTTGAGGCCAGAATTATCTGCTCCCATTCATTTAACTCTAAATTTGAATCTGGGGTCAGAAAAAAATGGTTGTGTTATAATCAGGTTTTTGTCATGGTATGTTAGAATAATGAGATCAAGAAACAAGTCATCTACATGTTTAGGGGATATTGTTCTGTTTGACTAAATGATAAAGTTTCACCGGTATCAACTAAGTCAAGACCATAAGGGAGTACAGCTCATACTCTCCCCAGGCTGCCTGTCAGTGTGGAATTCTTTCCTAAAGCTAACTTTGAGTCTCTAACAATTGAAGGAGTCCTCACAGCCACAGGGATAGAATTAAATTCTGTTAGTCCTTAAGAAAGCTTATGGAAAAACATAAGTGACCTCAGGAAACATATGTTACTTTATTTCTTTGATTCAATACTATAAGCTTTGTCCTCTGGTATTACAGGAACCCACATTTAGGTTGAGGATTTTCCAAAGGAAGATGTAAAATAATATTTCCCGTCTTCATAATTTCGACACACATGCTTTGTTCCTGGTTACTTGAAATGCCGTCCTCAAAAATTAATAACAACTGGCAGATAATTCCACAGTGTTGTCAACAGTTTGTCAATAGTGGATGTTGATAGCTGTGTGCATCGAGTAGAACATGCCCAAACTGCAAAACCATCAACAAGCATGAAAACAAAGATTGAAAAAAAAAGGAAAAAATGGTATTAAATATATTATATTATTTGGCATTAGTTTTAAAGTTGTTAACTCCAATGCTGTGACTTGGATTGGTGTACATCATGGGTAAGTCAACATACCCAACAGACAATTGAATCAATGGAACATACCACAGGCTGCTGAACCTGAGAGAAAATGAAGAAAGAATGCATTATATTGGCATTATTAACTGAAAACTGGTCACCCATCATTGCAACCTGCATTATATTTTAAGTGGATGCCTCCCTAGAAGAATATCGATACAGATTAAAGGTTTAGGGAATAAAACCTGAGTCTGAGGAGTGTGCGCTCCTAGTCGTCTGTCTAGTAAAAGAGAAGCCCATGGCAACTACTATATTGGGCTGGTATAAAGATGCTTATAGAAGAAAAAACCTACAGTATTGGCTACCTTCCAAGTGTTCTTTAAGTGCTTTAATTACATTAATAGTTAAAGTCAATAGATCATATCCATAAATTTACTTATAAGAAACAACAGTCAGATCATGCTTTTTGTGTGCTATGTTGAGAAAAGATTTCTGCTTTCCTATTTGAGTTGCTAACAACTATAAATGTTTATTGATTTTTTAAATTTTATCTAGGTGCATAGGTATCCCCATTCAGTTCTGCTTTTGCTAAATACTTACCTGTGAATCAAGTACTGATTTTGCCTTGATTTTCCTAATAGAGTTGAAATGACAGTAGTTCTTATGAGAATAATGTTTATGCTGCATGTTTGGTTCTTAGGATCTTGCTCATGTATAATAGGTAAATAAACAATTAAATAGTCATTTTTATCAGACAGTTTGATAAGCAATCTACAGCTATTCTAATATGTTATTTTCTTAAAAACCATGTAAGTTGTATATAATCATAGTCATAATTTCTGCCTTGGTCAGAAAAGCTTGTCTTTGTAGTTGTAGGCAGCTACAGCAGAGATTTCCAATGCTGAAAATGAATGACTGTTGAGTGATTAGCCCTAAACTGGATAGGACATCTATAACACACCTACTGCAAGACCCAGGTGACTTCATAGAAAAAGGAACAGAAAGAATGTAAGATCTGGGGAGTGGAGGGCAGTGTTCTAGAATGCTGTCATCTGGATATAACATGACCATTGCACACAAGAACCCTAATAGCTGTGGTTACCTGCATAATCCTGCACAAGGCAAAGGTCATTGACACTTGAGCCATTGTGAGGTAGAGGCACACATTGCCCAAATACCTAGCTGGGGAGTTATTGGCAATTAAGGGATACTGGCAACTGGGGGATAATTTTTTTCCCAAGAGTATAACCATGGATTACATGCTCATAATCCAGTAGAGAACCCAGCACCCATGCATATGCAAATGATCCTAATAAAGCTCAGTGGGTATATATATGTATGTGTGTATATATACATATATATATGTATATATATATATACATATATATATGTATATATATATATACATATATATATACAAACACACAGAGATATATACACACACATATATACGTGTGTGTGTGTGTGTGTGTGTGTGTGTGTGTGTGTGTGTGTGTGTAGAAGGAAGAATTCCAGAGGAAGAGGGAAGAGTTAGAGAGGAAAATAATCAGAATATGACCACAATACATTTTATTCATATATGAAATTGTCAAAGATTAAACAAAAATATTTTCTAAAGGGAGGAAGAAAAAATAGATGTATGATCCTCAGTTATATTTAACATAGAAAAATCAAAACTTGAACAGAAAAGGAATTTCACCAGTTCTGCACAGAGAAAAGAATTGGAGCCAGGATTTATATCACTCTGTTCTGTGATCTGGAGCAATGGATGCCAGTCACAGACCTGACCTGTGGATTTATTATTGAGAAGTTTTAGGGAATAATGCATGCAAAGCAATTAGCAGCTATATTTTCAGTGATTGTATTATGACTATGCCTGGGCTCATTAAGTAATGTTTTTTCAGCTTGGTAGTAATTTTAGAATTTAGAAGTGAGTGCATGGTTTCAGTGTTATTAGAGTGGAGGTTGCATCTGAGGTTTTAATATTACAGAGCACTTTAGAGCCATCTAATATGCATCTTTTATGTTCAAAGTGCTATTCTTCCTCTCAAATTTCTTTGTGCTTAAAAATAATAATTACAGCCACACTATTCAAACAAACTGCTAAGCAAGGACTATGTAAGTGAGGGACAGTGGCAATATAGTTCCTTGGAACCATAAGCTGTCTTTTCGTGCCTGAATCTCTACAATGACTTCAAGGAAAATAGCTATAGAGGGAGCTGTCTCCAGACATGGTGCTGAAGTAAGCATTCTGAACTTCTAGAACTACACCCAGACAAGGGTGTACAAACTCCCTACTGATCTGGCATGGAATAACATCAAAAGAAATGCATGGCAGACCACAATTTTCCAGCATGTTGTTGTAGCCTGAAGCAGCCTGCTAATATTAGCATAAAGCAGCATAAGTCATTTTGGAAGGCACAGTGGGGGAGACAGCATTTTGTATTGTTCCTTTTCAGAAATGTGTTGAACTACAACTCTGGATACATAAGCTGACTATTTCTACTCCAAATGACATCTGACCTGTGAAAAGGAAAGCTCTTTAGGAACCAAGATCAAATCAAAGAGGCTTCTTTTGGACCACTAAAGGAAAAAAATGTCAGCGATAAGAGACCATTTAGAAATTTGGGTTAAAGCTAACATGTTGTTACAATAAGAAATGACCTTTTACAAAATAAGTAACAGTTTTTCCTTACTAAACAAACTGAATAAATCAAATTTCTGAGTATAAGCAGTATAGACTAAGTTAAAAAGTAGATTGTATTTCTAAACAATTCTGATAGTAGTCACTAAAAAGGCACACAAGTGTACTTAATGAATAGGTTAATACTGTAATTTTTAATATGGGATTGGTTAGAGTAATAACCCAAAATAAACCAGGATAAATTTTTTAAAAAGTCATTTTTTCATAGGAATTCCAATTTTTAAATTCCAAATTTGGGGGATACATATTGTCATAGGAATTTCTGTGGAAAATGAAACAAAAGCCCCAGACTTCCAGGAACTAGACAGATATGTATAGTGCAACAAAAGCCCATGCAATGAAAAGCCCAAATAAATTTGGACTGTTTTAAAGTAGGTAGACTCTCCAGATCATGAGAACACCTGTACAAACTGGATAAGGAACGTTTCCAATGCTCCATGAGTTTCCTAACTGAACAGCAGTTAGGATGTGCTGGAGAAATAGAATCCAAGGTTTGGGTAGTTTAAACATAGATATTAGAAAATATTATAAAAACTGGAGGGGCTACATATGTCCAAAGGAAGTATTGTTAGCAAAGCGATAAAGTCTGAAAATTGTGAAATGTGCAAGAGATGTCTGTCTTATTATAAAAGAAATTATAACATTTCTATACATTAATTAACATTAATTACATTTAAGGCTTTCTATAGTGTTTCATTGCAGTCTCAAGTACAGCAAGGCATTGGTCATACATCTGCATCCTCTAAAACTGTACAAGCCAAATGAGTTTGGCTTGATTTCTTATAGGAGCTTGTTTGTTTGTTTTTATCTAGCATTGTAAACAGTTGATCTCCCTGGGTCTTGGTGAGCTTCCCATAATGAGGATTTTGGCTTGCTTAGTTAGTTGAATGTTTCCAGGAAGCAGTAGTGGTCTTGTTGATTTCCTTCAACCTGACAATCTCTTTGTTATTAAGTTAAATACTGTTCAAAATCCTGAGAAGATGTTCTATTCTGTCTTATCTGTTGTTCCTGCTCTTCCATGTTGGCAATCGAGATGATTTATCATTAACAACCTCTTAAACTGATGTAGTTAGACATTTTGTATCAAGGGTACCTAGAATCCAATTGAGTTCTACTATTTGGAATCCAAAGGAGGAACTTTTAAGCTTTGAGGGAGCAAATGTTTTAATTATAAACACCTGCAAAGAGCAAATGATGTACAAAGGAGATAAGGAACTGTCTATCATCTATTCACTTGCAAGCACACATCCCCATTTGTGCAGAGTACTTCAATGGTGTAAGTCAAACCAGCTTAGGGGATATGTAAACTGTTTTGTCCCATTCTTTCTTACAATCTAAGTTATTAAGTGTAGGAATTCAAACGAATACATCTTACCAGAATAGTTATTCAAGTAGGAATGTTTGTCATTTCCAGATGCTTACTGGCAGAGAGAAAACAAAGCTAAATGACTTTCTTGCCCTGTTCAAGAGTTTTTGCTATCCTCCAGTCTGCAATGCTCATTCATTATCCAGGGCTACTCATACCCAGGCGGTGCATTATTTTAGAACCGAAAGTAAAATAGTGAAACATTTCTCAAGGTGCTCTCTCCATTTTTTTAAAGGAATTTAAATGCAAGAAGTATATATACCTCCAATTGTATTGTTCCAGGCATTAAAATTCCATACTCAGCATTCTGTGCACCATTCTCCCACAGTATGCTAGAACACGTTTCCAATCCCAGCTCACAGAACTCCTGGGCTTTCTGGGGCAGTGGACAGGTTCCCAAGTTTCCCAACCCTGCTTGTTCACCATGCTTTTCAGATTTTCAGACTAAGCCTTAGCCGTGGGAAGAAGCAACCATCATGAAGTGAGTGTCTTCCACTCTGCTTACCAATGGACAAAATCATCCTCTGAGCTGTTTACTTCCATTTTAATCAGCCAGCCAATCAACTCTGAAATGAGAGCTTGCTTAATTATGCTCTTAGCCCAGTACTTAGCTCTGCCAGGAAGTACCAAAAGAGCACAGTGCAGTTCTGCCCTCTAGGAAACTTCAGTCGGACACACCCAAGACAATTAGAGAACCAAACAGGATGAGAAGCAATTAAGAAAGAAAATGTTAAGTGGAAAGGCTATAAGTGCTCTAAAGGGCTCAGGGGTGTGGTTCCAGCAGAGAGAGCATTCTGAAGAAAAGAGTTGACTTTCTCTCTACCTAATCAACTTTCCCAGCTCCACCTTAGCACATAGCCAATCCCCAGAGATGAGAGGAACAAGAAGATGCTTCCAAGGTGGCCCAGATGACACTGCTGCTTTCTCGGTTTCTAGCTGTTTTTAGTTTCATTGCTTTAAAATAAATAAATAAATAAATAAATAAAAGCATGTTTTCTGGATTTTAGATTTTGTTTATTTTTGAAACAGAGTCTCACTCTGTAGTCTGTGTTCGACCCAGATTTGTGGCAATCTTCCTGCCTCCATCGCTCATGCACTAGAATAAAGATCTACACAGGTATGCCCACCTCCTGATCTTTTCCTAAGTACTGTGCAGATCTACTCTAGCTGATGCTCTTGTGCCAGTATGAACTTCCACTGGCCAACTGAAAACTGCTCCCAAGTTGTCTTAAGTCATTTCTCAGGAAATGCCCCCCATCACCTCTTCTAATGTCAGTTGTTCCATTCTCATACATTTCCAGAGTCCACTAATGTGACAACCATGCGGTTGCTCTCTTAACAAGACTATGGGATCACCAAAAGATGACCCAAAGAGGCTTTTAGTAATTAAAGAAGATTAAAACTAGGGATATTTCAAGTTTACTTTTGGTGGTCTCATGGTGTGATACAACAAAGTTTGGCAGTAATATGAAGCAAGATACAACTTGGTAAGGCCCATTTCCTCACAAGATGATACATTTTGTGTGTGTGTGTGTGCGTGTGTGTGTGTGACTGTGCATATATGTAGGTAGATACCAGAGAAGGACATTAGGTGACTTAATGTATACCTTCTCATCTTATTCCCTTGACAAAAGGTCTCTTGCAGACACTGGAGCTAAGCTGGTGGCTAATATGTTTAGGAATGCTTCTGTCTCCACCCTGGCACCCATAGACATATGTGCAATGGAGAACTACAAAATGGTTCTTAAATGGTTTCTGGTGGTTTGAATACATATCTTAGGAACACAGCAAGTACTCTAACATGGTGATCCATCTCCCCACATCAATATGACATACTCATCTTGATAAATGTGGGAAACTTAGGATTCAATTCCAGATGAATTTGTGAAGAAAAATTAGTCTTTTGAAGAAGCTCTTTGTCTACTTTCAAATTAGTTCTTCCTGTCTACCTTTTCATGCTATCACCCACTGTCCAATGGCCTCCATCTCATCCTTCTTATCACAAAGCCACTGAGCTCCAGATTCTTGTGAAATAGAACTTTTACAAGGGAAAAAATGGAAGGAATCATTACTTCAACCTGACACTTCCCTCTGTCTTTCTTTTTACTAAGTAATATGTCAAACTAATTCAATTCATTGTGTCCATTTTTCTCCAGCAGATCAGACGTAAATGAATGTGCTCTATATAATCAGGAAGGCAATGCAAATACAGAATTCAACATAGACCATTCAAAGACTATAATATGCCCAGAGATAAAAAAAATTAATGCAAAAGTTAACGATTCATATATCGCTTGTTATCGTCACCTGTCAACACTTCTGACAGTCCATTATAATATTTAGTATTTTTATATTTTATCTTGTAAAGAGAACTTTATCCTTCTCTTACTGTATTCCTCAACATGAAAAGAAGGTCAGAGCAGAATTTTAAATGTTAGACAGGGAGACTGATAACCATGGTTTCTGGTAACAATGAAATTCCTACCTTCATAGAAGGGACTGATTCTTTTCAGCCATTGTCAGCAAATAATCTCTAGAACCAATTCTAAATCCATCTTAGTTGGTCAATGACAGCTTTGCATCATTAGCCATGCTTCTGAATGCCAGCCAATCAGTGGCAGTCCAATATCTCTGGAAATCAGCCAATGAGTAACAGTGATTTTTAAGTAACCATGTTTTCATTGCTAAAGGTCAAGCAATATCAAAATACTCTTGCTTCTGATATTTTGTCAACACCTGAACTCTACAATTGCTCACCCCTTATGTAAGATGAGATCTTAGCTTTGCTCACAGTGGTCCCACAGGCATAGGGCTCCTTCGAATAAAGTTAATGCTGTGTTTTATACACAAAGTGATAGCCCTGTCTGTCTAAACTAGCTTGATAGCTCATTGATATATTTAAAGATTTGAATTCATTTTGCATCATAGCTATTTGTGAATCTGTTTTATCCTTCCTTATTAGTTGTCAATGTCCTTGAACGCAAAATAATGCATCTTTTTTATCATATGATACTTCCCACATGCTGTGTGATTGAGCAAGTTCTCCTTGTTATGAGGTGGAAGTTAGGAAGGCTCCTAGAAGAGAGGCAATTAGAGTATATGATATTCAATTATCAAACAAAAACCTGACCTAATCTAGTTTATTTTGTCCCAATTCTACTGGAGACATTTTTTTAATGTTTCTTCTACAGTGGATGAATCAAGAGCCCTCTAAGAAATAAAAGTTGGAGCAGTGTATTCACGAAGTATATAAAATAAGTTTTAAAACCTCCAGCTATTGGTAATTGTCAATCATTCCAAAAACTCTATCAATTTGACTCTGGTGCAGCAAGAATTCTATGTGCTTGACTATCCCTAAGGATATCATGTACTCCTAAAATTATCATGTTTATGGATCTCTCAAAGCACAGAGGATTCCTCACAGAGACTTGTTAAGATGACTAACAGAGACCAACACCACACAAGGAAACAAGGATATAACCATTTTCCAGGGTAGAGGACAGAGCAATTGCTACCATGTCTTCATGACCACTAAAGGTATCAGTGGCTCCATAAAATTTTGGAAATTTTGTTGATGCATATACCAGTGCTTTAAGAAACATAACGTAAGCCAAGGATAGAAAAATTCATATAAAATGAAACCTGACCCCTGGATGGGCTCCTATTTTCAGGCTTGCCAGTCTCCATCCTAATGAGGCTTTATGGGATGGGCTTCTGCTCATGCAGTGCTCTCCCCTGACCTGGGTCCTGGCAGCACCTTATTCTCCCTCCAGCTGGTATCTTGCCTCCACCTGCTCTCTCCCTGTGCAGGATTCTCCTGAGACTGTGGATTCTTTCCCTTTTCTTCTCCACCTGTCTCCTCTAGGAGTTCATCTGCTTTCAGCACTTCCTCTCTCACCGGGATGTAAATGACTCCCAAATCTATCTCTCCACTTTACATGTCTATCTCTCTCCATCACAATGTACTTACTGCATGCTGCTGGCAGGCAATCATTACTTGGTAAATACTTACTGCCTGATTGTGTGATGAGATGGAAGTGATCTTCTTTCAAGTAAATGCATAAAGGGCTTTACTGGGTCAAGATGGCCTGCCCTTTCTAAATTCAAAACTAGAGAGAAAACGATACAATTACTATAGGTAAACTCCTTGAAGAAAAAAAAACTATATAATCTTTATTCATTGTCTCTTTATTTTATCTACTGAGCACTGCCTTTGTGTTCAAGAAAGTTCCTCTTTCTCTTTATTCTAGTGCTACAATCATTAGTGTTAGGTCTTTTATTTCTCTTTTCATTCAATTAGCACATTTTTTAATGTTATACCCATTATACTGACACTTCAGGCAAAAGAGGTTGTTTCTTTTCCCTGTGATTTTTTGAGCTTGGACCTCATAGAGCATTCTTTCTGCTGGTGTATGAAACTGGAATATATGAAATTTCAGAGATGCCTATCATCAGTGAGTCAGTGACATTATTATATGCCAGGTATATAGACAAAAAGAACAAATGCCCTTCCTGCTATTAGAAAGAGATAGAAGATAAAGAAGCAAATGGATAATGAATGTATAGGATGTCAGATGGCACAGGCCATATAGCCATTGTCCATTACTTATGATACAGCAAGTCAAAAGACTCAATGTCTATTCTCAAAGGAAACAAAGCAAAAATGGTCCCCATTATAATACATGCCTCCCTCCCATTCTCAATTGTATGGCTTTTGAACATAAGAACAATAATGACAAAAGTTGTGTACCTACTGCTAAGACCCCAGGCTCTACTGCATCATCCTAACCCATGGAAACAGAGATGGTTCTGGTTAATCTTCATGAATCGCAAAACAGAACAAATAGATATGACGATAAGAGGATTTGTGGAGAGGATGTGGGATGGACAGGGGTTGTAGGGAGTTGAGAGGTGAAAGAGGTCACTATGCATTACATACATGTTTCAAATTGACCAAGAACAACTTTAATTAGCAAAAAGGAAAAATCCTGATAATAATTATCAAAGCTAGTGCAGGAGTTTGAGGTGTCATATGCTGTATTTAGTACACGTCAGAGTTTATCCAGATCTTGACCTGATAGATAAGCTTGAAACATCTGTCTGATTTTATAGCTGAAGAACCTGGAAATCTGGGCAAAATCACAGACTGAGCAACAGAAGTGACATTGAACTCCAACTCCCTCCCCTACAAACTTTTTACTTCTCACCCCACCAGGCTGTCATAAAGCAGCCTCAGGATGCCAGAATCTATGCTAAATTAAGTGCATCTTTCTTTAAGGCACTCACAGCCCACCTGGGGAGGCAGATCCAGAAGGAAGCAAGTCAAAATAAGTTACTATCACAGCATAGGCCAAACTGAGTACTCATATAGAACACGAGTGTGGATTTTAATTCTCAGCTCGATTTAACTTTTTCATTCTGGGTGGAGCAGGTCTGGTCTATTTGTCTGCTTCCTTCACTTGAAGGTGGCGGCAAGAGCAAGTTCTCCTAGGTGATGTGTGGACTAGCCATCCCATTTTTATTGTGATACTGTGAGTGAGTTTATGCTGGGTATTAGCTGATAAATAAGAAATGAAGGAAATGACCTCCTAAAACACCTGCCTGACTCAAGTCATCTTACAGTTCACTCAAAAGCATCACTTAGACTGTCCTTAGAGCTTCAGTCTGGGGCCAAGTAGCAGCACTGTGAGCTAAGAAAGATGGAGCATTCCAAACATTAGCATAGGCTTCTAATAAAGAAATGCCTTTTACTCTTCATCAAATGCAAATTTATTATCTGAACTGCAAGGATGCTACTGGATTGTGATTTTGAAATGTTCTGGTTTTTTTTTTTTTCCCCTTTCCTACTCTGATATAATTCTACTAAGTTAGCTGCCACTGAATTAAAGAAGTAGAAACCAGGAATATACAGGCTGCCCATTCTGTCATTTATTCTGTTTTCCTACTTCTCAACTCTCCATTTGGCGTTTCAAGAAAAGCACACATCAGGAATTCTGTTGCCCTAAATCCCTGGCTGCAGCATAAGCATCAGCCTATAGGGACATTGCAGAGACAGGAGAGGGACCAGGGAATGGAGCAGAAAAGTAGATTAGGAAGCTCCTCTTAGAAACTAAAGTGCTTAGAAATTGAATGTCAAAACTCAGCCAGATTTCTTGTCCCTAAGGGCACCTTTACTCATCTGGACAAATATTACATTCATTTCCACACCATTCTCCTAGAATTCACGTGTGAGTTAGTTCAAGAAACAGAGGTAAACCCAAGATAGGTCGGCTTCTCCATAAGATCTCCTTATCCTCAATCCAGGCAGGGTTCCACTTGTTCTGGTCTACCTAGCAAAGTCTTTCGTCTTCCTTGGTAAGTACAGCAGGTGCTGCTATCTCTCATCTGTGGTATCAGTGCTTGCAGTGTCCATTGTTAGTTCACCAAGAACTTGCTCTCATTCATCGACAGTTTCCTAGAGTTCACAGGATAGCAAAGACTCTGAAGACAAGAGGTTGTACTCTGAACTTAGATGAGGAGGTAAGTGACTGAAAGGTTATAGAACTCATTCTGAGGTTCTATTTCCTAACCAGAACAAAGGAGGATAATAAAAATATATTCCTGTTCAGGTTCTTTGATTAAACTATAGGAGACAAACAAAATTAAATATCTCCTTGTGCTATATGATACTTTGAGCTATCTGTGTGCATATGTGTGGCCTCTTTAAACTTCCTAATATACTAGAAGGTAGACTCTGGCATAAATGTTATTTCACAGGAGGATTAAAGGCTGATAAGAGTTACACGCTACCTTAATGTACTTAGTCTAAAAGAAACATGATAATCACAGTAATAATACTAACTATGCTTTCAGGCACACCACATGTATGCTGCAGAAGTAGCACATATCTTGTCTGTAAAAATTAGATAGGCACTGGCTTTAAAATGTATGGCTAATCATGTTTTGGTAGTACCTAAGTTGTATCTGTGCTCTTTATGTTTTCATCTAAAAAGAAAAAAGGAAAAGAAAAAATAAAAAGAAAGATAGAAAAAAAACCACAGAAGTGACTTGCTTGAACTATTCAGTCATTGTAGAAGTGAGCAGAACTGTAACCCCTGTCCTTTCTGAGACAGAGCCTTTGAGCCTGACCACTGCTGATGCTCTAGGGCTATAACATACATTATGTTAAGTCAAGCTGACATTACAGAGAGTGTTCTACTTAGGCACATTTGATTTCTTATAGAAACCACAGGTTTCAGCTCCTATACATGGTAACTTGTATTCATTCTTTTCAATTCTTCAGGAGATACCACCTGAAAGGAGGGACTGAGAGGAAGAGTTGGGGTGTTTGGTGTTTGGCATCAGATGTTCATTCCTTGAAGTGAGGCCAGTCAGCACATCAACTGCTTAATATGAGAACAGAGGGCCACAGCATCCACTTCATGACCACACCTATGAAAAAAGTATAGGCAAACAAAGAAATAAACTAAAGTCACTTGTGCATGCTTTAGTGTCCAGACAGTAGAACAGGAGTAAATGCAAACAACAAAGGAGAAGCTGACCCTATGACTTGCCACCTTGGTATAATATCCCACATCCATGAAAATAGTAATTATGAAGGTGAGATGAAAAAGAAATTGATATATGTGATATTTACAATGTGGAATTAACTAAAACAAAAACAACACAATGTGATGAATAAGAACACATTTGAATTCTAGTAAAAAGTAATATAAGATGAATTAATTTTGTATCAAGAATATAGAGTTGTAGACAATGCCTCATTATGGTTAATAAATACTCTATTACTTTGTAGTAAAACATTGACATTAAATGTTAAAACACATTGAAGACACTGCACTAAAAGAACAGGCAATGACTATCCATATGCAACTGTCCTTGCTATCATTTGCCTGCCCTTCTGGGAGGCTAGCTGAAAGGTTTTTCTGTTGTTCAGAAGACATTTCCATGTTCTGTTGATTATCTGATATTTAAGTCATAACTAGATATACTAGCTATTTCTCTATTTCCATTTCCATGTGAGATACATAATATTTGGGGTTTGATGACCACTGAGACAAAGGGTTAAGGATGATGAGTACCTACCTTGAACTGGCTTTTTTACAACTGCATGCTTATTTCTATGGCCCAAGGGTTGTTTCTGTTTAAGACTATGAGGTATGGTGTATATAGCCGAGAGGTATCTAAGTCAATGTGTTCTGAACTACACAGGAACTCCTCTTCATATTTTACATTTTATCATGAACATTTTGATTGGAGATAGAGCTGAGCTGCAAAGCTGAAGGAAGGGTGTTGCAAATGCTGAGACATTTTGACCAGAACTTACTCTTACTCGGAGGCCTTTTTATTGAAACTGTACCAGAACTGGCCCCAAGATCACCTCTCATGGAGACAAGGATACCTCAGTGGTACATTTCTGGCCTGTCTCTTGAATGTCCTCCTTTGCCAATGTCCCTATTTACCTGTCAGTGACTTAATTCTCTGAGTTTGGAGGGATTTTCTCTACTCTCCTCTGGGTTTACTCCAATCCATAGCACTGGTGTTCCTACAAAATTAAAGGTTTACCTTCTGTGCCAGAAGGCAGAACTTAGCAACACACTGGAGACATCATAAAAATCACACAATTCTTTTCAACAGCTGATCTGGCCTGCATCCCTCTGACCTGCATTTTGCTCATATCCCAGGACAGTAGAGTCAGGACATCCACCCTGTACAGGAACCCATGGCTGTCTGTAGTTAAAGGGAGGGGGTTCTGTTTGAGGGAAAAGAATTTCCTAAGATTCTTAATCTATGTGACATAGTCAATAATGCATTCTACATCTATCAGGAGAAACAAACAGTTATATAGAAAACTTTGCCCTATCACTTTCCATACAGGCATTCTAAAGGCACATTGAGGAAACATATACATACATACATACATACATACATACATACATACATACATACATAGTAAACACAGGAAGTCAAATTAGGATCTTTTGAAATATATTAAAAAATCTATGTCTGTGTTAACCTGATATCTAATATCTCGTCCTACCATCTCTGTTTAAAATCAGTTCCCTTTTATTCAGGGGAAGCCTTCCCTACTGCATTAGCTGTAGGTCATGATCTTAAGTTGTTATCTGCAGACCTAAAAATGTTGACTCCTAGCTCTATTTGTGACCACCTGACTTCAAGAGAGAATGAAGTACTTCAGTATGTTTCAGCTTCCATGTCACTTGTCACTGACACCTCCTCGTGCATGAAAGTACATGAAAATTTAGGCAGTTGCATTTGCTCACAAGGTCTCCTTTACTGGAACACGGAATAACATGCTTCTTAACGCAAGCCACCCTGGAAACAAACTCCGCACTCCCAGGCAGCTCTGTCTTCCATGAAATAACATGGTAGCATGAGGAGCTCTACTTAAATGCTGTGATCCTAGTTTATCAGGATGTGCATGGTATTCACAGGGCAGGGCATTTCAACTCCTGCATCTCAAAACCAACTTTCAAAAGTCTTGTTTTGTAAGAAGTCATCACCTGGGTGACCATGATATCATAAGGAAGGAAAATCAATAAAACATTATGCATAGATTTAAAGAGACTTAAGCGCTGGAATTCATCATAAAGATTTTTGCTCTGCTCCTTCAACAAATTTCCATTTCTCACCACTTCCTTACTTTAATATGTTTTAAATTCTTAAAGATTTATTTATGTTATTTTAAGCACATGAGTGTTTTACCTATGCCTTAGTTACTTTTGCTGTGAAGATCCACCATGACCCTGGCAACTTGTAGAAGAAAGAGTTTGTTGGGGACATTATAGATCCAAAGGGTTAGAGTTTTGTAACCATCACAGCAGAGGGCATGGCAGAAGACAGACAGGTACAGCACTAAAGCAGGAGGTGGAAACTTACATCTTTATCCACAAGCACAAGGCAGAGAGAAAGGGAGAGAGAGAATAAGAGAGAGAGAGAGAGGGAGAGAGAGAAATTGAATTGGGTGGGCTTTGAGAACATTAGCACCCCCATGACACATATCCCCCAATAAGGCCACATTGTTTAATCCTTCCCAAACAGTTCTACCAAGAGGTCCACATGTTCAAATAATTGAGCCTATGGGGACCATTCTCATTCAAACAATCACAGCCTACATGTATGCATATATTCCAGATGTGTGACAGGTGCCCACAGAAGCCAGAACAGAATATTAGAATTTTTTTTGTAATAGAGTCAGATACAGCTGTGAGCTTTCCATGTGAGTGCTGGGAATTGAACCTGGGTCCTCTGCAAGAGGAACAAATACTAAGCCATTTCTCCATCTCTTAATACATTTTTTTTAAAAAAAATTCAAATGAAGCATACAATCTTGATGTTTCTATATATGATTTTATTTAGTTATTGGTTTTTAAAATAGAATTTCTAATTCACCATATGAGTCCCTGGTATTCTTTAATGGAGAGTGAACAATCAGGACTCTGTAAGTTCAAAAATCATATAGCTAAGGAATCCCCTCATAGACGTCAAGAAATCCTATCAAACAAAGACAGTAATAAGGACATCTTGGGACAATCTTCCAGAATCTGAGCTGAGACACCTATCAAGATGTTGCCTTTACCAAGACTGCATAATTGTGAATTATCTTTTACTCTTTGATCTAATTCTTTATTTGTGATGTCTAATTTTGGTTGTCAACTTGACCACATCTAGGGTCAATTAAAACCCAAGCAGTTGGGCACATTTAAGAGGGAAGATCTACCCTAAATCTGTTGGCAACCAACATTAAAAAAAAAAAAACTTAGAAGAAGTAACTTTAGCTCTTTGGCAGTTTGGCATCATTCTCACTGGCAAGTTCAGTTACGCTGATGCTGAGGAATAGATTTCTTTACTGGTGTTAGAACCTACTCTTCAACACCAACATAGACCAAAGCACAGCTGAAATATCTAGCCTCATGGATGGAATAAATATCAGATTCTTCATGTTTGCATGAGGACACGGTCATTGTTGGACTAGATGAAGCACACCTGTAACTCTAAGAAATCCCATCATTCATATATATATATACATACATATACATATATACACACACACACATATACACACACACACACACACACACACACACACACATACATACATATGTTCTGTTCCTCTAGAGAACCATAAGTAATATACTATTCAAATTTAAACTCATGAAAGTACTCTAAAGATGGACTGGATCTGGTTAACATGTACATTGACCCACCAGAGCTCCCAGAGACTAAATCACCAACAAAAGAATACACGTGGAGGGACCAATGGTTCCAGCTGCATATGTAGCAGAGAATGGCCTTATCTGGCATCAATGAGAGGGGAAGCTCTTGGTCCTGTGAAGGCTTGATGCCCCAGCATAGGGGAATGTTAGGGCAATAAGGCAGGAGTGGGTTGGTGGGGGAGCACCCTCATAGAAGCAGGGGAGAAGAGGGGTGGGATAGGGGGTTTGTGGAGGGGAAACTGGAAAGAGAGATAACATTTGAAATGTAAAGAAATAAAAAAGCCAAAAAAAAATTCTTTTAAAAAAGAGGCTCATTATGTAAATTGGAGTCAATTAGCCCATTGGAACTCCTGTAATAAAGTACTGTAGACTAGATGTCTTACAAGTCAGAGAGGGTAAATTTTTTCCAGTGGTAATCAAAGTACCCATTAGATTTGACCTCAGCTGAGGCACCACTTTCAGGTTTATAGATGGTGCCTTTTAACTGTATTCTCACATGATAGCGAAGTAGGTTCCTGGGCTTGTTTTAATAAGACATATAATTTAATTTGCAAGATTCCCTACCTTGTGGATTAATAAGTTCAAATAGACCTACCTAATGTCACCACATTTGGAAAAGTGTTAGCAATATATGCTTGGGAGGGGGCACAGACACCTAAACCATCATAACAGGTCAGCCTTGGTGAACATAGAATACTCTGTGAGTCCTAAGTGCTTTAGAGTTCAATGCTTTATTTTCCTTTTTCACAGGTAAGAAAACTGAAGCACTGGTTACCTGTGGTTCAGCACCTCTCTTTCATTAATTAGAACCAAGGAAGTTTGGCTTTGCAACCTACAATCTTAACCACTCCACTCAGTTTTCTTCCTGCCATAAGAATGGGATTAGACTTGGATGATTCCTTCTACTTGAGTGTATGCGGAACCTGAGGCTTATCTGTAGATGAAATAACATGGCTAAGTTAGTGGAAGGGTTTATCATGGTGTTGGGACATTATATGAAAGTCAGTCTTAGCACCCTGGACTGAGAAGTTTTCCTACTAAGCATAAGAAAGAAACAGGAATGTTATTGAAGGTATATATGCAAAGGCTACAGCGTAAGTTGTAAGTAGGTATCTCAAGTTCAATGTAAGGAGCAAGGTTCTGACTCTCTGGAAACAAGAGTGTGGAGCTTCATTCCTGCAGCAGCAAAGATCTAAGGCTAGCCAATAGCCACACAAGCTTAGAGAGGACCTAAGCTCCAGGTGAGCATGCTGCCTACCTCTTGTCTTGTGAGAACCTCGTTGACCCAGGCCAACTATCCTGACTCCCAGATGCTGTATGAATTGGTCCTTACAAGCTGCTGCACTGTGGTCATTCATTGACTTGCCTGTTGAGTCCTGTTGTGGCAAATGTTCATGCTTGAATTTATTTCATCAGCCTTCCTATAAATCTTTCTTTCCATCTCCAATTTTGCCTTCTTCCAAATTTTCACGATGTAGTCATTTTTTGGAAAAAAAAAAAAAAAAAACAACAAAATCCTCATCTCTCTGCTCCATTCTCCAACATCAAATGTAGCAACAGAACTTTAAAATCTATAGAGTGAAGTCAAATTCACAAATCAATTGTAAAAACCCTCATTTGTCAATTGTCAATAGCACTATGGACCCTTTCTGAGAGTTAAGGGAGTCATTTTTTGTGTCTCAGTCTCAGTGTTCTCACATGTAAATATTAGAACTAACACCTATGTCACAGTATCATTGAGAGGGATTAGACTGGATGATATAAATAGAGTTATTAGCATAATGCTGAATACAGAGTGAGAATTCACAAAAGTATTAGGTACAGTCACAATCAGATGTGAAGGCTGGATTTGCATTTATGGACACTTATTTGGTGAACAGAAAGGGAGGAAGCATGGGAATCAGAAATAGTGGCAAGGCAGACTGACCTGGGGCTGTAAGGATTGGGATAAGTGTGGAAGGATAGGAATGTGTTTTCCAGGTGAGAGGAGAGGCTGAGCAAAGAGACAGATGCCTGAAATAGCAAGCCAGACAGGACTGAAATCAACCAGGTACAGGGTATACAGAAGAAGACAAACTGAAAGCTTCTCTCATTTCTTTTCCCAGCATACACCTTTATTCTCCAAACAAGAAAAGAAAAGACTCACACTGGTGCTGACTGTGTGCTGGGCACTAGCTGAAGGACTTCACACTCTACTGAATGCTGCCCAAGGAAGTAGGCATCGCTTGTATGCCCATGATACAGACCAGTGAATTAAAGCCAAAAGGTGGAAAATATTGGTTCTAGGGTCCTAGAACAAATAGAATGGCTGAGATCTGAACCCAAGCAAAGAAGAGAGTTTTTCCTGGCCCAACCCACACTGATAAATACAAGCAAACAATTTAAAAAAAAAAAGGCAAAAAGGCAGTCATAATAATTTGTTTGCCTAAGTTAGTCTCTTTAATACAAATGAAAAAATGAAAACCTAGAAATGTTTTTTAATTTCATAGTAAAGTATAAAGTAGCTGGCCTAAGGCTAGACTTTAAAAAGCATCAAAACTGAGCATAAATTTTGTCAGTGGCAATGTCTGCATACATAGCATATACATGCACATGTGTGTTTGCATATGTGTGTTTATGCATGTCTGTTTATATAGATGAGTACATGTTGGGGATATTCATGTAGCATAGAAACTCATTTGTTTCTGGAGATATGTGCCCTGATGCTATGGGCATAACATTCTAAATTAAACAGATATGGTCTTCCAGTCATGTATGAAGTAAATAAAGCAGCCTTTCCTAAGACTCTGGAATACATAGACAAACCATCTCAGACAAGGTTCTGAAAGAGTACTTTGCAGTTCACTGAAAATAAAAAAGAATATTTAAAGTGAGCAAAAATAACAACTAGTAATGTCTATATGAGAAAGTGCTTGGTACAGAAAACAGATAATGAATTCAAAAGGCCTAAGGTCACTAGACATATTTTTACTTTTGAATTTTCAAAACATACTTCTAAATATATCTAGCTTTCACACATAATTTTCTCTTTTCATCATTTAATAAGTATTTCTTGAATGCCTACTAAATGTTATGTATAGTAGTCCTTGCCTGTAGCAATGCCAGAGAGATATGATCCTATGTAAAGCTTACAATGTAGCACAAGAGAAGAAACAATGCATTACACAAATAAAAGAGTTATATAATGTGTTATGTAGCGGTGACATTGGGAAGAATAAAGACAGTGGATCAGATAAGGGTTAGTGTATTAATTAATAAGGAGGCCAGTGTGACCCTTTAGGGAGGATGACAATGACGGGAAAATGTTGATGATAAGCTCATCTGGCATCAGTGGGAGGGAGACTCTGGGTCCTGTGGAGGCTTTATGCCCCAGAGATGTATGCTAGAGGAGTGAGGCCAGAGTGGGTGGGTGAAGGGGCAAAGGGGAGGGGGAGGGGTTTGGGTATTCATGGAGGGGAACCAGGAAGGGGGATAACATTTGAAATGGAAACAAATAAAATGACTAATAAGTTTAACAAAATAAAAGAAAAACAGAATATTAGTTGTCTTGGATGAGAACCTTCTAGACAGAGGGAATATCTAGGACAAAGGCTAGGAGCAGAAGTTTGCTGAAAAGTTTAAGGTATATGAAGAAGGCCAGTAGGGGCTCACATATGACAGGAGCAGGGCCACAAAGCAGTGGAAAGAAAGGCCACGACATGAAGGAACAGAGCTAGGCCATGTAGATTGCATACAATTCTCAGTCCCACCTTGAAATGGAGAGTTATTATCGAGATATAATAGAAAAGTGTCACAACCTGACTAAAGTTTGTAAAGGCTTGATGTGCTAACCCAGGTAGACGATGGTCCATGGCTAGAAGCTTCAATACAATAGAAATGGAGGTCCTGCTTCACTCTCAGTCACCGTATAGTGACTGTAAACTCTTAGAGCTAACGATTTATTTTTAGGCTCTATGATTTAATTCCTTATGTTATTTTAAACTTGAATCCAGGTTAAGGTTTATAAAGTGCTTCTCAATTAGAACAGCCCATGTCTTTATCTACACACGGTGAATCTCATTGGCTGATTTTTCCCATGCCAGGGTAACATTACCAATGCAGTGTGAGCTTGGACTGTGCTTGCTCATATCCTTGCATCCATCTTCATGCCCAGAAAAGCATTATAGCCATCATCTCAGTCACAGAAAGGAGGTGTTTTCCTTCGCTGAAATTCTGTTTGCTTGCCAATATTTGTAACTGTCGAATTCCTGCTTTGTTGCTAGTCACACACTTGATAAGATCATGACATTCATATTATTGAAGTAAGGTCTAATTTGCCATAGCTCATTATTATTTAACACACTGATAACACTAAATAAAACTATGGCCTAGCTTTATTTAGGGCTTTTAGTTTTATTGTCCAAAGTGAAATTGCCTTGCTGGTTCTTACATTTACCCTTTGAATTATACACACAAACATACACACACACACACACATGCATGCATGCATATGCATACATATATTATATGGATATATATTTATGTGTATATGTCTGCATGCATGTATTATGTATTTGTAATGTATATATGTGCATATATGTGTGTATATGTATGCATATATGCATGTATATATGTGTGTATGTCTGAATGTATGGATGTATGTAGCCTAGGATTTAGCTTAGGTATGGTTTGTTATTAATGTTTGTTGTTTGTTTGTTTGTTTTGCTGTGTTTTTAGACATTCTCTGATGAAGCTCAGCCAGGGCTAGAAATCACCATATAGCCAAGGCTCCACGGCTCACCTTAAACTACTTACCCAAATAACTGAGCCTTTAACAGTTGGCATTAGAGGTGTGCTACTATGTACTGCTTGGGTGATCCTTTCTACCATCCTAAAACAATTGAACATGACAAAAACCTGTAAAATTTGCTTGCTTTTTCTTTCCCCAACCTCCTCATTTCTATTGAATGAATAAAGATTTCCATAATACATTTATTTCTTCATGGGCTTAAAATACCCTCAAATATCTTACTCATATTTAACTTCATAATCAGTTAATTTCCTATTCTTTTCTTATGATTCCTGAAGTTATTCAATGTTTCTTTTTCTTTCCAAAATGTATTAAGAATCTTAGCATGTTTAAAATAACATAACACCACATTATGCTATCGGTATCTAATCTCCTAGTTTATCTTTATAACACAAAGGACATTTCAAGTTTACAGGCTGTGTGTGTGTGTGTGTGTGTGTGTGTGTTTGTATATATATGTGTGTGTACACATGATATATGTAGGTGTTTGTCCCCTGCTTTATGCTTCTCTCCCACACTCTTGTTTTGCTCTCCTAATGCATGTGTGATAATGAATCTTTTGGTATTGTTCCATAAGTGCTGAGTAAGCAATATGTGACCTAACTGTAGTCCTACAAAACTCTCCCATGGGAACAAAGACTGAACTGAGCAGGAAAGTCGAGGTCAACAGTGCATCCCTGAGGATTTTGAATGTATAGCTCTGCTGCCATCTGCTACTTTCCTCTGTGCTAAGTCAACACCCAGCCAGACTCCAGCTCATCAGTAGGTGTGCTGTCTGCTCTTGGCCACCATTGTAATGTCACCACTATATTTCAAGCTATGGATTATTTTTGTGTTTTGTTTTTGTTTTATGTATGAAACACAACCTTCAGTATGCTATTCTGCTCAAGGTCCAAGAGTTTCTAAACATATTCAGCTAGTACACGGCACTTTGTACCGCTGTGTCTGTATTTTCTTCTAGAAGACTACTACGTATACATAGACTGGGAACTGTGGATTGCACATGGCATTGGCCTAAGGATTTTATTCATTGTAAGCTCCTGTGTACGTCAATTTCAACATTTGCAAGTTCAAAGTGTACTGTGGATTCAGGTTTCTAGAGGAACAGCATAGAGAGACATGGAATTGGAATCTAATTTTGGAGGTTGGCAAGCAGGCTAGAAACCTAGGGGAAGCAATGGTGCAGATTAGGTCTGACAGTGGTCTGCTGGGTAGTTTATTTTAGCTTAAGGTCAGTCTTTCTGCTCTAGTTGGATCTTCAGAACTGTTTGAGAACTATTCATATTGTTGAGGGAAATCTACCTTATCTAACCCTCCCTAATTCCAGTGTTTATCTCAATCAGAAACTTCTCAGAACTTCTATTAAAAAAACCTGCCATCATATTAACATTGTAATTTGTCTCTTTATATAATTTAAGTCCATTCATAGCATTATTACATGTCCCATAGAATGGATGTTATTCAATTATTTGCTTTCTAACATCTGAAATGTGCTTATTTTCATTATTTAAAATAATTCAAATTTCATTTTGCAAGGAAAAAATGGAAAGTGGAGTTAGTTACGGCAGCCTTCTTTCTTGCCCCTTGCTGTTCCTGTGGGCTTTAGGATTATTTCCACAGTCTCACCTCAGCCTGTCTCTGTTCTCAACTTCTTTAGTGAAGACCCTTGGGCAATCTCACATTGATTCTAGAAACCTTCTAGAATCATCTGGAATCTCTCTCTCTGTCTCTCTCTGTCTCTCTGTCTCTCTCTGTGTGTCTCTGTCTCTCTCTGTGTGTGTGTGTGTGTCTCTGTCTCTCTCTCTTTCTCTGTCTCTCTCTTTGTCTCTCTCTCTGTCTCTCTCTCTCTCTCTCTCTCTCTCTCTCTCTCTCTCTCTCTCTCTCTCTCTCTCTTTGTCAAGACATTTTCTTTCTCTTCTTCCCTCTTATCTTCACAAATAAAACCTTCCTGTAAAACCACAATCCCAGAGATGTTCTGTTAAAGATTATGTCAGCTTCCTCTTTCTGGCTGTGGAGGAGACACTGAGTCTGCCTCCTGTCTCCAGTCTAATGTGAAACACTCCTCCCACTTACTTCCAAGTCCAAGTTCTGTCTGGCACCTCTTGCTTTCTCCCCAGAAAGGATGACTGTGGCCTCTAGCTACACAAATGCAGGGGCCAATGATCTATCTATTCAAGAATAACATACAAAGTAGGCAAACCTGTGGAACTTTAAAGACCAGAACTTTTGTGACTAGATTGGCCAGAGCCAGAAAACTCAAAGCACAGTGAGGTGAGGGCAGCTTTCTGGAAGCCATGTGTACCCGAGGAGACTTTCCTCTCCTTGGCAGAAGAGATGAGGCTGAGATGCTTGGCAGGGTCTCTGTGCTGCAAGACAGAAAACCAGCAAAGATACTGAAGATGTCATGAGGCTGAAATTTGTATTCTAAATGGAATTTTGCAGCTTCCAAGGCAGTGAGGACTAGAGGAGAGATGGTATAAGAGAAGAGGGCTAAAGGGAAATACACCTGCATTGGGTGCTTAGTCTAGGACTTCCTGCCTGCCCTGAACAATACTAATGCATCAGGCCAGATAATTCATTATTATGAGTGGAGCAGGGTAGAAAGGGTTAACTTAACCTATTTATTATAGGCTGTTTGGAAATGGCCTAGCCTTTGCATACTAGATACTGGTGGCAACTCAACCACTTTCCTGCAGAGCTAAGCCCTCCAGCATTTTTCAGTGTTCTCTACTACTATCTACTACTATACTCTCTTGAACTGCTTGAGAAATTGTTAAGGTCAGTAAGAAGGGTAACAAGACAGACAGCAAAAAAGTGGACGGCTGAGTAGAAACTGAAATCATGAGATACTAAGTGATTCCTGAGAGGAGGGATCTTAGCAAACAACTCTGGCTGCCAACTGTTACCCCGAAGTCCAAAACAGGGCAGCCAGGTTGTAGTTTTATTCCTACTGTTCTATAGGTCAATGTCTAGCAAGTGACCTAGTTTGCTTCTTCTGATGTCAGAGGCATCAGATTTCCTTGGCTCACGACCCTATTTTCATTGTTGCTACCATTTCTATTCATCCCTCTCCACTGACTCCAACATTCTTACTAGTTTGCCATAAAGAAATTTGCTGTTGGGGGCACAGAGCTCTTTGTGCTCACTGATAAGCACTAGAGTAACCCAAAATGTAAACACACAGGGTTGTTTCTTCAAAGGAAGAGATCCACAGCCTGTTGTCCACCCAGAAATCTGGGAGTGGACATGGTTGATAGCCTGATGACTTTGAACTATCAGTATTACCAAGCCACACTGGACTTTCCCAGTAGACTCTGTCATAATCTTGTTCTTAGTCAATCTATAAACCCATCTTCGTGGAAGGTGTTACATGTACTTTACAAAGGGTTTTGATGTAATCACAGCTGATGTTTACTTTGCTCCTGAAAATTTATGTATGTTTTATTGTACTCACAGAATTGAGATAATTATAATCCGAAATTTTTTTTTTACCAAATTGTGTTGTGATTAAATATATCTAAAATAACTACTTGAGGCCAGACTCCTGAACTTTGGACCAACACTGGCTACTTAGTTGTTTTGAACCAAACTACCTCCCTGCCTCCTGCTTTTCATAGTTATTCTGTTGGCTGTGGTGGTTGCACAGATCTTCGAAATTTCTGACTACATTGGACCTAATAAATAATCCAGAATTATTTACCATCTCAGTTTCTTTCTTTAATTTAATCCCATTTGCAAAAATTGCTTTTTCCTATACAGGAATATATTTGCAAATCTAGATATCATGATGTAAATAACTTTGATTGGGGGAGTTGTTCATTAGTCTTCCTGCAACAGTAGAATTTCTAAAGTCAAATTTTATAACTTTCTCACACATAAAATATGGCCAGTCTAGTCCTATATCCTCAACAACCTCTCTTTACTTTTCCTTATGGTCATGTTTCTGTGGCAATCACTTCCGCAGGAACTTCCTTTTCCTACACTATGATGATCAGTTGCCATTTAACAGACTTAATGAAAGGAGGCATAGAAAGGCCACAGTAGGTGCTGGTTCCATATCTGTTCACGTCTCCTGTGAAGAAGCAGTAGCATTGTTTAGGAGCTTGGAAATGCAAAGGGTTTTGGGGAGAAGCTTGATGAGTCCAAGTAAAACCTTGGTTCATGAAGAGGAGACAAAAGGTAGGATCCAGAGATACACAGAGTGCTAATGTTGGCAACTAAATCACAGTCTAGTGGTTGACTTTAGACGGGACGCAGAATGATGGGAAGCTGTGGCAGACAATGTGCAGGGTTGCCTCATTGCTGTGACTGAATAACAATGCACATACAATGCCTTAGTGTGCCTTGCTAGACAGAAAACAGGAATTGTGTCACTGAGTCAAACAGTCCCTTTCATTGTCTTCTACAAAAAACTAAAACTCTCTGGGATATATGTTTGCCTTTATTACCCCAGAACCTGTTACAATCACGGCACTGTTCTTCTAATGCCTGTAATATAAACCCAAATACCTTGGTTTAGTACATAAGATGTTTCTTTTGTATTGGCTCGGCCTTCTATCCATTCCTCCTTGGCATAGTTCATACTCCTCATGTTTGCAGAGCTATAGACATTTCTTGATCAGCCCATCCCACGACTGTAAGCATGTTTGTATATATCATTGCCTTGATTTTTATTTTTTTCTTTCATCTTATCCACGAAGATTTCCCACCTACCTGACTCCATTTATCTTGTCTTTTATTTTCCCTAGATCTTTTATGGAAAGTTAATCTGCTATATATAAGGGTATTTTTCTATTGATTTAAATAAAAGTCTATGGTTGTGGAACTTCTCCAACTTCAGTTTTATTTATCTGTATAATCAATATACCAAAGTAAAGTATAAGCGTTTTTGAAAGATTTGTCATATATTTCTCCAATCATGCTTATACTTCACTATCATAGTATTCTTCATAGGAACTGAAAAATAATATGTGTACTAGATATAAGAAACAACAAATGAGCTTAAACATTCATGGAGAAATTGTATTAAAAGTGCATAAACATAACAACTACATAATTACCAACAGAGTTAGAGCAGAGATTATGTGTCTTGGGTGTAGAATTGACATACAAAATTAACTATGATGAAGAAGTAACCCTTTCTCATTCCACAATAAAGAAACTGAGCATACCATATACAAAAGCACCTTAAAGACTGGACAAAAAGCACTGACTACGGTTCCTGAGGAAAAGTAAAAAAGTAAGCTATCACTACAAATGTCACAACATGGTAGAGGTTAGGACTGGGTTTCCAGTAGCAACAGAACCCATTATTGACCAACATTTGTCTGAGTTGAGGGGATAGAGGACAGACTTTCAGGAAATCAAAACCACTAGAATTTGCAAGTTAGAATGCCAGGGGAAAAGATACTACATAGGGAGATCTTCGGAGAAGTTCTGAACCTGGATCTGAGTAGCTGTACTGGCTGGTTTTGTGTGTCAACTTGACACAGGCTGGAGTTATCACAGAGAAAGGAGCTTCAGTTGGGGAAGTGCCTCCATGAGATCTAGCTGTGGGGCATTTTCTCAATTAGTGATCAAGTGGGGAGGGCCCCTTGTGGGTGGTGCTATCCCTGGGCTGGTATTCTTGGGTTCTATAAGAGAGCAGGCTGAGCAAGCCAGGGGAAGCAAGCCAGTAAGGAACATCTCTCCATGGCTTCTGCATCAGCTCCTGCTTCCTGACCTGCTTCAGTTCCAGTCCTGACTTCCTTTTGTGATGAACAGCAACACAGAAGTATCAGCTGAATAAATCCTTTCCTCCCCAACTTGCTTCTTGGTCATGATGTTTGTGCAGGAATAGAAACCCTGACTAAGACAGTAGCCATTTGACATATTGTGAGACAGCTACCTGAGGTTGGAAAAAAATCCAAGGAGGATAGTAGGATATTGAATTTCCAGAGTTTTCCAAGAGCTGTGATGAATTAGTGAAGAACCTGACGGTAAGCAAGAGTCTGATAGGCTGCTCAAATTATCATGTTCATGCTAACTGCCCAGCCATCCTGGTAGCCCTTGAAGACAGTTAGCGTGAACACTGCTCATTCAGAGGGTCCCTACTCAATTGCCAGCTCCCACGGTCTGGCAGCTCACAAGCACCTGTAATTCTAGTTCCAAAGACTCTCACGGCTTCGCCTGCCCTTCTCAACTACCTGCACTCATGTGTACAAAGACCTGCACATAGACACCAATAAAGATCCATAATTAAAACTGAAAATAAAGCATAAAAATGACACAGTCTTGAGCCTGGCAGTAAATTTGGAACCAGATCTTTGAGATTTTAAGATATTGCTTGACAACAGCAAAAAGCAAGTTCAAAATTCTCCAAAGACAGTAATAAAAACCTAACAGCCAAAATTATAAAGTTCACAATATCCAGAATATCATAAAAATGAAAGAATTTAAAAGAAGTAGATTTGGACAGAAAACAGTCAAAAGAGAAATTGATTAATATTAAAGAACTAAAATAAAGATGATCGAATTTGTAGACAGGAGCACACAGACATCTATTATAAATATTCTATATATATTCAAGAATGTAAAAAAATACAACCATGATGCAAATACACTGGAGTATAAAATACTATTGAAAGAATCTAAAGACAGCAGTAAGTGAATGTGTGTGTGCATATATATATATATATGTTACATATTTCATAGATATGGACACTCAGTGTCTTATTATTGTTCATTCTTCCTACCTAAAGTAGTCAAGGAGGATTTTGTTTGCTTGATTGCTTCCTTGTTTGTTGTTTTGTTTTGCTTTGCTTTAAGGGAAATTGATATATAGGTTATATCCATTTATTTATTTATAATTTAATTATAATTATTTACTTTGGGGTATATACAGCACAGTGGGCATATGGAAAAGAAAAACTGTGTCAGCCAGTTCTGTCTTTTAACAGTGTAGGTCCCAACATACTTGGTGGCAAATGTCTTTACCCACTAACCCATCTTGCTGTCCTGATTTTACCATTTATATAGAAATTCAAACAACTTATAAGTTGAAAAAACAGTTCTGAAAGCCAGTAAAATTAGGAGACTTATACTATTCAATTTGAGTTCTATAACTCTCTGACTATCAGTAGCCAAATGAGTGCTTTTGTGTGTTTCTTTAGAGTGAAGATAAATATATGTGTAGAGAGAAAGTGTGTGTGTGTGTGTGTGTGTGTGTGTGTGTGTGTGTGAGAGAGAGAGAGAGAGAGAGAGAGAGAGAGAGAGAGAGAGAGTGTAGAGTGAGTGAGAAAGAGAGAGATTCACATATATGCCTATACAGAGTCTACTAAATATATGGTTAGTTTCCATCTGAAAACACTTACCATAAATCAAATATATAATGTGTAGAGAAGAGTAGAGGTGGGAAGGATGGAAGGAAGGAGAAAAAAGGGATGTGTGTATTTGGAATGCTGAACAAATGGTGATACTATCTACAAAAAAGGTGACCTTAGGCAATTTTGTGACATTTATGACATTCACATAAATCTAGATAGCACAGCACATTACACTAGTAGGAGAGCCACATGTGCAGCCCATGAGTATGACTATAATGAAATGAGGAAAGCAATTTTAGATTAAATCAAGCACAAGAGAAATCATGCAGTAATTACTGGAATAGCATAGAAGATCCTGAAATGTCCTAACATACTTATATTTTTTCCCAATACACATTTTCCAACAGCAGGTAACCATTGATCTTTAATGCCCCATACAATTTGCAAAAATTAACCCGAGATGGATTCTGGAGCAGAATAGAAGAGTGAAATCTAACACTATGTAAGGAAAGATAAGCATAGTAGAAAAAAAATATATAATCTTGTTGGATGAAGCTTCTGTGGCATAGTAAAAGCACAAACCATAAATAAAAATAAACTGGATTTTCTCAAAATTTAAAACATTTGCTTTACATATGACACTTCAAGAAAACTTTTTCTTAAAATCACAGATAAAGAACATTTTCACAATCCATAGTCAGATATGATCACATTCATAACAGATAAATTCTTTCAAGTCAATAATAAAAACCCACACAATTCACATTTTTCAAGAGGGTAATAGACTTGACAGTCACTTTAGCACATAAGACAAATGACAGACAAGTATATGCAAAGATGCTTAACATCATTAGTCATCAGTAAAATGTAAATTAAAACTGCAGTGAGGCATCATTACATTCGCAGTAAAATAGCCATAATTAACAAGACTAACAATAGCAGGTGCTTGGAACCATTTAGAGAAACTGTAACTCTTCCATGTTGATGACAAGAATACAAACTATACCATCATCTACAAATCAGCTCACCAGTTCCTATGGCAGAAAGTTTCTCTTCAGGTGACTTGAGGATTGTATTTTTAGGTATTTAAATGTTTTAATACATATGACCAAATGGTTCCACTGACACATTAAAAGAAATTGTTTCTAAATAACCATAAATTGGGAGTAAAACTACATATCCATCCACTGGTGAATAAAGAAATGGTGGTTTATACACAGCTGACTATACTCAGTGCTAAGAGCAAGCTTTTTATATGTGTGACAACCTGTGTGAAGCATGAACTATACTAAGCAAATGGCACAAGATGCAAGAGACTACTCACAATTGGATCTGATACTTGTGAAATTCTGGAAAAGCTGAAACAATAAGGTGAGTAAACATCCTGTTTTCCTAGAATTTTCTGGTTATTTTTAACTGGGCAGAACTACAGGGAGACTTTTTGGGGTGATACAAATGTTCTATATTTATATCCTGAAGGTGACAGTGGTTGCAAAGACTATATATACCTGTAAAAAAATGACTGAATGCACATTCTAATGTTGCCTGAGTTTCTGTTGCTATAAAAAAAAATGGCCCAAAAACAAATTGGGGAGAAAAAGGCTTATTTTGTCTTATAGTTCTATCATTGGGGTGAACCAAGGCAGAAACTCAGGCAGGAGTTTAGAACAGAAAAAAATGGAGGAACATTGGTTAATGACTTCTCCCAGGCTCCCAGGCTCACATTCAATTAGTATTCCTTTTTATTTTTAAGATCAACACTTTTGTTTAGTTTTGATTTAACACTTAAAAAATATGTGTATGGGTGTTTTGCCTATATGTATGTCCATGTATCATGCGCATGCAGTGAACACAGAAGCCAAAGAAGGTGTCAGATCCCTTGGAACTGGAGTTACAAACAGTTATGAGCCACCATGTGGATGTTGGGCATCAAACCCTGGTCCTCTGCAAGAACAGTCAATTCTCTTAACTGCTGAGCTATTTCTCCAGCACTACTCCCATTTAAGAAAAAAATTAAAGTCAGATCAACCCTTTTAAATTTCATGATAACAATGAAAAGTATAAGAATCTCACATTTCAGACCAAGAATTCAATCATTGGCCATTTTCTTTGGCAAGCCTGTTTAACACTTTTGAAAAAGATGGATGTCCAAACTCCATAGGCTTAGCTTGAGCCACCAATGTAGATTCTCAGCATGAGGAAATACCAAAGCTGTTTTCATATCCCACTTCCAACATATTACCCATAAACATTCCCTCTGAACCAAACTAGTCCCCAGATGTTGAGTCCACTGTGGCTCTCCTCAAAGGGCACTTTTTCAGGAGTTCCATGCTTCAAATTTCCCCACTTGCCCTTTATGTAGGATATAAAAAAGATGGTTCTCACAAACCACACTTATTTTGGGATAATTCATCAAAAGAATTGTTTTTGTTGGTTTGTATCTCTATGAGTCTCTTAGTAGCTCATCCACAGAAACAAACAAGCAAACCACTGTTTACATTACTGATCCAGTCCAATGGAATGCTTGAAAGCCCAAGGTAGATCAGGCAACTTCCCATCCTCACCAGCTAGCACACCACTTCTGGGAGAAGTCCTCAGTCTCCTTCCCCTCATCAGTGTCTGTTCATCTGGAGTAGTTCAGTCTTCCTGCCAGACTCCAAACTCTCCATCTTCAGGCCTTTGATGGAGGCCAAGATCAGCTGGAAAGCACAAGTCTAAAATAGCTGGCACAGTGGCCCCGGGGACCACTCAGAAAGTTTGCTCTGTTTTGGGAATTCCCCAAGCTGACTTCTTGTTTTTCAACTGCATTACTTGAATCTGACTGAATAGAGGGCTAAACTGGATGCTTAGGGGGAAGAGGGTCAAACTGGGTGCATGGTCATGTACGTGGCCTCTGACTCTCTACTTGGTCCTCTCTCTACTGTCTCCCACGTTATGGAGGAGTAGACATGTTTCTCTGGCCTCTAGGCTCTTCACAGAAGCCATAAAACTTACTAAACTCTTATTCTACTTGGTTTTCTTCACAATTAATATCAAAACTGGAAACAGCAAGATGGTAGCACAGACAACCCCTACAATGATCACCAGCTGATTCCCATTCAGGATCCCCAGCTGACTCCCATCAGTTCGAGGAGTTGTTGAAATTGACCTCTGGGGTTTATCCTGGATCAATGCAGCAGAATAGTTCTCCTGGACTCTAGCTTTCCCAGGAAGAGGCTGCAAGTGTAGACTCCTTGGTCAGACTCCTTCACTGAAGAATGATTGAGCCATCATTGTGGGAGATGTCACCTGTCAGGTCTACATGGTTGCAGGAAGCAGCCCAAGTTCTGGAAGTTTCCACTATGCACGTTGAAGTCATAGCTCAAGACAGTCTCCTCCTATGCTCAGGTACCATTCGTCCACCTTATCACATCTTCCCAGTGACTCTCCCCTCAGCTACTATTCTTACACATTCTTAATTCTTCATCTAAGTTTTCTTATTCCCAGGTGTGTCAAGTTAACCAAGAATAGCCATCACAGATATGATGAATTTTATTGTATATAAACTTCATCTTAAAAAGACAATATATAAGTATTAGGTAGGAATTTATATGAGAGGGCCTAATTATAGGCTTACAGTCCAGACAGAGAAGTTTAAGTTTGGAATAAGGAACAATAAAGAATTAGCATTCTTATATCATAAATAAATGGCCCTCTTGGGGTTTATAAAGGACTTGGGTTTTATTTTTGGCATCAGTAATTATTTTATTTTCCTAGGTATAAGGAGTCCTAGGGATTTCCTTAATATAAGAAGTTAAAACATGTACCTTTCACTGTATTTATGTAATAAAACTGCACTTGGTAATGGGGTAAGATGGATGCAGGTGGAGATAATTTCACACACTAGTAATGAGTTAATGGATTCCCTTAAAGATGCTGTAAATTGGCTAAATTTTACATCTCACATTCAAATCTAGCAAGAGCAGAAGGAAAATGCACCTGCAGATATAATAAATAGCCTTTGACCCAGCAGTCAGAAACAAAACTTAAATAGTCATCCCTGTTATATTATCCTTAAGAGAGTTTACCTGCTATGACAAAATGAATGTCCTGATCATGCCAGACCAGACGAAAGCATGATTTGCAGGTGCACCATTTCTCCCTTGAAAGAAGCTGTTAAACCATGAAGGGCATGTCAGAATCACTATCATGTTTTCTGAACACCAAGGAGTTCACCAGGAAGAAAGCAGTACATGCATATCATATCAAATCAATCCAGGCTAGTGCACAATTTCATTACCTATTCAGCATTATGAATTACTCCATGTTTTATATATAGGATTGGATTCCCTTTGGGACTGAAGTAGTGTGAAATCCTTGTTACAAAGAACCACTGGGGAACAGAAGGACTCTGTCTAATATTTGTGGACACAGAAGTGCTATGAAATGACACATGAACATAAGTTACTGCCAAGAAATTACATTAAACATTGATATTTTTTTGAGATTTTACCCCCCCCCAAAATACTTGTAAATAACCAGAAGAAATTATTTATTGCATGGATAACAAAACTAAAATCCTTCATATAGTAGAAACCCAAAGTGAGTAAACAAGGCATGTAGATAGGTAAGAAATTATAAGATCTGATAAATAAAATCATAGTCAATCTCCCTAGTAATGTTAGAAATACAAATTAAAACAAAAATTAAAAACTATTTTTAATCTATAAAAGTGATCCATAATGCAAATTAAGATTGAAAATGTCTAGTGTATTAAATGATAATGAAAATGTTGTAAAGTTAAAAATTGACTGCATCATTTTTGGAAAACATTTTGGCAGAATGTATCAAAAGATCAAAGTTCATATGCTTGGACCCATCAATTCTTTTGCAACAATGCTTCTACAAAAAAAAAATGACATATTTGTTGCAGTGGTGTTTGAAGAGGAAAATACTGAAAACTATCTTGATAGTCATGCAGGACTATTAACTTAATTCCACCACATTACAGAATGCTTCATAAAAATAAATGACCATGTATACATGAAGAGTTATTAAAGGAACTCCCTTCCACCATATATTACCATATACTACCATAGATCACCATATACCACCAATCATGCCAGATACTACCATTATCTAGGTCTTAATTCTGTACCATTCTGTTAACTAATTTGTACTGACTTTTCTTTAAACAACAGAAAATTTAAGGTCTAATTTTTATTTGTGTTGTCTGTATCACATGTGTGTCTGTGTTCAAAGAGGCCAGAAGAAGATATTATATCTCCTGGAGCTGGAGTTATAAAAAGGTTGTAATGTGTATAATGAATGCTGGGAACAGAAATTGGGTCTTTGGGAAGAATTCAAGCCCTCTTAATTTTTGATCATTTTGTAAGTACAGAATTACAAAGCAATTTAGGAAGAAAAAACTTGATATGACTTAACCAGAGTCTTTTTCTTTCTCTGTTCTTTTTCTTTGTTAGTCACTTCTCTCACACACACCCTTTTCCTTTCTTTCTTCTCTTTAGTATTTGCTGAATGATTTCTATTAACTAACGCTATTTACCATTGATACAATATGGGAAAGACACAAAAACAAATTTAAGATACAATGGATTATAATACTAGAGATCCAACCTAAGACATTTAACCTTTGAACAGGAAAAAAGAGCAGTAAGAAAAGGATAACATGAATGTAAAGGTAAAAAGAATTTCCCACTAAACCACCAACCAAGAGTACACATGGGGAACCCATGGCTCCAGCTGGATATATAGCTTTATCAGGCATCACTTGGAGGTGAGCCCCTTGGTCCTGTGGAGGCTCAATAGCCCAGGGTAGAGGAATGCTAGGGTGCTGAGACAGGGGATGGGGTGGGGGTAGGGAAGCACTCTCATAGAGGCAAGGAGGAGGGGGAAGGGAAGGGGAATTTGTGGAGGGGACACTAGGAGAGGGGATAATGTTTGAAATGTAAATATATAAATTAACCAAGAAAAAAAAAAAGAAAAAATAATTCCCCAGATCAGTAACTAGAAAAGGTCTTTCATAAAGAAGGTAGCAGACTCAGCATTAACCAATCAAGGTTTTCTGATTCCATTTGTTTGGAAATAAAAAGAACAACTTCAAAACTGTCTCTACAAACTTAGGGGTTAAACTGTCATCAGGGTTCATTACAGGAAATGCCAAACTTCTTTTTTTTTTATTAGATATTTTCTTTATTTACATTTCAAATGTTATCCCCTTCCCAGTGTCCCCCTCCAAAAACACCCTATCCCATCCTCCCTCCCCCCTGCTCGCCAACTCACCAACTCTGGCTTCCCTGTTCTGGCATTCCCCTATACTGGGGCATTGAGCCTTCTCAGAGCCAAGGGCTTCTCCTCCCTTTGATGTCCAACAAGACCATCCTCTGCTACATATGCAGTTGGAGCCATGGGTCCCTCCATGTGTACTCTTTGGTTGGTGGTTTAGTCCCTGGGAGCTCTGGGGTACTGGTTGGTTCATATTGTTGTTCCTCCTATGGGGATGCAAGCTCCTTCAGCTCCTTTGGTCCTTTCTCTAGCTCCTCCATTGGGGACCTTGTGCTCAGTCCAGTGGTTGACTACGAGCACCCACCTTTGTATTTGTCGGGTACTGGCAGAACCTCTCAGGATACAGCTACATCGGGCTCCAGTCAGCAAGCACTTGTTGGCATTCACAATAGTGTCTGGGTTTGGTGACTGTATATGGGATCGATCCCCAGGTGGGGCAGTCTTTGAATGGCTTTTCCTTCAGTTTCCGCTCCACAGTTTGTCTATATATCTCCTCCCATGGCTGTTTTATTCCCCCTTCTAAGAAGAAATAAAAAGTATCCATACTTTGGTCTTCCTTCTTCTTGAGCTTCACTTGGTTTGTGAATTGGATCTTGGGTATTCCAAGCTTCTAGGCTAATATCCATTTATCAATGAGTGCATACCATGTGTGCTCTTTTGTGATTGGGTTACCTCACTCAGGATGATAGTTTCTAGTTCCATTCATTTGCCTAAGAATTTCATGAATTCATTGTTTTTAATAGTCGAGTAGTATTCCATTGTGTAAATGTACCACAGTTTCTGTATCCATTCCTCTGTTGAAGGACAGCTGGGTTCTTTCCAGCTTCTGGCTATTATAAATAAGACTGCTATGAACATAGTGGAGCATGTGTCTTTATTATATGCAGGAGCAAACATCTGGCCGGGCGGTGGTGGCACACGCCTTTAATCCCAGCACTTGGGGAGGCAGAGGTAGGAGAATTTCTGAGTTCGAGGCCAGCCTGGTCTACACAGTGAGTTCCAGGACAGCCAGGGCCACACATCTGATCTCACAGTTGTCAAAGGACAGAAAGTCTTTATATTCTATTTTCCAGGATGAAAACCTTAAGAGTTCAGGATACTTTTTCTCCATCAGGTTATATGTGTGTGTGTTTATGTGTGTGTGTATGTTAAACTCTGTATGTATATGAAACTTTTTATCCTACTTTCAAAATCTGTGAGCTTTCATGAAGTCACAAGTCAGTACACAGCAATCATGAGCTGTCAAACATACCATTGACATAAGTAATGCGAATCACAATGGCTACTGGGACCTCAATTGAACAGCAGAGAAATTCTGACATGAGCTAAGGGAAAGAAGAGACTTGAAGGACTTTGTCCAACACCCAGGGTCTAAAGATCACTATGGGTGCTATTCTGCTTCCTGCTCCACAAGCTGTAAAGAGCAAGGTAGAGCGTTTTCCCCTCCCAGGAGTTCAAGGCCCCAGAGGTGCAACAGCCAACAGCAGCAAAGGAGAGACAGAAGTTTTTGTTGTTGTATTGGTTTTGTATTGTTTTCTCTTTGTTTTTGTTTTGGTTTGTTTTGGGTTTTTTTTTTTTAATATGACGTTAGTTTAGATTTTAGGGCAGAAATGACAACAATATTCCAGTCAAGTTGTTTTATGTTTTTTGTTTGTCCACCACAAGTCTACCTGTCTTCCATTTGCACATCTACCATTAGGAAGATGTCAGTTCTAAATTCTGTCATCAAGATATAACCTTATTTTCATTTAAATTGTATTTTTAAAATATCTTATTTTAAATTGGATATGGAGGCAACATGTACACAATTAAAACACCACATTAAAATTTTTATTAATCTAATATTTTAGTTTTAAATTTTGAATAGCAAGAAAAGAATAGTTCCTTAAGCCATGGAAAGAATTCTTTATCAAGTAAATCTTCAAAAGGAAGGTTGGTCACCTAAGTCTATATTTACCTTTGAATGATTCAATAAGCCTCTCCCTATTCAAATAGGTTGCATGTCTTTTGTTTTGCTTTTTGGGTTTTTTTTTAATGTTAAAACATGAGTTGGTACAATTGAATTTTGTAGACAAAAAAGTAGAAAGGCTTCTCTTTACCTTGAAGAAGAAGTGAAATGTTAATTAAACACACTTCTCCACAAAACTTTCTAAATGTCTCTCTTTGGGATTTAAACCTAACTTTGTTCAGCATTAAATTAATCTCACTTTAGGGCTGTGCATTTCTTGTCAACAAGATGCTTGGTTGTCTTTAGAACCTCATATTGCTTACAGAGCACCTCACTTGCATGAGTGACTTCATGGTAGATCGTGCATCAATGAATGAAACAAGCCAGACTTTCACAGTCCGTGTGTGTAAGGCAGGCTTTGAAGAGCTCAAACATGTTTGTTGACTTTTGAAGAGAATTATTTTTTCCTGTAATAAAATAAATACAATGTTTTATCTGGAATATCAAACTAAATCTAGATCAAAGGAACATAAGAAAACACCAGGCTGTACATGAACAAATCTGCAGATGACCTCAAGAACAGAGAGAAGGATGTAAAAGTATCTGATGTCTAGGGTAGAAGAAGTAAGATATTACTGTTGAAAAAAGAAAAACATTTTAACATTTATCTTTATTCTATAGCTGAAAATAGGAAAATCAAGGTTTGCTCTAGTTTAATAAGTCCCTCATCTGTGTGGCTGTGAAGTGTATCACAGTGCTGAAGAGATCTCTGCCTGCTGCACAATAAGTATCGTTTGAAAGAGAGAGGCAGTGGATAGACAGGAACCAGTCATGACCCAGCCAGACACCGGGATCAGGCTGACTGGTAACATAGGAGGAAACATCTGCTGTAGAAAAACATCTGAAGACATAGAACTCTAGATCTCTTTGTGCTTCTGTTTTGCCAGATGGGGTCTCTGCCTGGAGAGTGGAAGCAGGGGATAGACCAGCAGTGGAACTGGCATTTTGGATGATATGCCTGTAGGTTACTACATCACAATCTGCTCAAAAATAGGTTGCCAGGAAGATGACACTGCCATTTGACATCCCAATAATTTCTTTGGTAACATATGCAATCAGTTCACAGACCCAGCCCAGCACAGTTGGCCAGAGTTGGAGGAGTGGGCGGGGACTTCTTGGCACTCCCAAGAAGACAGGTGGAGAAGCTGCGGATTAAGCCATTTGCTCATCCAGCGAAGGGAGAGAGAAATGTCAGAGCTTCTTCAGCCTTTCTCTTACTGGTCTAAATACACTGCCTATTAATCAAACCAAGCCTGGGTATATAAATAGTGATAATTCCAATTGTATAATCATGAGTTAATTATCTTATTTTTGTTTATATGCCAATAGATAGAAACCTCCCTGAAGGCAGAAAACTGGTTTATTTTTGTCTCTCCAAAGAAGTCTTCTATATTTTAAGCATTATTTAAATAATAGACTATGCATAAATGTACTTTATAAAGTGCTGCTTAAATGTTCTGCATTATATAGGAAGGAGTTAAAGCAAAAGGAACAAAAATAGAAGTTTTAAATAAAAAAAAAATATCAGAATTACAGGATATCAATGCCACACCTAAGAAGAAAAGTCTCAGGCTCTGTAATAATTCTTAATGCTGTCATGTTTCTCTAAGGACCCTCTTTTATCTTCTTTTTTGAATAAAAATTGAGTGTGCATTAGTGCACTTGAATCCTCTTTGGAATGCATTGAGAATACAAGTGCAGTCATCAGGCAATCATAAAACTTGAAATGGAAAAAAAAAATCTAACAGTGCACTTTTATGATCGTGGATGAATCCCCAGATGTGGGCAGGTTCACAGCACAAACCATCAGCCTGGACTTAAAACGATCACACCTGGTTTTATAAGACTGCAGGTCCATTTGGGAGATTCAGGTCTCTGAGGATCAGCAATGTGAAACAGGCCAATGTGTGTTCAAGGACGAACTTGAGAGTCATGAGGACATTTACAGGATTTAGGGGTATCCTAAAATAGCACAAAAAAGTCTGATTAGAGAAGAGAGTCCTGGACATGCTCCTTCCCATGGGTATCCACACTCAAGTAGCCTGCATCATAAGGAAGGTTAAAACAACAAGGACCTACAGCAAGATCCTAAGAGACAGAGAAGAGACCAAGAGTTGAGACTGTACAGCTACATTATTTAGCAAGAGGGAACCAGAAGTTGGTGGGATGGACTCTCAGCATCTGTCTTTTACCTACAATTAAATAAAAAGAAAGAACAGAAGTAGAGATGAAGGGTGGGAATGGGAATGTGAAATTAGCAAAGATATAGCTAGAAGGAACTAAATGGATACCCTCCACACATGAATTTAAAATCCAAGATAACAGAAGTAAATAGGCTTCCAGGTTGGCCACAGATATAGGAAACAACCTTGATTGGTTATTTTTTTTAAACTCTCCCTGGCATGTAAGTGCAGGAGAACATGGACAGGAGAGGAAAAGAGAAGCTTGAAGGAACTGAAGCCTGAAAATGCTGGGGAGACTGTGGGAGACCACCCAGAAGGGAGCCACAGTAACCAGATTCTTCTTGTGTGCATTCACACAAGCACATAAATAGGGATCTGGGGCCCACCCACGGGTCTAGAATTAAAAATACAATAGCTATAAGCATGCATTACTAGGGGGCAGCCTGAAACAAGCTCACCCTATCCTTGTAGTGGAAGCTAAACTATGAGGGGCCTATAACTAAGCTAGGAATCTGACCTGACATGACCCCTCTTTATAAACCTGACTCCCTTACTTTTATCAAGGATGTAGAAAAGAACTTTTGGTGGGAACTCTACCTGAATTTGTTGCCACTTTTAGTTAGTTTTTTTTTTTTTGGGGGGGGGGGAGGTGTCACTGATCAACATTTCTATGGTCAAAGCATCTCCCATCTGGCCATAGTAGATGTCCCAGTAAAAGCTTTGTCTGGATCCATTTAACATGGATGTTTTCTCTATCATTTTGAATCCAAAATATGGCTCCAAGATGACAAGAAACAAAGTGCTAGAGACGTGATAAACAGTGTCAGAGGCTGAAAAATAAAGGCTCGGGATTTGGAGAAGAGTAGGGTTTTCCAGTCATTCACTGAGAACATAGAAGGAAGTGTGACCATAACTTAAAATAATTTTGGTAATAGCCAGTATTTATTGACTTCTCTTCATATGCCCGTCAGTGTGCTAGGTGCTTTTAGCGTGTTCATATCATTTATTGCCATCCTGAGAGATAGATGCTACCCATCTCTCCATTTGTGTGTATATGTATATACATGAAGAAACAGGCTAGGAGATGTCGGGCAACCTCCTATCCTCAGATACCTAAAACCCAGGACTCTGCTTAGGACTGTCAATCACTCATCTCATTTCCTGTTTCTTTATCAGTATCATGTAACTTTGACCTGAAATTGAGTCAAGGGCATATAAGATACCTGAAATTTTCTTGCTGAGGGAAAAATAAATGAAGGACTGGAGAAGTTTAAACATTCACAATCATTAATTTCAAGCTTTCTTAAGAGAATCCTCACAACAAATATCTCAGACTCAACTGACTTTCCTGTCTCCATTATTTCTGCTTGATATATAAGCCATGTTCATCTTTCTCCTAGGCCACTGAAACAGGTCTCCTATCTCTCCCATCCTTTCATATCACCTATACTTATCTTAGCAGTTGCAATGATTCTTTCAAAATGAAAGCCAGATTATGTTTCCCTTTGTCTTAAACCCATCCAGAGTCCAGATTTATCACTTGCAGCCTGTGTCCAAGCTCTCCTAATGACATACAAGGCTCTCCATGATTTCGCTTTCTCCCTGGCCTCATCTCCAGTCTTCCTCCCCACTTTTCTCAGTCTCAGCCACAATCAGTTCCTGAATGCAATTTCTGGTCTCACTGCCAGAAACACTCTCCCCTGCTCATTTATATACATACATTTCACCTCATATTCCCCATGATTCTAATCAAACACACTCTCAAAATGGAGACCTTCCTTGATGGCTCAAAACAAAATGGCACCGCCGTGCATCACTACTCACACCACGTCTTATTCCTCTCTATAGCACTTATCACAATCTGACCTTCTAATTATTCTGCTTACTGTCTGCCTTCTCCCCAGGAGTGTGCACTTCAAGAGTGCTCTCTCTTCACTGATGCATCATCAATGTCTGAAATAGAGTATAACATGGGCCCAGTAAATACTTGTTTGATGAATCTAAGCAAAAATAGAAAGAAAATCAAGTTCCCCATTAGTGTGTATATCCTTGAAAGTTTATTATCAATAATGAGGAGATAATCACAGTGGGAAAAGGAAGCAGGGCTTCTGGTGGGGAAAGTGGAGAAGACAATTCAGAAGAAACTAGAGGACAGCAACAGATGGAACTGGTCGATAAGCAACAAAAGAGATGCTGAAATCATTTCTATCCATTATGAGAAACTGGGAGTATAATTCTCAAGAACAATGAATGACACTCTTTGAGGCCTTTTCCTTCTGCTATTGATGTATGGAAGCCTAGGGACATACTTTCCGAGAAAATCCTTATAACCCATCACTGTCCAATCAATTGGAGCTCTTGAGCAGAGGCCGGCGATGAGAAGCCTGAGAGGTCTGGATTAGAAGCCATCCAATTAGATCGCCAAGCACTCTGCCCAAGCCTGATGGCCACAGCACAGGCACTTATATCGATGAATCTCATCATTTCCAGGTGGGAGGGGGGAAAGCACGTTTTTAAAAATCACTGGGTTACTTCTCAGATTTGGCCATTCATATCGACTCTTTTCCAGTAAATCACATCAGCATAAACTGTCTGATGTTAGTCTTCAAAAAAGGTACATCTGAGAGCCTGTAGGTGACTATGGGGTCATCTATGACATGTCAAATATGTCTAGTGTATAGTGGCCAATTGAACACCATCAAAACGGAGGGTTTTTTTTTGTTTTTGTTTTTGTTTTTGTTTTTTGAGTGCACCAGGTGTGCTCTTTATGGTTTTGTCTTACTGGAAGGCCTTTCTATTTTGGGTAAATTTCATTTTAGAGGTGTTGATTGTTTGCAGATGCTTAGAAAAAGAGACAACAGGATACAAACAAGTTTTTTGGAAATCCTTAAGGAAAGTTTTATAATAGCAATAAAGAACCTAAGGTGGCTTCAGGACACAGTGCCTAATAAAGCTAACTCGGAGTAGTGCAGTGTACAGATTTTGAAAGTCTGGATCCTATTCTCAGAGTCTGAAAACGACGTGTGTGTTCTCCTGTAAGCCATCAAATCACCCTAAGTTCTCCATGGCTTCATCTGAGAAAATGAGAAGTGATCATCCGCTTCCCCGAGCACATGGGGGTGTAGCTTACAACCTGCTCCTGCTGTGACCCACTTTGCTCCTGTCATTGCTCCACCTACTACAGCTCTGTCAAAACCATGGTAACTAGACAGGTACTAAAATGTGTGACAGCCAGGGAGATAGAACTTAAGGTTTTTGCTCTCCATTTCAAAGGACAACAGCTGTCTAAGAAATGTGTGACCTCTTTGGATGCTAAAAAGATTTGTTTCATCATTTTATGTCACCAGGTATGCCTCAATGATCCCCAAGATGAGCAATTTTTTTTTTAAACTGCCCTGGTGGTTATCCTACAGAAGCAAGCAAGCAGTCACTGACTCTTTAACAATCTTTCTGTTTCCAATTTCTTTCTAGCGCTTAGTGTGTGTGTGTGTCTTTGAACACACACTATCATTTTTTGACTTAGAAAAAAAAAAAGAAGCGGGAGTATCCCTGCATGTAAATCAGAAGAAAGAAAAAGATCCTCAATGGCATTTTTAATTTTACAAAATTTAACACATTGATGATGGGTAATTTAACTTCAGCAAACTAGGCAGCTAGATTGTCATAGCTTAAATAATCATTCTCTCTTATTAAAAATATTAATAAAGTAAGAGTTTTATGAAATTTTAAACATTTTTCCCTCCCAAATTTCAACTACAATGCAATTTAAACATGTTTGGAGTAAAATCAATCAATTCTTTATCAAGGACAAATCACACCTCTCAAAAACTCTGTTGGCAGGCAGAGTAGACCACACAGACTGACTGAAGGAAGGCTGCCCTTTGGAAATCTATACAATAGAGGACAAAGACTTGGAAACCTGAACCTAGTAGGGCTCCCAAGCAACCTCACTGTTGTCTTTTTAAATACTCCTCATTCCACAGTACTTCAGTTTCAAGATCATTAATAAAACATCAGCTGGAGAATGCAGTACCCAGGCAAACAGGGATGACAGTAGGTAGAACACTGGGGACTGTCACGGCCATTAGCATGGGTAAAGCCGTAGTCCATAAACAGTGCATAAAGTTCATGGAGATATAACTAGGAAGAAGAATTATATTTTTTGAACTGATACATAGTAGAAAAAGTTTGAACTTGTAAAGACTTAAAATTTATCTATTTTCAATAACATTTGCTTTTCTGTTATAAAACCATTCAATATATATTTTAGAAAAAACTTAGAACATTTCCTAAGCCATTAGATACCTTTTCTTCCATGTACACATACATAAATAGATGTTTAAAACTTTTTACCTAATGCTCTTTATATGATGCTAACACTCTTCCCCCGCTGTCTCCGGGACTGTACTCTGTTTCCTCGTCTATTTTCCAAACAGTCTGTCTTGTGAGTGATATTTTTGTGATACAAAGTAGACCCTAGGTTTGTTTGATGAATAACTGGATTTTCTCTCCAAACCAGTAACTCACTCTCCATCTAAGGCTGTTTTCATTATTCATTCTTATTGTCCTTTGAGCTGACAGAAACTCGTTCCTGAGAACTGTCTTCAGAAACAGCTGTAGGTGGAGGACATGTAAGCAAACCAGATAGGGGGTGGGGAGAAAAAAAATAACTGCTTCAGCCTCTGAGGAAACTGAAGCATATGTGGGAATTAAGGTGGTTGAGTCAAACTCTGTCAACGAGCATGCACAGCTCTCCAGAAATGAGGCTCACCTGCCTCTGCTCAATGATTGGACAGTGATGGGTTATAAGGACTTTTTTTGTTTTGAAAGAATGTCCCTAAGCTTCCATACATCAATAACAGAAGGAAAAGGCTCAAAGAGTGTCATTCATTGTGTTCTGTTCCTGGCTGCATGCTTGTGTTATTCTTGATATAAACATCGGGACATTAAAGTACAACTGAACTTACTACTGCTATTATACCAAACCAGCATAATTCGTAACTGCATTTCAAATACATATCCTTATGCCCACAGGTAAGCATAACTCTCACTCCTTATCAAAGATGTTCTCTTTTTAGTAGAGACAGTCACAGAAAACTACAACTGGCCAAAATACAGAGAACATTTGATTATGAGGTGCCCAATCCCAATGAGAACATGAACAACCCAATGCCTACAACTGAGTTTCAGGGAACACTGTGGAATCGTAGGCAGAAAGATTCTAACAGCCAGAGGACCAGGTAATCTGCTGTGATTATGTCTCCTGGAAATGGCAGGGAATTCCTCAGCAGTATGGCTTCCTAAACAAAACCTGTACAAAGAAAACATCCAATGGATACGCCAACATAAAAGGGGGAAATCAGCCCTAGGCAGAGAACTACAGGCAACCAGTGACTACAGCCAACTAAGGATTGCTGTGAGAGAATTAGTCTTTCCCAGGGTTGAACACCCTGTCTGGTTATCCAAAGTCAAGTGGTCAACCCAGAAATGAAATAAATATGAGCAATAACACATGGAACTGGTAGTGTGAGTGTGTGTGTGTGTGTGTGTGTGTGTGTGTGTGTGTGTAACAATACAGTAACAAACAAAAAGAGGCCATCAATTTGGGAGGAAATGAGAGGGAAGTAAGAGGAAGGAAAGAAAGGACACAATGTAATTATAGTTTAATTTATAAAATGATGTCCCACTGCTACTGTCTTTTTATATTTCAAATAGCTTCTTAGTAATAATGTAGAACATTCTAGCCAATACTTGATATTAAATATTATCCCATCTTTAGTATATTAGATACAGATGTTTTGGATGTTATTTTCTTTTCTTTTTGGATTCTGAAACCCTTCTCTCTCAATTCTTCCTTCCAAGTCTCCTTTAGTCATTTTTCCTCATATCTCCGATTTCTACATTTGGAGTACCTCAGGGTTTGGTCCTTCAACATCTTCAATCTACATTTTTTTCTTGGTCAACCCATTTAGTTCAAAGGCTCTGACTCCTTTTCAGTAAAGTTTCCAAATTATGAATCTCGGATGTGAAGTGGAGATGACATATAGCTGGCAACTTTCAAATTCCAGGCCTTTGTGTGACCGTTAACTGCTCCAGATGTTGAACTCTAAGCGTCACTAATCTTGTTCTCTTTCTTGCTTCAGGCCATTATTAAAACACTGAGTTATTAGAACTATCTTCCTTATACAAGCTACCTTTCTCTATAATCTCTTACACCGTACTCTACTCTACCCTGCTGTATGGTTCTGTTTAGTACCATTTATTATCCAACTTAGTATACACTTTTTGGTATGTTTCTCTTCTTGTCCTTGGGGTATAAATCCATTCAGTCACAGATGTTGTCAGTTTTGTTCACTGTTATATTTTACTACCTAGTAAGATGACTAGCCCATAGTGGCTACTCAATAAAGAGGAAGAGGATGGCTTTGATACACTAACATACAGATGAATAAATTAATAAATTTGATGCAGCTTAGAGTAGATACTTATTTAATAATCCAGTTCTATCTCAGTGAGACCATGTGGACCTAAGTTTGTTTAGTTTTTGCTACTCTCTAAATCAGTGCTTAGTGACACTATTAGAAATAGAGCAAAGGATGACCAACATGCTTCTAAACTACTCTCCTATACTCTACAGCATGAACACAGCTCTGTTGTTTTAAATTCAAAGCAAAAATATTCATGAAAAATATTTCTGGAGTCACAGTATGGGTTTTTTTTTTCTAGATGAGAAATTCAAGGCTTTACACAGAATTAAAACTTTTTATCATAGTTTTTTTAAGGTGTCATTTTTATCAATATAAATATAATAAATACCTCCCAAGTAAAAAGTGCTACAGCCATGACCTTGGTTATAAGAGCCCTGAACGTTAAATGGTCATATCCAACTTCATATGGTGGAATACAGACAAGATCTCAGCTCTCCTATTATACATACCTCTGTTTCCTTTCCAAGAATATCAATATTTAGCCATTTAAATTTCAATCTTACTATTCTTTTGTAAGCACCCAGCACTGTCCTTGGCTCTGAATCAGGTGTGAATTGGTCTCTTTGGTCCCCAGTATTAAGAGGAGGATAAAAATAGGAGACCCAGAAGCATTTAGGTTTTTCTTCCCTCTACGATAAGAATTTGTAGAACAGCGGAGTACAGACTTCACTGTGTAAGAAGATTATGAGGTGTGTGTGTGTGTGTGTGTGTGTGTGTGTGTGTGTGATGGGTGCTTCCTATCCGCTCATTTCCACAGCCCCATTTTGTAACTTATCCAGTTGATTAGCCTTCCTGAAATCAGACATTTGCGGATCTACTGTTTCCTGTGAAGCCACCAGCTGCAGGCTAGATGAGTCCCTAGCAGATTTTAAGTCAGCTCGAGGAAAGTTTGTCCATTGACTGGATCTTGGACATTTCTAAATGGATCATGAACTACTTTGTAAACTTGGAGCCAGACTTCTTAAAACAGAATCTATCTAAGTTCTTCTCAAATCTGGTGTTACACACATGTTCTAAGAGTCAATGCACATAGACAAAAGGCTATGCCTTTCATTTGTCTACCTTTGAGAAATGCACAAGGTTATTTCATTCTTTGACATACTTAGAAACATAAAAGCAACCCTTCCCATGCCTCTACAAATGATCAGCATTCCATCACTAACCAGTGTGTCCATATATGTAAAGTCTAACATTGTTGGGTATGAAACACCCCAAAGCAAAATAAAAGTCACTGGAAACAAATCATAATTTTATAAATCATATGTTATATGTGTAACTGCAAATAATTTGCATATTTTAACTCCCTTTATTCTTAGAAAATAGCTTAATAACCCTATTCATGACCTTGGAAACACTATAATGATATTAAGCACTATGTTGACCATGTCTGTAATATCACTTATTTAGGACACCCTCTAAACATGTTAACCTCTATGAATTTTAGAGAAAATTTTGACATTCTCTTTATAGAAAGAATAAAAACCAAAATAATTTGGATAAAGAAAACAATTTTCAAATTGCATTTAACAGTAGAATGCTTCCAGTCAGCCATTAATTATTCCAGATGCACTGATTTTTTTTTTCTAAACCATCTTGGTGATGCCTGTGTACAACTTGAGAACTCTTGAAATTTCTCTGTCTTTCTTCAACAAATAGGACATGCTCCTGGGAGCAGACACTTGCTGTTGATTGTGTTTAGATGAAAACTGACATGTCTTAGGGGAACATTTAGCCTGGACTAGTATGCTGAGTAATGAGACCACAAATTCATAATTTAACAGTTCACTGTTTAGCAGAGGAACACAGAATATTCATTCTTGATATCATTTGCAGCTCTAAAATGAGACATCTAAGATGGAGATAGCATAGTTTAGACAAAATGATAATATAGAAAGGAATATAGTTTTGAAATGGAAAGTCGAAGAATTACTATTGAACTGACAAAAAAATAAAAGGGAGCTAGTATTTGAGGCATGGCTGTTCTTTATAGTAGCGTCTCTCAAGCAGGCAATGTTTCAAGTACATAATAGCTTTAATTTTATGCAGATTACATATTTACACTATAATAAAATGGAGAATGGCTTAGTGGAGATACTTACTGCCAGGGACATAATTATTAATCAATATGTCTGTCTAAAGCTGTCAAGTCAGTTACTGGAAGTCATGTAGAAATTCAAATTCTCTTGTTGCCATCCAAGTTCTCCTCAAGACTATATTTTACATTCAAAAAGTCAATGACATATAGGCAGATTCCCAGGAGTTTATATCCAGAGCGATACAGAAGAAGGGAAAGAAAAGAAGAAAAGAACTCCTCCAATCTCTTTAAAAAGGAGACACACAAACACATGCTCCTTGAGCTATATCTGTCCACACTGTTGTGCAAGCAGGCTGTCTAGCAGCTGGAAAATATTTTTGGATGTCTGGCTTATTTTGTCATTAAAGACCATAACCCCAGCACACAAATAGGGAGCATTTCTGACCTTCTTTAGCTACGAGGCAGACTGTCAATAAGGTAGTAGGATTTCTATGTGAATTGAACATATTCTGAAACAGAGCTGACTTCATAGTTTACGTACAACACCATAGTTAAGAATTTTGTGCTATTCGCACATCTCTCTCACTCTCCTCTTTCCTGGGCATCAGACAATAAGGAAAAAGAAGAGGGTCTGTGGACATAGCACTGTGGCTACAGTCATTGATAGGATATACAGAGCCCTGGATTTGGTCTCTAGCACCTCATACACTAGGTTTGTGGCACATACCTGTAATCCTAGCACTCAGAAGGGATGCAAGAGTATCAGAAGTTCAAGGTCATCCTCAGCTACATAGAAATGTTCTACGCCAGCCTGTAAAGCAGAGACTTTAACAAGAAAAAAAAAAAACATAGTTTTCCTCTAAATATTTAGTTAAAGGAGAAAACTGTTGACCTCTAAATCTCCTTGAAACTCTCAGATTTTGGAATCAGGTTCTCTTCCATTTCTTTTACAGGAGCTAGGGTTTCTGTTGCAAAAGAACTTGACCCTTTTACACGTGAGGTTTGGCAGACTCATTACCAATTTCCTTCAGATATCCTCCTCTCCATGTCCCAATCCTAATAAGAAAAGACAAACCTCAAAGGAAACTTAAAATATTTAATGACTTTGACTTTTAAACATAACCCAAATTAGATAATAATGTCAAGTGATCCAAAATATCAAACTGAACAAACTGTATTCTTCTATAAAGTTCATATCAAGCAAATCCTCACTGATTTGGGGCACTTGCTGTGAGAGAATAAAGAATTGTATAGAATTTGAGAATGCTTGAAGGTGGGGAGATGGCTCAGTCAGAACAGTGCTTGTTATGGGAGCATGCAGTCCTGAGTTCTGAAGCCCAGCAGTCATTTATGTAAAAAAGAGAACACACACACACACACACACACACACACACACACACACACACACTCACACACAAGTACTTCATATACACACAAAATGTATGAATACTTTCCATTTCATCATGTTCAGGAAGAGATAACTAATAAACATTCTAGCTGGTAAAATTTAATACAGCTGTAATTATTAGAAGTGCATTAAGTATTTAAAAACATATGTATTATTCTATTCATTTCATATAAATGAATAAAAAGGACATGTGAAGGAACTGAATTAAATTACATAAGTGGGCTAAATACCATCAGATCTTTTGTTTTTAAATTATCTTTGAAAACAAATTCTAAGCTCAATTAAAAGCATAGAGGGGCGTGAGTCAAGGCTAAAATCAAGCTATAGGAAAAACAAGGCTAGAATCTTATTGAGTAATCCTCCCCTTTCTCACACCTTTCTCACACTGGCTGTGTCAAGCCCCTAAAAAAATAAATAGTATTTTAAATTGCTTTTGCATGCTGGAATCCTTGGCAAGAGCAACCAACTTAGCCAAGGCTACTTCCTAAAACTGGACCTTTACAAGAGAAAGGGGAAGGGTATATGCATATATGCATGCAATAACAGTTAGTGAGAAGGTCATGAATTTCAAGGACAGTGTGGATAGGTATATAAAAGAGTTGGGAGGGAGGAAAAGGGAAGGAGGAAATGTTGTAATTATGTTATAATCTCAAAAAAATAAAGGTTTATATTTTATTCATGTGAGTGAATGTGTCTCTGTGAGGGTGTCATGTGTGTCAAGGTGCCTTTAGCCAGCAGAGAGGAGAGGGGATATCAGATGCTCTAGAGATGGAGTTATAGAGAATTGCGAACTGCTTGATGTGGATGCTGTCAATGAACTCACATCTCTTGGAGAATCAGTAAGCGCACTTGACCACTGAGCCATGTTTCTTGTCCCTCTTCTGATTTCCTTCAAACCCAGGGATGAAGCCTTCCCCACTAGGAGACAACAGAGAACAACTAGAACCACATGGAGACATTGAAGTAGATTAGAGATGGAGAATGGTCCTTGCATGAGACCTCTGAGGGGCTTAGTGTGATACCTGAGGTTATTTAAAAGATGTTTCACTATGTTCGAATCAAGTTTAACCCTAAAGGTTCCTAAACAAAAATGTCCTTAGCCTGTTCTAATTAGCATAAGCACTAACCTATCTGTGATGCTCCAATCTTTAAAACTTACCTTGTGTCCAGTTGAAATATCCTTCTTTTCCTTCTCAGTTGTGATTTTTGATTTGCAAGGCTAGTTCTGTTAAAATTTATACAAAGGAAAATGCAAACAAGTAGAGAAAAAACTACTTACTGTGGATTTTAGTGATCTACAGTTTTGCTTGTATGGATGTTCATATAAGAACACATGAAAGAGGGGGGAAAGGGAGAGATAGGGAAGGTGATTTTAATTTGAGACACAATGGATATTGCTAAAAGTTTTATTATAGAGACTGGGGAGATGGCTCGGTCAGTAAGAGCACTTGTGAAAAGTCATTGGTACCCAAGTAAAGGCCAGTCATGGCTGTTAGAAGTGAATTGACTGAGGCATTGTGGAAATAAAAGAAAGAGGAGATTGATCTCAACAAAACAATGAAGGGCAGAAGCAGTCTCAGTGGGAGTGGAGACTTTGCACCAAGGTACAGGTGGATTGGAGCTTTCATAGGGCAGGAAGAAATGGGTGATTCCATTTACAGATCTCTTTTCCTACAGTCTCAAGGTTGTAAACACCAGTGAAGCTTGGAGTGTTGACCTTCTTAGCAGGGGCTCCTCCCATCCTAACTGCCCAAAGATGTTATTATCCTCTCAACTTTCCTGTCTGGAATTTCTTAATCCACCTGAGGCTTTTAGGTCATTTAACTTTTACTGACCTCCTGTGCCTGTAACTGCAGAACCTGGGGATGGAGATAAGCTGACCCGTGGCACATGCTGGCCTAGCAGGCTAGCCCAAATGCTGAGATTCATGTTCACTGGGAGGCTGTCTCAAACTTAAAGTATAGAGCAATAGAGGAAGGTGCCTGACACCATCACTTAGCCTCTGTAGGAAGTATATGGTATATGCACCTGCATATATGCATGTATGAGAATACATGTGTACAAGCACACACACACACACACACACACACACACACACACACACACGCACATTTTCCTACATATCACTAGTCATGTCTATGTCAGTAAATAAAATTCTAAGGCAACTAAGTAAATATGAAGGGCTTAGAAACAATAAGCCATTCGAGGCACTTTTTTCCTTTTGATTCTTTTCTGGCACTTGTAACTTTTGAATCCGTGTTTACCCTCAAACGCCTCATTTGATTGAACCTGAATATTAGTGGCAATTCTTAGGGAAACTGTGTACACCTGGAACTCTTCAGTAGTGACTAGAGAGAAAGTTGTGAAAAGATAGAAGCTAGAAAATAACAAGAGTGGTGAAGACTGGTAGGCATTAAAATATTGAAAGCAAGAGATTAGGTCTTTAGAGATAGCCTTTATAACTGCTATGAGAACCCAGGACTTCCATAACCCACCGAATCTAAGCCCAAGGACCTTTGACCCTTTTTGTATTCTCTTTGGTTTTAAATGATTCCTTATGAATTGAATCTGATTTCACCCATCACCAGTCACAATACAATTACACAATGATAATCCATCAGAATCTAATCTGAGTAGCATACCTCAGTCAAAATTTTGACTCAGGGGTTTGGGGACTCTTGAGTTGGAAAGTGCTTGCTGTACAAGTATGTGGGTGGAATTTCAATCCCAGAGTTCATGGGTAAAGAAGGTAAGAATGGTAGTGCATGCTCTTGTTACCAGTACAGCTTGGCAGATCCTTTGGAGTTGCTGGTCAGCCAGCCTACTTGAATTAACAAGTTCGAGTTCCTAACCAGTGAGATACTCTGTCTCAAGAATACATACACAATATATTCGTTTTGTAAGCATAGATTCACAAAAAAAAACATGAAAATGTGCACAACAAAATCAGACAGACCTAGTCTATACACTATCTGGTTCTATTACTAAACATCATTGTATAGATGTGCCACATACTTACAATGCCTTACTGTGTGACATACTTTGAGTCTCCTAATAAGATGCTACATTGTTCTTATTCTGCCTCTATCCTTTCTTACCCAACCCTAGTCTTATTATTTCTCTTGTTATGCTTCATTGCAATTGACAGACACTTATTTATTAAACAGTGATTACTTGCCAATTTCTAGTCAAATGACTAAGGTTATAAAAATTAAAAAGAAAACAAAGAACTGTAACTTTAGAGATAATTTTTAGTAGAGAGTTGAAGAAATGACAGTGTATATTCCAAAATCATCCCTGAATGACTCAAAAAACTTTATGGACCTTATAGAAGAGACTCTCCTGACTAGAACAAGGATCAGAAGCCTGAAATTAAGAAAGTCCTAGCCAGACAGAATGGAAGGCCACTTCTCTAGAGAATTTAGCCTTTACTTGGTAGACCATAAGCAGTAGAGTATTAGGTCATACTTCAAATTGTGCATATTTGATCAGAGAGGAACTGTGTGAAGGACTGGTTAAAGAGGACAGAACAGAAGAGAAGAAAATAAGTTAGAAGCTAGGAGACAAGTTGTGCAAAACTAAGTGACTGCAAAGATATGGTTGTAAGAGAGAACTTCAGGATGACTCCTAGTTTAGGGGGGCTCACTGAATGGGGAGAATACAGGAAAGTCCTGACGAGGGAGATGATTGACTTTGGGACATGCCTTGTTTATGACCTTGGCATATAGGGTTATGTGGTGAACTAAGGTGGGAGAGACTGGATACAATTCAAAGACTATAGGTATGGTGACTTTAGTAGGTAACTAAACTCCTACTTTTGTCTGGTCCTAATTACATAAATATAATAAGGAAGGAAATATCCATTCCTTAGGGATAAATAATCTTCCTCAATGTTGCCTTTTGAGGGCTGTTAAACAGTCCTACATGATCAGCAACTAAATTAAACATAGCTACTATTGGTTTTGCCCAGTTCTAGCTGGCCTGCTATATACCTTTCCATTCCTTTCTTTCTATCCCTCCTAAGGAGTAATTACATATCTCCATTTTAATTAAATTTAATTCAAGCAAAGTTTAGGGAGGAACTCCTTTCATCAATCTTTGAGATGAAGGCAAGAGAAATGCAAAAGGAGAAAAAGAGAGAGGGATAGGGCAGAAAGAGAGATGGAGAGGAAAAAAAGGAGAGGGGTGTGGCTCTTGCAATTGTGTAGACAATTTCTAATAATTTATTGACATCATCATATTTGTCTTTGAGGAATTTAGGGTCAAAAGACTGGAGAATGAGGAAATGAGGTAATTTTTACTATTTACATTTAAATTGAAACATAAAATGTTCATTTTATTTTTCTTCTCTAAACAACAACAATAAAATATAACTCTTTTTTTTGTTGTTGTTTTGTTTTGTTTTTCGAGACAGGGTTTCTCTGTGTAGCCCTGGCTGTCCTGGAACTCACTTTGTAGAACAGGCTGGCCTTGAACTCAGAAATCCTCCTGCCTCTGCCTCCCAAGTGCTGGGATTAAAAGCGTGCACCACCACCGCCCAAAATACAACTCTTAAATTTGTAACTGAGATGCAAGATACAATAAGCACCCACACAGCATCACAGATTGATAAGCTTGGCCCAAGTCATGTATGGGTACATGCAGATAGTGCTAAGCCAACTGCTCTATATCACAGGTGGAACAGTGAGCAAGATTCCTATCCCAATAACAGCTACCAGGACTGAACAAGTATTTGAAAGCAAGGATTCATATTTTTATTATTATTATTTTCTTGAGGGGAAATTAGTTCCTCCTTGAGAAGCTTGGTGGATCTTGACACTGAACAGTTGTATTGGCTTACCACAAAGATCAGATGGGCCCTTTATCCCCTCTTATTTGTATGCCACCCTTCTCCTCTGAAAGCATTTGAGCTCCTATTTTCCAGCTTATTCCACACCATGAGTCTCACTAGTCCATTTTCTAATTGGGTGTTACATACTCCCCAAACAGTCCTGCACATGAACCCGAGTTTAGTTCCTGGAAGGTAATTCAATGGCCATTGATAAACAGCATGCCTTCCGGCTTTAAGTAAAGGATGGCATCACTGGGTGGGGGATTTTGAACTTCTGGTCACTGCTTCCTCATAACAAGCTCCTGAGTTAGTCACAGCATCATCAGCCAACCAGGAATCCATCAACATCTGCTGTTCATGCCAGAAATTACTCCACCAAAGGAAACTGGGAATTGCTACAACGATCAATCTGTGCTCGTTTTTCACATGGAAGCCAACTCCTTATGTATTCTTATCCTAACTGCTCAGAGTTTTGTTTGGTAAACACCAGGGAAGTGCATGTAGAATCAATATGCCTATAAAGGCATGAAATCCGACTTAAGGAAGGTCAGTAGGCAGCCTGATTCTAAGGGGAAAAGTCCTTCGCTCAAAGGTGTAACAACACTTAGTCACATATTCTCTTGAAATAACAGATTCTGCAGCTATTCCTCGAGGAAATGAGTTTATGTAAACGAGAACATTCTGTATTGTGCTGCTGAAGTCAGAGTTTGCCAGATGTTCATCGTCCCAGGGCTCGCTTGCATGACGTTGGCAAGCACTGCATAAACCCAGAAGGAATCGCCCATACTATGTTTTCTTTTCCCCCGTCTGAAAAAAATTTATACATTTCACTGTGCTGGTTTTATTTTTAAAATCTAGCTGTCTTTAGTTAAATGCCACAATTTATCTTATAATGGTATTTAAGGGGCTTTTGTGGCACTGCGCCAGATTTATATTATTAGAACCTAGGCGTTTGCAAATGAACCTCTTTCAATTAGTGTTTCAGGAAGCAATTAAACTGTCTAAAGTGTATTAATGAATACACTGGAATTGGGAAGCCGATCTTCCTAATATCCCCATTATTAATGCACCATCTGCTTCGCTGCCTTAGGAATGAGCATGATCTCTAGCCTCTGGTCCACAAAACCCAGTCATTTATTCCAAAAGGTCACAGAAGCATACGTTTGTAATCAGCTCGATATTCCATACAATATGTAGATATTATATGGAATTATGGACATATATTTTTCTTGGGCTTTTGCAGATGCAAATGAACATGCATATGGATTCTTTTGTATTTCCCTTTGTTTTCTGTGTCAAAGCACTAAGAGCTTAAGGAATCTATTCTGTGTCTACTATTGCTCCAGACTGCATGATTGCTGTAGGAATACCCTGTGACTTTGAAGACTATCATGGGATCTTAGATGAGACTGTCTCTTTTCATTACCAAAGAATGCTGTTTCTTATTGTTTGTAGCTTTGATCACAGGAAGTGGCTTAGGTGCTGTGACAAAGGCCCAGTGTCTTTTCCTAATATTCTCCTTAGGGTCCATGCCACAAGACATATTCTAGAAGTTTCTACAGAACGATGGGATTTCCTGATGTTCTTCCTATTGAATGCATGATGGAAAGAGAGTTAGAGTTTGTGGAAATGACTGAGAAAAAGGATGAAACTGAGGTCACGCTGTTCTACACCATACCAAGTCTTCAACACACTAATATCCAAACATCCATCTGGCTTTGGTGACTAATTGTTACTAAGGCAACCAGAATGCTAGTGATACATCCCTGCTTCTAAAGTCAAAGAAAAAAGTCTTGAGCTTAAATAAGGGCTGGGAACTAACTGAGTGAGATCCATGTGTAGTGGAGTCGCTGAGGAATAGCTTGTGAACGAAAACTCTATGGCACAGGAGGGTTCAGAGGGAAGAGAGGATAAAGCTCCATACCATAGAACCCTGCACTTCTCCTGACTTCCTTTTAGTAAGTTCTGATCTGAGATAGATTGTAGCCTCCTGTGAGTTCATGTGTAGATATCACATCCTCCAGATCCTTGGAATGAGACCTAACTTAGACGTAGGTTTGCCATGGATATAAATGATCAGAACTTGGTTGTTCCATGATTATATAACGACTAGTGCCTTTCAGAGAAAGGGAATTTAAAATAAGGAGTATATACTCCGTGGAAAGACAAAAACAAAAAACAAAAATAAAACAAAAAACCAAACAGAAACAAAAACAAAAACAAAAAAACAACTACAAAACAAAAAACAAAGGCAACAGAAGCCAGGGAGTACTGAAGAATTCCAGCAAACTTTAGAAGCTACAAGTAAGACATGGGACAGAAGCTTTTTTTTCAGGCCCTCAGAGGAAGATGGCCCTGCTAATATTTTTGTGACAAGCAACAATCTTCTTGTGCAAAGTGTCCGGTACTTTCTTTATGGTAGGCCTACATATAAATGCCTATCTCATAAACTATAAAATGATCGAAGGTAAAAATTCTGAAAACCAGAAAAATGTTGTTTTTGCAGAAATTATGTTTGAGAAAAAATAAACTGGTATTTGCTACTTTGAAATAATTTATATTCTGTGATCTCCAATAAGGACTCCAACTATATAAATTTACTGAAACAGATATCATATACCCCAGTTCTACAGGAGGGAAAGAGTCTCAGCGAGTTAAAATCATTTTGCATCTAGTGTGTAGAGAAGCTGGAATTTAATCTGCACCTCCCATTTTCTAATTTGATTCTCAAGACAATACACAGTCAATACTCCTCTCTGTGTCTATACAGCCTTTTCCTTTACTCTTATTTGTGCTGTACCTGGCCCTTTAAATAGGCTGGCATCATCTTCTCACTAGCAGCTGGCACATAAAAGCTAGCTTCTGACAACAATGGTTTGCCAAGCAATTTCCCAGGTTAGCTCTGTCTTGTATATTATCTATTAATCTTATTACTGTTCCCTGGCCTCTCCAATTTTTGGCTCTTTCTCCTTGGCTCTGAACTGCTAGAACTAGTTCTCTGGCCATGGGCTCCCAACTCTGCTCTTGGCTTCCTGTGTTCTAATTTTTATACCCCCTTTAGCCTTAGGTCAGAGAAACCACCTTCCTTCAGCTTCTTTCCTGTTTTAATGGCTGTGTCAAGTCCGGCTTTGCCAGTGAACCAATTCTTCTGAGGTTAATAAATGAAAGGCACTGAAAAGTTTCATATAAATATAACAATGGGTAGAAGTAGAAAGAACCAGACTAGGAAACAGTATATGTAGATTCACATTTAATCTTGACTGCTATAGTCTAGATTGGTTTCACACATTCATGCTGTAGAAATTGGATAAGCAAGAGGTAGACTCTTTGGTTGTTGTTTTGGTCATGAGGACAGAGCTCTCAGTAAAAAGTTAGACCACTCACGGTTTAATGAGTTTATATTAAAACACACTTTTTCCTAACCCTTTGCTGTCTTGCTACAGAGTGCCTTTTACCATCATGAGATACAACATGAAAGTCCTTGTCAGATACATAGAAAATGCTAGCACCATGCTCTTGAACTTGCAGCCTTTCAACTGTAAAGATAAATCTCTTTTCCTTCTATAGTGAGCATTCTGTTATATTTTAGCAACAGAAGATGAACTAAGGCATTAGCAATATTTATAGAGTTTAAAGAAAGGCACTATTTTTTTTCGGTCATTATCAAAACAAGAATGTTACATAAGACATTTTAAATTTCCATACAGAATTAATAATCTACATTGTTTTCAGTTAAAACAGGTATGCAGAACACAGAGCTTTGCTTACTACACTACAAACATATTGTTTGCATCTTTCAATCATTTTTTTAAAATATATTGTTAACTAACTAAAGAATAGTACTTCTCTCATATACTTCTTGGATTTTTAAAGGTCAGTTTTGGGACAATCAATCATACCTCTCTGGTTATTGTAAGAGCATATATCAGAAATATAATTCAATCTAGTCTAGAAGCATTCAGGGGAAAGTACAGATATGTCTGACTTATTTAGCTTAACATAATGCTCTCCTATTTTATCCATTTTCCTGTAAATGTCATGACTTCAATTTACGTGAAGTTAAATAAAATTTTTCTATGTATGTGCACCACATTTTCTTTATCCATCCCTCTGCTACTGGATCTCTAGGCTGGTTCCATTTCTTACCTATTTTGACTCTTTTGGCATTAAATGTGAATATGCCAGTATCATTATTGTATATTGTCTTTGGGAAATATACTCAGGTGTGATATAGCTGGATGATATAGTAGTTTTAATTGTAGTTTGAAGAACTTGTGTATGTTTTCCACAGTATCAGGACTCAGAAAGAAAAAGTGTAACATTTCCTTACATGTATGAAATTTCTATTTAAATGTATTTATTTGTGTGTGTGTGTGTGTGTGTGTGTGTGTGTGTGTGAGTACATTTATGACATGAAAGCAAAAAGAGGGACATAGGAGAGGAGAGTGTGACATTAAGCAGAGAATGGGGAATAAACAGGATAAAGGAACACATGAATCATGAAAGTAAAGCAAGGACTATCTGAGAGGGAGGCAGGGGACCAGCAAGATGTATCAAAAGAAAGATGCAGGCACGGAAGAGGATATAATAAATTACAATGATGTATAAGCACAAAATAACCCAATGAGTATCATTACCTTGTATGCTAACTGTTGTGATCATAAAAAGATAAAGAGTGTTAATATATGTTCTGTGTGTGGGGGGGTGAGGTATGGAGGAAGGGGATGTCTTGGCCAGCCCATGCCAAGGCATACCTTCCCCCTGAGGGACCAGCCACACAGTATACATAGAATAGAATTTATTTAGGGCATAGGGAGGGGAATTAAGAGAGTAGTAGAGGTAGAGAAAGGCAGAGAGAAGGAGAAAGTAGAGAAGTAGAGGCCAGCCATGACCACCATGTGGAGAGAGGGAGGAAGAGAAAGGGAAAGGGAAGAGCCAAGAGGGCAAGAGAGACAAGAGTAAGAGAGTAAGGGGATAAGAGAGAACAAGAGAGAGAGGAAGGGGGCAAAAAGCCCCCTTTATAGTGGGCAAGGCCTACCTGGCTGTTGCCAGGTAACTGTGGGTTGGAGCTTAGACAGAATCCTAACACTAACCTTAAATAATCCCCCTATAGAAGCAAAGGCAAGAAAAGACCAGGTTAGAAAGGAAAAGACATTTCTCTTAAGAGAAATGATACCCTTCCCAATAGCCACAAACAATATAAAGTATCTTGGTGTGACTCTAGCCAAACAAGTGAAAGATCTGTATGACAAGAACTTCAAGTCTCTGAAGAAAGAAATTGAAGAAGACCTCAAAAGATAGACAAATCTGCCATGCTCATGGATTGGCAGGATTAATATAGTAAAAATGAGCATCTTACCAAAAGTAATATACAGATTCAATGCAATCCCCATCAAAATCCCAACTCAATTCTTCATAGAGTTAGAAAGAGCAATTCAAAAATTCATCTGGAATAACAAAAAACCCAGGATAGCTAAAACTATTCTCAAGAGTAAGAGAACTTCTGGGGGAATCAATATCCCGGACCTCAAGCTGTACTACAGAGCAATAGTGTTAAAAACTGCATGGTATTGGTACAGTGACAGGCATGTAGATCGATGGAACAGAATTGAAGACCCAGAAATGAATCCACACTCCTATGGTCACTTGATCTATGACAAAGGAGCTAAAACCATCCAGTGAAAAAAAGATAGCCTTTTCAACAAAGGTTGCTGGCTCAACTGGAGGTCAACAAGCAGAAGAATGCAAATTGACCCATTCTTATCTCCTTGCACTAAGCTCAATTCCAAGTGGATCAAGGACCTCCACATAAAACCAGACAAACTGAAACTAATAGAAAGGAAACTAGGGAAGAACCTTGAACATATGGGCACAGGGGAGAATTTCCTGAATAGAACTCCAATACCTTATGCTCTAAGATCAAGAATTGACAAATGGGACCTCATAAAATTATAAAGTTTCTGTAAGGCAAACGACACTGTCAAAAAGACAAAGCGGCAACCAACTAACTGGGAAACGATCTTTACCAACCCTACATCTGTCAGAGGGCTAATATCCAATATATACAAAGAACTCAAGAAGTTAAACTCCAGAGAGGCAAGTAACCCTATTAAAAATGGGGTACAGAGCTAAACAAAGAGTTCTCACCTGAAGAATATCTAATGGCTGAGAAGCACCTAAACAGATGTTTATCATCCTTAGTCATTAGGGAAATGCAAATCAAAACAACCCTGAGATTCCATCTCACACCAGTCAGAATGGCTAAGATCAAAAACACAGGAGACAGCAGTTGTTGGTGAGGATGTGGAGAAAGAGGCACACTCCTCCACTGCTGGTGGGATTGCAAGCTGATACAACCATTCTTGAAAGCTGTCTGGCAGTTCCTCAGAAAACTGGGCATGACACTTCCGGAGGATCCGGCTATACCACTCCTGGGCATATACCCAGAGGCTTTACCTGCATGCCATAAGGATACATGCTACACTGTGTTCATGGCAGCCTTATTTATAATAGCCAGAAGCTGGAAAGAACCCAGATGTCCCTCAACGAAGGAATGGATTCAGAAGATGTGGTATATTTACACAATGGAATACTACTCTGCAATTAAAAACAATGAACTCACAAAATTCCCAGGCAAATGGTCAGAACTTGAAAATATCATCCTTAGTGAGGTAACCCAATCACAAAAGAACACACATGGTATGCAGTCACTGATAAGGGGATATTAACCCAGAATCTTGGAATACCCTAGACACAATTCGCATATCAATAGATTTCCAAGAAGATTTCCAAGAAGATGGAAGGAGAGACCCCTGGTCCTGGAAAGACTGGATGTAGGGGAATGCCAGGACAGAGAAGCAAGAGGGGGTTGAATGGGGAAAAGAGGGAGGGAAGGGGCTTATGGGACTTTTGGGGAGGGAGAAAATGGGAAAGGGGAAATGATTTGGAATGTAAATAAAAAAATTTAGAAAATAAAAAAAAAAGAAAGGAAAAGACATCTAATAACATGATGTTATAGCAACCAAGCTTCATACAGTTCCCATCTTCACTCTTCCACTGAGAAGTCTGTCAATATGATTTTGCTTAGAGCATACAGCATTTCCCTATTTTACTTATATTTTTGGGATGGTTCTTTTTTAATTCATTAATTTATTTACTTTACATCCTGATCACAGCCAACTTCTCCCCTCTCCTCCCAGTTTCATTCTTAAAAATCCCTCCCCTATTACACTCTCCCTTTCTCCTCAGTGAAGAGGAAGCCCCAACCCATATCACCCTGCCCTGAGACATCTAGTCCCAGCAGGACTGAGTACATCCTCTTCTACTGAGGCCCAGCCAGACAGTCCAGTTAGGGGAAGGGGATCCAATGACAGGCAATAAACTCGAAGAATGTCCCTACTACAATTGTTAGCAACCCATATGAAGACCAAGCTACATATCTGCTATAAATGTGTACGGTGTCAAGTGCCTGCATGCTCTTTGGTTGGTGGCTCAGGCTCTGTGAGCCCCTATAAGCCCAAGTAAGCTGACTCTGTAGGCATTCTTGTGGTGTCCTCAACTGCTTGTCTTGCTCAGTCCAGCTCTGTTTGATGTTTGGCTATGGGTCTCTATATCTGTTTCCATCTGCTGCCATATGAAGCCTCTCAGGAGACAGTTATTCTAGGATCCTGTATGCAAGGATAACAGAGAATAATAGTATCAGGAGTTTGGTCTCTCACATGTGATGGGTCTCAAGTTGGGTCAGTCATTGATTGGACATTCCCTCAGACTCTGCTCCATCTTTATCCCCTACACATCTTGTATGCAAGACAAATTTTGGGATGGAGGTCTTGTGGGTGAGTTAATATTCCTCTTCTTCCACTGGAAGTTCTGCCTGTCTATAGGATGTGGCCACTTCAGTCTCTATATCCCCCACTAGTAGGAATCTCAGCTAGGGTCACCCCCAAATTCTCCCCCAGAGCCTTCCCTGTATCAAGTCTCCATCTCATCCCAGAGATGCCTTCCATTAATTTCCATTCTTACTTCCAGTCATCTCAAGCTTCCTACTCTCCCCATACCTGATCCCCGTCCTAGTTCCCCTCCCACTAGAGTTGAGTAAGAATTCAAGGACTAATGCAGAGTCTATAAAAGTCCATTCTTACAGGTTTCAAAACTGATATGGGCAAATATCAATACTTACACATATGCAAATAATTCCTTAGTACATTATATAACTAATTCACTGTGCTGCATTCTGTCTCATCAATAGTAAGTCTCTAAAACTTGTACAAAATAAAATAAACTATGTTCTTTTAGAAAATAGGACCATCCAGGGGAGAGGCAGGGACTGAATAGCTAAAAATGATCAAGGTTCTTCAACTTCATTAAATCAGTTCTCTAGTTGTCAGGTGAGATATTCCCAGGGGGCTATGTAAAGAGGGCAGGTAAGAGATTCTGTCGTTGTCTCTGCAAGGCCTGGGGAACAGCACACAACTGCACAGGGTTATAGTCTAATGGTTTCTCATTAATAGCTCTGAAGGGATTCATGCTCCTGGTAATTTGGTTGGCAACTTAACATTGCTTCTCTCTTCCCAGTTCAATCTGGTTCTCAATTATCTTTTGTTCTTTAATTCTTTGAGTCCCTTCTTTTCCATGAGACTTCTCTTCCCTCAAACAGTGACCAACTGCTTTACTTTACCAGACTGGCTCAATTTTACAATAAAACTATTAATTCCACATCCTGGGAAATCCCACAACCTTGGACAAGTAGGACCTGGTGGTTTGCGTCAGTCTATACCCTGTCCCCTCAACAATTACATGACCACTAAGAAATGTTCTCTTCCAGCTAATGTTTCTTAGCTCAAATGTTCTTGGTATCACAGTGAGAATGGTCCACACAGGCTGGAGAGTGTTCAATTGTTCTTGTGGACACATTTTCAACTGGGTTAGATACCAAGGCCACCTGTTATTTGGTGATGTAGGACAGAATGAATCTGGTTTGCTCTGCATAACTGCCCAATTCAGAGACAGGGAATTATTTGGGATTGCTGTGCATAGGATGAGGCTTATTTCACAGACAGTAATGAGAAGAATGGAAACTCAGAAGCACTTACTAATTGGAAAACATCTGATTTATCAGAAATCAATCAACTGACAAATATTTCCTTTGGCTGTTTTCTTTATAAGCAAGCATACATTTTGAGAGGGGAAAACTGGTTTCTAATACAACTTTGATACTCCTTGCTTTTCTGATTTCAATATTTCTCTCACTCCTCTGAGTTTCTATTCCTGTATCTCCAAGATACAGATCAACATGTTTATATTACAAGAAAACTATGGAAATTGAATGATGATCACAAAAAGTAACCAGGATATTCTATCACAAATATTAACTAAAGTTAATGTACAGCTATAACTTTTGCTCAATGTGATGAAGGGCACCATGGAAATGTGTCATCTATATATCTACATCTATCTATCTATCTATCTATCTATCTATCTATCTATCTATCTATCTATCCATCTATCATCTATCTATCTATCTAATCTCTGTAAGATAAAGTTAGATTTTAAAGTACTCTATTCTCTTCTCTTAGGTGCTATCACTACAGCCAAAGATTTAGTAACATTCTATACACCTGAGCATCCACATCAGTAACTCTATCCCATGCCTCTTTGTAGATCATAATATATATGTTGATATCAACTTAGTGATCTCAAGATCCCATTAAACCAACAGCATTGAGACAAAACTCATAAATGTCCCCTTCTAGAGCATCATTCTTCAGTGACATGACCTTTTCACTTGTGCCCCAGGCAACGTGCCTCGGGGCAATGGCTGCCGTTTTTCTCCTCTTAACCCCACACTCGTGTCATCACAGAATTCTTGCTATCTAGCCTCCTGATTATTCTAATTTTATTTCTATGACTATTATGCTGGAGTCAGCTGCCAACATTTCTTTTCTAGGTTACAGTATCTTTCTAAATGGTATTCTCTAACCTTTCTAAACTCTGCATTATGACAAATCTTTCCTCAAACAGCTCCCAAAGACATTTCTAAGCAAAATATGGACGTATCTCTGCCCTGTTGAATACCTCTCAATGGTTTTCTATTGTCCACAAAGACTAAAATTCTCTACAAGAACTACACATCACACAATCTGCCTGAATCTACCAGCATCTGAAGCCTTGTCCTATAGCCCATGACTGTTAGAGGAGTCTCATATACCTTTCTTTTTCTACCTTGAATCTTAAATAATGTGTCATTCTCTGTAGCAAGAATATTCCACCTCTCTCTAACCTTTTCCTAAACCACTGTTTATGCTATAGATCTCAACACAAATATTTCTTTGTAAATGGAGTTTCATGAAAGTTCTTTAAAGAACCACACAGAAAGTTTGTGGGACTTAAAACCAAAAAGTCCCCAAAACCAAAAGTTTGGTAAGGTAGAGCAAGTTAAGACCCAGAGATTCGGTGGACACACCCCTGAGGCTTAGGCAACTCCTAGCTCCCTGCCAGACTCCTGACTTAGAATACATTCCAAGCTTCTCACATAAGAGAAACTGTTCTATGGTCACAAAAGCTCAAAACAGAGTTCTCCATGCTAATGAGGTACCTAGAGGCCTGGAGGGCTTAGCCAATAAGCTTCCCTTCCCAGACATTCCTCCCTGCAGAAGGTATTTAATCTCAGGTCTACCCTGAGAAATTGAGTATGGTTTAACATGTCCATTTTCCACCATAACACCAAACTGTTTGGAACCATGGACTGTCTCTTTTCATTGAGATCTGCCATGGGAGTCCATGAAGGCCTTTGCCTACAGACCCACAGCCTAATCCCCCATAGATGACTCTCGGCACTCTCAGCCACAGCTGCTACCAAGCCTGCCTCCATTAAGTCAAGGACAATTACCCCACTGGGACATGTTGGAACTCCCCCGCCCCCCTCCCCCCCCCCCGCTCCACCTACATCCTGGGCTAGATGCTGTCCCCAGCTCTTGGCCCCCAACTCTGTTCTTAGCTCTTCTATGACTCCCAGTGGCATACTGATGTCCAAGAGTCAGAGTACCCCAAGGTCCTGGCCTTGTAGCAGGCCTGGGAAATTCAGAACCAGCTCAGGCTTTCACACATCTTAGACTTCTCTTTCCTTCGCTACCCTCAATCCCCCAGCGGTGTCTCATCAGTACTTCCCTACAGCCCAGAATCCATCCAGCAGCAGGCCAGTATGGGATAAGCTCAGTCAAACTCCCCAAGTTCTGCCACCTGAAGCAGCTGTGTCCTGTGGTGGGGCAGACACTAGCCTACAAAAGTTGTTTTTAATTTTATACTTTTTCCAATTACTTAATATCTGTGTCCTTCATCACACTGTAAGGTTCTACAGCTGTGGGCCTCTACTCAGGTTTTTGTTTCACCATTGGATCATAGGACCTAATGTAGTCTTCGAATACAGCCCACACTTAGGTAAAATTTATTCGTATTAGAAAGATGGCTCAGTGGTTAAGAACAGTCACTGTTCTTCTGAAGGTCCTGAGTTCAATTCCCAGCACCCACCCTGGCAGCTCACAAGTGTCTGATGCCATCTTTTGCTGTGCAGATATACATGCAGAGTACCCATATACATAAGGTACATAAATAAATAAATTGTTCATAATTGCACAGATGTATGAACAAAGAGGAAATGGTACAAGGGAGATTACCACTATAGGCCAAAGTGTGTAGCAAATAGGAGTCATAGATCTGGAAGACTGAATGATGAAGATAACTTCCTGAGGAAGCAATGACTGGAGAATGTAATAATTGAGACAGAGGGACTTTGGGTAGAAGTTAGATCAGTAGAGAGGTAGGAATAGCCAATGTGTGTTCAAGTGATGATGATATTATTTGGTAAGACATTTCTAAACCCAGAATAAACACAGTAACAAGATTCATAGATGCCCAATGAGATAAAAATTATAGCCCAACATATGCATTTGGTCAGTATACAACCAAAAGAAGACAACATCTTTCAAATTTATTCCCAACTGTGATGGACATTTCAAACCAGTGGTTTATATAGATAGACAAACTAAAAGATATCCTAGTAGGTGGTGATGAGCAGAATAGGTGCTGTCAATGATTTGTTTGGGTTGGTGCAGGCTTGGTTTCAATCTAAGGAGATAAATGACTCTGAGTCTCTCTACCAGCTACATTATTAACTGCACTGGAATTCTATTTCTAAATCAGAGGATAATCTGAGGCCAAACAAAAGAGGAAGCATTAACAAGAGGCCTTGCAACAGGCTGTTGACTATCTGACATTTGAGAATGAAGAATTGTTACTTCGGAAATAGTCTGAGTTCTTCTTATATACTCTGTCTGAGAACAGCTAAAATCAAACTTAAAAAAATACACGTGTTCAATTTGCTAGCCCATGCGCTTCAACTCTAAGCTCTTGTCTTATTTGGTCATAGACTGTGATGGTTTAGTACCTCTGTTGACATCAACACAGCACTCAGTGCTTCCCTCTGAACCAGTGGTTCTCAACTTCCTAATGCTCTGACCCTTCAATACACTTCCTCCTGTTGTGGTGACCCCCAACCATAAAATTACTTCTTTTTTTGCTACTTCATAATTGTAATTCTGCTACTGGTATTAATTTAATGTAAATATTTTTGGAGATAGAAGTTTGCCAAAGGGATTGCAACCCATAGGTTGAGAACTGCTGTTCAAAATGAACTGCAAAAACCACATTTTATGAAGGTTATAGGTAGGATGAACTAGAGAACAAGGAAAGTTATGGTGCTATTCATCCTTTCTAGAAATCAGGAGACATCAAAGTCAAGAAACAGCTATTTTATCAGTACCAGAGCACTAATAACCTATGCCATAACTCAATCTAAGTAGGAGGTGGCAATGAAAGCCCATTGGCTACAGAGTATGAAAGATAGTTGGAAGCATATTATAGATCAGAAGAGAGAAATTATAATGCTGAGTGGCAGTGATTGTAATAACATTTAAATTTCTTTCTGTAAATAAAATTGCCACAAGCTCCACACCTTGCTTCTGAGAAGAATGTATAAATTCAATCAACAAGATTGCTTGGGTCATAAGTGTTATTGTAAAAACCCATGCCTTTATCCCACAGTATGACAAGACTCAATATCTTTATTGCCTATTCAATATCTTTATTGATGGCTAAGACGAAGGAATTGACAATGTGCACACCAACCAATGTGCACAATATACTAAGTTAGAAAGATTTGATGATACCCACACAAGTCAGGAATAAAATTCTAATTGACCTTTGAGAAGCTCACCAGAGTGAGTTACTTTCAGGCAAGAAAAAGTAAATAAGGACTTCAAGCTGTTTACAAGCGAAATATAAAAATCCTAAACAAAGAAATCAAAATTTCTCCACTATTCTTTCTTTTCTGAACTTTCATTAATGCTTCAGGTGACTTCCTAGATATCAAACTTTATAAAGAAGGTATATAAATCATAAAGAATTCATAAAAGTGCAATATGCATTTAGAAAAAGGGAAATGCCATTGAGTTCTAGTATACCAAGAAGGTTCATAATGCTTGTATATTCAATAGAGAAGGAAGGAAGGAAGGAGGAAAGAAGGAAGGAAGGAAGGAAGGAAGGAAGGAAGGAAGGAAGGAAGGAAGGATGGAAGGAAGAAGGGATTATTTATTAGGAAAAGTAGGAGAATACATGTGGCCTCTGTTGGTAAATGCTTCTGACCATAAAGGAAAGAATCATTCCTCAGAGGTAGAAAATATAGATGTCCATCAAATGGAAGGGATAGAAACTCAGGGTTTCTCTTTGTTCCTTTCAGCCTTCAACATTTATCTGGCTTAATAAGTGGTATTTTCTCCCATTTATAAGAAACATGGTTCTCATGAAAGACATTTTTCAATGGCTATAGAGAATTGAAATCAGATGTATCTCCTGGGTAGCACCATTGCCATGCATATCACAATTATTTCTTATGTTCCCAATTTTTTCTACTAGGGTTCTGAACTCTGCCCATGTTTTCTCTAGAGTCTGGAAATAATGCCATTTTTTTATTTTTACACCAGAGTTTAAAAAAATGCAGAAAAGATTTCAAATGGTCCTTCCCAGTTCTGACTCAGATTGAAGATGGACTTTCATGCTTCATGTACAGACACTACTTCCTTACTTTAGAAGCATGATAAAATTATTTACTAAGGTTGGGAATATGCCCAAAACAGGCAAAAGATAGTTAAAAATCATATGATCAGAGAATAGGGCCCAGTTATTAAGCATCTTAAAGGTTCTAAATCATTCTCTAGTATGACCAGTGTTGAGAATCATCCCTTTGTAAAAACAAGCAGTTATTTTTTCCCTTAAAGAATGATCATTAACACTGAATCTAGCATTTCTTCCTCAGACTAATATGGCTCCTGTTCTAGCAGGGATCTGAGTCTCAGGGCCACTTACTAAAGCTTCTAGCTCATTCAGTTCCAGGACAAAGATATTAACCAAGACACATGATAAGAGGTAATGGACAGTTTATCAAGAATGGGAAGTACTCCAAGAACAGAAGTGTGATGGTGATCAAAGAAAAGCCTCTGCTCTAAAAATGCTGTACCCCAAGATTCATGACTCCTTTTTAGGACATGTACACAGTAGCCATTCCTCCTGCCTTTGAATATCACAGACTTTGCTCCAGTATGCTCAGTGTAGAACATGAGTCAGGTAGGCATGGGTCTTCTGCCTGCTAATCTTGATGTGGCTCTCTACAGTTTCTACTGTGTTGCCAGGGTCTCAAGTTCATCCTTACTTTGCTTAATTTACTGTTATGGTACTTGTTCCCTTTAAATCTAGGTGTCCTCATTTATAATATATGACTATTTCTACTCTGTATCATTAACAAAGTAAAGAAAAGGACTTCTAACAAGATAGCCTCCCATGGAAATTTTCTAAAGGATCTCATGGAAGAGCAGCTTCATGCCTAGAAGCTGGAGACACAATTTCTTGGGATTCTTTCCTCCAAAGTACTGGTAAGTCTACATTTGCTTCATTGAGGCGTAGCTTCTATAGAACAAGGAAAAAAAATGTTCCCTTAACATCTCACTGTCTAATTTAAGGACAACTTAACAAACTAGCAGTGTATTTTTGCCAAGAATTTCAACATTTAAGAGAAAGATAGTAGAGACACTGGATAACCAAAACTCCACAGGAGTCATATCTTCTTTGGTGATCCCCTGATAAGATAGAGCTGGACATTCATGCCTCCCAAAACCTAGCCCCATCCTATGGATGGGCAGAACACCAAAGGGAACTCTTTATCTGTTCACTTTCAAAGCCTAAATCAGAGAAGCAAAGCTGTGAGAAAGTCTGTCTGCAAATCTTCCAGTTCTGATTATGTATCTAGGATCTGCTTCCCAAACTGTGGTTTTCTTGACCACAGATAAAGCCAACATCTCTCACAGATTATGTCTAGCTCATTTAAAAGATAGCATACCAAGACTGAATATATTACAGAAATGCCACCCAGGCCTAAATGGAGAGGCTCCTATATAAAATGTCAGGGGATTATTGACTTACACAATCATATTCAATAAATGGTAGCTACTACTACTGATCCTTTGCTGTTCATATGAGTTATGCTGGATATGGTAGTGGATGAACTCACAAAGTCATGAGTTCAAGGCCAACTTAGACTACATAGCAAAAGCTCTTGAAAGTATGTTCTAAGCTCTGTATTCAATTGACTTGTTGAAATACTTACAAAGGGGATGAAAATAATGACAGATGAGCCCCCAACAAATTGCCATGACCTTGGCTCCCCTAGCTTTTCATTGTTGGTTATATGAAGGCTTCCTAATGATATGTTGTCAAAGTCAATAACGACTAAATCACCATGACACTCTTACCAATGTTTATTCAGCACAACAAAGGCATATATAGCTATAAGACTTCAGAATTTAAGAACTAGTCAAAAAATTGCTCATACTAATGAAGAAATTGCCCTAGCTTACAAATGGTGCTGGCTGACTCTGGTGCTTATTTTTCCTATATTAGAGAATAATATGATTTATGCAACGCCTCAATTCAGAAGAGGATTATTTACCACATGCTTTAGGAGCTTCTCCAAACTGTAATAAGTTTAGCAACTGAGATGTATAGTGACACTGAACTAAAGCAGAAAATATCAAAGTCAGGTCAATGGTATTGATTCCTGCCTTTTTAATATTGTCTTAATGATCACAAAGAGGGCTGTTCTATTTTGATTTTTTTTTTTTGTTAAGTTTCAGCTGATGTTTCATATTAGCCTGAAAACAATAGGATAGGAACAGCTCTTAAAGTTTTGGTAATGAGCGCCAGGGTATGCTCGCAGGCTGGCTGCTTCCAAAGGACACGAAAGATGTGCAACAAAGCAGTGGCCTTTCAACTTTCTTTGGAAAACATCCCATTGATTTCAGCCTAAATCAACAGAACCGTGTCTCAAAATGTTCTTGAGAAATGCTTTGTCACTACTCAGAAAATAACAAATGCCTCTTTGTTCCAATTTCAAGATGCGAGCTGTATGCCAAGGCACAACTGCACACTGGAGAGGATAAATGTATAATCACTCGCAGCTTCAATGGCATTTTTCTCATTTGCCTGGTATAAGCTGATATGTAGCTGTATGTGAATACACCTGGAGGAAACCTAGAGTACTTTCTGAGGTCAAACGTCACAGACACCATCCTGCTAGCCAGCTGGAGCCAGCAAGCCCACAGGAATTTCCCATCTATGTCATCATTGCAAAGCTCCAAGTCCCTGCCCATACTTCAGAAAACAGTTAAGACAACTGGGAAAACAAAGGGCCACTGCCACCTTGTCTACCACAAGCTTAATTATGAAGCTCATTTTTGTTCTGCAATCAGGAAAAGCAAAACATCATTTACAAGAGGAACTACTGCAAAAGGTCAGTCCTGAGAAGTGATTGATGCATTCCCACAAGGAGAAAACTTCCATTCCAAGCCTGGCAGTTGATATAAACACACTTATCTCACTCCCTATGGTGGAACCGCACAGCTTTCGGGAGTCAGTGAAGTGGCACAGACCTGGTACATGGCTCCCTGGAGACTGCGGGAAAGACTAGCAGCATGGTGGTATGGCAGATGCCTAGCAGGGAACAAGGCTCCAGGAAGGGCTGCACTCATCCAGTGCCTATTCAGAGGCTTGGCACTAGCTGTCAGAGGATAAATTCTATAGTTTTACATGTTCAACACTGGCTTCTAACATACATACACACAGACACACAGACACATGTATGTTATACATATATACACACACACCATACATGTATATACATGTATACAAATTTATATATACATATATTCATATGTATATTCACATACACAACACTTGCACAGATGCACACACATATACATCCACATATGCCATACATGTATATACATATATACACATGTATACCCACATATATATACACACACTTATACATTCACATACATACACACACACACACACACACACAGAACGGGAGAAAATACCTGTATATCAAAGCAGTATGCTCACCAGGAAGCACAAAGCACTGTTCAGGCTGGTGATCCCACTGCACCTTTAAAGCATGGCTACAGCACAGAGAGCATATTTCCCTCTGGATTTGTGATTTGAACATTTAGACTTAGTCATGGCTATCACATAAACAACTGGGAAAAATTGACACTGTGGAAAACCATAAGAAGGTGAAGCAACTTGGTGTTATTCTGTCTTCTGTGCCCATGTCCCTGGATCATAAGAGCAAAGCAGCCACTCTAAGCTCCCCAGCAAGAAGAATAATTCTTTGGTATTACCTACTTGTAACTATTTTGTATTATTTTCTGTATGATCTATTTAATGACATCAGTTTTCCGGGGACCTGAAAGCATGCTGGGTCTTAGGCTTAATATTCCCAGCACAATGGAGCATAGCAGCTCCTCAGAGGTTCAAAAGGTGACACACTAACCCACAGACTGATGAAAATCTACACTGAGATCCTACATGCAAAATTAAAGGAAAGAAAAGGAAGAGAGAAAGCCTATTCTACAATCTGGTCCAGAGTTGCACACTATGAAATTCAATATGACAGTTGAGTTAATGAAACAGTTTGTCCTGAAAATTCTCCATTGACTGTCACACGCATCATATCCAGCATGATCTAAATAATTGAACGAACATTGATTGGGCACAAACAACATACATGCTCATTAAATCTGAACAAGTAAAAATTGTTCCTTCAGTCAGGCTGTATCACTGGTAGCAAACAACAGAAATGCCTTTACATGTGGTAGATTAGAATACTAGGTGTCAAGAGCTAGTCTGAAAAAAAGGAGAGTACCGAATGTGGGGTCAAGAGCAAAGCATGGGAATGGTTCACATGGGACTTAACTAATGTTACTGTTGAAAATTAGGGGCCATATGATGCCCCCCACATATATGGCTGAAATCAAATCCTAATAAACCCTTACGAATTGTGCCAATGCCTGTGTTGGGAGCAAGAGAGAACTATAGCCCAGATATTTTTCCTCCATAGTAAGAGGCAGAGCCACTTGCTGTAGTTTATGTGACAATAAATTCTACTAGAGAAGAGGAATCAAAGGCTAGTCAAAAGTAAAGAGAAAGAGAAATGGCCACCAGGAGCTTGGACATAGGAAGTGTTAGAACTGGAGACTTGATTATGCTTAGATGTTAATACCTGTGGTGCCAGCCAAAAGAATGAATAATAGTTATTTGTGCCAGCTGCTGGTCTTAGAACCCAAAGAAGGAAAGATTCCACTATAAGATAAAAAGGAAGTCATATTAAGATGATTTTTAGCAAAACTTCAAATAATGAATCAGATGTTAAAACAGCTAAGATACATAGGAAGAAATATACACCAAATAAGCTTCCTGAGCCATAAAATGAAACTGTGTAGAGTAGAGGATTGGATGGATGGGTGGATGGTTCTTATACCGTTTCAGAGAGCCTTCTGTCTGTGTATCTTTTCAACGAATCAAGGACCTTCTCCAAAGCAGAGCAAACAAATCACATGTCACTCAGGGAAAGCAATATGCATCATGTTACTTTTAAGTATCCTCCAGGGCAAAAGTATAACCAGAGAAGTTACACCTCATCAGGTTCATCTTAACTTCATTAATATCATGAATACAAGATTAACCTGGGGCTCATACCAATCATCTTTGCTTTTGCAATAGGTTGGAAATTCCTTGGCTCCAGGAAAGGCACAAGTCATAAATGAGGGTGGAATCAGACTAATATTTATGTTTGGTTACTAGGACTATGGAGGTGAAGAAATTAAACACATTCAGTAACAGTAAAGAAGTAAAATCATTTTCTATAGTGCTAAAGGAGGATTAATATAAATATTTTTCTATCAAGAAAGGCAATTTTTCATATTATATTAAAATACTTAATATGATTATCAATTCTGGGGCCTAGCTCATCATAATTTGACATATACAATTCTGATTGAAGTTTTACGTGTAAGAAAAGAAACAAAATATAAATTCACCACTACCAGAATTTTTCTACCATAGAAATATAGAATTCACAATATCCTTATCTAAAAAATGATGAACTAAAAAGCTAGAAGTTTGTAATAATAACCACATAAAAACAGTAAAAAGTTCTGAAAACAAAGGACAGGTTAGATATGACTAAGAAAAATGGGGGTTTGTAGCCAAATATCTGATATGATAAACTTAACCAAACTTGAAGTAATCTAGTAATAGACTGAGAAGGATAGATAGATAGATAGATAGATAGATAGATAGATAGATAGATAGATAGACAGACAGACAGACAGACAGACAGACAGACAGACAGACAGACAGATAGAATGGAACTTGTGGATTTGTCCAAAAAAGTGAAAATTGTATTCTGACCCATTGCTATGGTAATAGCAAGGGTAAATGCTGTAGCACTGCAGAATTCTGGGATGCAATGGTCAGATGGCATGACTACATATTGAATCATCTGAATCTGTTTGATGAAAGCCTAAGAACAATTATTCAGATAATTCTGAAAAGCATAAATGTTATTGATCCAATGAGTCTAAACTTCTAGCACAAAGATTAGATTAAAAGAGAACAGATAGGGTCTTTTAAAGTAACTGTTGCCAAAGTCTTCACAAAGCTTGAAAGGTCCTACACTATCCCAGGCAAATAATTACGCTTACATGGCAGAGCAAATGCATTTGTACACATACTTGCTAAAAAGTAAAATGCTGCTTAAGTAAATAATAACTTTGAAGATCAAAATAAACATGACTTAAGATCTCATTTCTCAACAGTGCACCATACCCAAGTGGCGCAGGGAGGCAGCTTAACCACCCAAGAGTGTGGAGGGGCCTACCTGTACAGGTAGAACCACCCCTACTGCTCATAGGATGACACTGGAACCTTCTGGCAGGAGCCCGCCGGTTTCTGTCTCTGGCTTAGAACCACCCTCTGCCACTGCACACCATATCCAAGTGATGCAAGGAGGTAGCTAACCACTCAGAAGTGCAGAGAGGCTGGGCAGCACAGGTAGGACCACCCCTGCTGCTCAGAGTAAACAACCAGAAACCCTGAGGATGCAAGAGCCTAGGAGCAGCCTGGGACAGGAGTCTTCTGACTTCCACCTGCACACAGAGTTGATCAGGGCTACAGAGCTACATACCCAAATACAACCACAAGAGAGCGGGTCTCGCAGGAGTACCTACATACAGGTGAAGACAGAGAGAACAGGTCTCCCAGGAGCACAGATACAGAGGCTTGCATGACAGATAAGCAACAGTCAGAGACAGCAACACTAGCTAACATCAGAGATAACCAGATGGCAAAAAGCAAACACAAGAACATTAACAACAGAAACCAAGGCAACATGGTACTATCTGAACCAAGTTCTCCAACAACAGCAAGTCCTGGATATCCTAACACACCAGAAAAGCAAGATCTGGATTTACAATCACATCTCATGAGGCTGATAGAGGATTTCAAGAAGGACATAAATAATTCTCTTAAAGAAATACAGGAGAACATTAGTCAACAGGTAGAAGAACTTAAAAAGGAAACACAAAAATCGCTTAAAGAAATACAGGAGAACATGGGTCAACAGGTAGAAGCCCATAAAGAGGAAACATAAAACTCACTTAAGGTAATACAGGAGAACATGCGTCAACAGGCAGAAGCCCTTAAAGAGGAAACAAAAAAAAATCCCTTAAAGAATTACAGATCAAGAATTGACAAATGGGACCTCATAAAATTACAAAGTTTCTGTCAGGCAAAGGACACTGTCAATAGGACAAAAGGGTAACCAACAAATTGGGAAAAGATCTTTACCAATCCTACATCTGACAGAGGGCTAAAATCTAATATATAAAAAGAACTCAAGAAGTTAGACTCCAGAGAACCAAATAACCCTATTAAAAAGTGGGGTACAGAGCTAAACAAAGAATTTTCACCTGAGGAATATCTAATGGCTAAGAAGCACCTAAAGAAATGTTCAACATCCTTAGTCATCAGGAAAATGCAAATCAAAACAACCCTGAGATTTCACCTCACATCATTCAGAATAGTCAAGATCAAAAACTCAGGAGGCTCTCAGTTTATTTTGAAAGCAAACTGAAAAAGAAAAAAACAAGTTAAAAAAAAACATACATTTCAAGTAGAATTGTGTCATACACACATATGTGTATATATATACACATATATAAAATCTCATGTATGAAAACAGAAATTTAATTACCAAGGTTTCAAAGAAACATAATATTAGATTAAAAGTCTTAAATTTTACTTAATTATCACAAATGTACTATTATTTCCAAGATGGTAAGTCATATGATTGACAATTGGTACATAAACTACAATAAAATTTTGAAATGTTTTATTTAAAAATCAACAACAACAACAAAAAAAAAAAAACAACTCAGGAGACAACAGGTGCTGGCAAGGATGTGGAGAAAGAGGAACACTCCTCCACTGCTGGTGGGATTGCAAGCTGGTACAACCACTCTGGAAAGCAGTTTGCCAGTTCCTCAGAAAACTGGGCATAATACTACTGGAGGATTCTGTTTTATCACTCCTGGGCATATACCCAGAGGATTCTCCAGCATGTAATAAGGACACATGCTCCACTATGTTCATAGAAGCCCTATTTATCATAGCCAGAAGTTGGAAAGAATCTAGATGTTCCTCAATGGGGGAATGTATACAGAAAATGTGGTATATTTACACAATGGAATACTACTCAGCTATTAAAAACAATGAATTCATGAAATTCTTAGACAAACGGATGGAACTGGAAAACATCATCGTGAGTGAGGTAACCCAATCACAAAAGAACACACACTCACTGATAAGTGGACATTAGCCCAGAAGCTTGGAATACCCAAGACACATTTCACATATCAAATGATGCCCAAGAAGGAGGAAGAACAAAGTATGGATACTCTGGTCCTTCATAGAAGGGAGAACAAAATACCCACAGAAGGAGATACAGAAACAAAGGGTGGAGCAGAGTCTGAGGGAAAGACCATCCAGAGACTAGCCCACCCAGGGATCCATCCCATACACAGTTACAAAACCCAGATACTATTATCGATGCCCACAGAGCTTGTTGACCGGAGTTGGATATAGCTGTCACCTGGGAGACTCTGCTAGTGCATGAGAAATAGAGGGGAACACTCTCAGCCAGCCATTGAACTGAGCACAGGTTCCCCAATGAAGGAACTAGAGAAAGGACCCAAGGAGCTGAAAGGGTTTGCAGCGCCATAGGAGGAACAACAATATGAGCTACCCAGTACTCCCAGAGCTCCCAGGGACAAAACTATCAATCAAAGAGTACACATGGAGTTACCCATGGCTCCAGACACATAGGCAACAGAGGATGGCCTTGTTAGACACCAAAGGGAGGAGAGGTCCTTGGTCCTGGAAAAGCTCGATGCAGCAGTGTAGAGGAATACCAGCACGGGAAGAGGGAGAGGGTTGATTGGGGAACAGGGGGAGAGGAGATGGCTTATGGGATTTGGGTGGGGGGCAGAAAAGGGAACAACATTTGAAATGTAAGTAAAGTACATATCTAATAAAAATGGATTTTAATCTTAAAAAAAAGAAAAGATCTCATTTCTCCTTACCAACACCTATCAACTATGCTCACTCATATTCTTTCTAGTACCATCTCCTGTCACCTTCCAGCACTCCTCCACCACTCTGCCACTGTCAATTGGCTACTTTAGATATGCTGTCCAGACTCCTGCTTCAGAGCTTTCTCTGTAAAAGTTCCCTATGTTTTGTAGATTTCCCTGCCCCCCACACCCAAGAAGAACATCCTTTCTTGTTTGAGATGCCCTTAAATCTTACCTTTTGAACAAGGCACTACACACCCAATTATATAAAACTGCACCAACAGTTTGTTATCACTACACATGCAATAGTTTGTTAACACTATACATATAACACACACACACACACACACACACATGCATGCACACACACACATGCATGCACACACACACATGCATGCACTTGTACATACACACTGCAGAGACATATAGCAGAATCAAGCTCCTTTACTTTGTATTATTATTGATTCATTGCTTTTCTAAACCTTAACAAATTAAGAAAAAGAAAAAGATATAAATAGTTAATTAAAATAGGTATATATATAAAGGGTTCAGCTATTTCAAACTTAATTCTTTTAAAATATCAAAAAGTGGGAGAAAGATGTGAAAAGATGACCAAGGAAAGAAGGGTTGATTTATCACTAAACGAAGGTTCAAAGCAAACACAGAATTCCAGACAAATGACATGAAGAGTATACTCATCTTTAACTCTATTCCAGAAGCTAAAAGTTAAATGAAATCAATATTAGAGCTTATAAAATTAGAGTTCACAAAAAATAGTATGCTTACATAAATAAAAACATTTACCCAGATTTATTTATGCACATTCTGTATGAAATAAAGTTCATGCATTTTATGTTTATATTTTAATGAAGTCTGGTATGAAATTAAAGTCATGCAACTATGCCCGCAGTGAAGATACACAATTGTGGTATCAACCAGAAAATTCCCTCACTTTTTTTGCTGTCACCCTCTAACCCAGAGACCTTCTCCAGAAACCCACCGATTGACTTTCTGTTATATTAGCTTGGGTCTTATAAAATTGCATATAAATATGATCATATAACATTTTGAACCCTTTATTCCATTTCTTTTACCAGGTTAATATTTCCATGTTTTGTAGAGTATTTTTCAGAAAGAGATTGCTGCTAAATAACGTTAAATTTTTTCTGAGTTGTAGCTATGATAACTAAAACTGCTCAGACACAAGAGCATGCTAGTATACATATGTTTTGATGTCTGTGGTAAACATGCAGTTATCAGACACTGTCTGAAACACTGTGTTGTTTCCATTCACAGAAGTTGTCTGTCAAAGCTCAGGATGTTCCATAGTCTTGTTTTTATTATCTGATCGTGATTGGTCTTTTGAATTCGTTTTATGTTTGGTTTGGTTTGGTTTAGTTTGGTTTCTTGTCTGTTTTTCAAAACAGAGTACCACTGCATAGCCCTGGATGTCCTGGAACTTACTCTATAGTCCAGGCTGGCCTTGAATTCAGAGATTCTCCTGCTACTGCCTCCTGAGTGCTGGAATTGAAGGTGTATACAATCATCAGTGGGCTTTTGAATTCTTACTATTCTTATAAATATAGACTTTTTTTCTGAAAAAAAAAAAGTTTTGAGATTCCCTTTATGCATTTATTGACTATCTATATTTCTTCATTGGTATAAATTCAAATCCTTTGCCCATTAAATGGTTTTCCTATTATGTTGTTACTAAGAGTTAACTATATAGTCTTATATAAATGATTTAGTTGGAAATGAACTACAAATAATTTCTCTTGGTCTATGGAAATTTTTTAAAGAATTATTAGGGCCCTATCAACTGCTTCTTCTTCAATTCACATCCTACTTAAAATATACCATTTTCAAGTGACAGTCACAAAATTACTCTATCTTCTCTCAGAAGTGCTATGGGTTCCTATGCCTGAATGAATTCAGAATCCATTTCTGTTACTGGTATAAGAATGGTCAAGATCTACTTTTTCTCTGGTTAACCCATCATCAGTTGTACATAGTCATGTGACCATCAACAAATTGATGAAAACAATACTGTATCTCTCCATGCTATGCAATAAAACACCAATGAAAATATTAACAAGAAACAGGAATGAACTATTAGAACAGCCCTACAGGCCCCAAAGGAATAAGATCTCTACTTCCTGTTTCTCTGACAACTAGAGAAAAGTCATCTTCAGCTTGGTAATTTTGGGATTTAAATGTCCAAAGAGTATACAAATACAAATTGTAAGTTTCTGGAATTTGTTGAAGCTCATCAAGGCAAAGCTACATTCTCCTGGTCAAAATAATAGAATAATAACAGAATTTAAGTTCTATTCTTAGCCCCAGGTAGAAATCTGACATTGTGAACTACCCAAAACATTACACATACTGCCCCCTGTTTTTATTCCAGCTGTGCCTGGATTAAATCACCTGACTAGCACTTCCCAAAATAGTTAGGTCACCTGAAGCCATGCTAAGAAGATGGAAGGAATAACTATTTCTTAAAAGATTTTTCCCTCCCAGCAACCTCTCCTACAGGCAGTTGCTTACAGTCGGCCTGCATCTATAGCTTGGTCGGAAAAGTTTAACTTTTCCTTTCTCTCTCAGATCCTGGACAAATCCTGGACGTGCTTTCCCGGACACTCAGGATTTCCTCACTTTGTTTCTCTAAAGATTTCAACCTGTCTTCCACACCCCTTTCCATCAGACAGCTGCCCACGCACCATGTGGCTGTTTCTTACAAACACATAGATTTTCCTCTCTTCCTCTTCACCATTTCTGTTCTCCTAGCAGCTGCCAAGGTTTACAGCTTACCTGTCCTACTGTTTTTTACTTCATCGCTAATAAACCTGTCCTCAAGCTACCCTTCTATTTTAAATCCTTTTACTAAGGAGATTAAGAACCCCAAAAATGGAACCTAAATTTTCCTGGTAACAGTATTAACATACACAACAGGGATGGAAAACAAACTCCTTATGAGAGGTGAAAGAAACCAAACACCATGGATTACATACTGTAGGACTGTGTGTATATCAGCATTTAGAATATTCAGAATTAATCTAAAGTGACAGAAATAAAACCTGGTGATAGAAGGAAGCAGAGGCTGCAAAGGTGTAGGAGAAAATGTTTGCAGGATTGACAGACTTGCTCTGTGTCTTGACTGGACTGGTGGTTTCACTGTGCCTCTGTCAAAACTCATCAGATTGTAGACTTTAAATGGACACAGTTCATTGAATGTGAATTATTCCCAGTACAGGCTCTTTTGAAAAAATTAGGCATCTGGCCAAGTTTGTAAACACCAACTCTTTTTTTCCAGGCTGTACACCTCAGAAGATCATTTTAATAGTACCCAAGTGGACCAAGAGAAATCATGGGAAACTCATATGATATAAACGATCCTCATTCAAATATCCAAAGCAAGATATAAACGACTAGAAAAAGTAGAATTCTGAAAACTACTTAGCATAGAAGCTAGGAAATACAATTACCCAAAAATTTACCACAAAATGGAATTACACGGGTTTTTTATACATAATAGGAGCAGGACTGTGGCTCCTGAGAGGTATTGCGAAGTAGCATTCTCCCTTTGTTCCATCTATAGCCCAGGGAAGAGCAAGGAGGGCAGAGGATGGAAGAAAGGGGACAGAGGATAGAAAGAAGGGGACAGAGAAGAGAGGGAAGGGGGCAGGGGAGAAAGAGAAAGGGACAGGGGAGAGAAGGAAGGGAAACTGAGTAAAAAGAGCAAAACAGAGAGGAAAATGGGGGATGGGAGTAGAAACAAACAAATCACAGCATAGGTTAGAATTCTTTTTTTTTTTTTTTTTTTTTTTTTTTTTTTTTTTTAATTTAATTTTATTTTATTTTTTTAATTTACATTCCAAATCACTTCCCCTTTCCCGTTTCCTCCCTCCCCGAAAGTCCCATAAGCCCCCTTCCCTCCCTCTTTTCTCCGTTCAACCCCCTCTCATTACTCTGTCCTGGCGTTCCCCTACATCCAGTCTTTCCAGGACCAGGGGTCTCTCCTTCCATCTTTTTAGAAATCTATTGATATGCTGATTGTGTCTAGGGTATTCTGAGATTCTGGGTCAATATCCCCTTATCAGTGACTTCATACCATGTGTGATCTTTTGTGATTGGGTTACCTCACTAAGGATGATATTTTCAAGTTCTGACCATTTGCCTAGGAATTTCGTGAATTCATTGTTTTTAATTGCAGAGTAGTATTCCATTGTGTAAATATACCACATCTTCTGAATCCATTCCTCCGTTGAGGGACATCTGGGTTCTTTCCAGGTTCTGGCTATTATAAATAAGGCTGCTATGAATATAGTGGAGCATGTGTCCTTATTGCATGCAGGTAAAGTCTCTGGGTATATGCCCAGGAGTGGTATAGCCGGATCCTCCGGAAGTGTCATGCCCAGTTTTCTGAGGAGCCGCCAGACTGCTTTCCAGAGTGGTTGTACCAGCCTGCAATTCCACCAGCAGTGGAGGAGTGTTCCTCTTTCTCCACATCCTCGCCAACAACTGCTGTCTCCTGTGTTTTTGATCTTAGCCATCCTGACTGGTGTGAGATGGAATCTCAGGGTTGTTTTGATTTGCATTTCCCTAATGACTAAGGATGATGAACATCTCTTTAGGTGCTTCTCAGCCATTAGATATTCTTCAGGTGAGAACTCTTTGTGGAGCTCTGTACCCCATTTTTTAATAGGGTTACTTGCCTCTCTGGAGTTTAACTTCTTGAGTTCTTTGTATATCTTGGATATTAGCCCTCTGTCGGATGTAAGGTTGGTAAAGATCATTTCCCAGTTAGTTGGTTGCCGCTTTGTCTTTTTGACGGTGTCTTTTGCCTTGCAAAAACTTTGTAATTTAATGAGGTCCCATTTGTCTATTCTTGATCTTAGAGTATAAGCTATTGGAGTTCTGTTCAGGAAATTCTCCCCTGTGCCCATATGTTCAAGGTTCTTCCCTAGTTTCCCTTCTATTAGTTTCAGTGTGTCTGGTTTTATGTGGAGATCTTTGATCCACTTAGAATTGAGCTTAGTGCAAGGAGATAAGGATGGGTCAATTTGCATTCTTCTGCATGTTGACCTCCAGCTGAGCCAGCACCATTTGTTGAAAAGGCTATCTTTTTTCCACTGGATGGTTTTAGCTCCTTTGTCAAAGATCAAGTGACCATAGGAGTGTGGATTCATTTCTGGGTCTTCAATTCTGTTCCATTGATCTACATGTCTGTTACTGTACCAATACCATGCAGTTTTTAACACTATTGCTCTGTAGTACAGCTTGAGGTCCGGGATACTGATTCCCCCAGAGGTTCTTTTACTCTTGAGAATAGTTTTAGCTATTCTGGGTTTTCTGTTATTCCAGATGAATTTTTGAATTGCTCTTTCTAACTCTATGAAGAATTGAGTTGGGATTTTGATGGGGATTGCATTGAATCTGTGTATTACTTTTGGTAAGATGCTCATTTTTACTATATTAATCCTGCCAATCCATGAGCATGGCAGATTTTTCCATCTTCCGAGGTCTTCTTCAATTTCTTTCTTCAGAGACTTGAAGTTCTTGTCATACAGATCTTTCACTTGTTTGGTTAGCGTCACGCCAAGATACTTAATATGGTTTGTGGCTATCGTAAAGGGTATTATTTCTCTTACTTCTTTCTCAGCCTGCTTATCCTTTGAGTATAGGAAGGCTTCTGACTTGCTTGAGTTGATTTTATATCCGGCCACTTTGCTGAAGTCGTTTATCAGCTGTAGGAGTTCTCTGGTGGAGTTCTTTGGGTCGCTTATGTATACTATCATATCGTCTGCAAATAGTGATAGTTTGACTTCTTCCTTTCCAATTTGTATCCCTTTGACCTCTTTTTCTTGTCTAATTGCTCTAGCTAGAACTTCAAGTACTATATTGAAAAGATATGGAGAGAGAGGGCAGCCTTGTCTAGTCCCTGATTTTAGTGGGATTGCTTCAAGTTTCTCTCCGTTTAGATTGATGCTGGCTACTGGTTTGCTGTAAATTGCTTTTACTATGTTTAGATATGGGCCTTGAATTCCTGATCTTTCCAAGACCTTTAGCATGAAAGGATGCTGAATTTTGTCAAATGCAGTGCTAAGAGGAAAATTCATAGCCCTGAGTGCCGCCAAAAAGAAACGGGAGACAGCATACACTAACAGCTTAATGGCACACCTGAAAGCCCTGGAACAAAAAGAAGCAAATACACCAAAGAGGAGTAGAAGGCAGGAAATCATCAAACTCAGGGCTGAAATCAATCAAGTAGAAACAAATAAAACCATACAAAGAATCAACAAAACGAGGAGTTGGTTCTTTGAGAAAATCAACAAGATAGATAAGCCCTTAGCCAGACTAACCAGAGGGCACAGAGATAGTATCCAAATTAATAAAATCAGAAACGAAAAGGGAGAGATAACAACAGAAACTGAGGAAATTCAAAAAATCATCAGATCCTACTACAAAAACCTGTATTCAACACAACTAGAAAATCTTGAGGAAATGGACAATTTCCTTGACAGATACCAAGTACCAAAATTAAATCAGGATCAAATAGACCATCTAAACCGTCCTATAACCCCTGAAGAAATAGAAGTTGTCATTGGAAGTCTTCCAACCAAAAAAAGCACAGGTCCAGATGGTTTTAGTGCAGAATTCTATCAGACCTTCAAAGAAGACCTAACACCAATACTCTTCAAACTGTTCCACAAAATAGAAACAGAAGGAACACTACCCAACTCGTTCTATGAAGCCACAATTACACTAATACCAAAAGCACACAAAGATCCGACAAAGAAAGAGAATCTCAGGCCAATCTCTCTTATGAATATCGATGCAAAAATACTCAATAAAATTCTTGCCAACCGAATCCAAGAACACATCAAAACGATCATTCACCACGATCAAGTAGGCTTCATCCCAGGGATGCAGGGATGGTTCAATATAAGGAAATCCATCAATGTAATCCACTACATAAACAATCTCAAAGAAAAAAACCACATAGGTTAGAATTCTAAGGTAAGCTATTCCATGCATGTGATTAAGGGAAAGAAACAATGTAAATAGCATTCAAAACTGGAAGAGGAAGCCCAATAAAAACCCACATTAAAAGCTGATGACGTAATGAGGCAAAAAAAATGTTGAGAATCTCCTTGAAAGAAGAAAGCAGAAGGGAGATGAAAAATGACAAGGGAGGGGACTGGAAAATGGGTCTACTCTAAAAAGAAAAGATTGCACATAGTATAGATTTTTTTAAAGAAAATAATAGTATTGAATCTATAGTCAAGATGTTTGCTTATTTGTTTTAATTCACTTTACATCCAGATCAGTGCCCCACCTCCCACTCATTCCTCCCCTCACACAGTCCCTCCCCCCAAAACTCCCAACTCCCTCTCTTTCTCCTCTGAAAGGATGGAGGGCCCCCATTGGTTATCTCCTGGACTTGGCACATCAAGTCTATGCAGGGCTAGGCTCATCCTCTCCCTCTGATATCAGGCAAGGCAGCCCAGTTAGGAGAATAGGATCCATAGACAGGCAATAGTTTTAGGGACAGCCCCTACTCCAGTTGTTGGGGACCCGCATGAAGTCCAAGCTGTACATCTGTTATATATGTGAGCAGGGCCTAGGACCAGCCCGTGTATGCCCTTTGGTTGGTGGTTCACCTCTGAGAACCCCAAGGATCCAGTCTAGTTGACTCTGTTGGTCGTCCTATAGAGCTCCTATCCCTTTCATCCCCTTTGGGGCCCTCAATTCTTCCCCCATCTCTTCCATAAGAGTTCCTAAGTTCCATCCAATGTTTAGCTGTGGGTATCTGCAACTGCTTCAGTCAGCGGCTGGGTGGAGCCTTTCAGAGGACAGTTATGCTAGGTTCCTGCCTACAAGCATAACAGAGTATCATCAAGAGTGTCAGGGATTGGTGCTTGCCCATGGGATGAGACTCAAGTTGGGATAGTTATTGGTTGGCCATTTCCTCAGTAGTCAAGGTATTTTGAAGTGTTGAGTTGAACAAAGAGAAAAGGAAAACCCACATTCTCTGGATGGCCTTTCCCTCAGTCTCTGCTCTGCACTTTGTTTCCATATTTGCTCCCATGAGTATTTTGTTCCCCTTTCTAAGAAGGACTGAAGCACCCACACTTTTGTCTTCCTCTTCTTGAGCTTCAAGTGGTCTGTGATTTGTATCTTGGGTATTTGGAGCTTCTGGGCTAATATCCACTTATCAGTGAGTGCATACCATGTGTGTTCTTTTGTGATTGGGTTACCTTACTCAGGATGATATTTTCTAGTTCTATCCATTTGCCTAAGAATTTCATGAATTCATCATTTTTAATAGCTGAGTAGTACTCCATTGTGTAAATGTACCACATTTCCTGTATCCATTCCTCTGTATCAATGGGAGAAGTCCCTGGTCCTATGGAGGTCCTGGTCGATGGATGCCCCAGTGTAGGGGAATCGAGGGCGGGGAGGTGGGAGTGTGTGGGTGGGTGGAGGAATACCCTCATAGAAGCAGGGGGAGGGGGAATGGGATAAAGGGTTTCTGGGAGGGGGGGAACAGGTAAGGTAATATAACATTTGAAATGTAAATAAATTAAAAATAAATAAATAAATCTTAAAAAAGAAAACAAACCAAAAGAAAAAAGAAAAAAACATTAAAAGGGCTTATTTATTACATTATTAGCAAGATCAATGTAAAAGGCCATATTTAGAGACACTCTGGGAATTATATTGAACTCTCAGCTTAATATATACCAGTTTTAAGAACAAAATTAATGTCAAACAACTAAAATACCTAAATTTTTGAGGAAGAATTGAAGCACAATTTTGTAAACACGAATAAATCCTTTTCTATGTCTTAAAGCAGCAGAGAAAGAGCCAAGCCATCAGGAGATTTGAATGGAGAGAATGAGCACAATTATCCTTTCAGAAACAATTATTTTAAAACGATAGCATATGACTCAGGAGAAATCAAAATTATGTTTGATTTTGAGAGTGATAATTAAAAAACAAAAATAAAGATCTGGAGACTTCAGCTGCTCAGCTGAACCACGAAGCCAGCATCAGTTCAGGTATGTGTAAAGAGTTACACTCTGTTTGACGAGTGAATAATAGACCTGCTTTTGTTTGGACAGTTCCTCCTTACCTTCTTCTGCTCTTCTCCTAGAGGTTCATGCTCTGGAGCTATACCATCACCACCCTACCACCAACCATTATATTCCCACATCCCACCCTTATCCCACCCCCAACTCACCACCACCTCCTGTGCTGAGATACAATGGCCCTGTGGTCACCAGGGTTGTGAACAATGGTAACATCGTGTTTTACCAAGAAGACCACCAGATAAGCCTTGAATTTCCACGGGAGTGGATTTGCACAGAGCTGATACAAAAAGGATATAAAAGCAGGTTAAATATTCAGATAACTGAGTAGCTGATTTTGCTTATTTGAATACCTACTAATGTCTAGAGTAAATGTTCTTTACATTAAGATGAGAGAGAACAATAAAATATAGCAAGCAGTCAATGTTATAGAAGGAATTTTTCTTTAATTGACTCTTCTCTGTAAATTGTGACTGATGTGTATTCGCTTCAAAATATCATGAATGCAAAACAGAAACTGTTCTAAATTCCAAAGAAAGATTCAAAGGAAAGAAACATATTTTACTTGAACTTATCTTGAAGTGACAGAACTTAGGATTTAGTTGTTGTTCTTTGTATTTGTTTCATATTCCAATTTTCTGATAATATCCTCTTTTTGTATTAAGAAATATGAATATTTTCAAACATCAGGAGAAATAAAATGATATAAAGATTTAATTCCCTGAAATAAGTTCCCCAAAACGTTAGTGGAGACTATCTTGTGACCTTGTGCTTAAGGGTGCTCATGTTTACTCTGTCTAGAATTATGTATTTGCTTTACCTCCACAATTTAAATTCTTTCTCCTCACTCTTACCAAAAGAACACATACGTCTTTGTCTTGTCCACAATGTCAAACTTTCTACACTGCTATGAGCCCCCTTACAATATTTTCTTTTTGGTCACAAAATCTGATTAACACTAAGATAATTTTTTTTTATTTAATAATGAAAAAGTAATTCTACACATGCTGGTTAGACTGGAAATAGAGAAGCATCTCAGAATGTTTACTAGAGAGAATGAACCTAAGGAAGAAGTTAGAGATGGTTGGTAGCAGTGAAGAAGTATTGAAGCTTCCAAGTACAGATACCTCAACAGAGGAGTGAGTGGTATTTCCAAAGCATGAAGGGCAACAACTACACAACCAAGATGATTTGCCATATGCTGCACTTGAAGGAACTGTAACAGTCAGATATACAGCAAAATTAGAGGGGAATGATGAGATGAACCAGGCTCTTTGGTTTACCTTTCCCTCTGACACACTGTCCATGTTTCCCATTGTATGACTCAGAGGAAAAGAACATCTAGGAGACATAGGGCAAGTAGTCAGATTTCTGTAGCTCAGAACCACACACAAAGTATGAGGAATGGCGCTGAGGATCAGACATAAAAGGGCCTCTGGGTGAGTGCTCACCACTACAGCAGACACGCATTTTCCACTCCATTCTCAGCTCACTGAAACAATAGCTAAAGTATCTGTAGATGCCTGGTGCCTCCTGTAACTACAGTTGGATGTGTCCCTTCTCTGTGACTTAGAAATACAGGTTATATAAGAGTAATTCAAACCCAAAACAATGGCTTGGACAAGAGGTGGCTAGAAGTGTCTAAGAGTGGATGGATTTCAACAGTAGAGTCCCTAGAACCTGATGGGGATGAAGGAGGACTATGCAAGAGAGGGGTCAAGGACACTAGTAGCCCCTCAGCCTGTGGAAAGGCAATGGTAGACTTATCAGAGTCAATATTTAGAAATCATATTTTGTGGATGGTATGGAAAATTCTGTTATTGGCTGAGATTGCAGTTTGATGAGTGTCAAAGGAGCATAAAAGCCTCACGTTCTGACTAGTGGGACAGAAGAGAATGTATCAGCCTTGTATCGTAGCTTGTACCTATAATTCCAATATTAGAAGATTGAGGCAGGAATGGATTCTATTAGTTCAGAGCCAATATAGGCTACTGGACTAGTTCTAGAGTCAGGGCCTGTCTCAGACAAGCAAACAAACAAAACAAATACAAACAAACAACAACCAAAAAAACAGGACTGGGGAGATGGTTCAGTGTGTTTAAGCATTTAAAGCACATCAGAGGCTCTGGGTTCAGATCTGCAGATTCCAAGTAAACAGTTCATGATAGCATCTGTCTGTAATCTCAGAGCTCCCTTTAGGAGTCAGGATGCAGAGACGAGAGAATCTCTGGATGCTCATGGGACAGCTAGCCTGGCATACACTACAGTGAGTCATCTTGTCGCAAGGTGAAAAGACCAATATCTTACTTTGTTCTATGATCTCCACATGTATACTATGGTGAACTCATACTCATATAAACACATACACACACACACACACACGAGAGAGAGAGAGAGAGAGAGAGAGAGAGAGAGAGAGAGAGAGAGAGATTTAAAACAACTAAACAAACCAACAAATAAAATCCACCAGAAAAGAATCATTGATCAAGACTGAAAATAAGCCTGTAAAGTTGGTGGGAAACAGGAAGGAAACATTTTACTTAGAAACCAAATTAAGACAGTGTGTGCAATGGGGAAAGATAAAAGGCTATATAAGGAGCTGCTCAGAGGCCAGTAGGGCAAGAAGGAGGAAGTAATTATTGGAGTTATAAAACAGGAGTTCTTGTTGGCAATCTTGTCAAGTGCATTTTCATTGAAGTGGTTGAGGTGAAAGCCTAATTTGGTTGTTTCAAGGGAAAAAAAAATCTTAAGGACAGTGTAAGTCAGAAACTGTACTTTTGAGGAGATTGGTTTCAAGGGAGCAACATGAAATGACTGTTGACACGGAAAATGCAGTCAAGATACACATGCTTGCATTTAGAGATGAGAAAAAGAATAGAACAGTTTTGTGCTAGTTGAAAACAGCCCTGTTGCTACCATCAAGTATTTATTAGGGGATCAGAATATCTGGCAGGGTTTGTTGTTGTTGCTGTTGTTGTTATTGTTGTGTTGTTGTTATGTTGTTGAAGTTGTTGTTATTGTTGTTGTTGTTAGAAAATATAAATACATCTACATCACAAATTTATAAATCCCTTTAAGATTTTAGGAGCTGGTCCCTGAGGAGTGGATTTTGCAACTTTATAGAGTATGGACATGAGTAACATCTCTAAGTTCTCAGCCTCAACTGACTTGGTCAGTCTGTCAGGTCCTGGCAGCTGAAGAGTCGTGGCTGCCCTGGGTGGGCCTCCTCTGCTCTATTTCTGAATGAGAAGGAGTCCTATAGTAGGAGGCAGATGGTGCTGAGGACAGTGGGAAAGGTCAATATGATGTCTAGACAATTCCTTCTGACATAGCAAGTTTCCACATTCTGGGGTTTTTCATTTAATCACTCTTCTGCTTTCCAGTTTCCATCTCAGGCTCTGTCCTCATGCAGAGAGATAGAGAAGGAACACAGCAAATTGTATGAGTAGCATTGATTTTCCTTTATTTTCTGGGATTCTTATTTTCATTTCTATCTCGAGAATCGGAAAAAGAAAATCTTCTATATTTCACCCCCATGTCCCATCTCTTTTCTTGACGAGGCTTCCCATTCCCATCTATCTTCTCTCTAAATAGATTCTTTCCACCTCTGTGCAGCTACATTTCCTTGGAAAACACAAACTGAATCAAGGGTGAAATTGCAAGGAAGACATGGAGCTGGGTTTGGACAATGATTAAACTCCCATGTAATAACCAGAGAACCATGTAAGCCACGGGCAGGCCACGGGTAGCGGGGAAACGAGGAGTTGATTAGTATGGTCCCAGGGTTAACAACTAGGGAAAATGAGAAAAATGATTAACAACAAGAGAGCACGGAGCAGTGCCGTTCCCTGCTGGGTCCTGGCAGCCAAGAAGCTGAGGGATTTGCCCAGATTCCAGCTTCCTTTGCTTCCTACATTTAGTCGGTTGCCATTTTCTGGGACTAAGGACATCTAACTTTTGAAAACACCTTTTTTATTTCTATATGTTTAGGTGAGTTCAAGTCTTCTTGCCCTACAATAAGATATCTATGATGTCCTGTGGCTGACTCTGCCCTTCAAACAGTTTCTATGGAAGTTCCTGTTTAGAAAAGAATGTTCACCTGCAGTGCTCTCTATTTCCAACTGCTTGAAAATGAACACAAGCTCTTGAACTTTAGGTGTCTCCAGCATTCTTTATTCCTACCACCAAGACCCCTGTGAAGACCTCAATTGGTTCATACCTTCTCACCTTGGCCTTCATCTCCTGTCTCCTTCTGGGCCCCATTGCAGAGATAACTGGCTTTACCAGGCTGCCACAGAGGACTGGCACATTCCTGACCCACATTTATGTGATTCTTTGATAACATTTTAGCAACACTATTGATGCTCTATACCTTAAGAAGGCACCAAGTGCTTCATTAAAAAAATAAAAATATATACGGTTTATCATTGCCACAAATTAATGGATGAAACACATTAAATATGACTTCCCTAGGCAGAGGAAACCCTTCAAAAACCTTAGTTCATCAGCATGTTGAACATAACAGTACAATCATTCATAAAGAAATGATAGCCCCTTCTCTATAGTACCAAATTAGTCCATGTCCATCACAAAGTTTATAGATCAAGTGTATGTAGAAGGACCAACATGATTTGCAATAACTTCTCCTACAGAACATGTTACTTTATCAGAATCTGTATAAACTTGATAGTCAAGCACAAGAAACCAGCTTCATTCTCAGTTTCAGGACTCCCTGTACTCAAAACAGCTGCCAAGCTTCCACAATTCTTCTTCTAAAGTAATCACATGTTTCTTTCATTTGGTAAACACCTATGCAACTTTCAAGATTCAACAGAAATAGCCTCCCATTTAGCAACTCCATCCTCAAGGCCAAATGCCCACAGTAAACACACACAGAAGACCTGTGAATGAAAAGGTTATAGCTTAGACTATAATCTCTTATATTTTTTTCTAGACCTCCTACCTATAAACATTTTTTGGGGGGGGTTCATTTAAAAGTAACCCAAGAGCCGGGCGGTGGTGGCGCACGCCTTTAATCCCAGCACTTGGGAGGCAGAGGCAGGAGGATTTCTGAGTTTGAGGCCAGCCTGGTCTACAAAGTGAGTTCCAGGACAGCCAGGGATACACACAGAGAAACCCTGTCTCGAAAAACCAAAAAAAAAAAAAAAAAAAAAAACTAAAAGTAACCCAAGCAAACACAAAAGAAAACCCACGTACACATGGAGGCTGAACAATGCTCTACTCAATGATAACTTGGTCAAGGTGGAAATAAAGTAAGAAATCAAAGACTTTTTGAAAGTTAATGAAAATGAAGGCACAACATACCCTAATTTATGGGACACAATGAAAGCAGTGCTAAGAGGAAAATTCATAGCCCTGAGTGCCGCCAAAAAGAAACGGGAGACAGCATACACTAACAGCTTAATGGCACACCTGAAAGCCCTGGAACAAAAAGAAGCAAATACACCAAAGAGGAGTAGAAGGCAGGAAATCATCAAACTCAGGGCTGAAATCAATCAAGTAGAAACAAATAAAACCATACAAAGAATCAAAAAAAAAAAAAAAACCGAGGAGTTGGTTCTTTGAGAAAATCAGCAAGATAGATAAGCCCTTAGCCAGACTAACCAGAGGGCACAGAGACAGTATCCAAATTAATAAAATCAGAAACAAAAAGGGAGAGATAACAACAGAAATGGGACCTCATTAAATTACAAAGTTTTTGCAAGGCAAAAGACACTGTCAAAAAGACAAAGCGGCAACCAACTAACTGGGAAATGATCTTTACCAACCTTACATCCGACAGAGGGCTAATATCCAAGATATACAAAGAACTCAAGAAGTTAAACTCCAGAGAGGCAAGTAACCCTATTAAAAAATGGGGTACAGAGCTACACAAAGAGTTCTCACCTGAAGAATATCTAATGGCTGAGAAGCACCTAAAGAGATGTTCACCATCCTTAGTCATTAGGGAAATGCAAATCAAAACAACCCTGAGATTCCATCTCACACCAGTCAGAATGGCTAAGATCAAAAACACAGGAGACAGCAGTTGTTGGTGAGGATGTGGAGAAAGAGGAACACTCCTCCACTGCTGGTGGGATTGCAAGCTGGTACAACCACTCTGGAAAGCAGTCTGGCGGTTCCTTAGAAAACTGGGCATGACACTCCCAGAGGATCCGGCTCTACCACTCCTGGGCATGTACCCAGAGGCTTTACCTGCATGCAGTAAGGACACATGCTCCACTATGTTCATAGCAGCCTTATTTATAATAGCCAGAAGCTGGAAAGAACCCAGATGTCCCTCAACGGAGGAATGGATTCAGAAGATGTGGTATATCTACACAATGGAATACTACTCTGCAATTAAAAACAATGAATTCACGAAATTCCTAGGCAAATGGTCAGAACTTGAAAATATCATCCTTAGTGGGGTAACCCAATCACAAAAGAACACACATGGTATGCAGTCACTGATAAGGGGATATTAACCCAGAATCTCGGAATACCCTAGACAGAATTCGCATATCAATAGATTTCTAAGAAGATGGAAGGAGAGACCCCTGGTCCTGGAAAGACTGGATGTAGGGGAATGCCAGGACAGAGAAAGGAGAGGGGGTTGAATGGGGAAAAGAGGGAGGGAAGGGGACTTATGGGACTTTCGGGGAGGGAGGAAAAGGGAAAGGGAAAATGATTTGGAATGTAAATTAAAAAAACTTAGAAAATAAAATTTCAAAAAAAAGATAAGTTAAATAAATAAATAAATAAATAAATAAATAAAAAGTAACCCAAGCAAAGTCTCAAATACATAACAACAGACCCAAGAGTGACTCATATAGGCGTGGAAATAAAGCAAAACTAGAAGCAGAATGGGAAAACGTAGGGTGACTGGAGTTATGGAAGGCAAAGAAGCATCAAATGAAAAACCATTGATACTATAGATGCTGCAAAGAGCTGGCAAATGAACAGTGCTGCAGCATATTCACTGGTCAGAGAGCGGGATGCTTTCCAACTGCTCCTAATTTTTGACTTTGGATTACCTGAGCATCCATGATTTACGGTGTCAGAGCACAGAGTACTGATCCATCCTCTAGAAGAGTCACACTCACCACTGGTACGCAAATTCATCTACTTATGAACAGTTTGTCCACGGCCCATTCTCTTTCCCTAACCTCTACAGACATCTTTATTCCCAGCACCTCTTTCCACATTATCTGATTCATTTAATTTCTTACTTCCTTTTAGTCTGATTCCCCCTTGCCCTCCTCCCCACTCCAGTTTCCTTCCTCCTGCGATTCAAGGCTCTCGGAATCTGTAGCTGTGCACAGATGTTTCCATCCTGTGAGTGCATGGCTGTTTCTCAGGTGGTATCTCGGAGCAGGTGTTCTGATGTGTGCCTCCCTCCTCCGTTGTCTCTGCTGCTGTGCTCTCTATCCAAACACCAGATTGCACTGATGCTTTTTTTTATCTAGAGAGCACTGGATTCATGACCACAAAGTAGGCTGTGCTTCCAGGCTGCTGGAGATGGGCAGCAATGCAGAGCATTTCTAGATCACAATTGTATTAGTTACTTTTGCCATTGATGGGAATGAATATCTGATAGCAAGGAGTTAAGGGAGCAAAGACTCATGTTGATGTATGGGTTGTCTGTTATGGTGTGAAAGACACGGTTAGAAGGCATGGTCTGTAACAGTGTGCTAAGCACATGCTTGTTCCATAGTACTGATGAGGAATCAGGGGGCTCAGGTAGGAAGGAGACTGCACTGCATTTTCAAGGCAACCATTCCAGGGAAACACCTTGTTCAAAGGTCACCCTACCTCCTAAAGGTAATGCCAAGAGCTAGGACAAAGCATTCAAACAAAGGAATCTAGAAGAGATGTTTATAATATAATACGTGCTGGGCCAAAGGGTTACCAGAAAAGTATAATATTGTACTATGACTTTATCCCATGCCTTACTGTATCTGTGTCTTCTCCCATTGTGCTAGTGTTTCTATATGACCATTTTGCCCTCTACTTCTTCTCATTGCCTTGCATTCACCCTCATATGAGACAAAACATACCAGCCTTTTAGTCTCCTGACAACATAGAGTGAAGAAACAGTCAAAGGGGCTATAGATTCAGCATCCTTTTCAATAATTGACTTGAAGAACCTTAGCAGACACCAGTCAGATACCAGGTAACCTACTTACCTGCTAGGCTTCCTAGCAGGTGGACAAACTGTCAAGTGAAGGGCCCCTTCCAATGACTTCACCTTCTGTTAGCATTCTGCCTAAGCTCCACCCCACAGTTATTGGCAACAGCCAGGTAGGCCTGACCCGCTCTAGAAGGGGCTGCTTGCCCCCTCATTCCTCTTTTTTTTTCCTCCCTCTCTTGTTCTCTTCTCTCTTGGGCTCTCTCCTTCTTGCTCCCTGTCCTCTCACCCTTCCCCCTTCCCTTCCCCATTCCCTTCCCTCTCTCTCCATGTGCTCATGGCCATGGCTGGTCTCTACTTCTCTACTCTCCCTCTGCCTTTCTCTGCCTCTACTACCCCTCTTAACTCCCCTCCCTATGCCCTGAATAAACTCTATTCTACACTATACCGTCATGATGTGTCTGGTCCCTCAGGGGGAAAGGATGCCTTGGCATGGGCCTGCAGAGACATCTCTTTCCCCCCATACCTCACCACACCCCTATAGAATATACCCCCTTTCTCTTTATCTTTTTATAAACACATCACTTTCCTCATTCCATTTCTGTTGGTTTGTGAGTTTGTCTTTGACCTGAGGATATGGAAGTAAACTTTTCTCTACAAAAAGGGTCCTGCCTTACCTTCCTTGTAAAGCTTCCTTTGGGAATCCATGATTCTGGCAAGGACATTCTGTCTTTGTTCTATCCATGATAAGTGAGCAGTACTTTGTCCTTCCTGTGATCAGAGAAATTATATATATATTTTTGATCCTTGTTAAAAAATAACAGTCTTCTTGATGCTGCTTATGATCTCCACAGGTACATATTTTTGAATGGATTGTTTTCTAGGAACCTAGAGAATTAGGGAGAAATTCAAAAGTGAGAGGTGGGGGAGTCAGAGGATCCATAGGGGAGAGTGCTCAGAATGGCTCATTAATGGGACAGCTTAAAGCCCCACCTATATCCAGACAAACCAACGAGCTCCTGAAAAACGAGTAGAGCTCAGATCTGGGTATTCTGAGTGCCACTGTAGAGAGCATCTTGGAACCTGTTTTCCTCACTTTACAAAGAAGATTATCTGAAGTTGTAAAATATGTTTTTATTGTGACTGCTTGTGTACAGTGTGTGCTTCTGTGTGCCTATGTACATGTGGAGACCAGAGGTGAAAATCAAGTGTTGTCTATTGCTATCTAATGTATTTTATGAAATAGTGCCTCTCCCTGAGTCTGCAGTTTGCTATTTAAACTAGGCCACCTAGCCTATGAGCCTCTGAGCCTCTGGGATCTTCCTGTCTTGTCCTCTCAGCACTGAAGTTACAAATATTTGCCTCTGGATACAGCTTTTACATGGGTGCTGAAGATCCAAACTGTGTCCTCATGTTTGCGTGGCAAACACTTTACCCAGTGAGGCATCTTCTGCATCCAATTTAATGCATCATAATTTTTATTTTAGATGCCTCTGAGGGACAGTTTCTTTATGAGAAAAGACAGAAATACATTTACTTATAAAGAGTAAAACACAGAAAAGAAAAATGACCTTTAAAATCTAAGTGGGACCACTCTATTACTTCATTCATTCATTCATTCAAAAATATTTATTGAGAATGAAAGAGACAACTCTGGTAAGTTTTCTGTCAACCTGGATAATTTATTAACTTCTCTCTACCTCAATTTCTCGTCTATAAAATATGAATGCTATTACTTACCTTGCAGAGTGTCATGAAAATTGAAAAATTAAATGAAACCATTTATGGCATGCATGTATTAGCTTTTGTATTGAGGGCTATAATTAACCCTTTTCCCGCCTTACTTGATTTTTAACTGAGACTCTCTGAATCACAATGACTCAAGATAATGGTAGTCTTATCAAGTTCCCCCTAGAAAGCATTCTTCTCACCATGAAGGGTTAAACTTCTTCAAGTTCATGCAGGTAGAGCTTATAGAAATCAACAGAAAGTGTACTACTAGACGTTCCCTATAGACAACCACAGAAACCATGGCAAGAAAACCACACCCAGCCCTTGCCTCTTAGCTGTGCCAATACAGAACCTAGGTTTTCTTTTGATTATTTTATTTCCCTTCATTTTGGATCACTATTTCCTCCATCTGTGATGCGGTAAAACTAATAATTCCCTGGCCTAATCTGTAGTGACTACTAAATGCAATTATTAAATGCAATAAATGATTGCATATTTTAATGCTTTAATTATTTGATTTTTGTCAGCTGCATTTTTATGTGACATAGGAGAATAACTGAAAATGACTTTCCTGGTACTACATCTTGCAAATTATCTCATTTTATTTCCCTTCACAAATCTGCAAACCCAGATATCTCTTTTGATCAATGTTAATGATGATACTAGTAGCTGGCATGGGAAAGGTAGAATTATTAAAGTTTAGATTTACAAACTAAATATATTTGAAAATAAAAGAACCCATTAGGGTTTTCCTTTGATGTTCTTAAGTTTGGGGCAGGGATAATATTAATGTTTTTAAAACATGTTTTAAACTTGTTTTTGGAAATATAACTATGTATAGTTTGTAATGATGTCATTTTTATAGGACATTATCCGAGTGCAGAGTGACATTGGAGATTTTGCTCCAGTACCTAACTCATTCCCCATGTCTGCATTTCCCACCCCATAAATGCTAACCAAAGTGTTAACCTTCTCTTGAGTGATTTATCCCAGGTGACCTACCTCATTTCAATCTGCTTATAGTCAGAATATGTTCTGAGGAATACATCCTTTGATAGCTTTGTCATTTTGTACATAACGTAATATTTAGTAGCTGATGACTACTAGGTACATGATGAGCAAAACAACATAAGATTAAAGATTAAATCAAACACAACAGAAAATGATGCAGCAAAGAAACTCACTAGACAGGACATCTGTGATGCTGCTAGAAGCCACGACATATTGTTGTATAGCAAACTCCTTCAAAAATAATTAGAATAGACTCTAAAGTAATAACAAACAGTCTAGTAAATATATCAGCCAGTAATGTAGTTGCTTATTGACATTATCGAGTGTTACTTACTGTCCATCATGTATGAGCCAGGCTTTTATAAGAACATAAGCAGAGTAGGTCTGTGTACACCCATATCATCAGCAGTATCTGAGAATTTCATCATGACACACTGATTGACTACAACATCACTAGGCAGTAAGAATTCTTCAGGGTCATTACAGTCACTTGGGAGCACCATCTAATAGAGTCTTTCAGTAAATGGAATGCTGCACAGTGTACTCCTGTACCAATCAACTAATAACTAAACTCCTGCTTCAAAGCAAACCCTTTCCTTAGCCCTTTAACTCAACAGGACTAACACCACTTTTTACATCACAGACCACACAATCAGGACTTCCTCACCAATCAAGGTCCTGTCTGGAGTCTGGATTTCCAGAGGCTGTCATGCTCACATTTTACCCAGAGCCACACTGGTTCCTCCTGCGAATTCCTCTAATTTCCAAGGCATGATGCTGTTAGCATTCTTACCAAAACACATTCTAATTGTTTGTTTACTACTCTCCCCAATGAAATGCGAGCTGTTCACAGATTGCAAATATCTATTCATATGGATATGAAAGTAAAGTGTACACTTAATACTTCTTGAACAAATAAATGCAGAGTTCTGTCCCCTTTGAGGTACCACCTTAGCATGTCACACAAAGTACAAGGCACTGGGAAGGCTTTCATTCTCTCATTCTCAAGTTTAATTAGTTGCTGGTGTATATTTGTTTCCGGCTTCCATGGTTTCCCAATATAGTGTATAATGCTTTTCTAAATTGCCATTTTTCTCCTTATTCTGTCCCTCTTTTAGTTCTTTATCTACCTTCCCCTTTCAATTCCAACTTCAGACACAGCTGATGGGTGGCAAAAAGATAAATTTCTCAAATGTGAACACAAATGAAACTGAACAAGCCTCTCTTTTCACACAGACCAATGGTCCAAAATCACTCCTATACAAAGAAGGAAGAAACATCTACTTTCAACAAGAGTGCAGTTTTGATTAATGAGAATAGCCATTGTAATTACTGGACTGGGGAGTCGCCCTTAAAATTATTATAAGACCTTCAATTCCCAAAGATTTCCCAGGGACATCATAGAACTTTCCTTGTATCTTATCTAATGAGAACCCAGAGAATGGATTTGAAGAAACCAAGGGAGACAGATGTTGTGTGTGTCTTACAAACCCTTCCTACTTACTGTAACTTGAATGAAACTAAAAGTTACTCTGTAGATACAGTTAATATACTTCCAAAAAGTCATGATTGACAAGCATCTAATTAATATTAATTATTATTATTATTATTGCTTATTTTTATATGTATTCTGCAAAGAGTTGAACCCAGGGCCTTACACATTCTACACACCCTGTGACACACACTCTCCCTAACAATTCCTATTTTGATTTCACAACTTTCTAATGATGAAGTCAGTATTTCTTCTTCCCCATGTTTTAAGTTAATGAATAAGCCTTTTCAAAGTCCATAGGTGTCAAGCACTCTACCCTCAAAGCCCAAACAATGAGCTTTTACTAACACTAGCTGAAATCCATGTATACTTGAAGATGTAAATTGCACTATGTGACAACTCTGATAAACATGCTCAAACTCCTTCCATCAGTCCTAATCATCATCATCATAAAGTCCCAATTTACGAATGAGTAAGCAAGGCACTGACATTCTGATCCCAGTCCTGTATCCTGCCTCCACAGCCACTGTGATTCACGGGAAGTATGTGGAAACACAAACACAAGGGCACATTTATCTTCCACCCGTTTACATAAGTTATAAAATTGTCTGGAATACATTCATTCATTCATTCATTCATGATTTATCAAGGGAGGTTCTTACCCTGTATGTAAGGCTATCCTGGAACAATGTAGGTCAAGCTAATCTCAAACTGACAGCAATCCTCCAGTCTTAGCCTCTGGAGTGCTGAGATTACAGATGTGAGTCACCCAGCCCAGCTTCTCAAACCTTCTAGACTGCCTCTTCCTGATCCTTGCCCTGTTTTCCTACCATTTCTTTAGCAGCTTCTTATCACATGCTACTGTCAAAATATCTGTCTCAAGTCTGTTCTTAATGCCTAGATTGGGAGTTTCTGGCAGGTATAAGTTTAATACATTTTGTTCAAACTTGCTTCTTGAGCATTTAAAGTAAAACTTAATACAAAATTTGTACTAAAGAAACTTTTATGGAAAGAATAAATTAAAATGCAATTACCTATGATAGCAATATAAACTTAAGTGATCTTTGGGCAGTAAAGTATATAGGTATTAAAGGAAAGAAACTAGGTCAAATTAGAAGACTTTAAGAGAAAAGAAAACCCAAATGTCTAATTGTAGAAACCACTTTCAACCTCAGAGAATGTAAGGAAAACATAGAGCAAATATTATTCTAGGTTGAAGAAGAAGAATATTAATTCTGGAATCTATGAATAGGTTCTTTTAAGGTCAATCTCAAGAAAGGTTCCATAATATATAATTGAATCAATAATGTATAATTTACCTATGGAAAAAACATCAGTTACCAGGAGCCAACATGTTTTCTTTCGAAAACAAAACACACGATTGTCAAAAATCACTTCTCATTTTTGTTTTCTTAAATTTAGTAGTGCTGATCCAGTGAGGTGGCCCAGTGAGGAAAGGAGCTTCTTGCCAAGTGTGACTACCTCATTCAATCCCCAGAAATCACATACATTGAAAGGAGTGAACCAGTTCCCATAAGCTGGTATCCAACTCCGACAAGTGTACTAAAGTATGTATGTGTGCACATAAACACATAAGACAGAATTAAAATATAAATAGTTAAGATATAAATTATGACTTTCTTATCCTTTATCATATCTATGACTTGTTTTGATACTGCATGAGAAAAATACAGGTTTACTAAGCAATTCCATGGCATCAAACTGACTAAAAGGAAATAGGGTGAAGAATCAGAATGCAGTATGTAAGTAGGCTTCTTTGCACAATAAACAAATGTCATCCCAAAATACAAACATGCGATCTAAACACAGTGTGAGCAAAACATGGCTTAGCTACATTATATAGCGTGATGCTCTGGATTTATAACAAAAACAGTCTAATACAAATAATACGTACATTTTATATGACTCATGCTCTGTTGTGATAACCACCACAATCAAAAGCAACTTGGGAAAAGAATGGCTTTATTTGGCTTAGAGACTGAAGTCCATTATCTAAGGAAGTCTAGTCAAAACCTTAAGACAGGACATTGGAGACAGGAACAGGAACCAGAGACCACCCAGGAACCTCACTTACTGGCTTGCTTCTCCTAAATTGCTCACCTAACTTTCCTATACAACTCAGGAACATGCCTGGTTGGGAGTGGCATTACACTGGGCATACCCCTCTTCTATCAATTAACCATTAAGAAAATGCCCAAAGAAATGCCTACAGACTGATCTGCCAGAGGCAATCCCTCAACAAGAGGGTCTTCCAAGATGTGGCAAGTTGACAACCAAGAGTAGCCATCACAACTCACAAATACACCAACATACCCAAATAATATCAAGAGGGACACAGAATGAAAGGCAACCATGATTCCCTTTCTTGTCTGTGACTTGAATATTGAGATTGACAGGCCATTTAATTTTAAATAGGCAAAAATATATTATGTTCAAAGATGAGCACTTAGAATGAGGAAACCATGTGTATGGTACAGGATATGTTTCAGAAGAAATGTGTTAGAGTAAAAGCATCAGTAAGCCCAAGATATTAAACAATCTTCTCAAATAGAAATGGAATGAAATTTGTTTGGAATAACTTCAGAAGACAGAATTAAAACCTGAATAGAAATTCTAAGTCAAATTCATTGTATTCAAAAAAAAATTTGACAGCAGAGCTATTCACAATTGGAACAGGCTGTTTTATAAGGAAGCAGTCTCTCCAAGCTACTGGCATTCAAATGAGAAGGACTAGCATAAGATTCATAAATATTCTCATCTAAATAGTCTGCAATAGGGGTTCTGAAAGCAGGATGTTCTATGGAGAAGGAGAAATATATATAAATGATGGTGGGATCAGTCATTGAAATAGGATTGAATTTAAGAGGTGTTCCACATTTCACTTTGCCGACCTTAAGTGCAAGAACAATAACCTAATAGAAGGGTGAGGTAGCAATCTGTTACATTATCAATGCCAGAAGGAAAGATCTAAACTAGGGAAACGTTTGAGCATATCCATTGCACAAGGTCAGTACTGTCCAATATGAACACAGTACATTGTTTTTAATTATTGATTTTATTTACCTCCAATGTAGTCAAAATATCATTTAACATGTGGCCAAAACAAAAAATTATTTAATTTCTTTTCTCTTGATATTGTTTATATATGTATTTAAAACCTGCTATATATAGTCTACTTAGAGCATATCTCAATTCAGGTACCTGCCTTCCAATTACAAGCATCTAATAGATGCATCTGGGCAATAGATACAATGACAGACAACACAGACACAGAATATCATCAAATTCTTTAAAATATTAAATAGTTTTTAAAGTGATTTAAAATTAAATGCTAAAAGTATCCAACAAAATAAACTAAGATTAGCCAAGGGAAACTTTTAAAACCATATAAATGGGAGACCAAAAATAATAGAGCAAAAATGTGTGCTCAATTATGCTATACTCCAATGAATGTTGGGGCCGTTAAAATATACACTTAGGGGTAAAGAGATGGTTCATTGAGTTAGAGCACTTGTCACTCTTGCAGAGAGCCCAGAATTCAATTCTCAGCACCCACATAGTGGCTCACAATCATCCATAACTTCAGTTCCAAGGTTCCTGATTCTCACTTCTTGCCTTTGTGGATAATGAGCATCCATGTAGAACACACGTATACATGCAAGCAAAACACTCATACATACAAAATAAAATAAATCTAAAAAAAAAAGGCATTGGACTTAGTGTTGTAGAAACCCTGGGAGAAATTTGACAGGAAAGTGAATGTTCTAATTATACTTGTCTTAGTCTGAGGAGTAATATGTTAAGATACTATAGTTCTTTGCCTGTGGTCTGCCATAGACTTTGGATCATATTAATATAACTAATAGAAAAGGGGATGATAGGCAAGCTAAGCAGTAGCATCTACCAAGGGACTCCTACACGGAGCATAGGAAAATAGCACCCACCATGCTTCCTTTTGGTAAGCACATGTACAGTGCCTTCTTTAAAATGATTCAAGGTTTCTTCTTATTCAACACATAAAATAAGTCATTTCCTTCTTTTAACATGATTTCATAGACATATTTTTGCAGGGATAAAATTGGAACATTCTTTATACGTGGGGCTGCCAATACTGAGTCTTCAGATCCAATGGATCAGAACAGGTAAATGAAGGCACTCATGGGAGGAAAGCTATGTGTAGAGCAGACTTGATCCACTCTAAAATATATTCTCTTAGTTAAAATGAATGGTGTGGTCGATTTATCAGGCATAATTACTTAAATAATATAGGCAAATCTTATTAAAGAAAGAACAAAGTTGCATTGTGTAATTCCTCTACTTAAGGGCCAGTCTCCAAGATGCTTTCCCTCTGCTGTTACAGATGCATTCAGTAGCTAGAGACCCCACACAACACTACTTTACCCTGAAAAAAGAATGTAGGAAGAAGAGAATGCAATCTTTAGAGACAATGTGTCAATGTGTCTTAACCCTAGATGCAGATATGGTCCCCAAATCTTACACCTTATATTCAGACTGATTGGTTCATATTAAAAATATATGATTCCTTCATAAGGTTTGACTTAGAAGACCCATAGCAAGTGTGTGTCCGTTCATTTCTGTGTCATGCTGTACAAAGTCAAACATTTCTGGACCTCTATCATCTCATCCTTTCTAACTCTATATGGTCTGCTCCTCATTCCATCCTTTCGGTAGTCCCAGTTTTCCTTGCACAGTTTTCATGACACCCTTGAATCTCTGTTCTCATGGATGCTTTTTCCTCCTGCCAGCTCATTCTAAGGATTCATGATGACTGCAGTTGCCATAGGAATGATTCATCTATCATAAAGGTGGCTGCATGAGATCACAAATACTCCAAGGAGAGCCAGGAGGGAGGGAAGCAATATTCAAAACAAGAGATAGATCGGCACTGAAAGTAGATGACAGCTTAATGAGAGGGGGAGATAAAGCTTGTACATTTTCTGTAATTCTCATTCGCTTGTGCACATTGCTGAGAGACCCAAGCACAGATTCACCGTCAGATGTGTCTCCCTTGCCCACTGGAGACTTTATCATAAAAATAAAATGTAATTTATAGGCTGTAAAGAAGCAGCCACATTCTCAACAACCAGTGGTGAAAATGAAAGCCAGGATAGCCTGGGGTGATCTTGGACACCACACCATGGGCATCCACTGATGGCTGCTTACGAATGATAATTCACCTGTCATTTACAAGAAAGGGCTGGAGACAACTTTGAAAAGATTTAGCTCTCTGCCTGGATGGCTTAATGTTTTAACATCCACTTTTATTCCTAAAATGGACCATATTTATTATAATGAACTCCAACTGTCAATACTCCAATAGTTATGATCGCTCTATTCTTGCATCTCCTTAATGACACTTAAGAAGAATGTAAGCCCACAGTCCAGCTGCAAATTCAGATTGAAGCTCATCTGCCCAGTGAGTAGTCTGTGATGTGGCTTGTAAACTAAGTCCTATTCCAAGTATAGACAGCTGCTTCACCATGGACAGAAACATAATTCAGCTACTGCTAAAATTCCTCCCCTGGGGAACAAAGCAACATCTACATCTCTTAAGATTCCCAAGGATAAACAGAGGCATGATTCCACTAAAGTTCATTCTGGGAAACAGGGATGTCATTGGGCTTCCTTACAGAGCATACGTGAGTGGTTACTTACACAAATGAATGTGTCCCTGAAATAGGCCACACCTGAACAAACCTTACCCAACAGGCATGAACACCTCCCCATAACTATGTAGCTAGAATGTCCCTCCTCTACTCTTCTTTGAACTGTGTACATACACCATTAAGTTGGAATTATATACAACAGGTGGTAGAGAGACACTGGAGGCTCAAAGGAGCGACTCATGACCCTCTCACCCCTCAATCAACAAGTCCTGATGAGATTCTTCTTTTGTAAGATGACACAGCCAGACTCCTCAACATGGCAGTGAGTTGACAGAAAGGACAGTTTATCACAATATCAGGCTAGAGATAGGCTTGTGAATGTGGCTAGAGATTGACCACTGTGAACCAGATTCAAGCATCTCACAATACAGTCCTTGCAGTAAACACAGCAAAGAAGAAGTGTATGGGCAATGTGGACCAGTCACAAGGGAGCCACCAGGCAGCATCCACATCTTTGCAGAGAGATGGGTCAGAAACATTTTTGTCATGAACTATGATCCATTGTTATCACAGTTTCCAAGCAACAGGATGTCAATCAGACATGTATAATTCAAGGACTTACTGACTTTGTTATGAAGAAACCAGATAAGCAGAGAAGGTAGGAGTCCTTAGCATAATGGACAAAGTATGTTCTGTGGGTATGGCGATCAAGCCTGCAGAAGACAGAACCAAGAAGTTATAACGTTTTTACCTTCAGGCTCTTTGAAACAGAGATGAGTCTCTCTGTATCTATGGTAGCTAATTCAGCCAATGCTGTGGTTGGCTTCTGGATCCTATACCAACTCCTTGTGTGTGGGTTCCAATTGTAGAACATAGAGTATACTTTAGGTTATAGAGTACAGTTTTTGGTCTGTGGCCAAAACTTTGGTAGTTAAACACAAAGCAGGATAGTAATAGTAAACCTTCTAAAGCTACTTCCTTTAATATATTAGAGGGCTTTTAAAAAATGCTATCACAGCTAAGTCAGACAATGGTTGGGTCTCTAAGACATTATCCTGTGGTTCCTTCCCCTTCTTTTGTAGCACCTGTAAATTTATTACATAAGATATTATTTTGTACTCAATCTAATTAGTTAGAACTATTTGTAGTCATTTGAAACACACTCCATGTTGATTAAAATAATTAGTGTAGGGCTACTAAATATTTACCTAAGATATGAATCCAGGGGGAATTTGATAAATTTAATTAGCAAGAACTAATTATTGTTATGATAGGAGTTAGGGTTTAATAAATATAATTACAGAGCACAAATGATGGTTTCTTAATTAATAGATACTAGTTGCAAACATAAGAGCCATTATCATATTTTCATGCAGGACATGCTATTCAGCACACCTTCCAGATGTCAGCGGTAGCAGTAATGGCGACTTATAATAAAAGGAGCTCACATTTTATAGTGCTTACTCAGTGAAACCCAGTTCTAAGAGGCTAGAAATTAACTCATTTAGTCCCTATACCACTCTACTGTGGTCTACATTTTACATATAGAGAAGTCAAGTCACAGGGAGGTCTAGTAACTTGTTCAAAATTATACACTAGGAAAAGACAGAGTAGGAAGATGATCCCATGCAGTTTAGCCCACAGGTCCATGTCCTGAACTATTCTCTATGGAGCCTAGAGCAAATGATAACCACTACAACAATAGAAATATAAAAAATGAATGTTCAAAAGGTCAGTGACTAATATCCTATTTCATACTTACAATCTAGAGGTAGTAATTTTTTTTGGTAACAGTGTGTATCCTTTCCTGGTGTGGATAGTTCACAACAATTCCAGGATGATGGACCATTCACATTATGCACATAAGTCAAGGACACTCTACTGAACTAAAGCTTTCTGAAGCTTTGTTTTCTTTTTTTTTTTTTTTTAAGGAAGAAGAGCTTGCCTGGCTTTTGGTATGAGTGTCTTTCCCCCAATCCTAGCTTATGTTCCTTCTACTGTCCTTCCCATAAAAGAATTTTTAAGTCTTTTGGTTGTGCCTTTGGGACACGGATAGTGCAGGAATTTCATTTACAAAGAAAATGGGCAATTGTCATCAATAATCGGAAGAGACTGCACTAAGGGTAGGCTGCAAAAACACAGATTGTCTTATGCCCAGAGCTCTCTATTCAAATTGGATTCTGGGAGATCTGGGATGGTGCCAAAGAGCAAAGCAAGCATAGAGACCACCTCCCTCAGGCCTGTCCTTGTTTAGAAGAAATTGTATTTCTCTCCCTGGTCAATTCTGAGACACAATTTAATCTTAGGAGAGCAACATAGAAAAGAGAGAGAGAGAGAGACAGAGAGAAAGAAAATGAGAAAAACCAATAAATAGTAAAAACAGGAAGCAGGAAAAGATAGGCCTGGATGTACAATTTTTTTTTTTGTGCCTGTTAAATGAACTCTGGTGGGGATGAGGAGAGAGAATTATCCTATTTATATATTGAAAGGAATTTTAAATATGCATAGGCAGGGAGAGAGGATCTGCAGAGATTGAAATGCAAAACACAGCATGGTCTGTGCATCTTCCTTCCCACCTCTCAGTCCCATTAGCAAGCTCCTGCACCAATTTCTGGAATGCTTCCTCTAAAACTCGGAGCCATCCTTCACCTTACTCAGCATTTCTGATTTAGAAAAGCGATTCTATTTTTAAAAAAGAATGGGGGCTTCACTTACAAAACACCTTGTAAATGTATTCACACAAGAACGTGCAGTTTACACTTGTACAATGAGGCACGTAAGTCCAGCAGACCCGTCCACCTACAGTGCTTTACTCCCTTTAGTTTTGCATCACAACCTCTTCCCACTCAGCATCCAGACAAACAGTTAAGATTCATAACATGTAGGGATGTCTCCTGCCCTTATACAGGGTGACAAGCACAGAGATAGCAGAAAAAAGTCATCCTCATTAAACAGAACACAATCACTTAGCAACATTTAAAAGATTAAAAAAAATTCCATATGTCCCCATTAATGTACTTTATACCCATTTAAAAAGCAACACTCATTTCAACAAAATCATAACTTTCCTATCAAACTCACAGCTGACTCTCCCTTCTATGCATTCCTTACTACCTACAGAAGAACAAGAACCACTGTCTTAAATGGCTCCACTATGGGGTAAATGCAAGGGTATCAATTGCCCAGTTCCCTGACCCAAGACCAACAACTGCTATGTCTCATGCTAAAGTCCTGGAATAATGATTGGGGAGTTGGCTCAGTTAATAAATACTTGTTTCCCAAGCATGTGAGCCTGAGGTAATCCCTAGAACCCTCATATAAATAGAGGTGCTACAGCTCACATTGGTGATCTCAGTGCTGGGGAGACAGAAACAGGGGATCCCAAAGCTCAGGGACCAGCCGGCCTAGCCCAATTACCGAGCTCTAGGCTAAAAAGAGACTCTGTGTTGGAAGTGGGTAGCATTCCTTATAATGACAGCCAGAGTTGTCCTCTAACATGCAAACATGAGTTTACACATACATGAGCATGAAGAGCATGGATAACACACACAACCACATACACACACACACAAGCATTGATTATATTTAAGAAAGACCTGCAAACATCTAGGAATAATAAGAAACTGCTAGACACTAAGACTTTTGCGAATTATTTCACATTTTTATCCATCCTCAGTCTCTCTGCTCTGCCATGCCTCTCACAAATACACAAAGCCTTTGTACCTCTAAAGGAGATCTGCTGGCCTATAAGGTTTGGGGAGCTGCTGTTATCTGGTTATTTACAGGTGAGTCTATTTTTTTTAGATTACTGAGGTTGTTATTGGTCAGGACTTCTAGATTTTTATAAGCTTCCATTTAAGTACTAAAGTGTATGGAGGAAAGAAAAGGAAGGGAAGAAATGAGTAATGACAGGGTGTACAGTGCTTCAATTTTAGTGCCCTGGATATTAACTCTTTGAAACAGGAAGAGATCTTGGAAAATTTAGCTAGCTGTATCTTCCTTCTACCCAGAACCCAGGAAGAAGCACTTTACCTAAACAGATCCAATCATATTCTACCTGGCTTGCACCTGCCCATCAGCTCCATCAACTTCCTAGACATCTATATCAAGATGCTTCCCCTCTAATGTTTCAATGTCTATAATTTGGAGGGATGGGAACTGGGAGGATCTGATAGGGCACATGGTTAATTCTGCAATGGACATATGGGCTTTGTAGTTTCTCTATGTAATCCAAGTAGGTTAAGGTAATTACAGCCATGATGATTCATCTTACCCCAGCATCAAAAATTTCGGGTCTAGTGAGAACTGTTTAGTGAGAACATGTTTCATAGAGACATGGATTAATCTTTTTCTTCTAGATATGACATTTCCCTTTAAGGGATCTGGGCAATAGGAACTTAAGACTAAGTTCAAAAGCTTCTAGAATCCCTGGGCATAGGCCCTGTACTAAAGGTCCTAGTGTGGAGTATATCCCAAGATAACCACTAGCCAGAAGAGAGAAATGTAGATCAGGTCAAGGCTCCATATGGACAGTTTTCTGTAGAGCCAAGTTTATGATATAAGGACAATATGAATTGTCCTGGATGCAATCTTGTATTGGAAACTAAGGGTAGTGATTACATTTACATTAGCTTTCAGGCAATCAAAGACTGGTACTGAGGATGGGAGTGGAATAGGCTTTAATGTGTGACAATTCCCTCCCACCCTTAAATTTTCTTTTATTGAAAATAGATTTGTTTTTCAACCTGAAAACACAAAATCTCTTCAGAAGCAAGAAGAAAATTCCACAAAGCTATCTATAATTCACATCTCAATTTTAAGCACCTAGTTGAAAGAGAGCTGAAGAGATGGCTCAGTAGTAAGCATGTATATCCTTCCACCTTAAGCTACAACTCTAACTTCCTTTCATGGAGCAAAGCATGTCAGGATCATAATCCTAAAGGGTTGTTTCCCCAGTGGCTGCAGTGTAGCAACAAAGAGGTAAATAAATAAAGCTTTATTGAAAGAGGCCATGGGTCTCTTCACTTCTAACTTTTTGTACTTATAAGGACATTGTAGAATCTCTTAGAAACTTGCTTCTAACTGTCTTTAGAACACACCAAATTTTTCCCAATGGGTTGGCCTTCCTCTGGTTTACAATGCTTCTTTCCTTCTATGAGATGAAGTAGATTGCTTCTCTCTCACAATGACTGACAATGGATCAGCATAGGCACATGGATTTCATACAGCCCATCCTTCATCTTTCCTTGCTCTATGTCCAGGTACAATATTCTGGAAGACATCATTCTTAAGATAACACACAGTACTCACAGTTCTAGCTCAGGGCCCTGCCTTTCTTTGGATGATATTTAATTTATTTGCCTGTAATATATTCCTCCTCCAATCATCTGCACATACAGAAAGCAGGAGTGGTGTAGCACATCTTTCATTATAATTCCAGCACTAATAATGCTTCAGCTTCATTGGGGGCTATGTATCCAGCATGACTAATTCCATTCCATTGTTTACTGTTCTTCCATGACTCAACCCTCCTTCCGACATCAGACATACACCCTTATGAAAAGCAAAATATGGACTGAATGTCTGTAACTCCTTTAGTTTGCATTTGAACCCCTGAACTCACAGCTTCCTATGTGATCTGGAAGTAGATCTTTGGGAGGTAATGAAGTCATGTGGTGAAGCTGTCATAAATGATATCTGTGCCCTTCTAAAGGACAACTTAAAAATTTCAAGCCCTCACTATACCATGTGAAGAGACAGTGAAGATAATGGTAGTGGATTCAGAAGAGAAATCTCACAAAGACCAGCCATGATTTCATGCTTGATCTTAGGCTACAAGATTTCAGAATTGCAGACAATGAACTTTTGTTACTCAGAATCTATGGTGCTCATGACAACTCACTAAAGCAGTCTGAAATGTGATCAATTCTTTTCCTGCTGCTGTGATGTTCTATAATAAAAATATTATGACAAAGTAAGTTAAAGGAGAAGGGGTTTACTTTAGCAATCAGTTCAAAGTCCAGTCCATCATGATGAAGAAATGAAGGTGGCAGGAATTGGAAGCAGCAGGTCACACTGCAACCACACTAGAAAGCAGAGAGCAATAAATATATTATTTAAACATACTGTTGATCCTTTTACTTCTTCTACTCTTATACAATTCAGGATCCGTTGATTAGGAAATTATAATACCTACCAAAGGTGGTCTTACCACTTTGCTAACATAATCAAGATAATCCCACACCGGCAAACCTACAGGCTAACCTAATCTAGACAACCTCCCATTGAGATGCCCTGCTCAGGTGATTCCATACCCTGTTAAGTTGACAGTTAATATTAACATCACTAGACAATTAAGAGAAAACCATTCAGGCAGTAAGAAGAATATTCACAAATAGAGAATGTTTCAGAGGTAAATAAAAGAGCCATGCACAAAACTCATGGAAGTCACTGGAAGGAAGGATGAGTCTTGCCTATATAATGCATGCAACCATGGGATCCTGTGGTCCCCTTTGCTTGGAGGGTGGGTGATTTCTTAGCAGCCTCTGTGTTTGGAAGCACAAGATACCTGTAAAGTCATTGCACTTCACAAACATGATTTCTACTGTCCTCTGGACACAGATTCACCTATACACTGTCATGTGACAAGACAGAGCTCAACCTGCTTTTTGAGAATTAGAAGCCTTCTTCTGCCTGCTATGCACAACCACCCTTTTGAGATCCATCTTAAACTCTGGTTACCTTCTCCATTAAACCTTCAGATTTGCTTACTCCTGCTATTATACAGATGAGACACACACACACACACACACACACACACACACACACACACTTACTCTAGACTGATCCAGCCTGCATACTCAGGTGTTCTTCATGCTAAGATTAGGCAAATGATTACTAGGTACCTGGTGAGGATTGTAAATATATCAGGGTCTTTCCCAGTAGAGTCCTGTAGATGCTTGCTTCCACACAAGACCCAGAGAGCATCTATCTTCCCACAGGAGACACCAGGACTCGGTGGCTGCCATTTGATTCTCCTCCTCATGCTGTTTACTCACTCTTTTAACAAATACTCATTACTCCTCACTGAGGCTGTGACAGAGAACAAGACAGTCCTGCTGCCAGCCCTTATGGAGATCATAGCCCAGCAGTGTATGCACGAGTAAATAAACAATTGCAAATCAGAGTGCGATCCATAACACTAGCTAGGAATGAATACTCTGGAAGCACTCAAGTAGACAGCTGACCCAGACCTGGGCAGGGCTGCCTGCAGAGCAGCTTCTGAACTGAGATGAGGGGAGGACTATTCAAACAGTAATTTATAAAAGATCTAGAAGTTAAAAGGGAAGGGAGGAAGGAAGGGGGGAAATGTCTCACTTAGGGCAAAAGAATATTGTTGTTTATCATTCTTTGTATTCCAAACTTACATACACACAAACACACACACACACACACACACACACACACACACGGACATAGACTTATTCACACTGCACACTCAGGTACTCTTCATGCTTTGTCTTTGTTCAGCCTATAAGCATCAAGATGTGAAGAATGAGCCTTTTATCCTACGTTTTGGATTGAAGCATCTATGTCTAAATTTTCTTTTGTTTCAATGTTGATAGAAATCTAAGTCATTAACCTTACAAGCACCCTTTGAATTTTTTTCCTTAGGTAAGTAGGGATAAGGCTTTTCTCAGAGAAAACCTAGGGAGAAAATAAGAAGGTCACACGATCAGCACTACATACATTCCCTGCCTTCATTCCTCCTGAGCCAAACCTTCTAGACAGAGAATGCACTAAATTCTGAGAAATGCACATAGAAACACTAGCTATTGTCAGGACAAAACCAACTTATTGATGAGCATCTTCTAGGCACAGAGGAGAGGAACAGACTCCTGGGACTCAGCAGCGGTAGTGGGAGGGAGGAAGTGACGCTGGTGAATGGGGGCGTGTGCAAAACCAAAGAACAGGTGAGGTCCGGAAAGGTTCATGGTGCTGATGGAGGGGGAACTAGAATCTCTGACTTCTTCCTGAATCTTCAAACACTTTCTGCCCAGAGAACAGATTCCTAATGTATCTTAGATGTTGTGTGTCTGTTTTGCCAGTTAGTGCCAAAACTCATTAAACTCCTGAGATGGCCTGGAGGATGTAGCTGTTTCCAGGAGCCTCATCTCAGCTTCTACAGCACCCTCTCATTCATCAGCCGCGACCCCCATGAATCCTTCCCTGAAAAGTACCCACAATCCCTCACTGCAGGCACTCCAGGGTATGCCCATCCAAAATCGCTTGGCATGAAGCTCATGTCTGCACACTGCACCATCCCGCCCCCCCCCCCCCTGCAGAGAGTGGCCTTAGAGCTAGGGTGCTCAGAAAATAGTTAAGGAGTTTTACATTCACATGCAAACACATTTACACACATACACAGTATAATGACAGGAGAGGGCCTTGGGAAATAAGATCAGTTTTGTATTTTCTGGATCCAGTAAGACGAAAAGTAGTACTCTACTAAAAATTATTAATTTACTTTTGGCATGAAATAAACTGGTCAACAACAGAAAGCTTCAGGCTCAACGAGAGATCCAGTTTCAAGTCAATTAGGCAGAGAGAACACACCCAATATCCTCTTCTGGCCTTCAGGAGTTTGTGTATGGGTACATGCAAATCCATACACACACAAACACACACACACACACACACATGTCCCAAGAAGCAAATGGGAAAGCATAACAATGTAGCTCTCAAGCAATCCCAATTCTACATATTGTTAATAGTTGTGATAATCACTGTGACTATTTCAGTAAATATCCCTCTTATCTGTAACCTTTACTTATCAGTGACCTCCTTTGCAAGCTCTGTGACTTCCCTCTGTGTGTAGAAAGTTAAAGTAAGCTTAGGTAGGCCAACTTTACAGGGATGAAGACTCTGTAAAAGAAAGAGATTCCAATGGCAATTGGCTCCATAAGGATTAGGATGAGCAGTGTGAACTTAGGCAAACTGGTCAGACTCTTTTCATTCTAATGTAAAAGATAGGAAAGTTTGTTTTGGCTCATTCTTTTGGTTCATTATTGTCTAGTTCCATTGTTTTGGTCTGGGGAATGACAAGGGACATCGTGAGAAAAGGAAGGTTCCCCATAGCCTGCTTATGTTATGTTGCCCAAGAAGCAGAGAGAGAAGGTGCTTCTATCGAAGAATAGCTTTTGAGAACAAATAACCACTGACCTTTTTCCAACTAGGCTCTGGACTCAATAATGCTATATTATGATCCATTTGAGGATTAATCAAGAGATTAATTTGAGGCCCTAAGAATCTGGCCACCTGTTAAAATCACTGCAAGGTTTAGGGACCAAATCTTCAATACTTGAATTTCTTGAGAGATTCAAACCACAATATCAGAAACCCCCTCAAACATAGGTCATGCCAGTAGAATAGCCCAAAGTGCTCACCAAAATGTTTAGGTTTCTGAACAACAATCCTAGACTCAACAGATTAGCATATCTCAGGGAAGTAAATAAGAGCTGGCACTCAGAAGCACTCCTTGGCAAAGCTGATTTCACGCTGATAGGTAAGATCCACAGTCTTGGGTCAGCATGTCCTTTAGATGGCATTGCCTGCACCCAGATCTCTTTCCCTGTTGCTGACCTTAGGTTAGTCCATCTTGGAGGTAATACTGCCATGACAGGGCACCCAGATGGCACCAATTAAAGCACATTGGCTGGTTGTCAGATGGTTCACTAGATATGTCTCACATCTAACCAACAATAAAGGCTAGCTGCTTTACCAGCTGGTCAGGCCAAACCATCTGGACTCTGTCCAGAAGGACTTCATGGAGGCCTGAGGAGAGGCTACACATTGATTTCAGACAGTGCCTTGCTCTCTTGCAGTTTCCAACTGTGGGACATCTCTTCACATACTGGTGTGTTTTCAAGCTTCATTCTTAACTGCTGAAGTGTCTGAGCAATATAGAAAAGCACAAGGATATTCTAAGCTGTGCTTCAAAAATCTCTTTGACTATATGAATAGGTCCATAAATTGCTTTTATTATGATAAATTGTCCTGGAAGTTCTTTATATCAGCTCTGCCCTAGTAAATGGCCAATACCCCTCATTAGCCTTGGTTGCCTACCTGGATCTGTATGTCTCTCCATCTGGGAAAGAAAAAAAAAGCCAATGCTGGACAACCTAATGATGGCTGAGCTTTATCACCCTGTATTAGAATCCCCAATGCTCAAAAGCTCCCTGTCAAATCACCATTTAGTGTACATCTCTTTAGAAAGGCAACAGAAGTTACGGCTGGTCGTAATGGCTTCCAGAGTAGTTTCCAGTGGATCCTCCATACTCAGATGGAGCAATTCTTACAGGATGAGAGCAGAGAGGAATGATCCTAGTCTCTAATTCTTACAGGATGAGAGCAGAGAGGAATGATCCTAGTCTCCAATTCTTACAGGATGAGAGCAGAGAGGAATGATCCTAGTCTCCAATTCAGAGAAAGGTCCTGGACTCTGAGGACACGAAGGTTGTGGCCCTGAGGTACTCTCTTGGGGTTCTAAAGGCTTAGCTCTCTCCTTCAGGCCATCATTGAGAGCTGATTCTAGTTCAAGAACAGTCTAGGGTCTGTTCCCATCTCTACCTTCACAGCCCCCTAAAAGATTCAGAGACAACCCTGGGGTCTCCTATATCTCATTGATCAGTGCCAACAACAGGCCAGGGAGCTCATCAACATAGAGATTTGTGGAAAAATGAGTGCAGAGTAAGGAAAAAAAATTGTTAGCCCCCTCCCAAGTGTTTGTTCTCTCTTATTTTGTTATTTTCATGGCAATTCCTGCCAGGTCTTGATTTTGTTGTTTTGTTTTGTAACTTTGGAAACTTTATGAGTAGAAGGACCATGATTTGTTTCACTCATATTTCCAGTATCAAAACACATAGCTGTTCAAAATGTAGTTACGTACTGAAGGAATGGACTTACTTTATCCAATCATGATGGTCCTCACCCAATCCATCTACACCTTTGCAATACCTACGATACTGTGTTTCATGAGAACAGAAATTTATTACTTGTTCTAGTGGTTGAGAAGTTGAGAATACACATATCATCAAATTCAATACCCCATGGAGATCCTTGAATCATACATGGCACCCTCTATATTCTCACATAGTTGGGATGCAAAGATACTACACAGTAATATCTATAGGTCATGATATGGTTACCTGCTAAAGATTCTACCTCTTAATGCCATTAGGTTCTTAGCATATGAACTAGAAGAAGAGAGAGGACACAATATTCAGACTTTTATCAGTTAGCATCAAAAGAAGACATCTCTTGGATACCTCCATGACAAGCTAGGCTGAGTCCTCGTGCTTTGATGAAGGAGCCAATTATGACATCATGAGAGTTTAACATGCAAGAACCCATGGGGACCTGAAGGACTGCATTCTATTTGTGAACCCTTGGGATGTGGTGCACAGTAGATACTCATTAGATGTGTGCTGTGCGAATGTCTGAACAGATGCATAGGCAGCTATTCCAGGTGGGAGGGATTGAGTGAGAAAGGCTCTCAGGAAGGTTTATGGTGCAAACAGACAAGAAGGGGATATTTGCTCATTGCTATTAACTGAGACTCCAGGTAATTCAAGGTCATAGCGACAGACACGTCGTACGTCGTAATTCAAGGTCATAGCGACAGACACGTCGTAATTTAGTCTAGGCAAAGAGCTGTATTAAGATACCATGCCCTCCAGCCAGAAAGTGCCTTTGTTGCTGCACTCGGGGCATTAGGATAGAAAGCCATTGTAGTTCTCTCAATAGTTCTATGAAAGAAGAGTCTTGATTTCTTCATCTCTATCAGGGGGGCTGTCCCTGCAGGTCCTGCTAGAGGGAAGGAAACAGAGAATCCTGCTTCTGACAGCAAGATTCTGGGGCACGTGTATAAACCCCAAGCAAGGAAGAAATACCACCACAATATTAGGTTGGGACTCCTTGACTTGCTCTGTCCTTCCATCTATTCCCTCCTCTGCACAGAATTTCCAGGCTAGACTCCAGTGCTTTCTAACAATAATATAAACCAGAGGCATCTGCTTCCATCGTGCTCAGCTGAAAGGCCTTTTTAAGCTCCCCACTGTTTGTTTTGGTTTATTACCGAAAGGCTAAAACCGTTAAAAAAAAAATCATTGTTGTGGGTATTTTCCAGTTGAGATGAAATATTTAACAAGGGTAAGGTAGGGAGGAGGAAGTTTGCTGAAAATACCATTTTTTAAAGGTCAAAAAATGCATAAACCCATTACTTTAATATTGTTTGTTCTCACAAGACACAAAATGTTCCAAGCTTTTCCTACTCCAGATTGTAGTGCACAAATGCACACAGGTATCAGATCCTTCTCCCTAGTCCAGCTATGATCCTTTCACAGCCTTGCTTAGAATCTTCCATAGTTCCACCTAGCCCAGAAAATAAGACACAGTATCCTCAGCCCAGCAGGAAAATCCTTCCATAAGCCAGCTCGACCTACTTGCACAGCCTCACTGCCCAGAGGGGCCTCACACCCGCCTCCAGATCAGCCTGCTACAAAGATGCGTTCTTGCAGAAAATTTCAATGTATAGTTTTATCTCTCTATGTCATAACATCACAGCAGTCTCTCAGTCTGAAATTACCTCCTACCTCTCCCTTCCCATCCATGATGACACATCAAAATCTTACCCACGCTTTCCAAGTGGGGACAACCTTCCCTCCTCCCAGAAAACTCCCCACTTACCCTAATTAGAACTCTCTTAGGGACAGGTGGTCACACTGAACATCTGTTCGTGATTATCCACACCCTCAAAAAAGGCTGTGAGTTTCTTAAAGAGAGGGGTTATGGACCATAGAACTTCAAGGCCCCACAAAAACCCAATGCCTCCACATAGTACATGCCCAGTGAATATTATTTTAATCATGAAATTAATAAAGATACAAAGAGTCTTTTTTTCCTTTCTGCAGAATTGGCTCTACTATTTGTGAGAAAATTAAAACTTTAAAACATGCCAAAGCACTCTGCATAATGGATGCATCTTCTGATTGGATTGTAATTAAAATAAGATTTTTTTCCCCAGTAATAACATAGTTACCTCCACTGGCAGAAGGGAGATGGCAGACATAATGGATAGTTGATGAACAGTTTGAATGTTGCCATAATGTATATCCCATTATGTTTCCTGTTTCAGTAAAAGAGGAAATTATAAGAACCCACTGCCCACTGCCCACTGCCCACTGCCCACTGCCCCACCACGACTATAGCTGGACTGGACAGGACAAGAACACAAGGAATGAGAGCTGACAGAGGTGGGGAGCTCCAAAGCTTGAAGGCATGCAATAGAAAAGGTGTAAGAATTTATCAGAAGCCCCACAGAAGCCTGGAGCTGGGTCGTGAGAAGTCCACAGAGGCATCTTCTCTTCATAGATTTGGAATCAGCCTCTTTCATTGCAGCAAACACCAGAACTAAGATGTGTTATAAATACAATAAAATATACACTGTGGATTAAAAATGCAGTATAAAAATACTGTAAACTGTTTTGTTAATGATTTACATATTGGTTTTAAGCTAATAAGCATTAGGTATATTGATGGCTGGGGAGACCACTCAGTCTAATTAGTAAAGTGAGTCCTCAGCAAGCATGAGAACCTAGGGTGGGTTTCCAGAACTCAGGTTTAAATGAGATTACCACAGGTTTGTAATCCCAGTGCTAGGGAGGTGGGCACCAAAAGATCCTTAGAGTTTTCTGGTCAACCAGTCTGAGTCAGCAAGTTCCATACCAGTGAGAGACAATCTCAAACATAAAACAATGTGAATAGCACCTTGATATTGATCTCTGATCTCCACATACACATGCACTCAAGCACACAGATATACCTGCACACACAAACACACACACACACACACTCAGGCCAAAAAAAGTGCACCAGTTATATCTGGTTAAATATTAATTTCAGGAGCTGGAGATGACTCAGTTAATAAAATACTTGCTGTGCAAGCACAAAGAGCTGAGCTCAAATTCCCAGCACCCATGAAAAAGGTTGGAGCGTGAGGACATGTAACCTCAGAGTTGGGGGCTAGAGATAGGCAGATCTCTGATGATCACTAGCCTGCCAACCTAGTCTTATTGCTTGACTTGCAGTCTCAGTGAGATTTCCAGTCCAAAACTGAGAGCAGGATGGAGAGTGATAAGGGACAATGCCACAAGTCAACCTCTGTTCTCCAAATACACATGCGCATGCGAATACACCCACTTATCTGTGTTCATTCACAGGGTACACCATTTACCTATGTATAGATTATTTTCCTGGTTTACTTTTTATATGGCTCTTGAAACACTTAAAATTGCATTTGCCATTATCTTTTGCCTCTTGCATTGCATTTAAGGTCTAGTGTAAGTTTTCTAGACTGAGTAGAGCATCAATTTTCTCACCTCTGAGAAGGACAAAAATCATCATTCAGAGCATAGGTCAGAGCCACCTAACCTCATGGGAACAGGGAGGAGCTTTCTAACCAGATGTATAAAGTCATTTTCTGAGAGCTGAGAAGTCTGTTGGTATCATAAGTAAAGTAATGGACATTGAGACAACGCACATGGCCTTGGGACCATGTATTCCCAAGTCTCAGGCAGAAAGAGTCCTTTTTAAAAAAATTTTTTTTTACACTCTGTATTTTATATCCCCTTGTCCTTCCACCCTCTGACTATTCCACATTCCATACCTCCTCCCCACCTTCCTGTCTCCATGTGGATGCCCCCACCTACCACCCCACCTGACCTCTAACCTCCCTGGAGCCTCCAGTCTCAGAAAGAGTCTTAAATACAAGTTTTTCATGTTTGGCTATAGGAACAATATTTAGTAGAAGGAACTCTCTTAAGCAAGAGCTATAGTATTGTCACTTGCACATTGTTTAATGTTATTGTGGGACTCATTAATCATTAATGGTTTCCTTATCTCAATTTCTCTAAATATATTGATAAGTAGAGTTTAACTGATTATCAGTTCAGGATACCATCTGTTGTGGGTAACAGGCCTAATTTCGTACCTAAGAAAAGTTTTATATGTATTTGGGATTTGTATAATCCAAATAGTTTTTAACCTAAAAATAAAATCTTTTTTCTTCAACTTCAGTAAATTGAGATTTATCACAAAAGCTGATCATTGACTGCAACCTTGCTACACAGAGAGTAGAGAAGTCAAGTGAAAATGAGGACACAAAACCACACAAATAAAGCTGGCATCATCACAGAAATACTCTTATTATAACTAAATTAATGTCTTACTTTAATCAGAAATCTTTTACTTATGCAAAATAAAATGATGTGTTGGTTATTCATTACCAAGTAACAAAGTTCCCCATCATCTAGCATCTTAAAACAATATGTAATGCTTCTGAATTCAGGGTATACCATTTGGATTTTTCATCTCATTTTTTTTTCTTTACAATTAAGTTTGGTCCTTACATAAGCTCTCAAGTTGACTCCCAAAATACATTTATTCATGTGTGTGTGCATGTGTGTGTGTGTGAGTGTGTGTGTGTGTGTGTGTGTATGCATGCATAGATACTTGTATTCAATTATTTATAGTACAAAGAAAAGTTATTGCAGAAAACTGTCACCTTTTCCACTAACTATATAGTGACTTATTTTATACTTGTATCTGGTCACAAATTCCCTACTTCCCCTCCCTTCCTGCCTATATTCTTTAATCACAGAATAAACAATTTACAAAAGGCTAAATCAGCAGCCTGAGCAGAACCAGCTCCCGTGCATTACATGTGAGTCCTAACAAAAAGTGGCCTGTAATGCAATTCTTTGTAAGTTTTCACTTGCAATTGTACTAACGGATTAAAGACCAAAGAGGGAGCAGGCCCTTGCACAGCAGAATGTGAATGGCTTCTGGAAACCAGGCTATCAATCTCTAGATAAACAGGTGTCCACCTTTTTGCCAACCAATTCATTCCACCCAAGAGACCTCATGAAAAGCTACTGGCTGAATGGAAAGTTGCAGCATTTGTAATAACAAGGAAAGACAAAGTCATGGGAACAAGTTATGTTTCATTTTCTCTCTGTGCTTTTCTGTTTGTTGAGGCTCATCAAATTCACACCCCACCCCACCTCCCCTCATACTGCCACCAACAACCAAAGAACCATGGGAGAAGAGCTAGGGAATTCTGTGAAAGAATAGCAAGCAACCGTGCAGTGGTATTGAGAGGAGACATCTGCAGATTAGCACACCACAGGCAGGTTCTGTAAGAGCCAGCCTTGTGGAGTCTGCATGCAAGAGAACCATGTATCCAAGTCTATTGTCCCACTGACCCCATGCTAATCCCCAGTCAAGACTAAATCACAGCTGACATTTCCCTCCCTGGGCAGTAACAGTAATACCACTACTCATATGACAGTTTTATCACAAAATTATTTTATATTTTGACGATCTATAAAGCCTTTCTATTGTTTCCCTGCCTAATATTCAATGTGATTTTCTTGATCAAAAGTGGTAAGATCTTTATGCATAAGGATCTAGCTTCTAATAACTTTTCCTTGTCTTCTCATAAAACTAGCCTTTTGTTCGTCTATTTGTGATGCTGAAGAGTGAACCTCACATGTGCCATGTTAGTGCTCTACCTTCGAGGCACATCCACAGATGTACTGTCTTTAGGCAATCTTTTCTACCTGTGCTCAATTAGCACCCTAGATCTTTCTCCTATATGCAAAACAAGCCATACTCCCTCCTCTGATGGCTGCCTCCACCCCCATGTGGGCTCTGGAAAAAGTACCTGTCCGAGATGAAATCTATAAATAATGAAGGAAAAGGACTCAATTGAAGATTTTTTTTGGGGGGGGGGCTGCACTGAATTGATGACATCATCTTCTCTTTATTTACTTTATTCAGACAATTCTTTACTTACAGTTTTATAGCTATGTTCCTAATAGTGAAAATACCAGTGAGCCCTTTGTAATTAAAGTTTAATTTATCCCTTAGTTTCTCCCATATCTCAAAAAATCAGTGTGTGTGTGTGTGTGTGTGTGTGTGTGTGTGTGTGTGTGTTTGCATGTATTTTATTATTACGTGTTCCATTGTATTTCCCCAGCACACATCCTCCATTCCATCATCTGGGGTAGAAATATTGCATAGTAATTTATTCGCCTCTCTTCTTAGAGCTCACCATTCACCAGCTCCTCTGAATCCAATCAAAATATTTCTCTCCATCTCATCCTCGTTATGAATTCTATTAGGTATTTCTATGTCTGTTAGTTTCCTAGAGCTGCTGGGATGGTTCGTTTTGTGTGTCGACTTGATTGGGCCCTAGGGTGCCCACATATTTGGCAAGACATTACTCTGTGTATGTCTGTGCGGATGTTTTTAGATGAGGTTAACATCTAAATTGGTAGATTGATCAAAGCAGATTGCTTTTCCCAACAGAAAGACGAGCCCTCCCAGGAATAGGAGGAAATTCCTCTTCTGGCCTGGCTATTAAGCAAAGAGATCAGTCTTCTTCTGCTTTGGATTTAAAGTTAAACATTGGGTGTTCTTGGTTGTCAAGACTACCAGTGTCTGGATTGGGATATATCAATGGTTTAAAATAAAATGAAACACGCTGTCTAACAAAATAGCAACTTATGTTTTGGAATAGCATATACAACCAACTGGTCACAGCCAACTTCTGTGGCCCAAGAATAGCTGGTTAGGTGCGACACAATTATGGCAGTGCCAAGAGCCAGACCTTCTATTTGGACAGTGATTCTGAAAGGTTAGTGTAGTTTGGTTGTAGGAACACTATGGCCCTACTGCTATCATCTAAAATAAAGAAACATAGGTCTTAGTGAAGCCAGAGAACTGATATGATTTTGTGCATATGGTTATGTGGGAGTAAGGTGATATGTTTGGGGCTATCTATTAGCTGAAATCTACACATTGAAGCTTCCAGCAATACTTCAGCACCTTACGTTAAGTTACACAGTTAAATGCCATCTGTCAATTTTTCCTTCCCTGTCAAAACCTTAAGCCATGATATCAGTGCTGTTAATTATCTGAACAAGCTGCTCACATAAAAAATAATACCATCACAAAAAGAGACCAACAATGCCTGCCTGAATGTTCCCATCTTCAATTTTTTATGATGTTATGATAGGGGAATGGTGATTCACCAAACAGAAACAATCTTCACTATATCTTAACAAATTAGCTAAGCTAAAGGGAACAAGTATGGTAAAGAGTTCTATGAATAGAAAATATAGGAGATTTCAATATGTGCTGCATGTTGGCTAAACACTGTTTTTATGAAGTTCAAGGGAAAACTAATGAAACCATGTTAGGAAGAAAGGATTCCTAATAATTCCCAAGCTGTCAGCAGAGGCCTTAACTATCATTGCCAGAGAAAGTACGCAGACGTGATATATTAATTTCTGGATGGATGGCCAGATCACATCATTCCACATGTTCTAACAGGTGAGGCAATTGTTGTCCAACAATTACTCATGAAATGTCCACTCCAGGTGACATCAATGGGGACTGAAAAAGGAAAACATCTTCAGAAAGTTCCCCAGGGTCCAAATGACAGCAGAGCCTGTGAATTTTCTGGCCAATAGCTGAGCTCTGGGGCCATTGTATTGAACATTCTGTTCTGAATGCATCCAACCTTGAATTTGAAATGATGGATCTCCTTGGATTTGAAGCCCCCGACACTATTCCATTAATAAATATTCATTTTCCTTTTCTCCCTCCAGTAGCATTTTCTCATCAATCATGACTGAAGTCACAGCTGCGAACACCCTTTATCCATTAATGTTCATCTCTATATGAGGCTGTGGATCCTTACCAAATTATGAAATTAATGAAGACTGGGTATGAATCTTTTGTTCAGTGTGTGTGTGTTTTTAATTCTCTGTTGAGTCTGTGTTTATTCCCAGAATGAAATCCTCCCCACCCCCACCCCCCACACACATACACTTTCTTCCTCATCTTCTGGTACATGGATAAATCATTCCATTGAATTCTACTGTCTTGTAAAAATAAAAACGATCCCCAAATGTTCAAGAATTACTCAGGGACTATTCAGTGTTCAATATGTCAAAGCAGCCAAGACAGTCAGTCAGGAAGAAGATTAGAATCAATGAAGAAAAATCCATCCAGGCACAAGTTGTCCTGTTGCCAGCACAGTCAGGGAATGGTCCACTCGGGCGACACTCTCATTACTGTGAGAAAAAAGTCTTCAAGCCTGAAATCAGTGATGAAGCCACAGTCTCCCCAGTCTGAGTTCTTAGGACAAATCCACAGTTTACTTTGTCAAAATAGATACTCCTGTGGAGTGGCTGAAGGCTGAGCGTGGTTTTAGATTCCCCTTTACCTCTTACTAGTGTCCAAACAGGAATGCAGCCTCAGCCACCTGAGCCATAGTGGGAAGTTCTGCAATAACCCCCAAAGATGGATGATGAAGTTTCTAGTAATCCCCTGCTGATGCACCGACATCAGGGTCTCTCACTCTGACACAGCTTTCAGCTACACATACATACTCTCTTTCTCCTTTCAACTTTCTAATCATTACTGTCAACATCATGTCACATCCTGCTTGACTTCTACCTAGCCCAGAAACTGAGGTATTTTAAAAGGTAAAGATCTGCCTGTGTCTCAAACATAAAAGCCAGCATTGGCATTGTTGATATGAGTATGGTTACAGAAATAAACACAACCAACACATTACTGACCAGTATTCTGTGAGCATCTTGTGTGAGCAATAGCTCAGAGCCATTACATACATTTGTGAAAAGCATCCACTGAATGGGGATAGGGTGTCTACAGAAGGAAATGGGAGAAAGGATTGGGAGGTGAAGAAGTCAGGGTAGGTTCATGCTAGAAAAAGCAATGGAGAAAATGAATGTCATCATCCCAATAGCCAATCTTAACCCTGGCATTGACCTCTGTTGTCCCAGACAGTGAAACATTTCCAAATGGAAGAGAATTTGTTATTCTGCTCTCCTAGATGTAAAGCAGAAATGAGATTTCTTGAAGTTTCAGTTCAATCACAATTTCCAAAGGTTTTAACAGCCACATGAGCAAAAAGGAACTATGCCAAGTTAAAGCCCTCATCCACAGAATGGAAGCCTGAGACCAAAGACAAAAGTACACTGGCCCATGACTACAGAAGTCATATGATGGGGGTTAGAAGCCAAGCATTTGTGTTTCCATTCTTTGATTTCCCCTTTGCACACATAAATTTAAAGCAGGAGGTGTTGGTAATAACATAGACTACTTGCTTCAGGAGACTGAATTCAGCATACAGTTGCCAACAACTACTAAGACCAGACCAGGAGACCCTATGGCAAGTTATTAAATGTCTACAAATGTCTGCAAATGGAAGCGCCACCAGTTACAATATAGTTTTGAGTGTCTTGTGACTTTGCTGTGATTCCTTCATCTGTAATAGGCACAATTTTTTTTTGCAAGAATACTAGAAGATTCAATTAATGATTAATTATGAACACAGAGACCTTCAGAGAGATGATTATTGTTTTTAACATTATTATTTTCAATAAACCTATTGTTATAATCATGGGTAAAACAAGACTAAATGTTTGAAGTATTTGTAAGCTTAAAAGAGGGCAACTGGCATCTGCATAAAACAATGTGATACAGTAAAAGAGCTCAAAGCAGTCTACAGTTATAGCTTGATGAGAACAAATCTCCAGCACCAGATGCCCAATGTGACAGGCTTCTGACTCACTTCCAGCTCTTCCTATCATGGCCAAGAAGAACAGGCTTGCAGCACCTCCTCAGCCAACAATAAAGTCCAGAAATAGAGAAAACATAGGCTTAAACCAGGACCCCAGAATGAAGCAAAATGTGTGTGCATTTTATAAGGAAATGAAGTTAAGGAGTGACCTGGTATATCAGAGCTCTATTAAGGAGCCAACTGGTATATCATTCTGACTCCTCATAAGACCCTGGAATTTTCTTTTCTGGATTTTTCCATTACACTGCAGACATGACATTGACATCCTATACACAACAGTACTGCAGGGTGTAATCTATTGGAGTGGAAAAAAATAAGGAAAGCCTCTGAGAAAGAACACAGATCAGACTGAGCACCCTATCAACAGCTGAGCCTCTGCACCACCTAAACTCACGAAAAGGAACAATTTGTGATCTAAGGTTTGTCCTTAATGTATATGACCAATACTAGGCAAGCAAGGGACTGATCCTTTGTTTTTAAAGACAGTTTCACATGAGGAAAGTGAGGCAGTTGAATAGAACATTCACTCTTCTGTATGAAGGCATTTTGCTGTTATTGAGGGAATACCAGGCCTAACACGTACTAGACAAGTATGTGCTACCTAGCTTTACCACCAAACTACTTGTTTACTCTGCGCATTTGTTAAGCAAAATAAAAATAAAATAAACAGAATTACAAACAACAGCAGAGACTTAAAAGGTATATTCAAAGACAAAGGCAATTATTTTGAGATGAAGTAAGAGAGAACATGAGAAGGGTTAGAGGGAGAGGATGTGGGAGGGGTTGGAAGGTAGAACTGGGAGGAGAGGAATAATATAACTATATTTTAATTTAAAATAAAAAACAAAAGAACAGTAATATGTTAATATGCTTGTAGTTTGTTTTTCTATAATTTATGTATATCTGAATTAAATCTTCCCCAGTAGTTACTAGATTGCCTCTATATCTTTCTATATGGAACAATTGTTCCTTTGAATTGAAACACACTCTTCTAGAAGGAAGGAATGATTAAGGAATCTCCTTGGTCATGTTACTTAACAGGCTTAGGAAAGATTTAAAAGATCTCTCTCAGAGTTTATATATGAGCAGTAATTTCTGGGGAATGGGTGACTCTTCAAGGGAGTTTCCTTCAATGTGTGCAGAGCACTCAGTGATAGAGCTTTCATGAGGTGTCATTTGTGTCAGGTGGGTGTGATAGTAATGCAAGCAACCAAAACACCCACTTTCTCTACACAACTCTAATAAGTTCTTAGGTAGAGTTGGATAGAACCATTTGTTTGGTGACTTATATGGGATGGAAAGACTTGTGTTAACATCTTCCCAGGAAGAGTTACACCATATTCCACTGATTTGTGCTGCAGTTTCTGTCATATTTTCCAATTTTAGATGAATATGTGAACTTTAAAACCATATTATAGAAGCCTATACCATTAAATTTACAGAAGTTGAACAGAATACATATTTACCTTAGATTAAAGAGATATATATACCTTATAGTAAAAAATAGTTTAATCAAAATAACTAAAAATATAGAACTTCAAGGAAAACATATTAAATAAAGAAAAAAAGATTGCTGTCCCTCAAATGTCACTGGGTACAAAGGTAACAGTGGAAGCAGCTGGAATGAAGATATTAATGAAGGTTTATTATCTAGATATAAGAAATTTTTTCTGTAAATCAGCCAGAAAGAGATAATACAACTAATTTAATATAGGTAACAGATAAGAACAGGTAACACAGAGGGATCTAAAGAGCTAATAATAGTCACACTTAGTCCTTGATAATCAGATAAGCAAAGTTTAGAAAGTAGAAATGAGAAATATTTGGAATTGAAGTACTCTGGAGAAATTCTGGCAGAAGCTATAGACATTAAACATATACGTCACCCATTGTCTTATTATTATCCTGTCCCTGAGCACATATTCCAAAGAAGCCCTCTCTCTAGTCCATGAAAAGTTTTTATGAAGACATCTATGTTCCTCTGATAATCAATTTCAATTGCCAACTTGAATTCTAGAGTCATCTGGGAGATGGTTCTCTGGGTAGGCTTATGAGGGAGTATCCTTTTAGGTTAATTGGAGTGGGAAGACATACCCATCCAGGCATTTTTCCCTGAGCTGAGATTTTTGCATTGAATAAAAGTGAGCTTTGTGAGCTGATATGGAGGTAATGTGACCAAATAGCTCAGGCTTTTCCCACTGTGATTTCCCTGCCAGAATGGAACATAACTTTACATGGTAAACCAAAATAAACTCTTCCTTCCTTAAACTGTTTCCATTGGGGTAACTTAACACATTAATAGAAAGGTAACTAAGAGAATCCCCATTATTTGTGACTAATGGAAGGTTGTAACAACCTATACCTAGAGGTACATGAAATAGAAGTCCACTAAGAAACACTCTGAAATGCCCACACATTACCACTGGGTTTGGCATAAACAATGTGAGACCAAGAAGTAAAAACAGAAAAAGATTACTGCCATATTCTCATTAATTAAAACACCTTTCAATCAAATACAGATAACTAATATATTTAGAAATTACACAAGGTGAGAGGGTGCTTTTGCAAGAAAGAAATGAGATTTTGAAAAAGAAGTAATAAATTTAGAAGAGAATGAAACAAAAGGGGCACCTTGCATAGCCTAATGATAATATTATACTACTCATTCTTGTACAAACTTACTCTGCTGGAATATATGTGTAGTACTTTCTATGTGCACTGGGATTACATAGGTGAATGGATGAATAAGGGTCTTCTCTTGCCAGTTCATTTTGATGAGCTGAGGAATCAAACTGGACTCTGTGAGTGCACTGGCAGAATCTGATAATTCTAAGTGAAATGATGATAAGTGAAGTGAAATGATGATGACAATGTCAGCAACATTACATCCAAGGTTGTTCGTGTTTATTAAATCCAAAATTAGCATACTGATGTGTCTGTACACACACACACACACACACACACACACACACACACACACACACATGAATTTAGGTGAAAAGTGGAGTTTGTTGACTTTTTTCAGGAAGACATTTTGGACTATCAAACCATAAAGAATTCCTATGAGAAGCTTTCTATTGCATGTGACTCAGCCCGACATTTTGGGTGTGCACTTTTCTGTTCCCTAGATATACGCAGTGGTCACATGGGGTGTAGAAAGGAAATATAATACTCTCTGATTAGCTAATTTTCCCTCGTGTTACTGCTCATTGAGTTTCTGCCCTGGAGCCCAAACACAGTCCTGGCTTGCACTGCTGTGCTCGATTCTGTTTTCTGTGAATGATCTACCTGCCTCTGATCCCAGTGGTCAAAGGAAAGAATAGATTCTTTCTAAATAAGAGAGGGTACCAGTCAATGCAACCATTCCTGGGATTCTAAAGCTATTATAAAAGGGGGGTGGATTTTGTGAGATCTGTCTAGGAAACATGCATTTGCAACCTGCAATGATACATAACATCAGAAAATGGTACGTTCGTTTGAATGTGTGCATGTATGTGTATGTGTGTGCTTTTTAAAGCTATTTTTAAAAATATTTTTGTCATATTCGTCTAGGTAATATGTATTTGCAATCTTTAATGGCTCTGCAGCATCAGAAAAGATGTGTATGAGAATGTGTGTATGTGTGTGTTTGTGTATGTATGTGTGTTTCTGTGTGTATGTGCCTTGTTTGTGTGAGTGCATGTGTCCAAACAATGATAGTGGCAGCTTCAGATGAGGGACTTAGGGAATAAGAGATATTACAAGCTCCCCTAGAGACCACCGAACCTCAAGGATTCTTCTCAGATATTTAATTTCTGAGGAAAGATGCTGAGCCTTGAGGATTCCTCATTGTTTCAAGGTTCTCCCCTTCCTCCTCGCACATTTTTCTTATTTTTCTCAACCAGAAACAATCAAAGCTGGGCAGGCTAGGGACACTGACTGAAGCTAGAGGTGGGCAGAGATTTCCAGCAGAAAAATATACTCTCTCAATACCAACATGCAGCATTTAAAACCCTGATACCCAGGGTCTGCAAGACATCCATCAGTACTCTTTCTCCAGTGCAGGCAAAGGTGCAGGGAAGAGAACAATGGCACAAACTTAGCAATGCATCAATAGTTTGATACACGTCCACAACCCCTGACCAGTAATTGCTCTTATGGGAATTCATACACAGGAAATTACCAGAAATACAAGCAAAGATTGACATTTAGAAATATTTAATGCAGCATTTTATGTGTGGCCCACATATTATCTCAGAATGTCTGTCCTTTGCAAATTAAGTCAAGTCATTCCAATGCTCTATCTCAAGTCTTGGAAAGTCCCAGTGTCTCTTTCCAGATTCCCAGTGGTTCTCAGGGATTCACTGTTAAACTCTCAACTCTGTCTACCACCAACCTCAACAGTGACAGCAGAGATCAGGAAAATTTCCCTCCCTCACCCCAAAACAAAAACTTAGAATTCGTGAGTGTTTCAGTCCTTATCAAGACATCAAAACAATTAAGAGACTATATGTAACACAGAAGCAAATAAGTTTAAAATGCAAATGCCCTTCTAATCAGTCAACCAGACTTCCAGTTAAGCCTGTTTCTTGAGGCCCCAATTCCCCTACTCCTTTTAAATCCCTTTCTCTCCCTTCCCTAAACTTGTCCTAATCCTAAATTTAACCCAACACATTAACAAGAGCATTTAACTCTCTATTTTGCTATGTACAGGTAGATCATAAGTTTACAGCATGCCAAATCCTTATTGAGTTATTGCCCTACATGTATTCAGTTAAGAAAGAATTCTTTCCTATTAGTTATGCACTGAGAGTAAACTTCTCTTCCTATAATGGGCCCATGTGATGTCTGGAATTGTATGTAGGAGTAGCCACTCAACTGCTACATTATGGTCTCCCTTGAGGCTGTGCAGTTGCTATTCCTTTTACTCTATTCCTTCATGCCCATCCTCAAGACCTGGCTAGCCCATCCTTCTATGAACTTGCCCAGAAGCAGTATATATTAGTATAGGTTTTTCTCTGTGATCATAACATATGAAGCATATGCCCCATCCCCATATGTGAAGAAACATGATAGAAATGTTATGGTAGTAAGATAAATCCAAAATGAATCATCGAATCCCACTAATCAATGTCTCAGAACCATTCTGATTGGGAAAACACACAAAGAATTGTACCCTAATGAAAAACATGGTTTTACTATTAGCTCAGAGCAAACCCCCACCCCATAATGGTGAACCTCCTTAGAAAATTGACTTTAGCAACCAGTTGGTATGCTCTTCTCTGGGCAGGACCACCTCTTCTACTCCCAGCTTTTCTCAGCTGTGTACAGTTCTCTATGTTGGGTTGAAGCCCAGTGGGCTTTTCCTCATCTGGTTTGGCATGTCCCCTGGTGCTGTCCTTGTTGAGTTCATGTTTGGACAGTCATGCTAGTGAGACTTTATAGTGTATTTAGGAGATACAATCACACAGCAAACTCCCTGGCTAGTACATTCTTTCTGCTGCTCCTCTGCCATGCCCCTTGAACTTCAGGTAAGGGCATGTTTTCTAGTTGTTTTCCTTGGGACTGAACTCTACAACTCTGCATTTTAATTGGTTTTTGGTTTTCTGTAATGGTCTCCATCTGTTGCAAAGAGTAGTTTCCTTGGTGAAGGGAGAATATTGGACTTATCTGTGGGTATCTTACAGGTGAGAGGTTTATGGGAGGGTCTGGAGGGAGAAATGTTGTAATTATAATATCAAAAATAAAATAGTAGGTTTGGCTTGAAGTCAAATTAGGACCTTCTATTTCTTCCTTTCTTCTACTGAGAAGTCCAAACTTTCCTCTTGCTGACATCATATGGGCCACATCAAGGGAGACCAAAACAAAAAGAAAAACATGTAGGTGTAAACAGAAGACTGTTTTGTTTTAGTTTGACAATTCTACCAAATGCTGAAGGACACAGAAAGACATGGGCAAGCCCCTTCCTGAGGAGCTCTCCAGGTTCTCCCCAGATCTACCAACCTAGCTTAACAGAAGTGTCAGAATGATAGCCAATGCCTTAAACTCTTTTATTTTAATCCTTTATTCTGATGGAGGGATAAGAAACTAAGATCTTTTTCCCTCCAAAATAAATCTTTGGCCTTTCATGATCTATTCATTTGCTAGTAGCAGGAGACTATATTGTTACTAACAATGTTTATTACTCTTCCCAGCACATTCCTGCTTGCAGACATAAAACTTTCTTTGGCCAATGAAACATGAGCTCCTAATGGGATGATAACAGTTCTCTTTAGAGGATTATAGAAACCAGCACTTGCATCACCAAGCCCTCGCCTCATACCTTCAAAATGTTTGTTCCATCTTCCTGAGTCCTGGAGTGAGAATGTGGAAATGACAGAGTCCTTAGGCAGTTATGCCGTGTGTGTGTGTGTGTGTGTGTGTGTGTGTGTGTGTGTGTGTGTGTGTGAGTGTGTGTGTGTGTGTGTGTGTGTGTGTGTGTGTGAGATGTGGGCTGTGTGTGTTATATGTGGTGTGTGTTTGCGTGTGTGTGATGTATGCCTGTGTGTAAAATGCCTGCATGCATGTGTGTAGAATAAAAGGTACATAATGAAGCGACTGAGCTTCTCAAGATGTTTGTTACTGAAGCATAGCCTAGCCAATCCTCATGGCCCCGGGGTTTCTTTTAGGAATGTATTCATCATTATACCATTGAAGCTTGAAACAAAAAAAGTCTGGTCCAATGGATGTGCTGAATAAACTAATGAATGTTTTAAATCAAAAATGTCATTTTCTTCACTGGGAGGCAACACATAGTGAAAAAAGATTAGACTTTGGAGTTACGGAGACTCACTTTAAATCCCATTTTGCCACTTAGAAGCTGTGACACCTTAGGCAGTTCAACTTTCTAAGTCTTCGTTTTCACATTTAAAGAAACATTTTTGTCTCAAATGCCTTTCTTTAAAGGGTTTTTGAGCATGTTAAATGAGACGACACATAAAAAGAACCTGGTTTGTTGCCAGGCATCATATATTAAATTGACTATTAATGATATCTATTTCATACTTTATTTGAGAAAATGTCAAACAATGCGTGGTGCAAGTAGAAAAGACAATGACTATACTATTGATAATCCAGCAATGGGATCAATAGCAGCAAGTAACTGATTATGAATACAGGGTTGAGAAAGAAAGAAAAAGAAACAAAAGAAAACAACCAGATTTAAAAGGAATATGTGGGTACTACCTTTGATTTAAATAAAGATGACAGAACAGATTGTATGTGGTTTGGCTTGACTTCTGGGCAAGGGGCTTGGAATTATAAGTTCAATTATAAGTATCTTAGGCTCCTGTAGACTCCAGGTCATCCATGTAGAGTTGCTGAATTGATGAATAGGTATATAGGTCTAGAATTCAAAAAAGATCTATGGCTGAGAATATAAGTATTTGTTGATTGAATGAATGATTAAGTGAATGGTTGAGTGTGGGCCAAGAGACACAAGTTAACATTTAATGAATTCTTTGGCAAGCATAGCTCACATTTAATGTGGCCATTTTCACATCACAGTGGTCATCTACAAGGGGCTAAAGCTGACTGGGATGCCCTATTTAGAGGGGACAAAACTATTTTGGAACTTTGACTGCAAGACGAGAGAAGACCATACTTATTTAACCAAATACAGTCCCTGGTAATAAGCTATTTCAGAAGGGTAAAGAATTACTCTCATTAAGCCACAATTTTAGGATGCTAATTATCTAGCACTATGTTTGGGTTTCATATGTTTTAGTCAAAAGTGTCTCCATTAGTACTAGTTATTAACCACAGATGGAGATGGTAGTTACAGGAAGATGGAGTAACTTCTCAAAATGATTGATTGAACAACTTTGTTTTACAGCATCAGCTCTCAGAAAGGCATTTCTCTGGTCCTACTGCAGGATGCTAAACTAGAATCAGGCATGAGTCTCACCTAGTAAGGAGGTCATAGTCTCACGTGGGCAGTGATACACTGGGTGATAAGCGAGAGGGCCGGGTTAGTTGGAACAGGAGCAATGGTTTCTAACCCAGGAGGTAGGTAGTTTGCATGATGGTTGTGACTTTTTAGCTGCTGCTTTATACTGATGCCTCAAGTATAATAAAGTGATGTGAGGAAGGGGCAGAGGTATGGAGAATGGAAATGGACAGGAACTTGTGCAAAAGCGCCTGCCTAACCTGTTTAATTATAACTGAGTATTTAGAAAGGGGTGAGCAACAGAACAGAGGCTGTATATTCAGGCTTTTTGACTACTGTGCTAAGGACTGTGATCTTTACTCTGGAATAGATAACAGGACTCCATTGAAAGAACTTGAGCAGAGGAAACATCAAGTCTTACAGGGAATTTCAAAGGAATGGTATTTAGAGGCTTTCCTGGGGATAGGTTTTTTTTTCTCGTCTTAAAGTCAGGGAAATAGTATTTACTGCACAAAGATGGTTTTAAATGAGATAACCTATATAATGCTGTGGCTGCTAACAGCTTCCCTTCCCATCTTATTTCCTGAAAGTGAGCTGATAATATCCACCTGCTCCTCATTAAGACCCCACGGGCAGTAACTGCAACAACTCGAAGATATTAACAAGGGCGGGTGCTATAAAGGCAGCTGGAGACCCACAAGCAGGGATTTAGCAGATAAAGCAAAGGCAAGCAATAAAAAAAGAAAAGTGGAGGAAGAGCTGTTCGCCAAGGGCTGTTGAAAAGAAATAAATTGGAAACCTGTTATGCATGTATCTGGGACACTGCTGTTAACCTAAGAAGGAAGAGACCACCACTGAGAGAGAGCTCCAGTGGGGATAGAGCACCCAGGAAATAGAACCCCCAGGCTGTGCGAAGGGATAGTGAACACAGTCCAACTATATTTGCTGGCAGAAGGGATCTAGTGTTTATTAGGAAAATGGCTCTTATCTTGCAGTTGTGACAAGTGTCCCAATGTCTATCAGTAAATTGACACAAAGTTCTAATAGGAAAAATCTGCAGGGATGGGAGCAAGAACTTGTAAGAGACCACTAAAGACAAGTCTACAGAGCAGGGGCCAATGAAAAAATGGGCCTCATCTATTACATATATTAAGTCTTTACCTACACAGAAAGTTCAATAAGATAACCCCAGAACTGGGTCCCACTGCCAATCTGGTACTTGACCTAGCTAGTGAAGTCATGGTGTCATCAGAAACCATAACAATTTTCTCACTACTCATGGAAGGGCAGGAGGGACAATGTCTGATACTTGCTCACCAAGCTGGTCAGGGTCTAGAGAGGAAATTGTGAAGCCCTTTGGTCTCCATAAAATAGACAAATGGGTAGTGATACACATAGATGCTCAGAGGGCTGCGTCTGATTTAGCTGCTGTACTCAGACTGTTGCGTGGAAGAGGGAGCACACAAGCTGAAGCCTAAAGAATAATCAACAGGGAAACAAGAGAGAGATAAAAGTTGATGATATTGCATAGTCATACAGTGATGATAAAGTTAACTCAAAGGCACCAGAACTCTGCTCTTTCCATGGAGTGCTTGCACGAGCACATAGCTGTGACCTTGAGAACATGAAAGAATGGGTTAGAACACCACAGGTCACTGCCTTTTCATAAAAATTCTCCAGAATAACTACTATCATCCACACTTCTGGAGGATGTATTAGGCCATGTTGTCTCCTAAGCAGTTAGGAGACAAATTTGCACAGTTTCACACTAGATATCCTTGGCAACGAGCTGGTGTTCTTTTTTTTCCTAAAGAAAGAATGTATAGTCCACAGGGTAAGAATATTATTGAAAGAAATAATCAATAATTACTGAATGGAAGAAATAAACCTTCCAAATATTAAAATGGGAGGGGGCTCATACGAACACTGGATGATGAATTTGGCAATTGTTTATCACTATAAATATCCATTGAATGACTCAACGAAACATTTGGAAACATCAAAGATAAAATGAATACAAAAATGATAAAATATGCATGATACTTTAACAGATATCGAAATTTTAATACCTTAGACAAAAGGCTTTCTGAGAACATGCACAATGATAGTTTAGGAACATTGGCATGGTCACCTTAGCCAAGCTTAAGTTTCCATTTGCCCTCCCAGAGTCCTACAGCACAGGTAATTCCACCTACCCCAACAACCAACCATGTTTACACAGAGCCCACCTTGAAGCACAATGTCATAGATATGCATGCATGGCTGTAAAACTAAATGAGTTACTGCCCAAGTTTGTTTTCTACTGCTGTGATAAACATGTTAACTCACAGTAATTTGGCAGGAAGTAGAGGTTTACTTGGCTTATAGTTCCATATCACCGTCCACCATTGAAGCAAGTCAAGGCAAAAACTCAAGCAGGAACCTGGAGTCAGGAAATGAAGCAAAACCATAGAGCAGTGGTTCTTAACTTATGAGTCATGACCTCTTTGGGGGTTGCAAATAAGATATTTACATTACCACTCATAACAGTAGCAAAATTACAGGTATGAAATATCAACAAAATAATTTTATGGCTGGGGTCCCCACATCATGAGGAACTGTTCTAAAGGGGCACAGCCTTATGAATGTTGAGAACTACTGCCATGGAGGAATGCTGCTACAAGTTTCCTCTGGCTTGCTCAACTACTTTTCTTATTCAGCTCAGGCCCAGACTCCCAGAGGCATCACCACCAACTGCAGTGGTGGCCTTCCTACATCACTTAGCAATTAAGAAAATATGCTACAAATACACCCACAGGCCAATCCAAAGGAGGCAACTTCTTTATTGAGGTTCCCTCTTTCCAGAACTTTATGTCAAGCTAACTGAAACTTAATTATTACAGTTACCTGCTAAGCCTTAGGGAGATCAAAATTGGCTGATTTCATACATGAGGGAAATGATACAGACAAGAGTCATTGAATCTGATCATTGTTAAGCTGCAATTATAATAATTGAAGAAATCTATGATGTGGATTGTGTGTTTTCCATGAGTAAGTTCACAGACACCAAAGAGTACTCTTATCCTTATCTCTTGGCTTACCTTAAGTGTAATCTGATGTCCAGAAAAACCTATCTTATCATACCAGTACCTCATCAGGCCTTCCTTAGCAATATTTATATGCAAACTGTCTCCAACCCAGCCATGTTTACTCCAAGTGCACTATATGTAAAATACTAGAGCAATATATACCCTTAACAAAACATAAGTCTCTTTTGAATTTGCAAACATCAGTAGACACATATACATACATACATACATACATACATACATACATACATACATACATACATATGTACGTATGTACATACATATATGGTCAGGTTGGTTATGAAAATTGTCGTCTTGACCCAGAGAAGCTGTGCTCACTCCCATAGGACCCTCATGAAATGATACATATTAACATTATCTCATGGAGGAGGAGGGAGGGTCATAAGTCTCACACAAAAGTCATAGCGATCTTTTTGATGGGTATGCTTTCCTTAGCATTATATAAGATATAAACGAGTGTATTGGAACTCTTTGGCACTGACGCTGACAAGTGGTAAAGCTTCACAAATTACGAAGGCTACAGGTGAGACTCTTCAGTAGTATAGCTGCCTCTAAGTTTCCTAGGGGAGGGACTTCCCAGATACCTTTGTGCCACCCCTGTTCCTATAAATATTTCCAATAAACTGAACTTGGACAAAATTCTTTCTTGGTCTGTATTGCTGCTTTCTATGTGGGGTCGAGATCAACATTTCTAGGTGAAAAGAAATTCAACATTTTCAAGTTCTAAGAACATCCGGGTGGCTTCCCCAAACTAAAATATATGCATGAATGCATCTACTAGAGCTTTGACTCTGAAGCCCAGGTTAGAAGTTTTATTTTACCACCAAAATGTTGCTAACTCCTCCTCAATGGCACAGCCCAGTAGTGCAGAGAGCAGCCTTCAACTCGAGCATCAGATACATCAGTGTGTGCCCGGACCAACAGAAGTCCTTGAAGCATTTCAATGTGTTAAGTTACTGAAAGTACTAGCTTGCCAGAATACATCCATCCTCTGGAACATCTAAAATGCAGGGTACCTACAATGCCTTCTTCTGCCCTTAAGTTTGGTTTGTGTGAGAGTTTCACTTCATTTGCAAATCTCAACACTCGGGTCCTAGGTTTCCAAATGGAAGCAGATCCTTTCTTTGTGGGAACTTGCACCCTGTCAGAAAAATCAGCATAACTTCCTCCATGCTAGGAATCAGCAAAAAGAAGTGATCTCAACCCAGCAGAGAAAGATATTAGATATTAGGGCCCATTAGCTATTCATCTCAGTCTTGGCCCCAGGCAGAGCAGGAAGGGAGCAGAATGCCAAGTGCTACTGAGGTTGATGATGAGACATGGTGGCTGTGACCAGGAGATGACTGGGGAGGCAGAGGGTGTCAGGAAGGCTGGGAGGTGGGCTAGCTGCCTGGAGCACTCAGGCGTGATTTCCTCTACCTCCTCAGTGTCACTCACAGCTATTTATATAGCAGCAATGTCACGCCGTATCAGCTGCACCTGTGGCCCGTGTGATGACTCTCAGTCTCAGATAAATACCATCGATGGACTTCAGGATGATGGGCACAATGGAACACCCTGGTGATTGATCTGTTTGTTTCCATCCTGGGGCTGAGGGTCTATTAAATAAACACTGGTATTTTGAAGGAAAAGCAGGAGAAATGACTACAGGATGAATAGACTGTTTTTTTTTCTTGTTTTGCTTTGGAGGTAGTGATTGCTGTTTACCTTTGGGATCTTTTTTTTTTTTCTTAAGTGAGAATGACTTTTTTTTCTCAGACAAATAGATCTGAACAAGGACAGGATGGGCTTATTTGCGAGCTCCAGTCCTTTGCAGAGTTTACTCCATGGCTGGCAGGATGCCAAGGATTAGCTGACTCCCCTGCTCTATTGCAATATTCTGCTCTAAAATCTGATCGGACATAAAAAGCATAGAGTCACATGACCTTCCCCAACCCACACCCCTCCTAAATGCACTGTTCCAGTCAAGCTGGAAATGAGGGGCTACAGTACATCACACTCCTTGCTCACTTTGCACCAACCCTAGCTGGGCTCTGAGGGCAACCTTAGATCTCACATTGTACCCTGAGCACTTAATTTTAGAGGGTAGTTATTCATAAAAATGCATTTGTAATTCAAATAATTATGAAAAAGTTATTATTATTTACTATGAACTATTATTTATTATGAACTAGTGATCATAAAAGAGCTACTATTTTCCCAATGTAAAAATTGGGTTGTTCTCACCCTCAGAGCCCACAGCTAGGGTTGGTGCAAAATGAGCAAAGGAGTGAGATGTGCCACAGCCCCTGTGTAGCAGAGGATGGCCTTTAAAGATATCAATGAGAGGAGAGAACATTAGTCCTGTGAAGGATCGATGCCCCAGTGTAGGGGAATGCCAGGTCAGGAAGGTGGGAGGTGGGGTTGGTAAGCAGGGGAAGGGGGGATGAGATGGGGGGTTTTGGAAGGGTAATGAGGAAAGGGGATAACATTTGAAATGTAAATAAAGCAAATATCTAATAAAGAGAAAGAAAGAAAGAAAGAAAGAAAGAAAGAAAGAAAGAAAGAAAGAAAGAAAGAAAGAAAGAAAGAAAGAAAGAAAGAAAGGAAGAAAGAATGTTGTTCCAGATTTTAAAATCTAGGAAAAGCTTATTCCAAATTTCAGGGCTACTTTATAAAACTATAGTAGCTTTTTCTTTTTTTTTTCTTTTCCATAAAGTTAGATAATGTCATTGAGTTCCATGAGAGACAGTAGAAAGTTCGCTGTGAAGTATCTCATGCCCACCTTGAGAATCTTCTTCTTCTTCTTCTTCTTCGTCTTCTTCTTCTTCCCTTCCAGAAAGCACTGAACACTAGAAAGTATGATACTGACAAGGACCTTGGCCAGTGCAAATGTACCCTTCACCTCCAATAGGCCTACCCCCAAAAGATCCTTGAAACAACGTGAAATGATCCTGCAGTCCCTTGTGCCCCTTGTGGAATCTAATAAATGATATCACGACTCTTGGCTTCTGCTGTGAGGTCTTCTATGATCAGCCACAAATGAAAGAATAATAACTGAAAGCTAAAGTCTATACACTAGTACATTGTGAGGAATATCACATTTTCCTAGGGGTGAGGATCTGTGAAGAAAGGGAAACATTCACATGGTATGTACTGTGCCACTCAGTGTGGTCTGTGCTTACAGACAGTGTGTAATGAGACAAGAACAGACTGTAAACACATACGTGTTTGTATGGTAACTGGACATTTCCACACAACCCAAGGAAGTAATATATAGATTTATATTTTTTTATTTATTTATTTATTTATTTTTAATTTACATTCCAAATCATTTCACCTTTTCCCGTTTCCTCCCTCCCCAAAAGTCCCATAAGCCCCCTTCCCTCCCTCTTTTCTCCATTCAACCCCTTCTAATTTCTCTGTCCTGGCGTTCCCCTACATCCAGTCTTTCCAGGACCAGGGGTCTCTCCTTCCATCTTCTTAGAAATCTATTGATATGCAAATTGTGTCTAGGGTATTCCAAGATTCTGGGTTACTAACCCCTTATCAGTGACTGCATACCATGTGTGTTCTTTTGTGATTGGGTTACCTCACTAAGGATGATATTTTCAAGTTCTGACCATTTGCCTAGGAATTTCGTGAATTCATTGTTTTTAATTGCAGAGTAGTATTCCATTGTGTAGATATACCACATCTTCTGAATCCATTCCTCCGTTGAGGGACATCTGGGTACTTTCCAGCTTCTGGCTATTATAAATAAGGCTGCTATGAACATAGTGGAGCATGTGTCCTTATTGCATGCAGGGAAAGTCTCTGGGTATATGCCCAGGAGTGGTATAGTCGGATCCTCCGGGAGTGTCATGCCCAGTTTTCTGAGGAACCGCCAGACTGCTTTCCACAGTGGTTGTACCAGCTTGCAATTCCACCAGCAGTGGAGGAGTGTTCCTCTTTCTCCACATCCTCGCCAACAACTGCTGTCTCCTGTGTTTTTGATCTTAGCCATCCTGACTGGTGTGAGATGGAATCTCAGGGTTGTTTTGATTTGCATTTCCCTAATGACTAAGGATGATGAACATCTCTTTAGGTGCTTCTCAGCCATTAGATATTCTTCAGGTGAGCACTCTTTGTTTAGCTCTGTACTCCATTTTTTAATAGGGTTACTTGCCTCTCTGGAGTTTAACTTCTTGAGTTCTTTGTATATATTGGATATTAGCTCTCTGTCGGATGTAAGGTTGGTAAAGATCATTTCCCAGTTAGTTGGTTACCGCTTTGTCTTTTTGACAGTGTCTTTTGCCTTGCAAAAACTTTGTAATTTAATGAGGTCCCATTTGTCTATTCTTGATCTTAGAGCATAAGCTATTGGAGTTCTATTCAGGAAATTCTCCCCTGTGCCCATATGTTCAAGGTTCTTCTCTAGTTTCCTTTCTATTAGTTTCAGGGTGTCTGGTTTTATGTGGAGATCCTTGATCCACTTGGAATTGAGCTTAGTGCAAGGAGATAAGAATGGGTCAATTTGCATTCTTCTGCATGTTGACCTCCAGTTGAGCCAGCACCATTTGTTGAAAAGGCTATCTTTTTTCCACTGGATGGTTTTAGCTCCTTTGTCAAAGATCAAGTGACCATAGGAGTGTGGATTCATTTCTGGGTCTTCAATTCTGTTCCATTGATCTACATGCCTGTCACTGTACCAATACCATGCGGTTTTTAACACTATTACTCTGTAGTACAGCTTGAGGTCCAAGATACTGATTCGCCCAGAGGTTCTTTTACTCTTGAGAATAGTTTTAGCTCTTCTGGGTTTTCTGTTATTCCAGATGAATTTTTGAATTGCTCTTTCTAACTCTATGATGAATTGAGTTGGGATTTTGATGGGGATTGCATTGAATCTGTATATTACTTTTGGTAAAATGCTCATTTTTACTATATTAATCCTGCCAATCCATGAGCATGGCAGATTTTTCCATCTTCTGAGGTCTTCTTCAATTTCTTTCTTCAGAGACTTGAAGTTCTTGGCATACAGATCTTTCACTTCTTTGGTTAGAGTCACGCCAAGATACTCTATATGGTTTGTGGCTATCGTGAAGGGTATCATTTCTCTTACTTCTTTCTCAGCCTGCTTATCCTTTGAGTATAGGAAGGCTACTGACTTGCTTGAGTTGATTTTATATGCAGCCACTTTGCTGAAGTCGTTTATCAGCTGTAGGAGTTCTCTGGTGGAGTTCTTTGGGTCGCTTAAGTATACTATCATATCGTCTGCAAATAGTGATAGTTTGACTTCTTCCTTTCCAATTTGTATCCCTTTGACCTCTTTTTGTTGTCTAATTGCTCTAGCTAGAACTTCAAGTATTATATTGAAAAGATATGGAGAGAGAGGGCAGCCTTGTCTAGTCCCTGATTTTAGTGGGATTGCTTCAAGTTTCTCTCCATTTAGATTGATGCTGGCTACCGGTTTGCTGTAAATTGCTTTTACTATGTTTAGATATGGGCCTTGAATTCCTGATCTTTCTAAGACCTTTAGCATGAAAGGATGCTGAATTTTGTCAAATGCTTTCTCAGCATCTAATGAGATGACCATGTGGTTTTTTTCTTTCAGATTGTTTTTGTAGTGGATTACATTGATGGATTTCCTTATATAGAACCATCCCTGCATCCCTGGGATGAAGCCTACTTGATCGTAGTGAATGATCATTTTGATGTGTTCTTGGATTCGGTTGGCAAGAATTTTATTGAGTATTTTTGCATCGATAGTCATAAGAGAGATTGGCCTGAGATTCTCTTTCTTTGTCGGATCTTTGTGTGATTTTGGTATTAGTGTAATTGTGGCTTCATAGAACGAGTTGGGTACTGTTCCTTCTGTTTCTATTTTGTGGAACAGTTTGAAGAGTATTGGTGTTAGGTCTTCTTTGAAGGTCTGATAGAATTCTGCACTAAAACCATCTGGATCTGTGTTTTTTTTGGTTGGAAGACTTCCAATGACAATTTCTATTTCTTCAGGGGTTATAGGACGGTTTAGATGGTCTATTTGATCCTGATTTAATTTTGGTATTTGGTATATGTCAAGGAAATTGTCCATTTCCTCAAGATTTTCTAGTTGTGTTGAATACAGGCTTTTGTAGTAGTATCTGATGATTTTTTGAATTTCCTCATTTTCTGTTGTTATCTCTCCCTTTTCGTTTCTGATTTTATTAATTTGGATACTATCTCTGTGCCCCCTGGTTAGTCTGGCTAAGGGCTTATCTATCTTGTTGATTTTCTCAAAGAACCAACTCCTCGTTTTGTTGATTCTTTGTATGGTTTTATTTGTTTCTACTTGATTGATTTCAGCCCTGAGTTTGATGATTTCCTGCCTTCTACTCCTCTTTGGTGTATTTGCTTCTTTTTGTTCCAGGGCTTTCAGGTGTGCCATTAAGCTGTTAGTGTATGCTGACTCCCGTTTCTTTTTGGCGGCACTCAGGGCTATGAATTTTCCTCTTAGCACTGCTTTCATTGTGTCCCATAAATTAGGGTATGTTGTGCCTTCATTTTCATTAAATTTCAAAAAGTCTTTGATTTCTTTCTTTATTTCCACCTTGACCAAGTTATCATTGAGTAGAGCATTGTTCAGCCTCCATGTGTACTTGGGTTTTCTTTTGTTTTTGTTGCCATTGAAGACCACCCTTATTCCATAGTGATCTGATAGGAGGCATGGGATTAGTTCTATCTTCTTATATCTGTTGAGGTCTGATTTGTGACCAATTATATGGTCGATTTTGGAGAAGGTACCATGAGATGCTGAGAAGAAGGTGTATTCTTTAGCTCTAGGATGAAATGTTCTATATATATCTGTTAGTTCCATTTGGTCTAAGGCTTCAATTAGATTCACTATGTCCCTGTTTAGTTTCTGCTTTCCTGAACGATCCATTTCAGAGAGCGGGGTTTTGAAGTCACCCACTATTATTGTGTGAGGTGCGATGTGTGCTTTGAGCTTTAGTAAAGTTTCTTTTACGAATGAGGGTGCCCTTGCATTTGGATCATAGATATTCCGAATTGAGAGTTCTTGATGGTGGATTTTTCCCTTGATCAGTATGTAGTGTCGTTCTGTGTCTTTTTTGATGACTCTAGGTTGAAAATCAATTTTATCTGATATTAGGATGGCTACTCCACCTCATTTCTTGGGGCCATTTGCTTGTAAAATTGTTTTCCAGCATTTTACTCTGAGGTAGTGTTTGTCTTTGACACTGAGGTGCATTTCCTGCATGCAGCAAAATGCTGGGTCCTGTTTACGTATCCAGTCTGCTAGTCTATGTCTTTTAATTGGGGAATTGAGACCATTGATATTAAGAGAGATTAAGGCATAGTGATTATTGCCATCTGCCATTCTTGACGCTATCTTTATGTTTGAGTGGTTATCTACTTTTGGGTTTGATTCAAGAAGGTTATTATCTCATTTTTTCCAGGGTGTTGTTTCTCTCCCTGTATTGGCGGTTTCCACCTATTATCCGTTGCGGGACTGGATTTGTGGAAAGATATTGTGAAAATTTGGTTTTATCATGGAATATCTTGGTCTCTCCATCTATGGTGATTGAGAGTTTTGCTGGGTATAGTAGTCTAGGCTGGCATTTGTGCTGTCTTAGTGTCTGCATGAGATCTGCCCAGGATCTTCTGGCTTTCATAGTCTCTGGTGAGAAGTCTGATGTGATTCGGATAGGTCTTCCTTTGTATGTTACTTGGCCCTTTTCTCTTACTGCTTTTAGGATTATTTCTTTGTTTAGAATATTTGGTGTTTTGATTATTATGTGACGGGAGGTATTTCTGTTCTGGTCCAGTCTGTTTGGAGTTCTGTAGGCTTCTTGTACGTTCATCGGCATCTCTCTCTTTAGGTTAGGGAAGTTTTCCTCCATAATTTTGTTGAAGATATTTACTGGCCCTTTAAGTTGCAAATCTTCACTCTCATCTATACCTATAATCCTTAGGTTTGGTCTTCTCATTGTGTCCTGGATTTCCTGGATGTTTTGGGTTACACGGTTTTTGCATTTTGCATTTTCTTTGACTGTTGAGTCGATGCTTTCTATGGAATCTTCAGCACCTGAGATTCTTTCTTCCATCTCTTGTTTTCTACTGTTGATGTTTGCATCTATGACTCCTGATTTCTTCCCAAGGTTTTCTATCTCCAAAGTTGTCTCCCTTTGTGATTTCTTAGTTGTTTCTACTTCCTTTTTTAGTTCCTGGATGGATTTGCTGAGATCCTTCACTTGTTTGTTTGTATTTTCCTGTATTTCTTTAAGGCATTTTTGCATTACCTCTTTCAGGATTTCTCCCTTTGACCCACATTCTCCTGCATTTCTCTGAGCGATTTTTGTGTTTCCTCCTCATGGGATTCCATCGTTGATCCATGGTCTCCTGCATTTCTTTAAGCAGTTCTCGTGTTTCCTTTGTAAGGGCATCTAACCGTTGATTCATTTCTTTAAGCAATTTTTGTGTTGCCTCCTTATGGGCATCCGTCTGTTGACCCATATTCTTCAGCATTTCTTTATGCCATTTTTGTGATTCCTTTGTGAGTGCATCTACCCGTTGATTCATCTCGTTAAGTGATTTTTGTGTTGTCTCCTTGTGCGCCTCCATCTTTTGATCCATGTTCTCCTGCATTTCTCTAAGCGATTTTTGTGTTTCCTTTGTAAGGGCTTCTAACCGTTGATTCATGGTCTCCTGTAATTCTTTATTAGATTTATTTGTGTCCTTCTTGTGATCCTCTAATAGCATCATGAGAAGTGATTTTAAATCCAGATCTTGTCTTTCGGGTGTGGTGGGGTATCCAGGACTTGCTGCTGTTGGAGAGTTGGGTTCGGATGGTCCCATATTACTTTGATTTCTGTTAGTAACATTCCTATGTTTGCCTTTTGCCATTTGGATACCTCTGATGTTAGTTGGTCCTGCTGTCACTGGCTGTTGGTTGGACCTCCTGTGAGCCTGCAAAGCTATTTCTGCCCTCCCCTGGTTTACCAGGATTCCCCTGGCACAGATTTCTGGGGCCTGCCCTGCTCCTGAGTGACTTTGGGGCCCTGATGTGCCTTGCCCCAAGTGATGTTATATTGGGGAGTCCTTGCACATCCAAAGGCTCAGCCTAGTGGATTCCTGGAGCAGAGGTCGCCAAAGGGAGTCTGGTAGGCTCCTGCCCTGTGCAGGGGTGTGTGATCTCTCCTAGATTGGGGGGTGGGGCGTCCCTCTGCCAGGCAGAAGTCCCACAGCAGAGCTAGCACGCTGGTTACTGCAGATCTGCCCAGCTCTTGGGAGCCACGTACACACAATCCCGAGACTAAGCGATATTATGCCTGTCTGTCTCAGAGCCTGGCAATCCCAACTTCCCGGCCACTGGAGCAAAGATGGCGGAGTGCACTCTGCATTCTCTCCGTGGCGCTGCTCACCCTGCAGAGGCGATGGCCTGCAGATCTGGCACCCAGACGACCACAGCGCTGTCCCGTTCTTGGGCGCAGGCAGAAGCCCCAACAGGCCGTGTCCCAAGTGATGTTATATTGGGGAGAGCCTGAATACCTGTCTCTTCAGTGCAGTCTACCGGAACAGAGGTCGCGGAAGGGAAGCTGGTAGGCTCCCGCCCAGTGTGGGGTCCCTCTGCCAGGCAGAAGTCCCACAGCGGAGCTGGCGTGCTGGTTACTGCAGATCAGCCCAGCACTTGGGAGCCGCATACACACAAGCCGCCCGAGACCCAAGCGATATTATGCCTGTCTGTCTCAGAGCCTGTCTGTCCCAACTTCCCGGCCACTGGAGCAAAGATGGCGGAGTCTAGATTTATAATTTTGAACAGGATATAAATAAGTCTGCATATTTTCAAACTTAGGTGGTATTTTTTAAAAAGTATTTCTTTTACTTTTAAGATGATAACATCATTTTCCCCTTCCTTCTACTTCTCCAAATTCTCTCACATCCTTCCAGCTGTCTTTCAAATTCATGGTCTTTTGTCATTAATTGTTCTTACATGCATATGTGTACATTTATACACATCAATTCGTAAATATAACCTACTTGGGGTATGAAATGTTACTTGTATGTATGTTTTCAGGACTGACCATTTGGTATCAGATAACCAGTTGGTGTGAGTTTCCCTGGGAAAGACTATTTCTCCCACTCTCAGCATTTATTAGTTGCCTATAGTTTTTCTGCAGGGTTGAGGCCTTGTGGTCTGTCTCTATTAACTTTGCCATGTCTATTATTGTTTATAGTTTTTTTTATTTTCTAAGTTTTTTTATTTACATTCCAAATGATTTCCCCTTTCCCATTTCCTCCCTCCCTGAAAGTCCCATAAGCCCCCTTCCCTCCCTCTGTTCCCCATTCAACCCCCTCTCGCTTCTCTGTCCTGGCGTTCCCTTACACCCAGTTCTTGTTCAGCACATTTTTAGGCAGTCTTGTTGGTGAGACTTTATAAATGTAGCTTGAGATATTGCTAGGAGATTATGTCTCCTAGAAAACTCCCTGATGCAATGTCTCTTACAATCTTTCTGGCCCCTGTTCCAATAACATTCCTGAGTCTTAGATGCAGGAGTTGTATTGTTGATACATCAGTTCAGGATGGGCACTACAAGATTACTGCATTTTGATTGGTTGTTGTTTTCTATCATTGTCTCTGTCTGTTTCCAAGAGACATTTGCTTGAAACTTGGTGAGACCTATGCCTTTATCTGCATGTATAAGGATAAATATAATATTGTTAGTTTATGCTGTCACAGTAAGGTGGAAGTTGTAGGTTCTTCTCTAATATGTGTGACTTCACTAGCCCTGGGTAATTAGCTAAGTTTCCAATATCAAGCATGGTTTCTTTCTTGAGTGTATGTTAAGTTCAATTAGAGAGTGGTTGGCTCTGGGTAAAGTATGTGTGGCATTACTTCATCCTTAGGTGGTAGGTTTAGGTTGCTTTAGCACAAACTGTATTCAAAACATGTTCAATGATATGTATACATCCTTCACCAATGAGAAAGAAAGAATAATAATTAGGTATATGGTTGATTTACTGATAGATTGGTAGAGTCGATGATTTGTCACAGATAGTTTGAAAAGCAATCTTATGTAGTTGTCAATTTTGTAAATGATCTCCTTCTTATCCTTCTTACTACATTAAATGTAAGCTCTATGAGGGGAGGGACTATTTTGGCTTCCTTCAATGCTATATCACCAAAAGCTAATATATGAATGGATCTATCTATGAGTGAATGAATGAAAAGTGTTTAACTTTTTGCCTCCATTGTTCATGAGGAGAATGTAGATGGTACTCAAGTGAAGATGAGGCTAACTCACCAGCTCTCGCTCATTCTCCAATTTCAAACCAAGGAAGCACAGAACTTGGAAATATAGCTCCTCACTGACAACACATAGCCCTAAAGAAATATAACTCATCTATAAAATGTATCTTATTAGAAGCTTTTCAGAATTGTGGACAGTCCAATGGCAAGATATAGCTAATGTTTGTTATTACACTTATTGTTTAGAAATTATCAGAATTCTATTGGAGTTCTATTCAGGAAATTCTCCCCTGTGCCCATATGTTCAAGGTTCTTCCCTAGTTTCCTTTCTATTAGTTTCAGTGTGTCTGGTTTTATGTGGAGGTCCTTGATCCACTTGGAATTGAGCTTAGTGCAAGGAGATATGAATGGGTCAATTTGCATTCTTCTGCATGTTGACCTCCAGTTGAGCCAGCACCATTTGTTGAAAAGGCTATCTTTTTTCCACTGGATGGTTTTAGCTCCTTTGTCAAAGATCAAGTGACCATAGGAATGTGGATTCATTTCTGGGTCTTCAATTCTGTTCCATTGATCTACATGCCTGTCACTGTACCAATACCATGCAGTTTTTAACACTATTGCTCTGTAGTACAGCCTGAGGTCCAGGATACTGATTCCCCCAGAGGTTCTTTTATTCTTGAGAATAGTTTTAGCTATCCTGGGTTTTCTGTTATTCCAGATGAATTTTTGAATTGCTCTTTCTAACTCTATGAAGAATTGAGTTGGGATTTTGATGGGGATTGCATTGAATCTGTATATTGCTTTTGGCAAGATGGTCACTTTTACTATATTAATCCTGCCAATCCATGAGCATGGCAGATTTTTCCATCTTCTGAGGTGTTCTTCAATTTCTTTCTTCAGAGACTTGAAGTTCTTGGCATACAGATCTTTCACTTCTTTGGTTAGAGTCACACCAAGATACTTTATATGGTTTGTGGCTATCGTGAAGAGTATCATTTCTCTTACTTCTTTCTCAGTCTGCTTATCCTTTGAGTATAGGAAGGCTACTGACTTGCTTGAGTTGATTTTGTATCCGGCCACTTTGCTGAAGTTGTTTATCAGCTGTAGGAGTTCTCTGGTGGAGTTCTTTGGGTCGCTTAAGTATACTATCATATCGTCTGCAAATAGTGATAGTTTGACTTCTTCCTTTCCAATTTGTATCCCTTTGACCTCTTTTTGTTGTCTAATTGCTCTAGCTAGAACTTCAAGTACTATATTGAAAAGAATCCTATAAACACACCACAGATATTTATAAATCCAAAGCTTAAATAAGGCTAATTTTTCAGGATTTATAACATTATGCAATTACAACAGTCATACACTGTTATCTTAGAGTGCATGGAAGAAGCAAACTTCACTTGCCATACCATAATGTTTTTATTTAAAATAAATCCCATTGACAGGAGATAGAAAGAAAAAACATTAAGACAGAGTCTGCCCTGACTCTACTGAGGGTGTGCATTCTTATAAGACCAATGTGGAAATGAACAGATGCCTCAATGCTTCAGAATCCGTGGCTGAACAGCAAACCCTTCTGTGCTCGGCAGTAGCATTACTCCATTGTGCTCATGGATTATGTGTGTGTCTCAGTATTTCCCAGAAAGGCTTGTCTCTGTTTCATGAAAACTGCCATCTCAACAAGGAAATTCAAGTAACTAGAATCACCTGTGTAATTTCATGTTTGATTCCTGGGCCAAGATGATTGGAAGTGGGCCGAGCTAATAATATTGACTCTATAGAACATCCTTGGAGCAGGATAGTTTCTGAGTAGCTGATGGTGTTTAAGATTTCAAAGATTAAAGCATCCTGTAAACAAGGAGGAATGTACATGGCTTGCATGACTAAATCCCAGAAGTTGTTTCAGGACTATCAGCAAGAGCAGGCACAAACTCATGCCAACTCAAGGGAGGTAAAGCTGTCTATGGCTTTGGGTGTGAGAGGCTGATGCATAAGCAACTGTGCTGCAAAAATTCTCCATGCAAGATAACATCTGGGGCTTTAGAGAAGAGCTACCAGGGATGATAAAATATTCTACAGTGCAATTCACAGGTTCCCTGCTCAAAGAACAGTCTTTTGGATGTCAGTCATACCCCTGTGTATGACTACCCAAGATCATGCCACAATCCCTTCCCTCTATCCAAATTTTAAAAGAGAAAGTCAAACTTTAAAGTATTCTTTGCCTTTCTGGGACAAAAATAGCCTTTATTCTAAGTTTGTTAGTCCTAAGTTTGTGTGTAGACAAAAATACCTATACCAAATAAATGCCTTTAAACACCCCCAAGAACATAAAGTCATCAGTGGATGATGGATGTGAGAGCTTGTAGTGAAACTGTGATGAGTAATGGTATATTCACATGATCTCAAAGTACCCACCAGCAAATAAGGAGAAGTAAAGACTTTTTTCACGGGTTCAATCCATAACATTTGAAACCAGGGTTCAAGGTGGAAAATGACCACAGCTTGTCTCACACAAGGCATTGAGAAGGTGTAACATTAGTTTTAGAATGTTTCTGCTCAAAATGAATCTTTTTAAACAAGTAAATTGTGATCCTGTTTATTGTTCTGTTAATGTCTGGTTTTTCCATTATATCTTCTTTTAATTATTTAATTAATTAATTTACTTTACATCTCAACCCCAATTTCTCTTACCACCTCTCCTCTCAGGGCTCCCCCTGTATACCTCCCTTCTCCATAACTCACTCCCCTTTCCCATTCTAGGGGTCCATAGAGAATGAGTCACCAACCAGGGAACATTCATAGGACTGGCCCAGGCCCTCTACACATATGTAACATATGCAGCTTGGTCTTCATGTAAGACTCCTAACAGCATGAGCAGGGACTGTCTCTGCCTCTGTTGACTGCCTTTGGAACCCTTTCCCCCTACTGGGCTTCCACTTCTAGCTTCAATAGGAGAAGATGCACATACTCTTACTGCAATAGATATGCCAAGGCTAGTTGATATCCATGAGCTTTCACGTGATTGAATATCAGCATGAATCTTATCATGACTGAGGAATGTGCTACAAAATTAGTCTATGCACTTGAAAAATGGAGGGTCACAAGACAGTATCTTCACTCCCTAGAAATTCATAAAAGAAAATGCTAGATTGCCACCACATTGACCACCCCCCAACATGAGCATGTACATACACACAAAAACTACAAAAATATTATAGATAACAGAAAGGAATAACAATAGATCAAATGGAACACATACAGAGTTGGCAAATCTGGAAAAGGGGCTTTACCATAGTTGTCATACTATTCTTCCGAGTTTTCTAGAATTTTTCTGTACGACTGAAATTGTATCAAAATAAGTTTCACAACCAGAAACAACAATAGAGTAATTTCTTTGTGAGTTCCTGGTGGTTGTACTTATACCCACTGTAATTCTCTCTCTCTCTCTCTCTCTCTCTCTCTCTCTCTCTCTCTCTCTCTCTCTCTCCCTCCCTCCATCCCTCTCTCCCTCTCCTTTCCTCCCTCCCTCCCTCCCTCCCTCTCTCTTCCTTCCTTCCCTCCTGTTCTCTTCTCTTTACTTCAGATAAGAGCTTTATTAAGATAGTTATAGCTATGGAGCATAGACAGCCACGATGAATCTATGAAGGGATAAGGCCTTTAGATCTAAAACACAAAAGATTTTTTTACTCTTTGTAGATTTCCGGGGAAGGTTAATCTGCCATCTCTTAATTCACAGAATGGTAACTGCTTCAATAAACATAAGTGTCCTGATCCATACTTTCCTGAGATTCCATCTGACTTCCAGGAGGAAGATCTTAATGGTCTGAAATGGTGTCAACTATGATATAATATGATATGACATGACATGCTATGATATAATATATATGATATAATAGTGCAGAAGATTTTAGTTATAGAACTTTTAGAGTGTATGTTAGGTTACAGTTTAAATTTGTTTAGCAAAGAAATCCAAAGCCTCGATGCTTAAATAGGATAGTATAGTTCACTCGTTGCTTAGGTTGTTCAGCTCTGATATCATTGGCAAGCAGCTCATCTCTAAGTCTGAATGAATAGCTTCAATAGGATTTTCTAGCTTGAGGAAAGAAGCAAGGAGTCCAAGTCATAGAGACTCATGATACAAAGTAAATTTGGAAGTGTGAATGCATCATTTTCATGGTAGCTTTATTGGCCAAAATTTAATCACTTTCTATAGCTACACACTAGAGACTCTGATCAATATGCTTCTATCTGTGAAAACACAGGCTCTGAAAATCAGGGTAAAGGCAGTGTTCTCTTTTCACAATAGAATGAAAGAGAAAATAGTAAATAAATAGGACCACTACTCCTAGAGTAGAGATTTGGTTGTTTCAGTATGACAAAGAGGCCTTGTAGTCATTTACCCAAAACATATAAGATATTTAAAGGAAGGTTGAAAACTGTTGGATGTGGAAAGTGGAGGAGGCCCTGAGTGTAATGAACAGATAAAGGTTTGAGTGGATGGGTGTTGCTGACATTGGAATGCCATGTCAAAGACCACAATGCCTCAGGTCCATGGGTACTAGCAGAACCTTCCTCTGGTTCATGTATGCATGATGACAATATGTGAAAAAACTGACAACTGTAGTCTCCTTCTCCCTGGTGGCTGTAACTTGGACTGTCTCTTGCAGAGACCTCCCACAGATATTGGCTAACTCATCTTCTTGTGCTACACATAACGCATGTACTGAGTTTCTGATTGTTGCATGGTTGCTTCCTCCATCAGAGTGAGCAGAGCCCACCTGATCCCAGGTTTTGTGTATAGGGGTATGTGTATGTGTGGGTATGTTTGGGTGTTATTTTTGCAGTGTCTGCCATATCTTCCTTTTGGTATCAGCTACAGTCAGGTTTCCAGGATCAAAATATGCAGGACACTATTATGGAGATGTCAAGTATCTGATACAAGCATTATCCCATTTTGTCGCTATTTCAGAAAACTTTTAAGTAACTCAAAGAGTTTCAGAAAAATCAAGGTTCTTAATTCAGAATTATAATGAAGTCAATAAAAATGTTCTATGCAGTTGAGAGTCAATTTCCTCAGTCAGACTGCTTGCATTTTGTTAACAAAATGAAATTGTTTTATATAAACATAAAGGTTCTTGCCCATACGCTTATTTACAAAGACACATATATATGAACTTACAGATTGGAACATAGTAACAGTTATATCAACAGGTACCTGAGACTGCCTCAAGATGGGTTCCTAAATCTCTGAACGTTTTTCTTTATTAGTTAGAAGTGATGGGACTACTTATGTCATCAAGTTTCACTTCTGTTATATGATTACTGAGTGATTTTCACAAAATAACAGGCAAATTAATTACTCAACATTTCTTTTCAAGTGATTATATCCTGACTCATCAAATTTATGACTTATAAAATCACTTAATATATATGAAATATAATTAATTATTCCAAAATAGTCAATCTAACATTACACACACATAGCACATAGCATATACATATTCATACATACATATATACATATATATAATTCAGCATATACATGTACACATATATACGAATATATATGCTGAATGTATATACATATATACATATACACATACACATATATGTACATATATACATATACGTATATATGCTACATGCTGTGTGTGTGTGTGTGTGTGTGTGTTAAAACTTTGCTTCGTTTTTGAGAGTTTTCATTCAAACTTAATTTAAAAATGTCATTTTTTCCTCCCTCTTCTTCTCTCCTATCTATGTAGAAAGCAAACAAAATTGTAGCGACTTCTACTTTCTTGCCCGGCTTTACTGTTTCAGTAGGGAAGCTAAGAGAAAGCTAAGGAGCAGTTTATCACTTTAGACTACATTGGGATAATGTTTAGAAATTAAAATGTATCAGGCATTTTTCATCATCACAAACATCAATAAAAAAGTAAACACTTGGGCATCGCAAAATTACACTGGCTAAAACCTACAAAATACTACAAAGTATCTCTCAAAGCCTCAGTCCACATATACCTTGAACAAAGTGAAGTTTACAATCGTTAAGTGCCTACATTAACACATCAGAAATACCTAACAAATAGCTTAATGATGCAAATCAAGGCCTTGGAGTGGGGAAAGTAAAACTCTAAACCAACAAAAGGAACAAATTTTTTTTAAAAATGGAGTTGAATTTAATGAGTAGATCTGAAATAATAATATAAGACATGTCCAATTAAGAGTTGGCTCTTTAAAAATATTAAAAGTAGAACAGCCACTTTAAAGAAGATATGAAATCTAGATTAGTAAGAGTCAAAAAGGATATATTACAATAGACACCACTGAAAATCTCAGAATAATTAAGATATTGTTTTGTAAACTTATATTGACCCAATAAAGTGAATGAAACAGGATAAATGAATAAATTCCTAAATAAATTTGACTTAACCAAAAGTGAACCATGAGTTTGAGTAATTCCTAACAATAACAAGTAATATTAATGTGGTAACAAAAATTCTGCCATGTCAGATATTGTGACACATGCCTGTAAACCCAACATGTAGAATTAGAGGCAAGAGAACCAGATGTTCAACACTACTCACTTTGTTACAGTCATACCCAAAGGTCAACATTGGCTATATTAAACTCTTTCTCAAAGCAAATCAAAATAAAATGATCTAATAAAAAAAAAACAAAGGTTCTCCCAATAAAAATAAGTCCAAGATCAGATGGATTCATTGCTGAATTTTAGCAGCACTATTCTTTTAAAGAACAACAAAACTGGTACCCAACAAGCTACTCCATAAACTATGAAGAAAAGTAATGCTTTGAAACTCCTTCTGTGAAGTCAATATTTTACTAAGACCAAAACTAGATGATACATACTAATAGTCAGATGTATATAAGAAACCTATAGTCAATGTCAGAGTAGATGAGAAAACTTTGAAGGCATAAGATATCAATATTAACCACTCTTATTCAATATAGTACTTAAAATTTTAGCAAAAGTGATGAAGCAATAAACAGAAATAGAAGAAATACAAATGGAAAATGAAGAAGTCAAATTATCCTTATTTGCCAATATGATTCTACACGTAATAGACCCCTTAAGATTCCACACAAAGACTTAAGACTTGACAACCAAATTCAGCAATCTATCAAGATAGAAAATCAACATTAAAATCCAGTAGCTCTTTAATAAACTAAAAAAGGAACCAATAAAACAATAGTGTTTACAATAGCTAAAAAAAATATATAAAATACTTAATAGTAAACCTAACCAATGATGTAAAAAATTCTTCATTGAAACTTGAAGACACTAGAAGTTGGATTTAGCTATTGTTTTCACAGATGGGCAACATTAATATTGTTAAATTGTCATATTACTAAAGACGAAATATAAATTGAATGAGATCCTCCTCAAAACCCCAGTAATATTATTTATAAGACAAGAAAGGACACATGCTCCACTATGTTCATAGCAGCCTTATTTATAATAGCCAGAAGCTGGAAAGAACCCAGATGTCCCTCAACGGAGGAATGGATTCAGAAGATGTGGTATATCTACACAATGGAATACTACTCTGCAATTAAAAACAATGAATTCACGAAATTCCTAGGCAAATGGTCAGATCTTGAAAATATCATCCTTAGTGAGGTAACCCAATCACAAAAGAACACACATGGTATGCAGTCACTGATAAGGGGATATTAACCCAGAATCTTGGAATACCCTAGACACAATTCGCATATCAATAGATTTCTAAGAAGATGGAAGGAGAGACCCCTGGTCCTGGAAAGACTGGATGTAGGGGAACGCCAGGACAGAGAAACGAGAGGGGGTTAAATGGAGAAAAGAGGGAGGGAAGGGGGCTTATGGGACTTTTGGGGAGGGAGGAAACGGGAAAGGGGAAATGATTTGGAATGTAAATAAAAAAAAACTTAGAAAATAAAAAAAAAAAAAGAAAATACAATCCTAGTGTTCATATGGATACCAACAACCATAGCAAGAACTGATGTAGATGCTATCACAAGACCTGATTTCAAATCATAAAATAAGGATACTGTGAATAAAACAGGATGTTGTTATTATAAAAAATGGATTAAAGTAAATGACTTAGAGATAAACTCACACAATTACATCTGTAGGACTTTAATAAAAAATTATAATAGGACTTCCTACAAAGTTACTAACAAATAGTGCTAGAAGGCTTGAAGAACTACATGTAGGGTAATGAATCTAGATATTTACTTATCCTTCTATATAAACATATCTTAAAATGGGTCCATGTTCTGAAACATTGGAGCTAGGATGGGTAAAGTATTTCTCAAACAAGCATGAGACACAGTTTTCATGTCCAGTACCCATGCAAATTCTAGACAGGAATGGCAGCAACCCACATGTACTCACAATTCAGGAGGCAATTACAGGGAACTCCCAAAACAAGCCAAACCTGTCAGGCTGTGTTCAAGTGAGAAACCTTGCTTCAGCAAATAAATAGGAAGTGACACAAACATACACACATACATCAATACATATAGAACAAATATGTATACATTTCTACCCAAATGTAAATGCAACAACAAAAACTAGACCTGAAACTTTAAAATTACTGGTAAAAATAGCAGGTAAAGTCCTTTGAGATGCAGATGAGGATTTTCTAAATAAATTCCATGACCCAAGAAAAAGAATCAAGATTCAATAAATAGTATTGGATAAGATTTAAACATTTCTGTGTATTAATAGAAATAAAGACTAGAGAGAGGAGACACATGAAGAATGGGAGACAACCTATGTCATTCAATAGGATATTAATATATAAAGAACTCAAATGTTAGTTGTCTGAATTACAGTACACATGTATCAATATATTCTCTATGTTTCACCAGTTGTGGATCTCGGTAGTGTCTTCCATTTGTTGCAAAAAGAAGCTTCTCTGGTGAAGGGTGAAAACTGCACTTGTCTGTGGGTATAAGGATAAAAATCACAGGAATTATTACTGATGTAGGGAAATGGCAGTAATAGATTCTCCTCTATGACCTCTTCAACCTCCAGTAGTTTGGCTAGATTTATAGTAGCAAAAGTGAATTCCCTTCAATTAAATGGTTCTGAAGTCCAGTTAGATAGTTGTTGGTAACCCAAAAATAAAAGTGCTACTATTTCACCATTGAGGATACCTGAAAGGCTGGTCACTGTCATGGAACATCATGGAAGTGGGGGCAAAAGATTGTAAGAGTCAGAGGGCCAGGATATCCATTCATTATACGCACTCATGAAAATGTAACAATAAATCCCATTATTTTATACATTTAATATATGTTAATAATATAAAATAGAAAACCTCAGTCTACTGTGGATCACCAGCGACCAACTAGCCTCTTGAGGTTTTCTGAGGTTCAGATCAAAAGGAATTGGGCCTCTAATGTTATATGAATTTCTTCCTATGTTACATTTTCTTTGACATCTTTTCTACATAGAGGACTGAGAGGCAGCATTTAATGATCTTAAAAGCCAACTCAGAAGTGCAATACACATTCAAAGACATAAGTTATGGGATGATGATAAACCCCATGAATGGATCTTCATATCAATGTCATATTCATGCTTTCCTGTGTTATACCTCCTTTTGAAATTCATTTACACTTATCACTCACAGCTTTTGGCCTTTCAGAAAAAAAATCTATCAGTCCTTAGATCCCTCTATGTCAAAAGCTAGGGCATCTTTCTCCTTCCTCCTCCTTGTCATGTCTGTAATCTACATTGCCTTACCACAAGCACATATACGCCTTTTCAATGACTTTTCTATGACCAGAGATTGCCTGCAGAAGATAAAAGTCCATCTATAGCAGAAGACAACATTGAGAGAAGATAGGAAAGCACCCTGGCCAGCTAAAATTGAGATTAACAGCAGAGTGTGGGGTGTTTTTTCTAGCTTTACCACTTCCTGTCACTAGGACAAGGGACATGTTTTCTGAGCTAGTTTCCTTATTGCTAATTTGGTGATAATAGTACCTTATTCATAGACATAAATTAACTAATAGATGTAAATCATTAAGAACCTTGTCTGGTATAATTAAACCTCAAGAAACATTAGCTGGTGTCACCATTAATGTTATTGCTGTTAATATTATTAAAAAGCTGACACTAGAAGATCATTGGTGACCTTGTCCAGAATTATTTGAGTAAAACAATGGAGGTATATATTCCACCATGACACAGATAGATGAATGTACAGAAGAAAATGGAAACATGAAATTTGGACAAAACTAAGAGAACAGATATGAGACAATTAAATAAGGCTAAAGGTCAAATGAGTCAATTCCTTCTTTCCCCATAAAATATCACATGTGAAAGAGTGTTCCAGAGCTTTACTAATTCTAGTGAATTGTTGTAAATTTGAGTCAGTTTTTCTAGTTGGGAAAATATTAATTATGATTAATTTTTAAATTACACAGAAGTTTACAAAGTGGACATCTTATTTTATTCTTAAAATTGAGGGTACACAGCAGGGACATTGTCTCCTCATAGAAGAAAATTAAATTTCAGGTGGGACTCTTGTTCCAAACCACACCCCCATCCTAGGTAGATTAATCTCCCATCTGAAATTCTCTTAATATCTCAAAAAAATACTCTACTGTACTCATGAACCTGAGAATTTCCACTGTTGGTAATCTTACAACTATGTTTTTCTATTGGAGAGTTGCTGCTATAATTTGAGGAGAATCTTTTTACTTAGGTTTCAGAATCAGAATGTATTCCATGAAGGAATCTTTACTATCTTTCCTCCTGATTAGCTTGGGAAACCTAGAACAAGTCTATTTTCTCTCCACCACCACCACCACCACCACACAACACTGACCATTTTCTGTTTCTCATTATCTTGTTCCTATTCCACTAAACCACCTTGACACCTGAGCCTATAGAAAAGCCCTTCCTCTGCAATCCAGATTTGACAGGTTGGGAACCCCTTTGGAACTCAATCATCATCATCATTCCCTATCCCAGTAAGATATTTCTCTGAATGTATATCTCATCTCTACACTGACTTTTAAGATGAACAAAAGTGCTGACTCCTCCCAGTAACCTATCTTCCTGTAACAGCAGGTCTGAAACATGCAGGTGGTCTGCATAACTCCTTATAATTCAATAATGGAAGTGTCCTCAGCATTTCTTCTCACTACACCCTTCATTGTACAACAGGAAGAGATGGACAGAAAGATAAAAGGTGCCAATTCTCATCCAAAAGACCATTCTTGGTGCTGAATAGCATATGAAGAGGAGGAATGTGGAGCCCTTAATAGAACCCTAAACTCCAAAGTGGGGTCTTTACATTTGCTCACCCAGGTCTTTGGCTTATTAAGCATAGTAAATTTCTTAATCCAACTTATTTCTTGGTTTTATTCGTCCAGGTTAGAATTACTGTTTCAAAACTCCCTTGGATAGTCACAGCATTTATACATGTGGTTGTGAAGAGGTTTCTTCTGTTATATCACTCTCAGCAGCTCTGGAGCTGTATTTAAATACTGTGGGTGTTGGAGTTGCAAAAGTTGGAGATTAGGTTAAATAAATCCTCTGAATGTAATTTTCTTTTTAGGAGAGAGGATTTTAAGGGCAGAAGAAAGGCAATGCTAGTTTCCTATTACAACTATAAATGTAAACACAAATTTAAGGTTTTAAGAACCACAAACTTATTTTATAGCTCAGGGGGGTAAGAAGTTTTGGAATATATCTCTTTAGGCCAAAATTAAAGGCTATCTATTTTCTGGAAGCTTTGGGTAAAATCCATTTTCCTCCTTGCCTTTGCAAGCTTATAAAGGATGGTAGCCTTCCTCCATCATCAGGGTTATCAAAGAAGAGTTGAGTCTTTGTCATATAGAGCTACCTCACACTTGGTCACAAATCCTTGAGTCACTTTCTTCTGCTGCTTCCTGGAGGAGTCTTTTTACACCAGGATAATCTCCCAATTTTAAGGACAGTTACTAGGAACATTAACCCCATCTGCCACCTTAATTCCCCTTTGTCATGTAACCTTACGTATCCACAGGTTACAAGAATTAGGTTAGAGAAATCTAATTCTCCTAGGGTACTGTTTCAGGAACTTTTATGTTGCTGTGATAAAATGTCCTGGCAAAGCAATTGAGAAATGAAGTGTTTACTTGGCTCAAAATTTAAATGTTATAGCCACCATTGCAGGAAAGTCTGCATGGTGGGGGTTTGGGATAACTAATCACATTGCATCTGCAGTCAAGAAGAATAGCATAATAAATGTTTGAGCTCATATCACTTTTACCTTTTGATACAGCCTAGGATATTACCCACAATGGATAGGGCTTCCATTCCAACTAATCTAACAAAGATAATCATCCATAGAACTGTCCAGAGGCCCATCTTCCAGTTGATCCTAGATGGACACCTAGGATCTGTAACGACAAATACAAATATGCTCAGACCACAATTTAGTGGCCCTTCTATGAATTCTGAATCTTGACAAACAGTTACAAAGTAGCTGTGGCCTTAATTAGCTGTATACACTTCCATATACATAACAATTCTACAAAGTTCCTTGCCTTGTAGGTTAAGCAAGAGTGGGCTCCCAGAGATAATGGGAGAAGCCATGAGGACTATGAGGCAACTCTTTGTGGCATGCATTGAAGCATAACTCTCTGTTCTCTTTTCCCCTTAGTAAACCACTTTTTTAAAATGAATGTTCTCTATGACTTTGGTAAATCATATTGACTTGAGACACAGCAGGTTGAAAGCTGTCTGCCAGTTGGCTAATTTCTGATATATACTAACACGGCAGCTTCCACCAGTGTAGCTGGATGCTCGACTATGTCAGGTGTGGTTGTTCCCAAACCTATTTATGCCAGTTGGATATGCTGTTGCAATTATGTAATTAAATTAAGTGTCACATAAACCAATGAAAGATGAACATGAAAAGAGAGATGTTTTTATGTACACTGAATGGAATGTTTTGGAAAGGCTTGAAAAAGATGAGTCACTTAAAATGAAAGAGGCAGGGAAATGAGATAATAAAACAGCAGCAACTGATAAGAGATAAAATCATAAAAACCCTGGGATTTTCCAGAAGAGCAGACATGATTCCAGCAGTGGGTACCTAATGATGGTGAAGGAAGTTGAATATGGTAAGAACAGCCGAAGAAGTTCTTGATGTTTCAGAGCCTGAGCACCAGTGACTTTGAGTTGTTTTACAGGCTGAAGAACAGAGCTAGGTTGGACTTAACTGATGGGAAGACCATTAATGATGAGATGCACACTTAAAGTTGTTTGTAAAGTGTGGGATCCAACGATAAATCCTACAAAGCAATGGGTGGCCAACGTAGCTCTTTCTGGATCTTCCTCAAATCCTCCCTGTCACTCTGCCTGTAACTTTCTGGAAACTCCATTCTTTCTGAAAAGTCTGCTATTTCATCTGACCCCAAGTTGACAGGCAGGCCCACTGACATAATACTTCTGAAAAGCTACTTCCAGAAAACCCAGTCCTTGGCTTGCTAACCTTTCCCCATCTGGAGACTGTACTTAATTCATAGAATAGATAAAAGCCCCTGATGTCAGATCTTCTGAGCTGATCTTCCTTTAGTCTCATGAACTTGTCTATACAAGAGGATGAATACTTTGTTTAGTCATAGCCTTAATGGCATCACAGGCCTTCTGCCCACACACTAAAAAGAAGTCACTCTTGCATCTTAAATGCATGAAAACAGTGCAAGAATAGATGTAAAATATATGTTTAAAAAAAAAAGGCCTTCCTGTGCATTTCCCCCCACATTTACATTGTGTTGATAGCAATTTTCCTCCAAATGAAACATCCCCCATATGAAAGGAGAGGAAAGCTTAAGGGACTGTGGTGATCTGAATAGGTATGACAACTTCCCACACACACCGCCATAGGCTCACATATTTGAATGCTTGGTGATTACAGAGTGGCCCTACTTGAGAGGGGTTAGGTGTGTCCCTGCCAAAGTGGGTATGGCCTGGTTGGAGGAAGTGTGTCACTGGGGGTGGGTTTTGGGGTTTCAAAAGCCCCAGCCAGACTATATTCCTCCCTTCCTGCTGCCTGTGGTTCTGGATGTGGAACTCTCAACTACATTTCCAGCACTATGTCTGCCTGCTGCCACAATGTTCCCCATGATGATGAAAATGGACTAAACCTCTGAAACTGTAAACCAGCCCCAACTAATGACTCTTAAAATTTTTTCCTTTATAAGAGTTTCTATACTCGTAGTTTTCTTTAAAACAGTAGAACACTAAGGCAGGAACATAGCAAGTAAACAAAATTTATAAGTCTATGGAAACTGAAGTGTACAGGATTCACAAGGCTCCTTCCCAAGGCTATAAAAGCAAGAAACAAATGCCAGGAAAAGGAGATTTTCCAACCAGGCAAAATGCCTATAGTTTGTGCAAAATATTCCAGCAATACATTTTTGAAAGTCTTTACCCAGTCTGGAGTGGATACTAATTCAGTTACCACTGATTCAACCATGTTCCTGTAAGACCTCCTGTATGTTCTTATTAACAGTTCAATAAACTCTTTGTTTAATCAATACAGATGGGAGGCATCAATTCTTTGGTCTGTCTTCAGTGTTGTATCTGGGATAGACAGACCTTGTTTCCCTGAGAAAAGTCAAAGGACACATAGTCTGCTGTCTGCACCATAGAGTCAGTGGCTGTTCTAGGGAGAGTTAGGTCACTGAATGAGCTATCATCCTTACATCTCTTAATATTGCAAATCAAATGCAAAATACATACAAAATGGGTATCCATGAACACTTGTTAACACTGCACCTTAAGACACAGAGCAAAGGAATAAGAGGTATAACAGAAAGTCACATGAAAATGAGTCAAGAAACACACGAATTTTAACGTAATTTCAAAACCAGAAAAGTAACTGTGCTCACTAGTAGTCATCAAGTAGACAGGATCTAGAATGACCTAGAATAAGAGCATCTAGCTATGTCTGTGTGACACCTTTGAGATTAGGTTAGCTGAGGTGGGAAGACATACCCTAAATGTGCATAGCACCACTCCAGGATTTGGGGTCCTAGACTGGATGAAATGGAGAACGCAAGCCGAGCCACACATCCAGCTCCTTCCACATTTCCCCAAGAACATGTATTTCTGTTGAAATTAAAATTTGAAAAATTAAAAATTATGAAGCAGAATATTATGAGATTTTAGGAATTCTGCTGTAGTATTGTTGCTAAGGTGGCAATGATGCCTAGTAGAATTCTCATTCACCTTCATATATAAGGTCTCTTGATCTGATTGCATTCCCAGGCTTTTAAATTGCTTATTGTATCATATACATACATATATATATATATATATGTGTGTGTGTGTGTGTGTGTGTGTGTGTGTGTGTGTGTGTTAGTTATGATGAAATTAAAATAGAAATTTTTAAATTATAGAAAATCTTCCATGCTTTCCTTCTCTTAAAGATAATATTCTAATGCACAAACTTTTAACTTATCCATGATTATGCAAATTTTCATTTTATGTACATCCACATACATTCAAATGCACGTACGATTTGCTTAACCCAAAGTAGCATAATATAAATCACACGATTCTTCAAAAATAATAGGAATATTTCAAAAATATATACATCATTTCTACAGTTGGGATTTGCTAATTATTTCTGTATTCTTCCATATTTGTGATATGAACTACTTTAGTAAGGATAGTATAAAATATTATCAAAATTATAAAGGCTTTTAAATTTAAAATGAGTTCAAAGACAATTAGCTTAAAAAGCCCAAAAGGCTTTATTGAGTTAACAGTAAGTTTAAAATATGAAATTAATTTTAAACCATTGATTTTTTTTCTCAGCAAGTGAGACATTTAAATAGTTTTTTATTCAGTGTTTCAACTAAAAAAAAAACTAAAAATTAATTCAATTTAGCTTTTCTATAGTGTTTGCAAATAGTTCTTAATATTTACATAATCTAGACAGTATACCATGCCAACCCTTTGGAACATTTGTTGTTTTTCAGAAATCACATGTCTACAGTCTACAGACCAACTTTGGGCTTACTTGGGGTATAGGTAGGAGGCAGAGCGACCCGTCATGTCTGGAGACTCCTAAAGTACCACTGAACATGATGGATCTTAGCCATTCACCCTTACTATACACAAGCAAGTGATGGTTTTGAAATGTCACACTTGATCAAGAGCAGCAGTTCTCAACTGTCCTAACATGACCCTAACTTTGTGAACCATAAAATTATTTTGCATTTCTACTTCATAACTGCTATTTTCTACTGATATGAATTATTATAAAAATATCTGTTTTCTCTTGATCTTAGATGATCCCTGTGAAAGGGTGGTTCAACCCCCAAGGGACTGTGACTCATAGGTTGAGAACTGTGATCTAGAGAAATCTAGTCCTGTAAAATTGCATGCACCTGCTATAATTGCCTCTGAGATTTGGAAATCAGAACCCTCCCTCTTGTTCTTCATTGTACTTTCTCTTGAGAGATTCTCCCTTTAATGAGAACTGAAGGATGTCCTGTAGGTCCAATTATCCTTCTAGGACACTGCCACCCTACCCACATGCAAAAGAAGCAAGAAGACCATTCCCCTAAATGAAACTGCAGATGGGGAGGCCTGCTATACCTTGCAATTGGTGGGAGCATTTATGAAGCCTTATGTAGAAAGCATTGCACTGGAAAGTATGATTCATCAGTGAATCATATTTTTTACTCCTAACAATAGAAAATGGGGATAAGAAGTAATATGTGGATGAAATAGTTTTTCTTAAATGATGTTTTGTCTTACTTTTGAGGGCTTAAAGAGAGACATAGCCAATTGAAACCTATACTTCAACAGGTACCCTTATTGGACTGTCACATATTGGTCACAGTATATATATATCCCACTTACACTGGAGCCACCTATCAGAAAACAAAGACCAACTCTAAGCATCAAAGCCTACCAATATTAAACTAGCCAATCCCAAACCTAGCTGACTTACATTGCTTTTTCCTTCCTGTCAAAGCCAGAACAGATGTACTTACCTTCAACTCCTCTCCCTGCCTCTGTCTCATGGCTGACCCTGTGTTTGTCTCAGTGACCCTGACTGGCATACTGTCTCCAGAGAATTGTACATACAATAAAGCTAAATCTCTTTCCAGTGTCTCTCTTGATCTGTGTCTAGCTTCTCTGTATTTGACCGGAGGCAATGTGGCTAAAACAGTCTATCTAGAATAGCTCAAAGATCAACGCAGAGATATTATGATAACATTTAAGAAAGTCTCTTAAATAAGTGGAAGGGATTACATGCTTGAAATTTGGTATTAGGTACCCTCTTTAGTGATGGAGAAAAGCTAGTCTCAGGTGACCAAGGGGCACTGTGATGAACATCACTAGCATTGGCCAGGGTGAAATTTTCATCTTTTTGGGCACACTACATCTCCATTATCTTACACTTGAACAGAGTCAGGTAGTTGTGGCCAAATAATGTGAATAGAATTGGCATGCTCTGCTTCCAGATTAAGTCATTAAAAATTGTGGAAGATATTCTAGTTATTCTTTAATTTTATAGGGAGCAAAAACATCAAATACAGAAAATGTAACCAAGGATTCCAGCAGCCTGAATAATCCATTCCATTTTGTGCATGCAGAGAATCCAATCCCTTGGGTTGAACTGATATCTAGCAAATTTTTTCTGGAACAAGAAAAAAACCTTTAATCATAATTCCAAGATGCTGGAATTTTGGCATTTTCCCATAGTACATGCATAGCCTAATCCATATAACCTATCACCAAGCAAATATAATACTAAAATCCCATGTTTCTGACTTAAATATAAAAACAGGAATATTATACCATAACTTTCCATCATATTAATACTAATACCCAATGTCTGAACACCCTAGAAGGATTTTTGAAGTCATAGTTTACATGTGGACAGACTGAAAAGAGATAACTTGAAAAATCCTAGTAAAGGATTTTCCAATATGATTAATAGGTTTATTAATGCCATATTATTCAAGTCTAAACAAATGTTCAAGGAAAATCAGTGGAAGACTTTCACCAGAGGCTAAAAAATGGGACTGAACTAAACTTTTTCTCCCTTATAAATAGAAACTATACAAAATAGAAAATAGTACTGTGTTAGTTATTCTCATGCTGTGACAAAGCACCATAATAAAGGAAATTTATTTTTAAAAAAAAAAGTAATTTGGCACATGAAGTTCCAGAGAGTTAGAATCCATGACCATCAGAGCAGAAACATGGTGACAAGCTGGCATGACATAGAGGCAGTAGCTGAGAGGATAACATCTATAGGAATAAGGCAAAGAAAGAAAGCTAATTTGAAGTGATGTGGTTGTTTGAAACTTGAACACCCACTTCCTGTGACACACCTTCTCCAACAAGGTCACACCTCCTAATCCTTCCCAAACAGTTCCACCAACTGCAGAATAAGCATTCAGATATATGAGCCTATGGGGCACATTCTCATTCAAACCACACTAAAGCATGAAACTTAACAAGGGTCTTAGTTGTTAGCCATGCAGAGAAGAGAAGCAAATAACCAGGTGTTACAACATCCCTGTTTCCTCCTAAGTGCATTTGGAAACAAGAACATGAGTTTATTAGCCTGAGATAAAGATAATTGTCAGAAGCCTGAGATATGAAAATTTGCAAGTACCAAAGAGGAGATAGATAGGCAAAAAGTAAAATAAAAGTTTCAGGAGTCATCATCATAGGTACTCCTTGAGTATGAAGCCATGTGTTCATAGAACTATATCACATGGTGACAAGCAAAGCACAACTTCTCTCTGTCAAGCAAATAAATCCTGAGCTTATACAGGACAGAGAAATATTTGAATTCAAAACATCTATGCTGCCAGACTTCCCTGAATAATCAGCACACTCGGCAGAGACTCATAAAAGACAGCAAATAAGAAACAAACTAAATTAGCCCCAGAGCAAAGGTTATTCCATGCATGCTTCCAAACAAACAAATCACAGCAGAGAAAACCTTTAACAGAAACATCAAAAGGATCAAGCTAATCCATAAATAATTTCATGGCTTGTCCAAACAAAATTTTTACACTCTTTAAAGGAGGAAATAAAGCCTAAACTTTCAACAGCATAATAAACAATATTAGGCATTCAAGTAAGATGCACTGAGGGTCTAGGCATGTAGCTCAGTGGTAAAGCAATTGTCTAACATGCTTAAAGCTCTGGGTACAGTTCTTAGTCCTACAAGTAAACAATTAGTGTATTGGATGGATGGAGGAGGAAAGATGCCTTTCACAATAAATAAATCAAGTGATAGAAATATGCAAAGAAAATAGAGCCTCTTGAAAATGATTTAATCCTTTTAAAATATTATATGTATATATTCAATCCTTTAAAAAAATACATATATGTACGTATGTATATATGAAAGATTCAAAAGAAAAACAAAAGCAAGTCTAGTTAGCAAATAGAATGTCTGAATAGACTGTCTAGCAGATTGGACACCAAGTAATAGAAGGTGAGTAAACATGAAAATGTAAGGATTTCTAAGTAGATAAACAGAGCCATAGAGAGAAAAGATCCCCCACAAAATAAATACATTAATAAACAGAACCTTGGTGACTTAACTATAATGGAAATCAGAAACAAATGAGAGGAACGAGAAAATATTTGAGAGCATAATGGCCCAGGATTTGTCCAAATTTGATGAAAATTGTCAGCCCACAGAGCCAAGAAACTTAACGAAAGCCAAACAGTATAAATACAAATGAAACGACAGGGAAGCTCACCATTATTTGATTGCTATGAGTCAATGATACAGAGAAAACGTTTAAAAGCAAACTAAAAAAGATAAATAACACACAAAAGAGCAAAGGTAAAAATAAACAGAGATTTCATGTCAAAATCAATGTAAACAAGACAAAAACATCTTTATGGTGCTCCAAAAAGTCAGTCTAGAAATTTCCATTCTGTGAAAATATCAATAAATACAAAAATGAAATAAAGGTGCATTGAGAAAAGCAGAGTCTAAGAAAAACTGTGACTAAGATTGCATTACTAACAGAAATAGTTAAAGGAATGTGAAGCTCATTTAGACACAAAGAGGACCAACAGAAATAGTAAATATAAATAAATATGGAAGATTTTATCTCATTTCTCCAACTAACTTCTAAAAGACAAGATAAACTATTTTGTATGGCATAAAATAAATGGAGACAAATGAATGGCAGACTTGTACCAATAAAAGTGTTCTGGCTTACTTTCTGTTGATGCGATAAACACCAAGATCAAAAGTAACTTGAGGAGGACAAGATTTATTTGACTTACACTTGCTTGTCACAGTCCATCATGGAGGGAAGCCAGGGCAGGAATTCAAGCAGAAGCAGAGGCAGGTACAATAGAGGAATGCTGATAACTGGCTTGCTCTCCATAGCTTGCTCAGTTTGCTTCCTTATATAGATATTCTCACACTGGCATGGGCCCTCTCACATCAATCATTAATCAAGAAAACACAACCTCAGACTTGCCTATAGGCCAATGGAGTCCTCAATTTGAGGCTTTCCCTTCCCAGGTGACTCCAGTTTATATCAAGTTGATAAATGCTAACCAGCACAAGCAGGAAGTAACAACAAAAACTGTTGTACTGCTTGTATAAACCAAGTAGCAGCAGAATGTAATTTGAAGGTAGATTGTGAAGTGTTATATTTGAGTATTTTAAATGTTACAGGGTAGTTGACAAATGTTGGAATATGTTAGATTCACATTGAGGGCTTCATTAGACAGGCTACTTGATCATGACATCAGAGTTTATGATTCAGTAAGTATAGGAATTAGCCTCTGAACAGGGTGGGACTAGCCAAATAATGAATGTGCCAGCTAATGCTGAAGGCCCAGACACGTTGAGGTGTCATTGCTCTAAAGGTACCTACAAGAGCAAAAATAAAATTCAATATCTTGTGCTGCAGAGATGATTCAGTTGGTAGGAGTGCTTGCCTCACAAGCATAAAGACCCAACTTGGAAATTCTAGAACCCACGTGATGTCTGGGAGCATGACATGAGCATCTCGGAGCTATTATAGGGATGAGAGAAACATAACAACCTTCAGAAGCTCTGGGCCAGCTAATCTGATATGTGCAAGCACAATAACACCAGAATGTCTAACACAAACAAGGTGAGACACCTAGTGTTCTTCTGTGGCCTCCACATGTATGGCATGCCCATACCTGCCTATACACATATAAATATACACATACACATACACATACACACACACACACACACACACACACACACACATACAGATTAAGATCAATATTTAAAATACTAAATTATTACAAATTAAGGAAGAAGAGGATAAGGGAAAACAATAACAAAACAAAAATATTAGAGAACAAAGGGAAAATTGTCAGACTTAATAAAACATGATAGACCCCTCCCTTCTAAACACAAATAAATACTTAGATTAAGAAACAGGCTTACAGATCAGATAACATAGTCAGACTCACTGGAGAGATGGCTCAGTAGTTAAGGTTGCTCTTGCTGAGGTCCTGAGTTCAATTCCTAGCAACCACATGGTGGCTCACAACCATCTATGGGGGATCTGATTTACATGCAGCAGAGCACTCATGAGAGAGAGAGAGAGAGAGAGAGAGAGAGAGAGAGAGAGAGAGAGAGAGAGAGGATAAATACGTACCACACTCACGTCAATCATCAGAAACCCTTGATTATTCCTTACTGTTTATATGCCTATGGCTCTCTGCATTATTCTCTTGATGTGTGATGGGATCTGCCTGTCTCCATCCAAATGATAAAGTTACAGGCCTGCACAGCCATGCTCAGCTTGTCAACAAGTGTGAGGTCCTCATGCTTTGTACAAGCAAGTGCTTTTACCCACTAAGTCATCTCCCCACCCCCCACTTCTCTGAGCCTTAATTAAGTATAATGCCCAACAAACTTGAGTGCTTAAGTCTTGCCTATCATTTGGGTTTATTCAACAATTTATTTACAGCGTCTAAGTTTATTGAAATCTGTTCCGCTGTTGACAGGCAACAAGCAGATGGAGTTTAGGACTGGCAAATTCAAACCATCGAGCTCACAAATCGAGAGAATGGACTCACTCTAAGAACAGACTGCACTGTTGAAGATAAAGTGAATGGTTAACCTTTACACACCAGCATTTTACTGCTGCGAAGTTCTAAACACTGATGAAAACAGTTGGCTGTCCATCTGGCAAAGGTATTTAAAGTGAACTTAAATGCTGACTGCTATTTTGGAGTACTAATTTCTTTCTATAGATGTCCACTCCATTTCTCTATGCAGAGACATAAATAACAACAACAGAATCTCAGACATCTTGCCATTGAAATCTCTGTAACCTAAAAGTTACCACTGAATCACTTTAACACTGAAACAGGGTGTAGGTTGTAAGTAATGTCAGCAATTTATGATGACTTCAGACTATGAAAATGCCAGCTGTTAGGGTGTAAAATATATATGACTGCATTTCACAAGTTTTTCTTTATGCACAGTGATCTTAGACTTTTAGCAAAGTATTCTAATCAATAGTAAAATGCCTGACCAAAGCTATTAGCTTTAGCATTAGAAGGCTAAGAGGTAATACTATCCCAATTATATCATAGCTGCTAAGATGGCATGGAAGCAATTAGCCTGGAAATATGGTTAAATTACTTAAGTGTTACCTTGAATAAGCCAGGAAGCTGGCATATAAATTTTCAGTATTAAAATTGCAGTGGACTGGCTTGGCACATCGATAGCTGGTTGGGAAGCCATTTTGGCTATTTCATTTCGCCCTCCAAATACACAAGTTTATGCCCCATCTGCAGGCTTACAGGCCAAAAGGGCAAGATCAAAGGGGTGCAGTTTCTTCTGCAGCTACAAGGTTTCCCCATATAGTCCCTGCCCAGAGGCTAAATATTAGGGGAGCAAGGCAGGTGAGGCCTCCATCAAACCCTCCATGCTTTGCCCCAGACTCACTTGTAGTTGGGTCAGATCCTTAAAACAGGGTAATCAACAAAGGAATGGAAGTAAAAGTGATAATATTCTTGATATGATTTAAAAACATTTCATCAAGGAGTTCTCCTACCTTTCCTTTCCAGTCTGTGCTAATACTAGAAGCCATGGTGGGACTACCAGCTAGAAACAGTGTGGGCATCAGAATCTCCTGATTCTAAAAGAAACATAAGAGAATTGCCCCGGATACCCTGGGCATTGTTTCACTTCGACAGCATGTTCCTTTCCATTGTTGTTACGAAGCCACTAGGATTTCAAGGTTCATTTGTTATTGCAGCATAGCCTACTGGATCTTGACTAATGCAAAGCTAACGAAAAAAGAGGTCTTTGTGTTTTGACTGTATTGTACCAGACAGAGCTTTTATGACTGCTATATCCATGAGAGATTTTGGTTATAAAGGAGAACATTGCTTGATAGTCAACCAACAAGAGAGCTCAAATGTGTAAGAGTAATTTCAGCCACTTTCAAAATTTTAGAATAATATAACCTTGCATTTGTGTGGCACTTTTAGCTTTTTTTTTTTTTATGTCATAATGCTTTCAGGTACACAGCTTTACAATGGTCCTAGAATATTTTTAAGTGCGTAAAATCCCAACTTTACTATTGAACACAGCCTGTAGCAGCGGGATTTTAAGTGCAGTGTCCAGTAACCCAGCCAGTCAGCAACAGAGATGAAACAGGCTACTGCCTTTGGTTCCCCTCTAATCAAGAAATGCTCGGAGCTTCCAGCCTTGTTGCAGATTTTTACAAGCTTCACTTTTAATAACCTTTCTCCATTGTACTCCTGACTTATTACCTTCCTGGCTCCCAGCACTCTTATTTATATGCAGTTTCGCTCCAGCCACACATCTCCATGTTTATGCTGCGTTTACTGTGTTGTCTCCTAACTAGAGTCCATTATCTGCTGAAACAAGAAGGATGTTCGGGAATAAAACACATCTTGCCTGTGGCTGCCAGGGGGAGTGGAGCCCATCACGGGGGGCAAAGATGGATCTGTGCTGCCAGGAGTAACCTGCTGCTTTCATGTGTACATCACCTTTGATGAAGAACGGGCTCCAAGCTGAGTAGATTCTAGAAGGCTGAAGGCAGAGCACACAGCTTCACCCCAGGATCCACAACTGCAATGCCTCCCTTTACAGGCACATTTCTGACCAGGAACCAGGTCATCTGCATTCAGAACCCCCCCCCCAAACAGGCTGTCGGGGAGCTTGCATTTGTAGCCAGTTTGGCTTAGACAGAAGAAAGACCTTATAAAAGAGGCTAGAAATTCCCTGACCTAAATTGGCTACTAAGGATAGTTAACTATTGCTAAATGTCAGGTTCAAAGCCTGCCATCACTCGTGGCTGGATTCATCATCTGGCACATTTCCAATATAAAGATGAAGGGTACAGGAAGCCTGGGAAGAGAGACTGGCGACTGGGGAGTAACGCGTCCCAAGAGTCACGAGACACATGGAGATCCTCCCTCATCCCTCTGTCAGCTACTGTAGCTATTGCGAAAAGAGCAAAATGTAAATATAACATCGAGTCTATGGGCTTTGAAGTCAGAGTCAGATACCCATGTTTTCAAAGTCCAAATTAACACTTAATACGTGGGTGACCTGGTCCAAGATACGTGACCTCTCCATGATTTGTTTTTTCTCATACATATAATAGAGGACTAACCACCTTTAATGACTAAAGATTAGGCTTTGAACACAAAATGCATGCACACACATATAACACATGGTGTGGCAGAAGGCCTGGCTAATGACTGGCCCTTGGTAATAAAGTGACTGTATGCTTGCTCTGATCTGTCTCTGACCCTCCCTCTAAGAAAAGCTGTGTTGCACCAGTCCCTAAAATCAAACAGGACTCTTTTATATAAAGAAAGTCCAACCCAACATAGTCCCCCAATATATATTCATTGAATTAAATTGCACAAAATCATTTCCAGAAGTTTACATCCATAGGCAACTTCCTTGATTTGCTTCACTGGTTTCTATATTCCTTTAAAAATTAAGCTTGGCTCACTCCTGCCTCAAGCTTCTGGGTATTTTAGCTACAGTTATGAGGTGTTTATAACTTTTTTGTGTATGAAGAATTTTGTATTTGGCCATGTATTTTTCACATGGATATATAAATATGAATACCATAGTGCAATATTTAAAAAAAAATCAAGATCAAAACTGATCTTTTATCTATAGGCCGCACTTGTTAGACTGGTTTTTCAAGAAAAAGCAGAAGACAGTCACAAGAAAGGTTAGAATTATAGCTCTATATGGATAAGGGTGATCCTTTAGTACAGAGGAATATAAGTGTCATGTCATCTAAATCTGTCACAGGATTTTAAGATTGGAAGGGAACTTAGAGGTCATCTAGTTCCCCCTCCCCACCCCAGGCAAAGTCTGCCAGCTTCTACCAGGGAACCTCAGAACAGCTCTGGCTCCACAGGGCCTGGCATCAGCCCCAGCCCACATTGCCAGGTCCTGGGGCAGCAGATGCCCGCAGTTAAGGAGGCAGAGGGGAGGGACTAATAGGCCTATGCAGATAGTAGTGACCACCACCCACCAAGGATCCTGTCCAATCCACTTCGTCCTATACGAAATAAACAACGGTTTGTAGGGCTCATGGAGGCAGACATGTTTTTGAGAACCTTAAAATGTAAGCATCTTCATGCAAGCATGTGTACACACCTGAAGACTTAGATGCAGCTGTGCTCACAAGGACAGGCAGGCGGCAAAAAGCAAGATATGGTTCATAGACAACCTTTAATTCGTGGAGGTCACAGGGTACTTTCTTTTTATAAAAAAAAAAAAAAAGACCATCTGCTTCAGTTATTAACTCGACTGCATGTACTGCACAGTTCCTTTGTGAAAAGACATCTGAAGGCATGCATTGGTGGTGCCTCCTTGACACCCTTGGGAGACGTGGGGTGCGGGTGGATGTAGCATTAAATTCTGCACATTGAAGTGGTCAAAGCCTTGATCCAGGCAATGACCCAGTGAGCACCCTGAGTCTTTCCCTTCTCCAACTCCAGCTCAGTCCCACTTTCCCCAAGGCTGAGCTCGGGCAATGGCTGCTCCCTGATCTGCATGCCTAAAAATTGTATTTACATTTTAAATCTCTCTTGTGTCAGAAGGGCAAGCTTTGATAACTGCAAAGTACTCAACTTCAGAATTTCCTCTCCCCTCCCCATAGAACAGTAAGTAGTTTACTTTTCAGTCAGCATGATTTTTTGAAGCTTTTATTCCACACCATCACTGTGTTAAGAAAGCTGTCAAGTTTTGGAATTTCATGGAGAAATGTGAAGTGGCCTTTGTGAGCTCCAGAGGAAACCTCAGAGGCCTGACATTCTGAATGTGATGGCTCTATTTACATATATATTGTCCTTCTGGGGAGAGGCTGTGGGTTTGGATTTGGGATTACTGTATATAGCAAGCTTTAGTTGGCAGGCAGAGCTTGCCCTCCTTGTATATCTGCATGCATTCCCTCCCTCCCTCCCAATCTCATCCATTCATTCTTTCCTTTCTTCCCTCCCTCCCTCCCTCTCATTCACTCATTCTTTCCTTTTCCAACCTTCCCTTTCTCAACCATTCATTCATTCATTCCAAAAGAATATTACTTTCCCTTCAAGGTTGTGTTTCTATCATTACAGAAGGTATCAGAAGTGAACCACAGAGCACTCAGGTAGATAGAGCCCAGATGCATAGATAGGAAATATGGATTCTTAGCAAATTGGATTCCCCCTGCCCCCCTTAAAAAAAACAACTTGGAATCAAGTAAAGTAACTGTAGGTATTCTTTGTCTGTGGTTCTTTAGGTCTAAACTATAAAAAGTCAGCAGCCTTTTAGAGTGCTCTCAAGAAACCCCACCTGCCTTTATTTGAATGCTAAATGTGGCCTGTGCTCTCTGCCTCCCTTCTCTTTGGCTTGAGTATCCTGGATTTGGCTTCACCTTAAAATATTCCACCATATTTGTATTGGGCCGTTGTACTAATCTTTACATTTCTGTATGATGTCAGTCATTTGGAGTGACAAGAAAGAAAGGAAGTCTTGTCCTCTATGTGGACAAAAAATATATGAATCACTACTATTGAAAACTAAGCAGGAAAAAAGTATAAACAAGGAAAGACAGAAGGTATTCCAAGTGCAGAAAGTAGTATCTACACAGAATCTAGGTGACAGGTACTTTCTCTTCCTGATGCTCTGGTATTCCTCCTTCCTAAGATAAATCTTTTCCTGGGAGTTAAGGCTTTGGGCTACATCCCCCAGTGATAATGCTGACAATAAATACATGTTGCTTTACTTTTGTGAAAGATAAAACCATGGCAAGTTTTAGGACCCCAAACTGGACTTTAGATAATTTGTTTGTAAAATAGGTATGAAATAGATATAAAAGCCTCAACTCTCTGTGTTTGAATATTGATATGGGAAAGAGAGACTCTAGGATAAGAGTGACCGAGCCAATGGTGTACTCTATGGGGCATCAGGCCAATAGCTCAGGTCTTTACAGCATAGACAGAAAAGTACAACCATGGTCGTGGGCAATAAATACGAAATGTGAGAGGACTTAAGAGAGCAGTGGCTGGAGGGGTAATGGCAAATGAATTAAATGATTTGACAGGCAAGACAAGAGAGGGGCTGTTGGGAATTCCAGGAAGAAGATACACTGTTAGGCAACACAAGTGTGGTATAAATCATGCGATGATGAGAATTATAAAGTATAAATTAGAGACTAGTAGGAAAGAATTAGAGCCAGATGCTAGAGGGTCATACTATGCTTAGCTTTTAGTAGACAATAGGGAGCCATTAAGATTTGTTTGTTTGTTTGTTTGTTGAGGAAGCCAGTGGCTTAAGACAAATCTATCAGAGTACAGGATCTACTAGTATGTAAGGAGCAGAGAGACCAAGATATCCTGGTAAGTCACCATTGTCAGTTTATGATGTAATAGAAGCAGGATGGGGTCTGGCTTTGACATAGAGAAGACTAAAGACGGAGAGATGATTGGTGATGGTGGTTCATACTATGCATGTAATGCTCAATGTGTAAAGCTGTGGGGTCTATGGAAAGAAGCTGAGACATAGCAAGGAAATGAACATTTTTGACACTGCTTACCACACTAAGCAATTTGAAACACTCCAGGGAATGTATGGTTGTACAGGGAATGTAAACAGTACTCACAAACCACACACTCAAAGACCCAGTCACATGGCTACCAAAACTACCTTGAAAGGCACTTGGCTCCCACCTCCCTTTCCCTGAACCTAAACAGTCATCTCTTCTCCTCCACATGCCCCAAAGAAAATCTGTTGCATTCTCAGCAGACCATAGGATGCTGTGCAGTGGATGATTCATTCAGAGCAGCCAGGCAAGCATGAGATGAAATACTAACTTATCTCAAACCTGAACCTGAACACAAGAACGGCATTTCTCAACTCCACAGGATGCCCTAGGAAAACAGACAGGGGATGTTTTAGATCAGGATGGAAGGTAGTAGCATAGAACTACTTGAAGCCACATCTGCCCTGGCCCTTCCTTCTACTTCTCATGGATATCTGGAGTCCTACTGATAACCTCAGAGAGAGGAAGTGATGCCTAAAACCTATTATCTAGGAAGATGCTGTAAAAAGCCCAATGTATCTATAAATATGTTTGTGTTGTCCTTTCTATTAGGAGGTCTCTATAACTGTCTACCTGTTCTTTTCTAGGGGGATAACCTCCTTGAATAGTGACTAACATGTTAAAGCAGCCAGAGCAAGACTTCGGGTGGTCCTATCCCTTTACTCTGATCACAGAAACTTTTGCTCCATACGTAGGGTATCTAAGTAGGCCTGTACTTGCCCTAAATTTTAGTGGCGGCAGGATGCAGCTTTCACGCAAAGAGCTCGTCTACTGCAGACCTAGACCCATGCAGTATCTTCCTAGCTGCTTGCAAGATATCCAGCTTTATTGACCTCATAATGATTCATTAAAAATATTCTCAAATCAACGAGCCTGAGGATGCAAATAATCAAATAATAGAGAGGGCTTTATAAGTGGTTCTTGGCTCTGTGCTTCAGTGATCATGAGACATTGGTCTTGAATGAATTTTCAATACCCCCCGCCCCGCAGCAGGCATTTTTCTGGGATCTTGTTATAAGTAAATGGAGTCCTCTTTGAAGACAAGCATGAGAGCAAAGCTCACACAGATATCACCAGGAGCCATAAGTTCTTGAATTCTTGTTTGTGTGTGTGTGTGTGTGTGTGTGTGTGTGTGTGTGTGTGTGTGTGAATGCATGTGCACATTAATGTATATATGTGTGGAGGATAGAACACCTTCAGCTGTCATTCTGTGGGCCCCTTCCATCTTGATTTTTATTTTATTTTATTTTATTTTATTTTATTTTATTTTATTGGTTTTTCGAGACAGGGTTTCTCTGTGTAGCCCTGGCAGTCCTGGAGCTCACTCTGTAGACAGGGTAGCCTCAGACTCAGAAATCCACCTGCCTCTGCCTCCGAAGAGCTAAGATTAAAGGCATGCGCCACCACTGCCCTGCTCACCTTGATTTTTAAAACAGAGTCTCTTACTGTTTCTAGAGCTTACTAATTGGCTGAGAGTGACTGCCATGTATCTGTACAGATCCATCTTTTTAGTCCTGGGATTGTAAGCACATGCTCCAATATCTGTCTTTTCCTCATGTTCATTCTGGAGCTCCAACTCAGTTCCTCAGACTTGCAAGGCATCCATTTTAACAACTGGCAAATATCCCCCAAACTGATTGTCGGCTCTTTTCTGGAGATCCTACCAGTTTTTTGCCTTGTTTTAATTTGGCCAGCTCAAATAAAAGGCTACATTTGTTTGCTTAGATGCTCTAGTCTAAAATTGACGGGAAACTACAACATATTTTACATATAATGCAGTGGATGAGCCAAAGAAGCTTTGAAACCTCTTGATGATCCACTTTTGTGGCCATCAACACATCAAATCACTATTGCTATTAAATTAGTGCTTACTATCTGCATTGTACTAATTGGAGTACTGGGAAATAAAAAACTGTCTACAACAAATCTTTGTTTTCAAGATGAAGGCAAACATGCAGAAATTTAAAACCATTCAAGGAAAGCAGAACAGTGATGCAATAAAAGAGGGGGAGTGGAGTTTGAAGTAATATTAATAAAATGCATGTCAGATATTAAATAAGATGCATGCTGTGTCGCAGTGCAAACCAATGCTGTCCTAAATGCTTTAGACGTGACTATTCAATTTCATCTTTTAACCCAATAAATAAGGTGCAATAATCTTCTTTTTAAAGATCAGTAAGTGTAGGCTCATGGACATTGTGTCCCTCATCCAAGGTATTTTTACGTTCAAACTCCAAATGGCATGCCTGTACTGACTGAACCATTTTGGTCCATACCTGATCAATTGTATATGGTATAGAATGTTCAGGTTGCCTTCATGTAGAAACAAAATACATCTTGAGAATTAGGCTAAGATCTACCTGTGCAGGGAGCAGGAGATCAGGCATTCTAAGAAGGATGGATGATATAATGACACTAGTTCTGAAGACAGTCATATTGATGGAGAATAGATTAACCCTATGACTAAAGTATGGTCCCTAGAGGCAAGCTCCCCACCCAGATCCTAACGCTGCCACGTTCTCATTTTGTAACACAGAAAAACTTCTCTCACCTTTCTATAGTCCTGTGTTCTTACTGTACAATGGTCATAAAAATAATGCATAATAGTAGTTTGGTAAATATTTATAAACCACTTAAAATAGCCCCTGCCAGATAGCATCATATGAGACTGTACAAGTGAGTCTGTAAGTTTAAGAGAATTAAGAGGCAGAGCTGGCTAAAAGGCTAAATGATATTCAGTTGCTTCACAGAATATGCCTGTCTTCCCCTCCAAGAACCATCTCCTTGGCCTCTCTGTATAATCTTTGCTGGAGGATGGAATCAGAGGACAGCCTCTGGTCAAATTCCATTAGAAAGCATACCCAGTGCGATTGACATGAAAATAGCAACAAACACTTACCTGGAGCCTGAATGGACAAAGCACTCTTGGGTTTAGTTAGTCATTTAGAAAAGAATAGGGGCAAGGAGGAAAGGGGGAGTGCAGTCAGATGGCTCCAAGTAGAAATAGCTACACTGAACGCCTGTGGCTAGATAGGGCAGGAGGTGCAGTGCAGATGCAGCTGATCTCAGGACTCTCTGGTCCCTGGGAGTGAGGGAATGAGTCAAGAGGGTCAGGTGCCCTCACTAATTCATTAGCCTTATCTAGATTTCAAAGAGAGATTCCCAGATCCCCACGAAGTGACTCACTGCTTGGAATAAAACCTGACACATTAACATCCTAGTTTCCCAAAAGGCTCCTGGAAGCCCTGCAGTTATCCTGATGGAAGGTGATTTATACCAAGGCAAGTGCTGCCAAGGCCCTGGCTGGGAAAGCAGCTAGGCAAGGGAATAATTAAGAATGCAATGGCTTTCTGGACTCTGGACTCTCTCAATTAAGTTAGAATGCACATCAAGAGTCTTAGGCCCCCCAGCTGTGCGCCTGGCTAACCTGCCTGCCACCAGGTACCTATGTGTTGTGGATTTCATCTGTTATCACTAGAGTCCTCGCTCTTGGTAGCCCAGCAGGCTTTGCAAAGTGCACCAGAGACCATCTCCAGAGAACCCTCTCTTCAACCTGAGATCTGAAACAAAAGCTGCTCCACTTTGTTTGTGGGAGGATTTACTTATGGGATGGATCACAGTATCCTATTGAAATATGAAGAAAACACACACACACACACACACACACACACACACAACTCATACTCTGAATTGAAAAACAACTACATCTACATTTTGAAAAAAATGGCCGCCATCATGGGAATATCGTAAATGAGGTTTGCTCATAGACTTTCTGCTCTCCTTACAGACGCCATCATAGCCCAGAGGTGTTAGAGAGGGCACATATCACAGGCGTGCTCTCTGAAAACATACTGACCACAGCTTGCACTGAGGGCTCTATGAAATTAGAAAATTAAACTTAGAATGCTCATGAGTTTTCCATCGCAGGGTGCCTTCAATTTGGAGGTCAAAGAGCTCTTATTTCCAACTTCCAAGTCCTGCAGTGTATTAATCTGTTCAAGCTAATTACCAGAACAAATCAGCCTTAATTTTCTGATTTAACATGGTGAAAGTTTCTTTCTTACTCTTATCTGAGTCCCATGCGGCTAGTTGCTAAGGGCCTCTGCTCTGCACTGTCAGTAAAGATCCAAACTCCACATATATAGTGGATCCCATAATCTCCAAAGGCCCCAGCATTTTATATTTGTTCATTCTTTTCTACCACTAGAAGATAAGAGGGAAAAAAAAGATGAAGGTTTTATGAGCCAAGACTGGAAGCTACACATGCCTCTCTCATTCGTTTTCTCTTGTCACATGATTCTACCTATAGATAGACTACATTTTCAGAGAAAGAACGAAAAGTAATGGAGTCTATCTCTGTGATTGTGAGGAGATGGGATTAATAGGACCACAATTGTGAAAGCTTCACAGAGATAGTAACACCTGAGTTCTCAGAGGATAAATGTCCATGCAAACTCCCTCATCTCTGAAGTTGGGAGTAACCTCAAGGTCTTTTCAGTTCCTATCTCACTGTTCAGCAAAACACAGAGCTAAGTGCACAGTAATTGCCTGGAAAACAGTTGGTGGTTGATCTTAAATGGGATCTACAGAAAACCTTAGTGGACAGGGAGACTCAGGGTGGAAGCTCAATCCAGCATCCAGAACTGGAATGATGCCGCCTGAGTGGATACAGAGGGATGTACAAAGGGTACCTATAGCTCTAATAAGTAGAGAAAAAGAGGGTACAAGAATGTGCCCAGGTCATTGCAATTATTGCGTATTGCAAGTATCATTTGTACAATACACATCACATCATTGAGATTCACTAAGCAAGACATACTTAACTAAATTATCTGGAATGCACATGCATACTCATTGAAATTAGCTCACTGTGCTTTCTTTATATACTGTTAAAAGGTTTCTCATCCTGCTATTTAAAGTATTAAAATGTCCTTCTTAACAAATCTGTATGTTTCTTGCCATTTTCAATGATATATCTGGGCTAGAGATTTCTACCTGCCATGGCCTTCAGAGCTCATGTCATGCATTTCCATTTTCCTGGGTAGGATCTAACCAATGACAGAAATGGCATGTCTTATTTCTAGGGCCCCAGTAGAAGATACAAGGTAGAATATCACAAATGGGAGAGGCCATGGCTGCTGAGACTCTCCAAGCAGAGACTACTGTTCTCTTACATTACAGCAAGTAACAATAAGGGGAAGCCATGGCTCCATCTCCTTCTAGAGGTTTCTCTTTTGAGACTCCAGCCCTCGAAGACAGCATATATGCTAATCATCAAGGACTCGCAGCAGAACTAGCAAAGACTGTGTCATTCAAACCACAGAAATGCACAGTTCTGGAGGATGCAGAGGCCAATGTAAAGGCACAAGCAGGGTTGACTTTTACTGAGACTCTTCTTCCTGCTGTCTCTTAGCCCCATCTTGTTCCTTGTGTGACATCTTCAGGAAGAGAGCTAAGAACACTCTGGTATCTCCAGTCTTACAAGGACACAGATCCTAAACGACTAGGATCCATCTTTAGAGTCCTATTTAACCTTATTACCTCCTTTAAAACTGTTGTTTCCAAACACCAGTTGGGAATTAGCCCTTCAAAGCATGGACTTAGGGAGACATAACTCAACTTAGATCAGTCCTTGACTCCAGAGCAATGTTCCTCATGCAACTGTGTAGAGAATTGTAGACTGGTCTCTGCTAAGCAAGTCTACTCCTTTATCAAGGGCTGGTCAGTCACTGAGACCTGAATGCTGCCTCTCAGTTGTCATCTCCAGCTTGGTCCCTCTGTCCCCCTCTCCAACCCTGTTGTAAGTCCAACTCTGCCTGTGCCAAATCAGTCTTTTGTAGTAAGCCAAGGATAGCCATCCAGGATACCTTTTGGTGCCAGCTCACGCCTTTGTCTTTTAGCTTTTTCAAGGCTCTAACTCTAAAAAACAGGTTGACAGCATCAAGGTCAGTCTGCTTCATGAGTAAAGGCACATTTTATCTTTCTCTTCTCCCTTACCTCCCCTTGTCCCTCCCTCCTTTGCATGTTAGACCCATTCCTCCCTTCTCATAGCCCCTCTATCTTCATGCCAAATACATAATATATTAAAAATATATGCATGTGTCTAATACATTCATATATTTAAATATAGATTTCACATATGAGAGAAAACATACAATTTTGCCTTTCTGAGTCCATCTCATTCACTTAACATGATCATCTCCAGTTCTATCCACGTTCATGTCAATGGCACAATTTTTCTCATTACAGCTAAATAAAACTCCATTGTGTATATGCTTCGCATTTACTTCATCCATTATGCTATTGATGTTTCTATAGGCTGGGTTTGTACCCTGGATATTTTGATCCAACCTCATTCTTCCCCAGATCTCATAGATCATTTATTCGTTCAGCATACATTTGCTGGTGCTGCCTGCCTCTCCTGCTTTAAGAGGAGGAGCATGACTGGCTTTTGCTGGGGGCAGCCACGCAGGAGGCAGCCTGGTTTCTGATCTCCTGAGGAATGTGGAACCCATGTTATTACCATCAGAGATGTATTTCCAGGATCTGAGATCAATCTGCCACTGTTGAGTGGGACTCAGAGAAGGAGGCGGCTCAAAGCGGAGCACCAGCCTTCTGTTTCCTATGCCACTATTGATTCTGTGTGGGTTCTGGGAAAGCTGCAGCTGCTGTTTCAGCCTCCACCCCCTCTTCTGTTGATTGGACGGGAGACTAAATGGCATCTCCATCTCCCTCATACCCAGAGTGCCATGCCACGCTGACCTACTCTAAAAAGCTTTGTCTTTTTCCTTCACCAGTGACATCAAGGAACAGCCAATCCAGAGGGCTTCTTGGGCTCTCCCCAGATTCGCAGAGAACCTCCTAATCACACTGACTTCTAGAGATTTCCCTGGGTAGACCCGTGACCCACACACCTCCCTGTCAAGGTCCTGTCTCATTTTCCAGGTCCAAGAAGATGAATGCTCAGCATTTGCACCAAGGGAATGGAGTATTTCTTCAAGGAAGTTAATAAGATTGTATATTTTAGCCTCAGGGCACCAGAGAAGGGAAAGAAAAATTCCCTGAAACAACATGTCTCTTGTTTAATAAAGTTTTATTATTATTATATATGAGTGTGTGGGAAAGAGAAATCTATATCTGTTCTTCACCATCACAGCTTTATTGGTTCTGAGCTTAAAAAATCAGTTTGGTGACTAACAGAATAAAGGAACCGACTGACCGGTGATTTTTAATATTTGGCTCTTCCAGGAAGCAATCTAATAGAGTAAGGGCTTATTGGAAAGTGTAGATGATGTGAAATAAGTTACACAGAGGGGTGGGCTATGCTGCTCACACCTTGGGAGGCCAGGAAGATGTCACAGGAGGCTGCTTTGTACTACCTAGCCCAGGTCACTGAACACCCCAGCCTTGGGAAACAAAGGGATGGCAGAATTTTACTTGTCATACATTTCTCCCCCTAAAGCTTTGTTTTATGCAAAATTTAAATTCACCAGCTGAAAACATCAGTTATCACCCATCCCTGGTACAGTATTTTCCTCCAGGCTGTCTCTGCTCCTTTGAGTGTTCATGCCTCTGTCCCTCTGCCTCTGCCCTTTTGCCCCTCTGTCCCCGTGTCCACATCCCTGTCTCTCTCAGTTTTATGTGTGTTCTCTCTCTCAATCTCTCTCTCTCCTTCCTATGTATATGCATCATATACATATACATACACATACATATACATGCATGTGTGTGCATCTGTGTGCATGTCTGTCTATCTGTCTGACTCTCTGTGTATGTCTCTCTGTATCTCTATTTCTCTCTGTGTGTGTCTCTGTCTCTGTGTGTGTTCATGTATGTGCATATGTGTCTGTGTGTTTGTGTGTATAGATGTATATACTGAAGCCATGTATCCTATTCCATGGCTGAGAGCTCAGCTGAGAGCCCTGTTCCCTCTTGGAGCCAACCAAGCAAGTGATCTAAACATCTTCTGATCATTCCAAGGATACCACAAGATGCCAGGAAGAGTTGTTTCAGGTCTAGGAATGTTGGTCAGTGTCTCCTTAGAAACAAAAAGTGATTTCTGAAGCCTACGCTCTCAGCTCAGACTCTTTCCCCTCTATTTCTTGACTTCTTTTGCATACTAAGTGTTTTAGTTAAAGTCGCTATTGCTGTGATAAAGCATATGACCAAATAAACTTGGAAAAAGGTTTTATTTTACTCACAGCTCTATACAACAGTTCATTATCAGCAGCAGTGATGGGAGGAACTCAAGCAAGGCAGGAACCTATAGGCAGGAGCTGATGCAGGGGCCATGGAGCAGTGCTGCTTACTGGCTTGCTCAATATGGCTTGCTCAGTCTGCTTTCTTATAGAACTCAGAACCACCTGCCCAGAGATGGTACCACCCACTATTGACTGGGCCTTCCCCATTAATCACTAAGAAAATGCCCTACAGCTGAATCTTATGGAAGCATTTTCTCAACTGAGGTTCCCTCCTCTCTGATGACTCTAGCCTGTGTCAAATTGACATAAAACTAGCCAGGATACTATGTATACCAACAGATATCAGAAACCCCAGATTAGATGAAAGTATATTAATTTGAAATTAGCTTTTTCAGAGTATAGTAGAAGATCTGACTGATTTTAGATATTAAAGTAATACTTTGTGGTTTAGAGACATGAGCAGAGCAAACTGAGTAATACTTTGTGGTGGGTAGCATGAGCTAAACCTGGGAGATGGGGAATAATGACAATGTGGGCTGTGAGTGGTGATGGTATAACATGATGGGATAAAAGGACAGAACCTATGCAGGAGAAGCACCAGAGCTCAAGTCATGAAGTAGGCAATTGTGGTCTTGCTATCTTCTGTTCCATTTGTGCTATGCCCAGTCCCGAAGTACCTGAAGTGATGAGTAGCCTAGGTTCCATCCTTTGATTCATTCTCTATCAGCAATGAGGTGTACATGACTTCTGAAACACATGAGACACATCCACACAAGTCACGGAGGCACAAGTCTATAATGATGTGATTACACACATCAAATACAGAAATTTGATACTGCTTTGGATAAAGGTTCTCCTGTACTTCTGAGATTACCTGACAGTTCAAGACTAGAGACAATGGGCTTCCATTGGTCTCCATAGAGTCAGCTACCTTGCATTCTTTGTTCTCTGGGGAATGGGAGTGATAACTAAACACTAAAAACACAGATCTGGTAACTGAAGTCAAAAAAGGGTTTTTTACTCTGAATGGCTGTCCATTTGGCTTGACTGTCAAAGACCCAGATTCCACTTCTCAGAAAAAGAGCTAGTGTTAAGTCAGAGGCATGTTGGAAGACATGCTAAGACTCTATGTAGAAAATGTAGGACTGAACAGTTGGTGAGAATAACGTTAGGGATACCTTGTCATTTAGCAGATTTGAGTAATCTCTTTGATTGGTGGGACATTTGGGTCAAGGCTTTGGCTTGATCCTCTAAGGGAGGTTGTCTTGCTTTCCTCTACCTTTCCCCTGCCAGGAAACTGAACAGAGTGAGCATCAGTACAGTGGAGGCCGCCATGTCCACCTCTGCTTCCAGAGCCCAGGTCCTCTGTTCTAGGGTTATTCATCTCAGGGAAAGCCACTGAAAGACTCAACCCTTCTAATTCCATTGCATTGAGTTTTCATTACACTTTAAACATTGTCATGAATAGAATTAATGAGCAGAGGCCTGATGGATATTCAGCCAGAATTCTCAGAACCCCAAAGGTCTTGACTCTGAGAGCTTGGGACCACTTGTCACTTAAATGATCCATAATTTTGTTTCTGATTAGTACTGAGTAGTAAGTAGTCCCAGCTGCCACTCTGGGGACTCTGGCCTTCTGCTTGGCCATGAACTTGTTTGACTCACTCTGCCTTGGATCTTATCGACAGAATTCAAGCCCGCTGGGTCCTTCTGAGTCGGTGGCTCCTGACTCCAAAGGACATAAGCAACTTTGGAGACAATCTAATTTTCAGGCTCATCTTCATAAGATAGAAGACAAATAGCTCCTCTCATAGTTAACCAGAAAAATCCTTTAGCCCCCTCCCCAAACTTTCCCCCTATATTTCCACTGCCTAGAATTTTATTACTAGAACTTGATTCCTTTGGGATTAAAAGGCATTTTAGTCTTTTAAAGTCCTTTATTAAAATGCAAAGACATCTAGGAAGGTTGAAACCTTATATTACCAACAAGAATTTGCAGTCATTGAGGGCAGGAAATACAACTTAAATGCCTTCTCTTATATATTAAATTCTTAGCCCCCAAGACTCCTAGAAGGTTAAGTCATTCTATACAATCAGGGTGCTTAGCTTGCTGAAGGCTTAGCTTTTGTAAATCTAATTTGAGCAACAAGAAATATTTTGGATTAAGGCCTCATCTAAAATGTTCACTCTGTTCTGCCTTCTTAAATGCAACCTGTGGAATGCAATAAAACACGTTCTTAATGAATAACCAACATTATTATGAGCTATCCCTGTCTTCCTTCACTCTTTCTCCATCCACTACTGCAGACAGGGCTATTTGCCCCTTCTATAGTGATTCTTACATTTGCTTTGAGGCTTTTGGTCTCCAGACTGACACTATCTCTCTTTGTTCACACCAAAGTGCTTACTTTAAGCATTGTTTCTCTCTTCTAACACATTCTTATAATCTCTGTTGGTGGGAAATAACATCGTTAAGCTTGAGGACTAAAGTGTCTGTGACTAAAACAAAAATATATTGACTTTTAATGAGTTTTCCTATGGATAGCAGTAACAATTTTATTATTCTCATAGGACATAGGTGCTGGGTGTCGTATACATGCCTTTAATCCCAGCTCTGAGGAAGTAAAGACAAGAGGATCTCTCTGACTTCCAGGCCAGTCTGGTCTATGTAGCAAGTTCTAGGCCATCTAGTGCTACATAGTGAGACTCTGTCTCAAAATAACAATGTAAGGTATTTCTACTTTCCTCTGATTCTCAGCTGTTATTTAGATAAGTGAGGTGGTCACATAACAGGAAGGGCTAGGTTTTTTTTCCTTCTAAAGATAACCAGAAGCCAACATGGCCTACTCTAAAGTATAAAGTAATTGGTATCAGTTGGTAATCTTTGAGCTCAATATCTGTCCAATCTGTAAAACATTTTCTCAAAATCAATTATTGTCCAAACTGGGGCAGTTCTAAAAATGAAAGAGTATGCTCTTAATAATTACTTCAAGACCATTAAAACAGAACAGTAGTTGGCAAATCAGGACCTGTGGTTCCTCCTATTTCTAGGAAAAACATGGACAACATCAGCTAATACACAGAGATGAAACTGTAGTGGGCTCTGATACTCACAGCAGCAATCAGATGCTTTTGTTGGACACCTTCTCCAACTGTTAAACTAACAGGTTATGAACTGTGGACAAGTCACATAAGCAGTACTAAAATATTACAATTCCTTTCATAATCAATATGCACTCCATCTGCTTCCAAACACCACTAATTTGGGGGTTTGATAAATGAAACATAATAATGGGTTGATTTTTCTTAGAATATCACTATCATGGTATATGAGCTCTTGGGATGAACTATTATAATCATTAAATCAGAGAGTAAATATGAAATATTTAGTCTAATACATACAAAGTAAAATAATCAATGTTAGCTAAGGAAAATGCTTGTATACCTCTCAGTACAAACACACACACACACACACACACACACACACACACACACACACACTAACTCCACTTGAAAATTAAACTACAATCTAACAGTGTGTGTTTCAGACAGCCTCTGAACCACATAGCCTATTTCTAATAATTTGACCTATGGATAAGCATTTTTCCCATAATGTTGCATGTAAAAGTGAAAACACAGAATAACCTAAATCCATTAACTGGGGATTCACAGAAAGAAAAATGGGGAATTTCTATAATAAAATATGAAATACAGGTATAAAAAATATGAAGCAAGATTTTATTGATATTAATAAGTCAATGATATCAAATGAAAATGCAAACTACAAAGCATTATTTTGACTAATTATGTTACTAGACTGAAATAATAAGAAATAGCATGTAGCCATAGTAGATTAATCCACTCTAACCTTCCTGGAAGTGGTGGTGGCATGAGTTCCTTCCTCAATACCTTTCTCAATGCTCTGGATTCTCTAGTGAAAGACACACACACACACACACACACACACACACACACACACACAGCTTTATATTTAATATGCCTTAATCAGCTCAATGGCTGGGCCTCTTCCAAACTTCCATGTTGCTAATGCCTCCCCTATGATACTCCTGAATTATTACTTTCTAAAACCTACATTTCATCTTTTCTACCCCAGACCCAATGGTGGGGGAAGGGATGGGGCCACTCTTCCCCGGCTCTTACATGATTGTTATGCCTCTCTTCCTGCAGCTCTCAAGCCTGATTCTTTTTCCTCTTTCCACATGGGGATTCTGTTTCTTCTTTTCTTCCTCCTCCTGTGTTTCTTGCCCAGGAATCCTAAAAGTCCTACCTCTGTCTCCCTGCCCAACCATTGCCTGCAGGCAACTTTATTTGCCAATCAAAGCCAACTAGGGACAGGGTCCTTCAGAGTCTTACATGCAAATTCCTGTGTAATTTGGGGAACCCAATTAACATTATGTAAGCAATAAACCAAGTCCACAACAATAACAGGTATTAAAAATATGATCTATATACACATATATGTTTATATATAAAAGAATTTTTAGTTATTACATATTTTAAAGGTATGTACCAAAACATTTTATTGTGTCTTAACTGTAAGATAGCTATTCATTTTATTATCTTCTAAGTGTCCTGAGTGTCTCTCTCTCTCTCTCACACACACACACACACACACACACACACACACATTTTATAAACACATACAATTAAATAATAGAGAAATTTGAAAGTACTGTCATCTGAACCACAGCTACCTTGAGTGACTCTTTTTCTCTCTGGGCAGTGCTCACTGACCTTCCTCCTGATGCTCTAATTTCCTATACATACAACTTCCACAATATACTTTCCTTTTTTACATATTAGTCTCATCAACACAGCTGCATATATTTCTTTAAGCATCTTTGACATTCCCTTATTTGGCCTGTACTGATGCTCCATGAACTCCTTTGAATGAAGAGTTGATTAAACAAATGGGTCTCATGATTCCTAGATGTTTTTCACTAAAGGGTTCTACTAATGCAAACCAGACTTTGGTGTGTAGTGAGACAACAAAGGTAAAGAAGATTCTCACCTGGCCCCTCCTAATCAGACTACATCACACAAAGATCAGTAGTCTGAGATCCACTGAGGAGTTTCCTCTCATATACAACGGGAACTCAATACTTCCATGTTAAAAAGAGAACACAGGAATGGATGGATGACAGTAAACAGAACAAATTATTACAAGACTGATTTCTTCCTAAGCAGAGAATTTAGCAATGGCTGAGAATTGTCCTGAAGTCAGAAAACAGAAGCAAGAGAAGCTTAGATATCGTATAACCTGCTTTTTTCATTTCCCAGATTGAATCCCAGTGTAAAAAGTGATTTTCCAAAAACACGGGGAAGTTAGCACTAAAGTCTGGGTTGAACCTGAGACATTTTATTATTCAGCCTGGAACTGCTCCTTTACCACTAGTCTTCTCAGGAATGCAGGCTATAGTTTCTGGTATATCCATATATCTAAGCTTTATGGTTAGGTAATAGAAGGTAGGCCTGGGATATTCATTATCTCACTTACTTTTCTATTGCCATGATGAGCCTCATGACCAAGGTAGCTTACAGAAGTAGAGTTTATTGGGGCTTATAGTTTTAGAAGGTGAGTCCATGACCGCTATGGTAGGGAGCATAGCAACCCACAGGCATGCACAGCCCTAGAGCAGTAGCTGAGATCCTATATCTTGATCCACAGAATGAGGCTGAGAGAGCTAAATAGGAATGGAGTGGGCTTCTGAACCCTTAAAGACTACCTCCAGTGACACAATGTCACACCTGCTAATATTTCCAAAATCCTCCAACTGGGGACCAAGTATTCAAGCATATGACCCTATGGGGCCATTCTCATTCAAACCATCACACTCCCTATTCATCTGCTTGTCTTTTTTCCCATATTCCATCCACTCTGCAACTTGTGTGAATGCACTGCTTCCTAGAGCAGCTACCTTGTCCCAGAAACATGGTGTCTCTAGAGATTTGGCTACTCTGAGCTTTGGGTCACACTAACTCTGGTTTTGTTCTGTTCAATAAACACAAATCTTTCAACAGGCAACAAATGCTTTTCTATTCTTGAATAATTGAAAGACTGGGTTCCAAGCCCCAGCAGGCTAGGAACTGATGAGAAATAGAGAAGCAGGGGGCTTTGGCCAGTTAGTTTAAAAAGCCCCATAGGAACTAAAACCATCTAGTGGAAAAAAGATAGCCTTTTCAACAAATGGTGCTGGTTCAACTGGAGGTCAACATGCAGAAGAATGCAAATTGACCCATTCTTATCTCCTTGCACTAAGCTCAGTTCCAAGTGGATCAAGGACCTCCACATAAAACCAGACACACTGAAACTAATAGAAAGGAAACTAGAGAAGAACCTTGAACATGTAGACACAGGGGAGAATTTCCTGAACAGAACTCCAATAGCTTATACTCTAAGATCAAGAATTGACAAATGGGACCTCATAAAATTACAAAGTTTCTGTAAGGCAAAAAGACACTGTCAAAAGGACAAAGCAGCAACCAACTAACTGGGAAATGATCTTTACCAACCTTACATTCAACAGAGGGCTAATATCCAATATATACAAAGAACTCAAGAAGTTAAACTCCAGAGAGGCAAGTAATAATGGTATTATTCATAAATAATACTAATGTTGGGTTGGACTCTAAGATACATGTTCAATAAATCATATAATAGAGATGAATTTTGGAATTTACTTAAATATATAGCTGAACGAAAAATCAAAATGTGTCAAACAAACAAACAAAAGGAAATTAAGCACATGACCCTTCACAGGTATTAAGGACATGTAGTGATGTCACGTTTTAACAGTTGACACTGGTTTTAAATTTACATCTATTCCTGTCTCAATGTTACGCAGCTCCCCAATATTTGTTTTTTGTGTTATCTTTTTAAAAATGATTTTGTGACCTTAATATTCTGTATTGAAGCATGCCCTTGGATTTAAATATACTTTCCCTTCTAGATTTAAGTGTAATCAATGTTTTGTTTCAACTTTTAATTTTGTAATGTTTATGTCTGCTTAATTTGGTTTTGTCCTCTACATTAATAGTTCATTTTGAGAAAAAAAATGGGGTACAGAGCTAAACAAAGAGTGCTCACCTGAAGAATATCTAATGGCTGAGAAGCACCTAAAGAGATGTTTATCATCCTTAGTCATTAGGGAAATGCAAATCAAAACAACCTTGAGATTCCATCTCACACCAGTCAGAATGGCTAAGATCAAAAACACAGGAGACAGCAGTTGTTGGCGAGGATGTGGAGAAAGAGGAACACTCCTTCACTGCTGGTGGGATTGCAAGCTGGTACAACCACTCTGTCTGGCAGTTCCTCAGAAAACTCGACATGACGCTCCCGGAGGATCCGGCTATACCACTCCTGGACATATACCCAAAGGCTTTACCTGCATGCAATAAGGACACATGCTCCACTATGTTCATAGCAGCCTTATTTATAATAGCCAGAAGCTGGAAAGAACCCAGATGTCCCTCAACGAAGGAATGGATTCAGAAGATGTGGTATATTTACACAATGGAATACTACTCTGCAATTAAAAACAATGAATTTACGAAATTCCTAGGCAAATGGTCAGAACTGGAAATATCATCCTTAGTGAGGTAACCCAATCACAAAAGAACACACATAGTATGCAGTCACTGATAAGGGGATATTAACCCAGAATCTTGGAATACCCTAGAAACAATTCGCATATCAATAGATTTCCAAGAAGATGGAAGGAGAGACCCCTGGTCCTGGAAAGACTGAATGTAGGGGAATGCAAGGACAGAGAAGCGAGAGGTATTGAATGGGGAACAGAGGGAGGGAAGGGGGTTTATGGGACTTTCAGGGAGGGAGGAAACGGGAAAGGGGAAATGATTTGGAATGTAAATAAAAAAACTTAGAAAATTAAAAAAAAAAAGCCCCATAGGGAAAGCTCATCTCTTGCTCTCAGTTCATGGCACTCATAATCATATAGGAGATAAGAGGTAAGATACTGCAAAAATATATTTATCCACTATCCCAAGGCAAACTTGTGTTTCTGCCAGCAATTTAATCTATATGGCTAAAGCAATAAAAATGTGGACCCTTGTCCTCTGTCTTTAAGTCAGGGCTAAATAATCAAAGAAATTTTAAAAGTGACTCAAACTAGTACCGTCATATTGGTTTTCTCTCCTGTATTTGATTTCATATTTTCATGAATTTCTTAGGTTTGTAAACAGAGTAATGGGTTTCATCATAACTGCCTTGTACCTGTGTTATTACAGTTTGTTCTCATCTGTTCCCCTCCCCACAAAGTCCCTCCCAAACCGTTGTATTCTCTCAGGAGGATAGCTGTTTGAGAATAAGCCCACTGCTCAGTTTCTAAGAGAACTGAACAAACACAACCTTCAGATATTGATGTTTTCCTTTTCCAGGTCAGATGAAGAATACAAAACCCAAGTCACACAAACATTACTTCTATTCTATTACTTCTTTTTGGTGCCTGTTGCTCTGAAAAAAAAAATAATGGCCAAATCCTAATTGGCAAAGGAAAGGGTTTATTTCAGTTTATATATCTAGGTAGCAATTCATCACAGAGGGAAATCAGGGCAGGAGCTCAAAGCAGAGACCTAGAAGCAGGAACTGAAACAAAAACCATGGAAGAATTCTACTTAATGATTTGCACCCCCACCATAGCTTTCTCAGTTTAACTTTAGAACCCAGGACCATCTGCCCAATGGTGACACTTCCCACAGTTATCAGAGCTCTTCTACCTCAATTATGAATCAGGACAATGTCCCTTGGACTTGTCTATAGGTCAATCTGATGGGAGGTCATATTCTCAATCAAGGTTCCCTCTTCCCAGGCCACCATAGCTTATATCAAGGTGTGAGAACCAGCACAGTTTCACACCCTGTGAAGGAAGTCTTCTTGCTCCTTGAGACCACTCCATAAGCAGACAACCAGAGTGAAAGAGTACAGAAATTTGGCTTAGGACTTTTGTTTACCATTCTAGGAATGTGTTACCTACTAGGGTTGCCTCCTCCAGACTTTCTCCCCTGCTTTGCAGGCTCTAATTATATCCATTGTGCAAGCTTCAAATACAATCATATCATCCCACCATTTAAAACTTCTTTGTCAATAATTTTCCATAACCCTCAGAGAGACAAACCTCAGCCCTATACACTTGGCCATTCCTCTGAGTCTCTGTTATTTCCTATACTGTTCTCACCTAGTGTGACCACACCTCTAGCCATTTGGAAAGCTAAAGGTCTCTGTGGCTGTAGTTGCCTCTTGAAACGTTGCAGTGAGTTCCTCAATAACCTTCAAAGCTTTGGTAAAAAGAACTTTTTTCAGGAAGTCCCTTGTTTCTTCCCCAAGGAAGTAAACATTCTATGATACACATCTCTACTTCCCTTTGCATCGCCCCAGTGACTGCTCCATTATATAAGGGTTATATGAGCCAGAACCTATTATAATGTCTGATTCAGAGCATGGCGTATTTAACTATTTACTATATTATCAAGTAAATGAATGATTGTACACAGCACAACAGATGAATCAAATCCAGACCACTAAAAAGTCCTTACTAATTTTTTCCCCAGGTATGAGTATTTTTTTCATATTTGTTATATGCCAGGTATGGTTTAAGGCACAGAAAACACAATAGTGAGGCAATGAGGAAAACAGGGTGAACAGGGTGAAATGCACCAAGTTAAAGGAAACATGTAATGAAGAAATCCATCAAACTAAACACACACACACACACACTATACATATACACGTACACATACACATATTCATATATATATACATATATATGATATACATTGAAAGGGGGATTTATGGAAGAAATAGATCTTTAAAAGTAAGTTCTGGCCACAGGAAGCTATAATTAAATCTCATGATGAGAGCCCCCCTGATATTTATATTCTACCAAATTTCCTTTTCCTTTTTACCCAAGTTCCTTAATGGTGCACACTTAATTAGCTTTCTATTTAAATGCTATTTTGGCTGGTTCTAGTCTATGTGGGTCAGGTATCATCAACTTACTTCCTTTGGTTAAATTCCTAAATGGAAAATTATTTAATCAAAATGTACATTTTTTAAAGATTTCATGATGTACTTCCATTCTGTTATCTCAAATGATTTTAGAAATTAAAAGGCTATTTCAGTGAAAATGAGTGTACTACTTTTCCATGTCATCAGCAGGACTGAAACTATGTGACATGTTTTTTTTTCGTTATCATTTTAGTAGACATGAAAAAGGTATGTGAACTGAAGTTTCTAGTGGGGAGGGGAAAGCCACACCTATATTTAAAAAATTCCGCAAGGCTAATTCACTAATTAGAATATCATGATTATGGGGAATTGGAATGTTGTAAATAAAGAACTAATATCATCCAGAGCTATCTTTAGTCCCTTAGTAGTCACTCTGCCCATCTATATGTCTGACCTAATGATCTTTCAACTATCAGGTAAAACATTTAGAATGTATTAATTAATAAATAACTATATTCTACCAATCCCAAAGTGAAGAATCTAATCGAATAACCTTAAAATCAATGAGAGAGCCTTTCTTCCTGCTTTGCTGTAGCCCTCCTACTTGATGCTCCTGCCAATATACTTGGAAAGTACCTCAATTGATGGCTTTCTTTTGCTTAAGTGACTATAAAAGTTTATAGAACCTCATCTATATAGGAACATGTACATCATGGGAGGCAGTCAGATCCCAGTTCCCCAGACATACTTACGTGTCTGGCACAGGATCAACCCTGTCTGATTCCCTTGAAGGGACACCAATATTTTGTATAATACAAAATCTGTTTGTACACCAAGATTGCTTTCATTGGTATTTCTCTGACTCTCCTTTTTTTTGTTTTTAAAACTGAATACAAAGCATTGTTCTTTATCAGGAGGAAACTGTGAAAGCAACTCGAGTGTTTACATTTTCGAATGGAGTGCAGAGATTATATCTGAATCCAAGACAGCAAGGTAGATTTCAAAAATCCTCAAGGAGAGATGGACTGCGAGGATTACTACAGCTAAAAGTAGTGGGAAAAGATGGACGTTAAGTCAAGCCTACCAGGTTGACACATTGTGTTGTGTAAATAGTGAATACTCAAGACAAATAGGCAATTATCACAAGCACACAGGCCTAGGAAGGAACGTTGACTCAACTGTCCAAGAACGTAGAGAATATAAATACTTTTCAACAGGGTGCACTGAATGATTTTTGTTTCTGTTTCTTTTTATGTTTATTTGACTTTGCTGAGTAAATAGTTGGGATCTTACATCCTAGGTACCTCATTATTCCAATTGTTACTGTGTAGCAAACTAAATTACTACTAATAAAAGGCTTCCCTTTTTCTTCCTTTTGTTGTGTAGAGATCAAATCTGACACAGGCAACAGAGTTTTCACCTCAGCCCAGTAAAGCCTATGTAAGTCAGTCATTTTATTTTGACAGATTCTACCATGTTTCGCTATTTAAACCACTTATACAATTTGATGGTGATAATTATAACTAGCATATAGGTTTTAAGCTCAGTGTGGACTTTGCTCAAGAAGTCTCCTAAATTTCTTTTTTTATGACTACTAAGCATTTGAAGAAGTAAATTAAGTTTGCAACTGATATGAGATAGTCTGGATAATTGTTATTTTCCTTATAGTTTGGCATGGTTTTACACTGGATAGTAACTAAATATTATGTACTTTTGTTCCAAAAGGACCTCACATGTTTCTTTTCCCAGAAACGGACTTACATATAGCATCTACTGTTTTTCACATGCAGTCCTATGAGTTCAACAAACAAGATTACATGGTGTTCCAATCAAGATGTTGAGAAAGTTTCAATACTATCATATAGTATGCTGCCTTTAAGTTAACCTCACCTAGCTTCAGCTTATAACAGCCATGGATATGTTATTTTAGAGTTATGCATGCATGTACATGTGTGTGTGTATGCAGTCCATGTCTGCACCTATGTGTCTGTATGTATACTTCCCTTTTTCCAGAATATCAGGTAACCAGAAATGTTCACAATACAGCCCTTTGGGTGCTATTTCTTTCACTTGTTAGAACACATTTGCCTTTCACTTAGGGTATGGCTTGTATCAATAATTTAATCCCTTTTATTGTCAAACACTATCCATTTGCATGACTGCACCATACTTTGATTCTCCAGCTACTACTTAAAACTCCATTAAGTTGCTATAGTTCAGATCTATTGTGACTAAAGTATCCGCAAATACATGAGAACAGATTTTGGTGTGACAATAAGTTTTCATTTCCTTTTGAGAGAATACAAGAAATTGCTATGCTGCTTTTCAAAATGTCTGCCAAGATGCATTCCCAACTATACACAAGAGTTGCTGCTGCTCTACACAGTCATTGGCATGTGTCTGCCATCATTGTGGCCCATCTGTTTGATGTGGATCTCCCATCCAAGCATAGCTAGGCCTGACCCTGCTTAGTTGCCAAGATTGGATCTAAGGCGTGTTCAGGCTGGTATGACCACAGACTTGATGTGGATATCTTTGTGGTTTGAATTTGCATTTTTTTCTAACTAATGAGGATAAACAAACTACTATGGCCTTATTTGCCATCAATATTTTTGATAAAGTATCTGTTCAAATATTTTTTCATGCTTAACTGGGTTGATTGCTTTCCTTACTTAGTTTCCAAAGTAATTTATGTATTCTGGATAGCAGTGCTATATAGTTGCCAATATTTTCTCCCAGACTTGTATTTTCATTTTCTTAATAGTATATTTTGTAAAAATATGAGTCTTTAATTATGAAAAAATTCCAACTTATATTTACCTTTTGCCAGTATGGGGATTTTTCCCCTATCTCTTCAACACTGTTGTCACCACAAGTGACTATTGACTCAGAATGGTTTGTCCAGTACTGGCCCCTCCACCTGCTTACAACAAAGGGAACAGTACAAGTACATGGAAAGACCGTCAGATTGAAAATCATAATGTCTATACTCTTTGTCTCCTACCAGCCTCATGTTTCTTCATCAAGTTCTTTAAGCTTCCACCTTGCCATCGACACTTTACAATTCTGCCTGCTTTAAGATACTGATCTAGCATATAACCAAACTTCCCATTTAATACAATGTTCCAGCTACAGTGGCAGAAATTTCACTTGAGGGGATAAATTACTCTCCCTTGTGGAATAGATCAATGGCTGGTGAGTAGCTTATTATTCATCAAAGTCTAGGAGCCTTAACCATTTAAAATTTTAAGTGGGCCATAATCATTTGCTTATTCGGGCTCATAGATTGTTCTGTGTTATTTCTTTAGAAAAAGACAGATATATAAATATGAAGCCTTTGGAGCCTCAATTTCCTCTCCATTGGTTGGGACATTCTGCATCAGTGCTGGATCCATTGTGGAAAACAGAATTCGTATTTCATATGCCAAGCTTCTTTTTTGTATTATTAATTTTAAAAATCACAAAGAAGTGTTCTGATCATAAATTCTCTTGGCATAGATGATATAAAAACACAAACATTAAAATGCCTTCTGGCTCTGTATGTGTCTGTGTTGAAAAATATTTGTTTTCTAAGCTTCAGCCTCTCTCTTTTTTGGTCAATAACTGTATACAGAATTTGCTTTGTAGTTTGTTTTTCGTGTTCATTTTGCTTAAGATAACATCCTGTGCCTTTTTCATTCTTCTGACACCTTTTGCTCATTGTATGCAAAGGAACAAACTGATATTTCACCATAATCCACTTTAATCTTTCCCAGTGAAATACTGTGATGTGCCTTCATTACTATTTTTTTAAATAATCCCCATATTCTATCTGATAGAATGAGAGAATAGGCCCCAATCATATAAAAGTGGACACAGGCAAAATGAACCAAAAATGAAACTCAACACAGATGCTGAAGATGTAGCTACAGGTGCGTTACTGAATGAAGAAGGTCTTATGAATTTTATAATTTTAGCACAAGGTCTGCATAGTGTTTCATGCCAGGCACCACTGATGGTGAGTCTTTAGCATCTTGCTTATTTGAAACATTATTTCGAAACTGAAGAAACAGTTCAACTGGTAAGACCATGTGCCATTCTTGTAAGGGACCTCAGTTTTATTCTCAATGCCTTCCATGGGTGGCTCACAACTTCCTGTAAATCTAGCTCCAGGGGTCTTGATGCCTCTGTGAGTACCCACATTCACTTGTAGATATGCACAAACAGACAGATCCCAAAAACATATGCATAACTAAAAATAAGACAAATCTTTACAACACTACTATTTGTAGAACGGGAAATGTAAGTCCTTAACTGAGTGTGTTCCTTAGATTTGTCAACTTGACACAAAGACCTGGGAAGAGGAAGCCTCATACTGAAGAATTGGATCCATCAGATTGGTCTGTGGGTATCTCTAGGGGTTGGAGATTGTTTTTTGATTAATGATTGATGTGGATGGGCCCTTCACTGTGATCAATGCCATCCCGGGTGGGTAGACCTAGGTTGCATTAAGGAAGCAAGCTGAGGAAGCCATGGAGAATAAACCAGTAAAAAGTGTTCCTCTGTTATCCCTGCCTCTGATCCTATTTGAGTTCCAGCTCTGGCATCCCTCAGTGTTGGAATATGATGTGAAATAATAACCCAAATACATTTTTTCATCCTGAAATTGTACGTGTTTATAGCAGTATCAGAGATGCTAGGATACAGGGCAACCCCCAGCTATAAGAGAAAAATATAAGTGTGAGAGTCTTGCTCCTAATCCACAACCAATCCTGGTGAATTAAATATAAGTTATGGTCATGTGCCTTGTTCCGTGGTGCAGATACATAGCTAGAAAAGATATGACAGTTAGAAAGTATTCTTATATGTGACTAGAATAGATGGAATACTAGAGAACCAGGACTTGTAGGATCAAGGTGTCAAGGACAAGATGACTCCCATCTTCTCTTACTGCCGGCATTTGGCAATCTGGTGCAAGAGAAAAGAACTCTTAGTTAGGAGATAGAAAACCTGGGTCTAATCTCAACTATTCTACTGAGTAGCTTGAGTAAGTTTCTTTTAGGTCCTCCAACATAGTCTCTGTCTGCTAAATATCACAGGAAGGGTTATTCATTCAATATGGATGAGGGCAAGAATGTACACTTGACACTTCCTCGACATTCTAAAGGACAACATTGTAGTTGATTTGAGCTAATGAAGTTTGGGATGGTTATTGTGCCTGGAAACACATGGTCCTATAACCTAATCCTGAAGTTGATGAAAATGACTTTAAAGCCAGAAATGAAATGAAATCTAAAAGCATCCTTGAAGAGTATATGGTTTTCCTTATCCTTATGATCACACAACACTACAAGAAGCAAGATATGGAAAGGCTTATTATGCCTTGCAGTTCAAAGGGGTACATGCCATCCTGGTGGAGGAGTCATGACAACTAAAGCGAGAGATGGCTGACCATGTTTTGTCTGATGTCAAGAAACAGACAACAGACAGGAAGTGAGGCTACCCCCAATGACCCACTTCCTCTAACAAAGGCTCTGCTTGCTAAAGTTTCTATATTCCCAAACTGTACCACCATCTAGAGATCAATACATACACTCATCAACCTATAGAGATTGTTTCACAATGAAACCGCAATAAAACATGGGAAAATGACATGGGAAAAATGTTTTTGGAGAAAGAGAAAGACTGAAAGGTCAAACATTTACTGCAACTGTTTCCCCTAGTAATGTAGGAAATGGAAAATATGGACAACAAACTGGGAAACATGGCTAAAGAGATTTCGTAGAAGAATGTCCAAAGCAGGAATTGGTTATTCAGGGTTTTGTTTTGATTGATTGATTGATTGATTTTTACTACATGTGGGGAAAATATTGATAGAGAGAAATGACATAAAACAAGAACTTACAAGCATTGACTTCAGATTTCCAGCAAAATTTAGAGAAAACACACACACATACAAAGCCACAAGTCCCAGATTAGAAATATAAAATTATGCGTATTTTTCCCAGTTTCACTCACTGTAAAATGATCTCTGTGTAAGAAATGGGCTCCAGATTCACATGAGAATTTTTGATTTGGAATCTATACACTTTTAAAGTGGTCACAGATGTGGTATACCCTTGAAGAAAGAGTATCAATACCTTCTTAGGGCAGTGCCACATACCTAATTATCCCATGAGGTCCTACTTATTAGTAATGTCACAGTTTTTCATGTATGAGTATATTAGTTATTTGAGTGTATGTAGACACATGTGTCTTTGTGTGTGCCTCTGGAAGCCAGATCAGGATATCAGGAATCTTCATTTATCATGCTCTGACTTACATCCTTGAGGCAAGATCTCTCATTGCATAGGAAGCACGGTAAACTCTGAGATTGTGTCATTTACTGGAAAAATCTGTTTTTAGTTGTGGTATATTTCTGCCTTAGCATACACCTTTAATCCAAGAGCTTTCTGCATAAATACTGTAAACAAGATTAAATAAAGTCCCTCTTCTGGTCTGAGACTCCACCTGTACTCATGAAGTCTCATATAGCCCCACTCCTACCCACAGCTCTGTCTATATACCGGGGGGGGCTGCTTTAACTAGGGACATAGATGAGAACCCCCCAAAAGTCCTTCCTTCTGGGACCCCACAATGCCCAGCAGATGTGGGCTCTGCCCTGTCAGAACTCTATCTCCCTTCGGGTCCCCACCTCCATTTCTACGCACAGATCAGCATGTCACACACACACACACACACACACACACCTCATAGCTTTGTCTACCTTCCAGGAGACCTGCTCTAACCTGGGACACACAGCTCCATCTGACTCCTGGAAGGCCTGCTCCAACCCGGGACACCCAGGCCAGCCAACACCAGAGACAACCAGTTGGCGGAAAGCAAGCACAAGAACATAATCAATAGAAGCCAGTGCATAACCATCAGAACCCAGGTCTCCTACTACAGTAAACCCTGGATATTCTAACACACCTGAAGAGCAAGACTGGGACCTTAAATCCCATCTCATGAAGACGATATAGGCATTTAAAATGGATATAAATAATTCCCTTAAAGAAATATGGTAAAACATGGTCAAGCAGGTAGAAGCACTTAAACAGGAAACAAATAAATTCCTTGAAGAAATAAAGGAAAATAGAATGAAACAGGTGAAATAAATGAACAAAACAGTCCAAGGCCTAAAAATAGAAACAGAGACAATAAAGAAATCACAAATGGAGGCAACCCTAGAGATGAAAAACCTAGGAAAGAGAACAGGAACTACAGATGCAAGCATTACCAACAGAGTACAAGAGATGGAAGAGAGAATCTCAGGCATAGAAGATATCATAGAAGAAACTGATCTATCAGTCAAAGAAAATATCAAATGTAAAAAGTTCAGAACTAAAAACATCTAGGAAATTTGGGACACAATGAAAGACCAAACCTAAGAATAATAGGAATAGAAGAGAGTAAAGATTCATAATTCAAAGGGTCAGAAAACTTCTTCAAAAAAATCATAGAAAAAAAAAATCCCTAACCTAAAGAATGAGATGGCAATAAACATACAAGAAGCTTAAAGAACTACAAATAGAGAGGACCAGAAAATAAAATCTTCCTGCCACATAATAATCAAAATGTACAGAACAAAAAAAAATATTATTAAAAGCTGCAAGGCAAAAAGGCCAGAACTATCAGAATTATACATGACTCCTCAACAGACACTCCGAGAGCCAGAAAATCCTGGACTGATGTTTTGCAGACCCTAAAAGACCACAGATGCCAGCCCAGACTACTATACCCAGCAAAACTCTCAATCACCACAGGTGGAGAAACCAAGATAGTCCATGACAAAACCAAATTTAAACAATATCTTTCTATTAATCCAGTCCTACAGAGGATACAAGGATACTGGAGGAGTTACACTCCCCCTCCCCCATCACATGGAAGCTAACTACAACCAAGAAAACATAAGAAATTAATCATCTCACAGAAAACCCAAAGGAAGAGAATCATACTCACACAGTACCACCTCCAACAAAATAACAGGAACTAACAATCATTGGCCATTAATAGCTTTCAACTTCAATAGACTCAATTCACCAATAAAACAACACAGGCTAACAGACGAGGTATGTAAACAAGATCCATCATTCTGCTGCATACTAGAAACACACCTCTGAAATGGAAACTTAAAGGGTTCTTTGGAAAGTCAGTTGGATGGTGTTTTGCTGGGGCAAACACATGAAGGAACATTTAGCTGAAGTGGACAGAGGTGAAAGACTAAGACAGACTCATGAAGAAATGTTTCACTGAAGCAGACACAGGAGATAAGATATTCTGCTAAAGCAAGCATGTGAAAGGACATGTGATGAAGGATTCTGTGGTAATAAAAACACATGTATTGGTCTGCCTTACATTGCATAGGTGAGCTCCATTTGTTGAGATCCCATAGAGAGAAATGAATCAAAAAACTTCTGGTGGCATGCTGCAGTTTCTAGCTGCTTCTGCAGACTAGGGCTGATTGGCAGAGTGATGTCAGCTGAGACAGACACACATGCTGAGGCAAGACCCATGGAAGACACCTGACGTTTGGAGGGACTATAAATAGAACTCCATGAACAGTGACGGAGCTGAGCTTGGCTTGCTGGTAGAGCTAACTGTGCAATGCTGTTTGGTCTCCTGTGCTGATATTCACTTCACTGAGAGAGGCACAGCTAGTGTCTCTCTGGGTTCCTCCTACCGACTCGTGCCAAGGCTGAGGCCTGGCTGTCTCTGTTAGGTAGTGCCACCACTGCTGATTCGTATTTTCTACCTCCAACTCTACCAAACTGGACTGCTGATAAATCCTTGAAGTGTTTTCAAATAGATCTAGCTGCCGATGCTAACCTGTTAACTGAACTGCTGATTCCAGACAACACAGACAGAAGTTGCTCTAAAGAACCTGTCTAAACAGGCCCACTTCCCCCATACCCTATCTTTCCTACAACCCCTGGTGGGTGGTGGGCTAAAAAGGAGGTTAAAATGTTTAAGAACCATCATTAAAAACGGATTTTTGAAAAATTAAAGTTATACACCTTAGTGACAAAGATAGATACTACCTCAGAGTAAATGGATAGAAAAAAGATTTCCAAGCAAATGGACACAAGAAACAAGCTGGAGTAGCCATTATGATATCTAATAAAATAGATTTTCAGCCAAAAGTAATCAAAAGAGATAAGAAAGGACACTTTATATGCATCAAAGAAAAAATCTACCAAAATAAAGTCTCAATTTTGAACATCTATGCCCCAAATGCAAGGGCACCCACGTTTGTAAAAGAAAACTTTACTAAAGCTCAAAGCACACATTAAACTCCACACAATAATAGTGGAAGACTTCACTGTCCCATTCTCAGCAGTGGACAGGTCATCAAAACAGAAACTAAACAAAGATACAATGAAAATAACAACAGTTATGAACCAAATGGATATAATAGATATCTACAGAACTTTCTACCCTAAAACAAAAGAATATACCTTCTTTTCAACACCTCATGAAACTTTCTCCAAAATTGACTATACAATTAGATACAAAACAAGCCTCAACAGATACAAAAAGATGGAAATAATGATTTGTATTCTAATAAAACACCACAAATTAAGGCTGGACTTCAACAACAACAGAAACAACAGAAAACCCACATTTTCATGGAAACTGATCAACTCTCTACTCACTGATCACTTAGTCAGAGAAGAAATAAAGAAATTAAGACTTTCTAGAATTCAAGGAAAATGAAGGCACAATATACCCAAACTTATAAGACACAATGAAGGCAGTGTTAAGAGGAAAATTCATAGCACTAAGTGTCTTCATAAAGAAATCAGAGAGATATCATATTAGCAATTTAATAGCACACCTGAAATCTCTAGAATAAAAAGAAGCAAATACACCCAAGAGGAGAGTAGAGGACAGGCAGGAAATAATCAAACTCAGGGTCAAAATCAATCAATTGGAAACAAAGAGAATAATAAAAAGAATCAAGAAGAACAAGAGCAGGATCTTTGAGAAAATCAACAAGATAGGCAAATCCTTAGCTAAAGTAAATAAAGGGCACAGAGACAGTATTCAAATTAACAAAATCAGAAATGAAAAGGGAGCCATAACAACAGAAACTGAGGAAATTCAAAAAATCATTACATCTTACTTCAAAAGTCTATACTCGACAAAACTGGAAATGGATGATTTTTCTAGACAGATGCCAGTTACCAAAGTTAAATCAATGTCAGTTAAATCATCTAAACAGTTCTGTAACCCATAAGGAAATAGAAGTAGTCGTTAAAAAACTCCCAACCAAAAACAGTCCAGGGCCAGATAGTTTTAGTGCAGAATTCTACCAAACTTTCAACAAAGATCTCAAACTATTCCACATAACAGAAACAGAAGGAACATTACCTAATTCATTCTATGAAGCAACAGTTACCCTGATAAATAAACTACATAAAGACCCAACAAAGAAAAAGAACTTTAGACCAATTTTGTTTATGAACATTGACACAAAAATAATCAATAAAATTCTTGCACACCAAATCCAATAACACATGAAAAACACACCAGATCATGTAGGCTTCATCCTTGGGATGCAGGGATGGTTTGGTATACAAAACTCCATCAACATAATCCATTATATAAACACACTCAAAGAAAGAAAACATCTCATGATCTGAAAAACTCCTTTAACAAAATTCAATACCCCTTCAAGTTAAGTGTCTTAGAGAGACCAGGGATTCATGACACATACCTAAACATAATAAAAGCAATATGCAGCAAGCCAATATCCAACATCAAATTAAATGGAGAGAAACCTAAAGCAATCCATCAAAATCAGGGACAAGACAAGGCTGCCCACTTTTTCCCTATCTATTCAATATAGTACTTGAAGTACTAGCTAGAGCAATAAGACAACAAAAGATAATCAGGGGGATTCAATTACAAAGGAATTAGTCAAAGTTTCACTATTTACAGATGATATGATGGTATACATAAGCAACCCCCAGCATTCTACCAGAGAACTCCTACAGCTGATAAACAAGTTCAGCAAAATGGCTGGATATTAAATTAATTCAAAGAAATCAGTCATCCCCCTTTATACAAATGATATACTGGCTGAGAAAGAAATTAGGGAAACAACACCCTTAACAATAGGCACAAGTAATACAAAATATCTTGGTGCAACTATAACCAAGCAAGTGAAAGATATGTATGACAAGAACTTCAAGTTTCTGAAGAAAGAATTTTAAGAACTCAGAAGATGGAAAGATCTTCCATTCTCATGTAGGATGAACATAGTAAGAATAGCCATCTATCCAAAAGCAATATACAGATTTAATGCAATTCCCATTAAAATTCGAACACATTTTTTACAGATCTTGAAAGAGCAATTCTCAACATATGGAAAAACAAAAATCTCAGGATAGCAAAAACAATTCTGAACAATAAAAGAACCTCTAGAGAGGAATCACCATCATTGACCTCAAGCTGTACTGCAGAGTAATTGTGATTGTCCACATGGTATGTACAGAGAGAGATCAATGGAACAGAACTGAAGACCCAGAAATAAACCAATACACCTATGGACACTTGATTTCTGACAAAGAAGCCAAAACCATACAATGGAGGAAAAAAAAAGCATCTTCAACAAATACTCTGGTCTAACTCATGAACTGCATGTAGAAGAATGCAAACAGAGCCATATTTAGCACCTTGCACAAAGTTCAAGTCCAAGTAGATCAAGGACCTGAACATAAAACCAGATACACTGAATCTAATAGAAGAGAAAGTGGGAAATAGCTTTTAACGCATTGGCACAGGAAAAATTTTTGTGACAGAACAACAATGGCTCAGGCTCTAATATCAACAATTGATAAATGGGACCACAGGAAACTGAAAAGCTTCTGTAAGCCTAAGGACACCGTCAATAGGACAAAATGGCACACTAGAGACTAGGAAAAGATCTTCACCAACTTTACGTTGGATTGATAGTTTTTCCATTGAAAAGCTTAGTCCAAGGGTCCCCAATGGAGCACCTAGAGAAAGGACTCAAGGAGTTGAAGAGGTTTTCAGCCCTGCAGGAGGAACAATAATATGTACCAACCAGTACCCCGAGAGCTCCCAGGGACTAAACCACCAACCAAAGAGTACACATGGAGGGTCCCATGGCTCCAGCTGCATATGTAGCAGAAGATGACCATTTCAGACATCAATGAGAGGAGAGGCCATTGGTTCTGTGAAGGCTCAATTCCCCAGAAAAAGGGAATGCAAGTCAGGAAATTGGGGGGGGGGTTGAGCAGAGGGAGGAGGGATGGGATATGGTGTTTTCGGAAGGGTAACAAGGAAAAGGGATACCATGTGAAATGTAAATAAAGCAAATATCTAATTTTAAAAGAAAGACAAAAAGAAGAAAGAAAAGTTTAGTCCAAACCCTCCTAACTTCTATATGCCTTTCATTTAGAAATTATACATATGTTCAAGTACAGTAAATTATGAGGGGAAAATGTCATACTATTCAATCATTTTAAATGGTAAGACAAATTAAATTTAAAATTTCAAGAATATTCTTCCTGTATCCAAATGTGTCATGTTTGGTACCCCACACTGGAAGATTCTAGAAAGAATGGAGATAAAATAGAAGCCCTTAGCTTTCAGTGTTAAGTCCTATCCTCTTTGTCTATCTAGTCAATCATAGGCAGGATGTTTCTCTCTAACCCTGGCTTTAGGCCAAAGCAAGTTAAAACCTTAGGAAAGTCCCTGAACGTTGCTAAGCCTCTATGTCTTCCTCTGTAAAATGGAGATAATATTAGCTACTACTCACAGGATTGTTTTAAGGATTAAATAAATTAATATGCATGAAGGGCTTAAAAGTTCTTAGCATATAATAAATGCTTGATTACTGTTGACAACCATGGTTGCTCTTGGTTAGGCACTTTTGCTATTACCATGCTGTTCAGCTCTCTATTGCCCAGATAAGCATTCACCACTCAGTGGCTTTACTTATGTCTCAGCCTCTGCCTGGAATATCCTTCCTTTATCCTCTCTTGGTAACATCATTCTCATCTTTTATAACCAAGCTGAAAATATTATGTCTCCTGGAACAATATAACTGATCCTCCTGGCATAACTAAGCACTCTTTCTTCTCTGTTCCTATAGTACTTTTACCAACCTCAAAATATTACTTCCCACAATTATGTACAGGTATTTACATGCCTTGTCAGCTGATGTTGAGATTCCTTTAGTGTCATGATAATCCGATAATCCTGCCAAAGGACACTTGGTTGGTCTAGGGTGCACTAAGGAACTGGTCACAGCAGGAAACAATAATACCTACCACATTTACTATCTAGAGTGCTGGGAGTAAAATCATCTCAGAGGAGCAACTAGTTTCATATGCATGTCTGTGGTCATCACAAAGAAATATGGCAGCTGTCCCACCATACCTTGAAACATACCTTCCTCAGCTCACCTCCAGCTCATTTCTATATGACATCCATGAAACAGTGGCACCACCAGCTAAAACTCAAGTCTCCACTCTTCTCCCTGATTTTTATAATTTCGTGCCCTTAGGATATAAAAAAATGAAGGCCTGTTCTCAGTAGGAAAACTCTCCTCAACACCTTAATAAGATTACCCAATCACATAAGGCCCTGAAGGCATCTCATTACGTTTCCTTTGATTCAACCTGAAATCCTATGTTCCATCAGGTTCTAGGACACATCCACCTCTATCTGAACTTCCTGTACAATGTCTATGCCTGGCCTCCCTGCATCAGCAGCACCATCCCCCTGTTGTTTTCAGGGCTCATCAGCAGCCCCATCTTTCAGGGTTGTCACCTGGTTCCCTGAGTGGGCTTCTCTTTAAAAATTTTGTTGCCTGCCAACTGTGTAAAGGAAATGCAGAATCAAATTACATTGACATTTTAATAAACCCATCAAAGGCCTCCCTACCACCTGCTAACCAAATTTCACTCTCACCCTCCCTGTGCCCAGTCTCATTCAATTGGGCTCTGTTTACAAGTTCTCATCACTGCTAGGCCATATCACTGGGAAAGAAAAGCTAGACTCATACTGCACAAAGAATTTTCTTGAACCGCAGCACACAATGAGTGTAAAGAGAGCCAGATAACCCTTGTCAGACCTAATAAAAGAAGAATATCAGACCCATTAAAAGGCTAAGGTCCAATCACCCTTCAGTGATTTTCCTCCTCATCAGCAAAAATGCTCATTAATTCTAATATCTTTGCTTTCAGGCATGAACTACAAGATCTGAACAAAAATTTCATTTATAATGAATACACTTTGTCAAGAGTAGAATTATGGTAATTCAACTGGTAATAATAATAATAAACCCTATCTAGAGAACAAGGGGTTTCTACATTCTCTCAGCAGGCAGAAAATCTGCAAGGCCTCTGTCCATGAAAACCTTATTGCACAAAATCTGTATTGTTACTATAGGTATAAATCCATGCGATTTGTCTTCTAATCATCACACGAGAACATACATGCCCACAGGCAACATTGACTAAATGTAATGATAGAGATTTGGGCCCTTTTTTGGACTTTAGACATGCCCCCAAAAGCCTGTTCATGAGCTTGCATTTGATGTTATTGGAATCCATTATCTGATATATGTTTATGGACACTTGAGCAATGTGGTGGTTTGAATAGGTATTGCCTCCATAGATTCATGTGTTTTAATTCTTGACCCATAGGGAGTGGCACTATTAGGATGCATGGCCTTGTTGGAATATGTGTGGCCTTGTTGGAGGAAGTGTGTTACTGTGAGGGAGAGTTTTGATGTCTTACATACTCAAGCTACAACCAGTGGGACTCACAGAAGGATCTGTACCTGGAGATCAAGATGTAGAACTCAGCTCCTTCTCTAACACCATGCCTACCTGGATGCCATTGTTTTCCACCATGATGGTAATGCACAAAGCCTCTGAAATTTTAAGCCAGACCTAGTTAAATGATTTCCTTTATAAGAGTTACCTTGGCCAAGGTGACTCTTCACAGTAATAAAATCTGAACCAAGATGAGCAAGTAAGTAAATAGCTACAGAGACATCTTGAAACCCAGAGCTTCTAAACCTGGGTCCACCTCAAGGAAAAAGACAATAACGCCCTGTGATTTAGGACCTGACCATAATAAACAGGATTGGTTTTGTTTGACTTAGTGAGTGTAGTTTCCACCAGGGAAAATTCTGAGGGTCTGCATACAACAAATAATCTGTCCAATGAGTAAGGGAATAGACTCAGAATTGTTACTGTCCAACATTATACAGCTCCTTCCCCGGACTTCAAAAGCCAAACTTCCAGTAAATCTAAATCCACAACTACATTCTGGCATAGGGAAATTTCATGAAATTTCTGCTTAAGTTATGGGATTCCTTATGTCTAATAGTAGATCAAACTAATGAAAAAATCCAATATGGAGGAGAGAGGGACTTCAGTGTCACACTTCAGCTGAGTACCTATTGGCAGCTAATGGCTGCTGAGGGGAGAAGAGTAATTTTCCTTGTGGGATGTCCATTAGTAAGTTGCCTATGCCCTAGTTGATGACCTCATGCCTTGGACATATGGCCAGCACTAATTGGATTCCAAAAAAAAGTGGGGGCAGGGAATAGGTGGGAGGAAGATACACTGGAGGGTGGCTAATGGGGGACTGGAGGGAGAGAATGGGATATAAATATGACCAAAATACATTGTATGTGTGCATATATATATATATATATATATATATATATATATGTATATATATATATATATATGAAAGTTTCAAAGAATAGAAGCAATAAATGAAACTATTTTACATAAAAGAATGGGCCTCTACTTTTTAGCTACTGTATTTGGCCCTTCACTGCAAATGCATTTCTTAATTGATGTGCTATGGCTTCCATTTTACAGATAAGCAAAAGAGCTCAGAGTGCTTAAAATGCCAAACACCTGAAACTAAATCATACATCGTGAAGCATGCTGCCCAGGCCCTGAAGGCTGACTCTCCCATGGCCAAGTCCCATGCTTCTTAATATGCACACAACTGTAGTGGCCATGAATCAATAGAGTAATTAGAATTGTTATGTCTATTGTAATATTGAGTTAGACAAAGGATTTGGTTTCAATAGATCAAAGAGAAAAGAAATTAGAAAGGGAGCCTGTGGGGAAATTGTATGTGGAAAGTTGCCAGGAGAGAGGCCAGCCAGAAAAGGGATTCAACACAATTGCTTATCATATGGGCAAAGGACATGGCACACAATTCACAAGTGAGGACACATAGTTAGAAGACAAATGGGGAAAGCATTTTATTTCTCAAGACAGCAAAGAAAGGAGAATTAAAACAATACTTTTATGCCTTTTAAGACAACAAAGAAAGGAACGGCAACGTTGCCAACGATGCCATGACAAAACAGTATACAAGCACACTCTGGCAGAAGTGCAATTTGAGAAACTTACTGGAGGCACATTTATCTGTGAGCATCTGTGGAGACGTGTTCTTCAATTTAAAGAGAGCGTCATAAAAGAAACTTAAGATTCTGTGTTTATAAGCATGAAAGCCATGGGAATATTCAGAATACCAGCTCATTTAAATACCATGAGCATGCGGATGCAGGTGCCTGTACAGAGCTAACAGAGTGGAGTGTTACCTGGTGCAGTATTGCAGAGTGAGTCTCAGACCCTCTGGGCTGGACCAGTGCAACAGGCCTGTTTGGAAAGTCCAAGTCTGTCTTTCTCAAACTAGTCTCTACTCTGCCATCAGAGGGATCTCACAAGCCTGGTGACACCCCCTCCTCCCACACGCCCCATGTGATGCTAGTCTGAATTGCTAGATAAATCTCTATGATCTGTAAGCTTTCCTCCGTTTTCCCCTCCAACATCATTTCTTGAGTGAGCCCCCACTTGTCCCCACATTAATAGTCAATATGATTTTTTTTAAACATCCAGACCTCGGTGACTTTGCTTTTGTTGCACCCTCTGCCTACAAATTCCTTCTTTCATCATCTCCACTGGGTGGAATTCTTCTTACCCTTAATTCAGCTAAAGCTGTCACCTGGGCTTTATCCATGCATCATCAGTCTGTGAGGAATATTCACTAACAGTGTCAATTGAATACTATTGGACAGGTGCCAGTTTGCCTTGGAAACTTAGTGAAATTACTGTCTGTCTATAAAAATTTTCTTTCTTTCTTTCTTTGATTCTTTCTTTCTTTCTTTCTTTCTTTATTTGGGTTTTCTCAAGACAGAGTTTCTTCCTATAACAGCCATGGATGCCCTAGAACTCACTTTGTAGTCCAAGCTGGCCTCAAACTCACAGAATTCTGCCTGCCTCTGCCTCCCAAGCAAAGGGGTAAAAGATGTTCACCACCAATTCACTTCCCAGGTGAAATCTGCTTTACTTCAGACCTCCAATGAGGCCCGCATCGTTATGTATTGTGGCTCCTGTCACTTTTATTGTATGTATTAAACTTGATGATATCATGCATGGGTAGATCATGATAGCCTATCATACCATCTTCTTATTCACCAACATTAATGCTTATTGTATACCAAAACCCTGCAATTTGAATTCAATGTCCATATCGCAATAAAAGTTTAAATCTCTAATAGGCATATGTTGTTATTACTTTCATTGCAACAGAAGTAGAAGCTGAGAGTCAAAGAATTGATCAAGCTACAAATTAAGTGATCTGGTTTGCTTCTGTGTTCCTGTGATAAAACATTGACCAATTTTGGAGGAAGGAGTTTATTGGTGGTCAATCTATGCTCCTGGAATCTCTGAAATACTAGGTCTTGACTAAAACAGAGGATCCACCTTCATCAGTCGCCTCTCTTGGCCTCTTTTCTGACCCTGTCACACCTTGCCATGCCTTGGATGCCAACCCTGACACCTTCAGTCCTGAAACTTTCATGCCAACAAAACCAGTATACATGGGAGAGCATTAGACATTACCAAGTTCATCTGTCAACTTGAGCTGTGGCATTGACTCTCTCTGAGAAGCCTGTGTTCTGATCCTGACTGAATATTTCCCAGATTTTCTCTCTGTGATGCTGGTTTCTTATTAATTACCACTGGTCCTTCAGCCCCAGCTAACTAGCATCAGTTGTCCAGTAAAGAAAATGTTCACAATCCAAGACCACCTGCCTAGGGCATGATACCACCCACAGTGGACTGGGCACTATCACACCAATTGTTAATCAGGGAAATGCCTTAAAGACATGTATGCCCATAGGACACTGTGATGGAAGCAATTCCTCAGTTGAGGTTCCCTTTTCCCAGAAAGCTCTCACTTGTGTCAAGTTGACAGAACTAACTAGCACAGTAAGTAAATGGGTTAGTCATGAGTTAAGCCCTGGGTTATCTTCCAGCTCCTTAAATTTGGGTCCTGAACTCATACGGGGTCATGTATCTGAACATTGGACTTGTGAAAAAATTGACAGCAATAAAAGGCTTCTGAACATGCAACCCCCACCCCAGAAAAAAAAATGAGAAGAAAAAAATAAAGAAAAACTGCAGGCTGTCTCTGGTGAAGTTGCACCAAACTTTAATTCCTTGTTAAAAGAGAAAAACAAATCCAGAATGAAAGCATCTTAATACTGTGTCACAGAATAAACTCTGAGGAGGACTCTCTATGGAAATGCTCTACCTTGTAAAAAGAAATGTGATTAATAGTGGTAGAAAGGTCAGACATGATGGCTCAGGCCTTTAATCTTATCATTTGGGAGGCAGAGGCAGGTGGATCTCTGTGAGTTTAAAGTCATTCTGATCTACATAGTTGGTACAGCGACAGCCAGAATTACTTAGTGAGACCTTATCTCTAAAAGCAAACAAAATAAAACAAAGCAAAATAGTGGAAGAAAGACAGGAGAACATAGAGAAGAGAAGCAAAGAATGAAAACAAAGGAGGAAAAATGCTAGTTTCCAGTAGAAAAGAGGCAAATTAAAAGTCAAATAATCCTACTCATTGGTTTTCTTAAGAACCTCTTTCTGAACAACTTGCCTTCTAGAAATTGCTATGACTTAATTTCACTGGAGAAAGTGGAAAAATTATAGCATCTCTAAAATAAATGATATGTCAAGAGGTGGCGATTCTTTGAGAAAGTATATAAGCCTAGAAAAGGGACACAATAAATGTTTGTAGGTAGGGTCATTAAATGAAAGTGTCTTATTTGTTGAGATCCCATTTCCAGTAGACATTTTTCATGACCTGACAAAATTAATAATACCTCTTCTCAAGGGGCAAGTCTGCATTTCAGTTAATTTCCTGTTTCAGTGGAATAAAAAGTGCAAGTCAGCAAGTAACAGCCACCACACATAGAGCCGCCACACTGATACCCTCAGGTTTGTTCCCAGTCAGAGGCAGACCCAAGCCATTGAGGACTGGCCAATGGCTCTTTTGACCTCTGCCTAAAGGTGACTGAAGGTAGAAGCAAATCTCTCAGTGGTCTGAGAGGTGAGAGGTTGGTAATTCAAAATATGCTACAATGGAACTGAGCCTGTCTGAACAAATCCCTGACAATACCTTAAAGAACATTCTCGTTGGTTTTTTTTTTGCTTAAATGAAGAATAGGTACACCATGACACCTAATTATTACTTGGGATCTCACGGAGTCAGGATTGTTTATAAGTAAATGGAGTGTAAACTAGAGGGCAGTCTGGGTGACACAGAACAAATCTGTCTCAGAAAAGAAAAAACATGATCCAACAAATCAAGCATAATATTTTGGTTCATTTTTTTTTAAAAAAAGGCATACTTTTTAAACAAAGAAACAATTTAAACAAGAAACTTACCACCTTTTATATACTTCCTTGTAGACAGCTTTGTGGAAAGCAGCAATTAGTTCTTGGAAGGAACACACAGCTCTGCATTAGTGTTAAAGGCAGGGGTGTGGCTCAGTGGGAAAGCATTTACCTGGCATGTCTGAGGACATGGATTCTATCACACACACCCACACACACCACTGCACCAGAAAGCAAAACAATAGTAAAAGAATCTTAGGATAGAAAGGACAGATCTCATCTTACTGCAATCTCATTTGCTTCTGAATAGGAGAAACTTGCTCCATGAAATCATAGGTCCCCATGCATGACCAATTTTTTCTATTCAGTAAAAAGTTATGAAGTCCCAAGCTTAAGGGGGTAGGGTGGGTGGAATAGAGCAAAGGTGGTGGGAGGCGGGGCTATGTAGCTTCAGTACCCTAGTTAGACACACACACAACTCCTTTGGAAGTCTAAGGGGACAAATGACCTTGTCTCAGCATCAGAGACTGACCTCCTTCCCACCCACCAGCACAACCAGTTCTTCCTTTGCCTACTTCTGTAAGTCAACAAGAAAAACGGCATTCCCTGCAAGTTTTCTTATTTTTCTCATCAAAACAGAACCTTCTTTTATGTAGCCCCACATAAGCTTCCTCGTTGAAGCGTCACATTCAAAAGCAGCTATAAGTAAAAAGAACTCGCTCTTATCATAAATAAAAGATTGTATATGTGAACTTATTTGCAGTAAAATCTTACAATAAAAATATAATTTATATCCTAGTTTCTTCTGTGTATTTTATGTAATATCCTAGTAAAATATTTCCACTTTACAGCATGTACCTATTAAAACCATTCCTTATAAAACTGTCGGCATCAAATAAAATACAAAAACTTGGAAGAAAAAGCAGAGGGGGGAAGAGAATATATCAAAAAGGGGTGATAAAGGCAACAGAAAGATGCTTGTGAAAATCCTCCTAGAGAGACATAAATAACAGTAATAAAGAGGCAGGAGAAAGGGCTTATAACTAATAAGGATATTTTAAGGTGAGACATACTTAAATCGTTCTCATGATGTCATCCTCTTCCCTGTGCTAATAAAGAGTGTTGCCCTCATAATAAAACTCAGAGATGGGACCCTTCTGGTGAGGTAGAATCACTTTACAAAATAAGTCAATTAAAAAGAAAGGGTCCTGGAAATGGCCATTGTTTTCAAAGAGGCTGCCTAACGTTTGACAGATTTGGTGGCAGCCCTCCATCCTATAGGTGGGGTTGCAGGCTCCCAGTCAAATAGGAAACTATGGAAATAGAGCGTTCATTCTTGGTCATGGTTATAAGTTCTATTTAAATGATTTAAAAAAAAAACAAATAAGAACAATGATGTCAGCCACCCAGACGCCCCAGGGTCTAAACCATCAACTAAGGGGTACACATGGTTCCAGCCAAAAATGTGGCAGAGGAATAATGCCTGGTTGGGCATCAGTGGGAGGAGAGGTCCTCAGTCCGGTGAAGGCTCAATAGATGCCCCAACAAAGAAAAATCAAGGGGGTGGGGAGGTGGGAGTGGGTTGGGTGGAGGGGCATATACTTGTAGGCAGGGGGTGGGAGGAGTGGTTGGGGGTTTTCGGGGAGGGGGGAAACTGGGAAAGGTTTTAGCATTTGAAATGTAAATGGAGATTATATTCAATAAAAAAATCTCTACAGATACAGCATATTGCACAGCTATTATTAACACTCTTTCTCTCTTTCTCATGGGGAGGGGGCACGGTTGTGAGCACTTGAAAGTAAGCTACAAATTATGATTCTCATTTACTCCTAAAACTTCTGTGTACATTTTTTAGGTGTTCCTCTTTCACATAGCTAAATTAACAAAATCAGGAAAATAATGTCTAAATACTTGGTATTACCTCTTACGTAGGTTTGGTTCAAATGCTGCCATCTGTCCCAGTGTGCTCCCTATAGATATCAGGACAGAAGAAACAGACAGACAGAGAGCTGGGGGTGAGGAGAAGAGAAGCATGTATGGGTCAAATTCTCATCCTGCCCCTGTTCACTTATTATTTCCTCATACCTGGTTCGTCTCCTGTCATCTGGAACATCCCTTTAGTCTGTTTATTGTGACAGTCACACTTTGGAAAAACATAAATCAATTGCTTTGCAGAATGAAGGCTTGGTTTAGGATGGTGTTTCCTCATGAATGTACCCAGGTATTTCAATTTAAAAGGAAGACCACAGGGTAATGTCTTTTCCAGTGAGCTATTTTAAAGTAGACAATGACTCATCCCATACATCGTGATAACTTTGATCAATCGATGTCCCTCATCAAATTACTACTTCCACTTTAATTCTTAAGTGGAGATAGTTAACATCCAATATAAACCCTGCTCACCCAATTTTATCCAGTACTTTCAATATCTGCAGATGTCTCTTGCCATATGTATCCTTTGATGATTAAAAAGTACCAAGCTCCACTGGATAGGTACACCAATATCCCTGCAGAATCAGAGGGATTGATTTATATGTAGACAATTAAATGGTCCTTATTTTGATTACATTGTATAGTAGTAAAGATCAACAAAATTATCCTGGCTAACAGGAATGTATAGGACACAAATGTGTTTTCTGTGCACCAGTAATCCTCAGTGGGTGGTGAGGTCTTGTTGCCATCAAAAGGCCATGGGTTGAAGAGAGCTGGAAAATACTGCTGCATTTTTCTTTCAAGAGAAATTAACCTTCGGTATAGAACATGAAATAGCTGTTTTTCTCCAAAATGCTCATTCTACTTTTGTGAGAAGTCATTGTGGATTATATAAGCATCATATATATATATATATATATATATATATATATATATATATGAAGATATTTCCTATCCATTCACATTGAGGCAGTGAGAGGTCAGTGACTGGAAGAGAGAGAGGAGGAGGAGCTAAGAGAAGTGAGGGGAGGAGAGAGAGAGAGGCTTGGTGGAACACACGAGCAGAGAGAGAGGGAGACACGGATATCCAGATGGCTTCAGACATATTCCTGGTGTTTTGGAGAGGTTAGAAATATTAGGATAAGACTTTATCATTGTAAATTGCCATTTTGAAATTGGGAGTTTCTTATACATAAATATATTTGGTTAACTACTCAAGTTTAAGAATCATGTTTACCGGATACTTGGAAGGAGTGGGTGCTGGGCAGAAGCGTGGAACTCCCACCATTTACAGAGTCTACGGTGGAGAGGAAACACAGTTGTGTTGCTGTGAGAGCTAGCTGAAAGAGATTGGTGCAGCAGCGACAGTGAGAGCTGCCCTGAGTGAGACCTGCCGGGACTTGGTGCCGTGGGTTGGTGGGGTGGTACTCTTTCTTAATTATTTAATGCTACATAGATATACCAAGCTATGTAAAACCTGAACTGCTTCAAGTCCACTGTAGTAGGTCATTTGACATCTGGTTCCTGGGCAGCATTAAACTTCAGTTACTCTCTTCTTTCTTTTGCTACAACTGCATATTTGCCCACATTATCTTCCTAGGTAATTCTTTTAGGCAAATTGAAACTTTGTGGAATAACCCTGGAGAATAAACAGATGGAGAGGTTTAAGAAAAGTATCCACAGCTTCTCTGCCTCAGCTTCCAAAGTCTAATGTCTCCTCCACGAAGCTGATCTCATGTTGTCCCTCCCTCTCTACATGACATTCCTGAGGAAGAGAAGAGGAAGCCAATTCACAAGAAACTTGACATCAGTCCCATTGTGTAGGGCAGTGACTCTACTGCCTCTGTGATTCGGATTTAATGAGTGCCACATGGAATAGGTCCTGCTGATATCCTCATCCCAATCTGCAAGCAAAACCACCTAAATTACTTTTCTCATCAAATGGTTGGAAAACTCACTGTCAGAAGTGTTCCAAGAGCCGGAGACGTAGCTCATCGGTTAAGTGGAGTGATGGAGAGACTCAGCAGCATCTGTGAGCTGGGGAAGGCCCAACTCCACACACCTTCAGGCCCTGCTCCAGGTCATCTCAGTACAGGCACTTGACCCCTCTGTACCACTGTTTTCTCATGTTAACAGGAGCAGTAGAAACAGCTACTTCACAAAGCCATCAGAAGAATCCAATAACATGATACTTGCTGCTGTTCTGGGCATGTAAGCTCTTAAAACATACAAACTATTTAATTCTGGTCCACTCTGGTTTCATCACCCACTGAATATATTCAGTCCCATATCATTTGCCTTTCCCCGAGGAGATATGAACATCTATTCAGATAGAGAACCAATGGCAATTCAAAGAAGTTATTCCATCCAAGTTTAGTCTATTAAATTGGTGAGCTTCTTAGGATTATTTGCAGGAGCATGGTTGGCCCCGAAGTACCTAAAAAGACCATCCCAGTGAAGGTGTTGACTTGCAAGAATTGCATCACTGAAACTCCCTGTATGATTTGCAACCTGCTTCACTGACCAGAATCTCTCTCCCCAGTAGCCCTTGAGGCTTCTAAACCTTGGAGAGGAACCTTGTGAACCTTGTACATTTCAAAATTATTTTGACTTGTGGCTTATTTGCATGCCAAGTGTTGTAAGTTTTATTTATATGTCAAGACTTGATAATTTCAGGATTGAAATGTTTCAGATGAGGAAATCACCTTACAATACCTTCCTAATTGGAGAAGAATCTCAGTGGTTAAAAGCATGTATTGCTCTTCCTGACCTGAGTTTGATTCCTAGGACCCCACCTGGCAACTCCCAACCACCTCAGCCTCAGGAGACCTGGACACTTCTGGCCTCTGCAGGTACCAACTCTGTCCAGGCACCTGTACTCCTGTGCACATTACCCCCTTCCTCAAATACATACATACATACATAATTTTAAAATAATAAAAATACATTTAAATTTTTAGGGGTCTGGAGACATGCTTTAACAGTTAAGACCACAAGTTGCTTTTGTAGAGGATATGTATAGACTTGATCCCCAGCACCAACATAGTGGATATTACTCCTGTTTTAAGGGATTACAACCCTTTTTCTGGCCTCTTCAGGCACGACATGAACATGGTCCACAGACATATACATAGGAAAAACACCAATACACATACAATAAAATAAACACATCTTTTTTTTTAATTTTAAAAATGTAAAAGGACATGGTTACAGTATTAATTACACAATTCTGCATTCAGAATATTTTATAAAGCATTTAGGATAACCACCAGGTTATCACAAGGTATAGAGACCTTATTTGCTTTGGTCTCATTCCCCCTAGCATTAAGCTGCATACAATAGGTGCTCAATAAGATATCTAAGCAAATCTTTGTAAAAAGTGGTTCCTGGCAGCAGTTAACAAGCCAGCCATAAAATGCAGGTATAACTCTCACTCCCCTAAGCCTGCTCTACATAAAATTCACAATAGGCACCATTTGTTGTTAAATTCAAGCTATGTGAAATGTTTCTAGATCATGCTAACATATTCGGATGCATGCTCACCTCAAGTAATGTATTCTCTCAGGAGCGAGTCCCCAGATCTGCCCCAGCAGCCAACGACTTTTATCAACAATTAGGAAAAGAGGCATTTGTTTGATTACTCACCCAATTTCTGAACAAATGACTCCTCAGCCAACCATTGCAAACACCTCCCGCCCCCACCACCACTAGCATTTCCAAGATGTGGCTTCTCATTCTGAGCATGCTAGGAATGTAATCAAGGCCCTCTGTGGATATAAGTTAATTATCTCCTCGGGCTATGAGCAAACACGTGGGCTTGGTTTCTGACCATGTTGCCTAATGAGAGGGCACCCCAAAGGAGCTGAGGAGCTTGTCAGCTCCCACCCCAAGGCCCTTGACAGCATCTGGGACCCCTGGTGCAAAATGATCCTTGCCTCTCTGCCCCAGGCTTCTCGTTGCCAGTGCAGTGCTACACACTGAAGGAAGCTCCTTCATCATCCACCCTTTGCCATGTCTCTGGGGTGGGGTTCCATAAGGGCTCACCTGCTGACTCCTGCAGCCCAGCACATTGCCCGACATGATGCTGCTCTGGAAGGCTGATCTTGCTCTCTGAGCCTCTCAGGATAGATAATGGAAAGAAATCAGCTTTTCTGTCCTCCCTCACCACGCTGCCAGGGACAGCAGGACCCAAAGACTCCAACAGAAATCACCTGCCTATCTCCGTGTTTTAAACTTCAGCTTTAATCCAGCTCAGCGCGGGATTAGCTGCCTCAGAGGCTGCTAATTGCCAGATGGCCGCTGATAGCTGGCGGAGGAAGCCTGTGTGTCAGAGCTTGTCAAGCAACTTTAAAGTCACAATGGAAGCGGATCTTAGGAGGCAGGCCCAACTTTCATGTCTTCAGTATAACAGCGGAGAAACTGAGGCCCAGCGGGTTCAGGGGTTTGCTCTCAGGGTTAACAGAAGGGTCCTGGGACCGGTTTGGCAGGTTGTATTCAAGTTGAGAAGAGAGTGCTAGGAGAAAGGAAGCCTAATTTGTTGAAAACTCCCTTTGCTCCACACCAAGTATTGGCTACTTTCATGTTTAATACCTGCGTTCTGGTCCATGATCTGACTACACGTTAACTTGGTTTTAATGCGATCAGTACAGATTGCACCAAACATATCAGAGAATCTTCAAAGGAGTGATCATTATTCTTTTACAAATAGATTTATCTTTATGTTATGTTTATGAGTGCTTGCCTATATACATATATATGAGTACACATCATGTGTATGCCTGACGAGAATGTTGGATCCCTTGGAACTAGACTTAGACTGGTATAAGTTGCAGTGTGGGTGCAGGGAACTAAGTCCAGGTCCTTTGCAGGAGAAATAGTGCTGCCAATCACTGCCCAATGAACTGGATCCCATTCTCACTCTACACAGGAATCCCTTGCAGGATGGGTTCAGATCCAAACTGCTGAGCATAAATGTACCCTTATTTGGTTTATCTTTTTGGCTCCTACTATGAAATATCAACACATCTTTGTACATATGTTACAGACCCTCATCACCTACTCTCATCAAGATAGATAATCACATAGGATGTTCACCATTTTTTTTTTTGGCAACTTGAATGTTCTGAATTCTGAAATGTACTTATTTTTGATGATTTCACGAAAGACTTCACGGACCCATAAAACCTGCTAGAGAACACAGGAAAAAAAATGACAAGTTTGGCTACTACTTTAAGATGTTAGCAGACCTAAGACAAAAATCATCCCAAATCAATTTGCCTCAGAAAAACAAACAAACAAAAATACCAGGGGGAGAGGTAGAGGTCTGATTTCATTTGATTATGAAAACAAACTTTGAGGAATTATATTCACCTTTCAAAAAAAGTGAATAAAGCCCATGTTGTGGACTGTATTGTTAATCTTCGAATTCATGTGCTGAAGTCCTAACTCCTAGTATTTCAGAATGTGGCTGTATTTGGAAACAGTGGGGTCTTCAAAAAGTTAATTCAGTTAAAGCAAGGGCCTTAGGGTAAAGGCTCTTAGTGCTCATTCAATAATATTTTCCTTTATAATAATCAGTGGAAATCTTCACACAGGCAAAAAGCAAAGGCCATGTGAGGACGTCCTGAGAAGGCAGAGGTTGTCTACAAGCCAAGAAGAGAGGCTTCAAAAGAAACCAACTCAGCCAGCACCTTGACCTCAGACATCCAGGCTCCAGACCTGGAAAAACAAACATTTCTGTTATTTAGCCAACCAGTCTGTGGGGCTTTTGTTCTGTTTGTTCTAACAACCCTGACAAACTAATGGGGGGACCTTTACTATTCAAATTTAAATAGGTAGATGTTGGTACCCATTCCAGCATCATAAAAACACCCTCTTTCTTCCCTCTTGGCACCACTTTCAAGAATATTCGAAAGAATCCCAAGGACATTTTGTCTGTACAAATGGTTCAGGTTACTAGTTTAATAAAAAAGAAATAATATGTGAGCAACCCATCACAGGGCCAAGTTTACCAGACTGTTATTATTCTTGAACTACACATGCCTTGACTTCCTTCTCTGAAAGCATGTGACTATGTTGGGGAATTAGCTCAGTGGTAAAGCACTTGCAATGCAAGCACAAGGCATTTGGTTAGGTACCCAGTACCAGAAAAGGAACAGGAAGAGAGAGGGAGGAAGCGAGGGAGAGAGGGAGGGAGAGAGAGAGGAAGGGAGGGAGGGAGGGAAGAGAGGGAGGGAGGGAGGGAGGGAGGGAGGGAACACAGGGAGGGAGGGAGGGAGGGAGGGAGGGAAGACAGGGAGGGAAGAGAGGGATGGAGGGAGGGACGGAGGGAGGGAGGGAGGGAGGGAGGGAGGGAGGGAGGGAGGGAGGGAGGGAGGAAGAGAGGGAGGGAAGACAGGGAGGGAACAGAGGGAGGGAGGGAGAGAGGGAGGGAGGAAGGGAGAGAGGGAGGAAAGAGAGGGAGGGAGGGAGGGAGGGAGGGGGGAGGGAGAGAGGGAGGAAGCGAGGGAGAGAGGGAGGGAGAGAGAGAGGAAGGAAGGGAGGGAGGGAAGAGAGGGAGGGAAGAGAGGGATGGAGGGAGGGAGGGAGGAGAGCCTGATGGTGGCACATGCCTATAATCCCAGTGCTTAAAAGGTAGAAGTGAAGGCTTAGGAGTTTAAAGCCATCTTTGGCTATATAGCAAATATGAGGAAAGCTTAGGTTATCTACAACTCAAATATGATGGTGGCAGTACATATGACTCAATCAATATCATTTCTATCCTTGGTACAGACATCAGCACCTCGTGACTCAGAAATGCTGGAGCATAGTGACAGATGTTGGTATGCTTAGAGCTGCACCAGTCATAATGGTCCTCTGTCAGTTCTTATGATCCATCCTTCAGTGTCTGAGCCCTCAAAGCTGCTGTTTGCTTGTTCTGCCCTTCCTGGTGTACCTATCCATCTTCCTTAAGGCACCTGCATAGGAGAAAGTGAGTGAGCTCAGAAAGTTCCACCTCAAAGCACATGCTCTGCCCTGACACTTTGCCCTAAGTGTCTTGATTTTCAGAAGTAAAGGTCCTTTCCTTACCCAGCCCATACCTGTCTATTCTTGTCTAGCAGCTGCCTTATTATGCCCATGAGGGAATCTGACCTTGTGATACTCAAATAAAATAACAGCAAGTTGAATCATGCGAAGAAAAAAAGATACATCAAAAATACAGAGAATTCAGTGTCAACAGAAAACCTTGCACTCATAAAAAAAAGTCAAAGGAGATGGTGTACTAGTTCTAAAAAAAAGAAGAAGAAGAAGAAGAAGAAGAAGAAGAAGAAGAAGAAGAAGAAGAAGAAGAAGAAGAAGAAGAAGAAGAAGAAGAAAGGAATCAAATCATCTTTAACCACAAGTAATAAAATGTAATGGTTCTTATTGTTTGGGGAGCAATATTTACATGAATCAACTCATAACTGATTAGAAATGACATTTTAAAAATATTTAGAAATTAAGAAATTTTGCCTGTTGGCATAAGTCAGCTAGAAAAACAAATGCTATTCCAATTCTAAAAGTTAAGATTAAGCTGCACATACAAACGCAATAAAAGATACTTATTTGCATACATACTTTCAACAGGATTGAATAGTCTTTTTGTCCACAACTTGGAAAAGAACCTGCATGTTCTGGCAATGGACTGATCTGCATGCTGGTATATCTTTCATTCATGACTATATTCATCAAACCAGCTGTTCTCAATGGCTATTGTTCCAACGCCCAGCTCCAGTGGCCATCTTCTGCAAGTGACATGCAACCTGCATGAAAACACAGAACTGCCCACTGCTTGGTGTTGAAACAGTGTTGATGAAGAGACTGCAGCTCTGTCTTTCCTCCAGAGACCACAATCCTCTCTTGAAGCCAAGCAGGATGTCCGACCACCATGGGACTGCATTGTGTCATCTCTCCCTCCTCTGGGACAATTTCCAGGAGCTTCCCTTGTTTGTGCCACCGCACAACATGAGGTATATTGCAAGAGATGGCTTTATGCTTGCTGCAGACTTCACCACTAATCCAATGGAGCATGTGGCTCATTGTGTCAACTGTCTCTCCTTTTCACTTGCCTCCATGAAGAAGTTTAGTCTCTGAATTCAATACCAGAATACCTGTGATTTTTTTTAAGCAACTAATCTGCTTCTCTTGGCATGAGATGGCAATGCAATTTGTTCAGTTGGCCCTTTTCTATCATTGTTGCCTGCTACACAACTTGGGAGTGCATATGGAGTGCTTTTGTCTAATATGGTAGAATTGACAGCAGGTAAGTAGAACAAACACCTTGTTTCTGGCAGCCTCATGCCTCATCCTTAGGCACCTTTCACCCAGCCTTCTAACTTCCTGAACACTCTATGGCAGAGCACAATCTACCCATCATCATCGTATCCACTGGTTTCCTGCTCTGTCTTTCCCCCTCATCTCTTAACTCTTTTATGTGGCTTTAATTCTTCTCCAGATGATATCTCTCGGTGATCCGTCTCACTTGTTCTAAGACACACACCATCTCCTGCATCCTTGACTGGTAACTCGGAGATAGGGCTCTGTCTTTCATCACACACATTTGGAAAGTCAGTGCTTGAGACTTCCAGGTTTGACAACTAATGCAGACATTCGGGGATTTTTTTTTCAACCCAGGAATCATCCTAAGCAATCGCATGAGGCTTGTACAGGTGTGAGAATATTGGCTATGCAATGAAGTTTGAGTGCAAACTGAAGGCAGCTTAATATAGGAGTCTGTAGTCGGCTGCTCTGACGCTCTGATGGTACAGGTTTAACAGACTGAGACAGAGAGGCAGAAGTATTCCTCTTTCCCAGCATCTCAGCAACTTACTTGTCTGTTACACTGGCCTGATACTTACAGCTTCCTTATCTCCAAGATAAAAGGTTCTCTATAGGCCTTCTGACAAGAATGGAGGTCACAGAGATGAGCAGAGAAATACTTTGCAAAGGTCTTTGTGGTGTCGTTCCCTTCCTGGCATGAGGTCTGAAAATGTGAGATCCATTTTTTTTTTAATTTAATTTTATTTTATTTTTTTAATTTACATTCCAAATCACTTCCCCTTTCCCGTTTCCTCCCTCCCCGAAAGTCCCATAAGCCCCCTTCCCTCCCTCTTTTCTCCGTTCAACCCCCTCTCATTACTCTGTCCTGGCGTTCCCCTACATCCAGTCTTTCCAGGACCAGGGGTCTCTCCTTCCATCTTTTTAGAAATCTATTGATATGCTGATTGAGTCTAGGGTATTCTGAGATTCTGGGTCAATATCCCCTTATCAGTGACTTCATACCATGTGTGATCTTTTGTGATTGGGTTACCTCACTAAGGATGATATTTTCAAGTTCTGACCATTTGCCTAGGAATTTCGTGAATTCATTGTTTTTAATTGCAGAGTAGTATTCCATTGTGTAAATATACCACATCTTCTGAATCCATTCCTCCGTTGAGGGACATCTGGGTTCTTTCCAGCTTCTGGCTATTATAAATAAGGCTGCTATGAATATAGTGGAGCATGTGTCCTTATTGCATGCAGGTAAAGTCTCTGGGTATATGCCCAGGAGTGGTATAGCCGGATCCTCCGGAAGTGTCATGCCCAGTTTTCTGAGGAGCCGCCAGACTGCTTTCCAGAGTGGTTGTACCAGCCTGCAATTCCACCAGCAGTGGAGGAGTGTTCCTCTTTCTCCACATCCTCGCCAACAACTGCTGTCTCCTGTGTTTTTGATCTTAGCCATCCTGACTGGTGTGAGATGGAATCTCAGGGTTGTTTTGATTTGCATTTCCCTAATGACTAAGGATGATGAACATCTCTTTAGGTGCTTCTCAGCCATTAGATATTCTTCAGGTGAGAACTCTTTGTGTAGCTCTGTACCCCATTTTTTAATAGGGTTACTTGCCTCTCTGGAGTTTAACTTCTTGAGTTCTTTGTATATCTTGGATATTAGCCCTCTGTCGGATGTAAGGTTGGTAAAGATCATTTCCCAGTTAGTTGGTTGCCGCTTTGTCTTTTTGACGGTGTCTTTTGCCTTGCAAAAACTTTGTAATTTAATGAGGTCCCATTTGTCTATTCTTGATCTTAGAGTATAAGCTATTGGAGTTCTGTTCAGGAAATTCTCCCCTGTGCCCATATGTTCAAGGTTCTTCCCTAGTTTCCCTTCTATTAGTTTCAGTGTGTCTGGTTTTATGTGGAGATCTTTGATCCACTTAGAATTGAGCTTAGTGCAAGGAGATAAGGATGGGTCAATTTGCATTCTTCTGCATGTTGACCTCCAGCTGAGCCAGCACCATTTGTTGAAAAGGCTATCTTTTTTCCACTGGATGGTTTTAGCTCCTTTGTCAAAGATCAAGTGACCATAGGAGTGTGGATTCATTTCTGGGTCTTCAATTCTGTTCCATTGATCTACATGTCTGTTACTGTACCAATACCATGCAGTTTTTAACACTATTGCTCTGTAGTACAGCTTGAGGTCCGGGATACTGATTCCCCCAGAGGTTCTTTTACTCTTGAGAATAGTTTTAGCTATTCTGGGTTTTCTGTTATTCCAGATGAATTTTTGAATTGCTCTTTCTAACTCTATGAAGAATTGAGTTGGGATTTTGATGGGGATTGCATTGAATCTGTGTATTACTTTTGGTAAGATGCTCATTTTTACTATATTAATCCTGCCAATCCATGAGCATGGCAGATTTTTCCATCTTCCGAGGTCTTCTTCAATTTCTTTCTTCAGAGACTTGAAGTTCTTGTCATACAGATCTTTCACTTGTTTGGTTAGCGTCACGCCAAGATACTTAATATGGTTTGATCCATTTAAGGGCTCAGGAAACACTTGGTCTTAGGGAATGGGAAGGTGGGGATTCACACAAATATGTGGTGTGTCATGACCTAATACAAAAAGCAATAGCAGCAACAGATTTGGGAAGATGAGACATAGGTCAACACCTTTTAATCTGCAGGGTAGAACCACCAGGTAAAGATCTATTAGTTTTCATTCAGGTCTAGAATTCAGAGATGTCTGACACAGATAGAAATAGTCAGAAACTTTGACTCTCTGGTAAAATCATGTAGGTCTTCTTTGGAAAAGCAAACATGGGCTCCTTCCCCAGGTTCAGAGCACCAGGAATCTCCCACTTGCCATGGTGTATCTCTTCCTACTACTCCACAGCAGAGTTCCCAAAATGTAAGGACTTTAACATCATACTTATTAACTGGATGCTTCTGAGGGTCAGAAATCTGAGCCTGCAGCTTGGGGGTGGGGGTGGGGGTGGGTTTCTGTGAGGTAAGGCATTTGATCAAGGTCTATTCTCATCTGAAAGCCAGATTGGAGAAGGATCTGTTTTCAAGCTCATTGGTGTTGTTTGCAGAATCACTTTGTTATGACTGAGACCCCAGCTTCTCATTGACTAACAGTTTGAAGACTAACAGTTTGAAGGTGCCCTTAGAAACTAAAAGCCCCTTGTGGGTTTCCCCAATATAACCATTTACTCCATCAAAAACAACAAAGAAACCAGCTGTGAATCTGCTAGCCAAATGGAATCTTACATATTGTAATATAATAATGGGGATGGAATTCCATTTCTTGACTATATTCTCTTTTTGAGGAGTCAAGCCACAGGTCCTTTACACATTTTGGGTACATGAACAAGGGACTAGGAAGGTCACCTTCAAGTGTGTCTACCACAGCTTCCATGGATGTGAAAGATAAGGAACTATAACCAGAAAGCCATCCTTGAGGAGCAAGCACAGTAGTGAGGGCAAAGCACACACCACCGGACTCGTGGCCTGGAGGGCACATCTGAAGAGAGATGCAGAAGACAGGGAACTGGGGAGTGTGACGGGGAAAGGACGACTGCCAATTGCACGCTGCAATCATATTGCCAGGGCTGCTGCTCCTTGCTAAACAAACTCATTAGTATAATTCCATTGTGTTTGTCTTTATTGGCTATGTCAGAAGGGCTGAGGATGGCAGGGGGCAAACAAGCTAATCTGACAGTAATCCTCAAAATGTTTTTTTTCTGGTGGTATTCTTGGGAGATTTTGTTGGCATAGAGAGCAGAGGGCTGAACGGTCCCAGTGATCGTCCTAAGAGTATTTCAGCTGACTGATTTCTCCCATTGTCCTAGCCAGAAGAATAGATTTAATGACATGCTATAAAGAGAAGAACCCTGAAAACTTTTGTAATGAGAAGCTTACATGAAACACCAACTTCATGTTAGATTTAAAAAAATATGAGATACCCAAGTTTTTTGTTTTTTTGTTTTGTTTGTTTTTAACAAAAAAATTATATCTGATAATTAAATATAGTAGCTGAGTACTCAGCTGTTCCTACTATGGCCTTCCCAACCTCTCCTCCTGGTCTCTTGGATGAAATTGCTGGTAGAACCTCCAAGGGTTTCATGACTAGGGGACTATGCAGAAGGCTCACTGTTTTGCAAGTCCATGACACAGCTGTCTACTTGTTGATATACCATGGTATTTAGGGACACAGATCAGACACAAAATTGGGTCCAAGGCCTTTTTCTCCCAAACTCTCTGAGCCAATCTCCCTTCTAAAACAATAAAGAGAGAATGTCCTGTTTATCAGGGTCCTATTTGGCAAGGCTGAAAATACTATCTCCTATAACCAAAGGCAGGTTGCTTTAGCAACTATTTCTGTAAGGCCAGATGTATAAGGTAGCTAATGATGAGAGAGCCCTCTTGCTTTATCAGATGTCAACAGAGGACATACCAAGCTCTTGTGATGAAAGAAGCTGGCATGTAGGCAAACAGAACGCTCTCAAAAAGGCAGATTTCTTTGTTACAGCCCAAGGGATAGAGAAGATACAGGAAAGAGCACACTGGCAGTGTAGAAGAGGTGGTATAGGAAAGGTAGACACAAAACCTTTCAGTTGAAGAGAGTCTTTTGATATGTATGTCTCTTTGGGTTCTGAATGCAGGTGTATTTGGAGAAACATGATACTGCACTCTACAGAAGAAAGCATGACTGGACAACAATGTGGTAAAGGCGCTTGCTGCCAAGTCAGACAACCTGAGTCCAATTCCTGGGACTCACAGGGCAGAAGAAGAGAACCAGTTCCTGCAAGTCATTTCCTGATTCATGTCCTTCACACGCATGTTATGGCACCCATACTTAAACACACACACACACACCATCAGTAAACCCAAACCAAAAAAAAAAAAAGAGAAGAAAGAAAACTGGACAGCATGACTTTCCTAAAAAGCTGGCTTCTCCATCTACTCATTATCTACCATTCACAGGCCACTCCAAGAACCCTTCATGGCTTATGAGGGACCATGTAAAAGGTACTTAATCTCACAGGGTTTATAGCAATAGGAGCACATTTCGACCAGTATACACAGCAAGGATTGCAAAGCAGAACCTTGGCCAGTCATGTCCATTTTAACACTGATCATGCCTGGAAATGAAGGCCTGTGATGGAAAGGGACTTGGCTCAGCTTTTTCTACCAGGGAGCATCAGTGCCTGGTACTGTTCTTTATCTACACCTTTCAGGCAGGAGGGGGCGGGGCAGGGATTGTGTAGCAGCAGCTAAGGCTGAGGCTCTCACAGTTGTGCAGGGATCTGAAGAGTGAGAAACAGCAGTTTCCACAGGATATCTAAGACGTGAGTTTCTTGCTGAGACCTGAACAAGAGCCCCCAGACCCAGGCAATGACTGCACACATTTGATTTTCAAACACTTGCTATTACCAGGACCTAGCAACTGAAGTCCCAGGCTCCAAGGAAGTTCCTGTTCCAAGGAAGAAAGATGGCCCAAAACTAGGGGAGATGAAGTCAGCAGACACTGCATAGATCATAGGTCTGTGTCTGAGCATTGGTGAGGCCTCTATATCTTAAGTATCAAGAAGCTTCGTGGACATATTTGTTTACTCCATGTACTGATATGCAGTTTGCATAATATTGAATCTGGAAAGGACATTGCATCCTCTGACAGGAGTTTTCCCAGCTGGAAAAAAAAAGAGAAAAGGAAAAGAAAGGAAAAGGAAATAAAGAAACAAGCTTTACATTTCGGAATAAAAATAAAGATGCCAACACCATGTGCCAGGCTTTTGCGGGGTTCTGAGTGCCATGTTTGCGGTCAGGGCGTGCTCCCAGATCCAAAGTATTGTTGGATGAATTTCTCGTAAACACAGTTGGCAGCTATGGGTATGGCTCTTTTGGTAAAAAGAATATGCTGGAATGAAATGTGGGACTCCATCCAAGACACATTTCTTTCTATAAAACAGCAAATATGCACGTGTCAGGATACAAGAAACCAAGCCTCTCCAGGAGCCCTGGCATCCCTCCCCCAGGTATCCTGGGAGGATGAAGGGACAAAAAGGGAGCTGTGCTTTGACCCAAGATGCTGACTAGGAACCTGAGGAAGTGTCTCAGTTCCCTGTGTCCCTAGCCAGGCTTTTCAATCATCTGCTTCTGCCCAGTTTGCTTAGTCTCAGATTGGTGGAACACTTAGCTCAAACACAAAGTACAAAGAAGCCCCTAGTCCAAATATGTCACAGCAAACACATGAAAGCAAAAAGCTGGCTGAGTGGAAAGAAGCCCAGCAGGGATATTCTTTCCATGTTTCCAATAGTCTTTTATCTGGATTCCCTGGAAAGCTGTGCAGGCCTCACATTTCTGCATGTGATACCATTCCCTGGACCATTCCTACAGAGACAGTGATTCTCCAAGTAGCAGAAACCACATTACCCAGGAGTTGGTTAGAAGTCTAGAATCCCAAGCCCCACCCAGATGTGCTCAGGAAGAACTCACATTTAGAAGCTGCTCAGATGACTGACCTGCACACTAAGTTTAGGAGGCACTGCCCCTGGGGAGCTGCTTCCTTAAAGCACCATCCTGATTGGATGCAGCAACAGGCCTGTTTCAAGATCCTAAGGTAAAGGAAAATCAATAGGCAGAGAAGTCAGATGTGATAAACCCCCAGCTTTACATAGTTCCTTCCATTTACAGTCCTAAGTTTGGAAGAAAGGCACTTAGGACTGCAGACAGCAAAGCCCAGTGACTCTAGTTATCCCAACTAACTCAGCCTGTGTGCGTGCTCTGGTCCAACTGGAGCAACTTTGTTCTTTTCCTTTCAGAATTCAGAGGTCAAACCTAGAGTCGTATACATACTGGGCAAGTAAGGTACCATAGAATGACAACCCCAGGTCTCTTTCTTCATTTTGGCATCTCAGAAGAGGAAAACTATACAGAAAAAAAAGTAATGTAAGACCATGCCTCAAAGTAAGAATGAGAACCCAGACCCAGGGTTCTTCTTTCTGAATTTCAAGTCAATTTGACTTCGTCTCTTTTAAAGACAGAAGACCTGAGTCGAGCAATTGCAGTGAAATCTGAAAGGGTGGCTAGATGGCCCCTCTCTTCTGGTGGGACATCAGCTGTCCCTGCCACATGTGAGTACTGGCCCAGGGTCAGACTCTGCCCACCTCATCACTTGGTTCTCTCGCTGTCTTTGCTCTCATCTGTTCACTATAATCTGGAGAATTTATGAGCTCATTGCTGGGCAGATCCCCAAGCCCTACAGATGACTCAGAGAGACACTTTCGTCAGAAGCAGAGAATGTCTGCAAGGTTCACAAACCCCCAAGGCTTTCTTGGAGCTTGATCTGATGAAAACACCACCATGGTGAGGAACAGCTGGGTGAGTACCATTCCCTCCAGGATTGTTTTTCTTGGTTCTTTTCTTTTCAGAATTCAGAGGTTAAACCTAGAGTCTCATACATACTGGGCAGGTACTGTTCCATAGAACAACAACCCCAGCCCTCTTTTTGTCGTTTTGGCCTCCATACCAAAGCAAACCATCTTACTCCACACATCACAGGGAATGTCCTTTCTTAGCTAGTGTTCAGGTGCTTACACCAGGAGAGGGTAATGACTCTAGGGACATAGTAGAAGAAAGGGAAGAAGAAGAAGAAGAAGAAGAAGAAGAAGAAGAAGAAGAAGAAGAAGAAGAAGAAGAAGAAGGAGGAGGAGGAGGAGGAGGAGGAGGAGGAGGAGGAGGAGGAGGAGGAGGAGGAGGAGGAGGAGGAGGAGGACGAGGAGAAGGAGGAGGAGGAGGAGGAGGAGGAGGAGAAGAAGAAGAAGAAGAAGAAGAAGAAGAAGAAGAAGAAGAAGAAGAAGAAGAAGAAGAGAAGGAGGAGGAGGAAGAGGAGGAAGAGGAAGAGGAGGAGGAGGAAGAGGAGGAAGAGGAAGAGGGGGAAGAGGAGGGAAGAGGAGAGGGGGAAAAGGAGGAGGAAGAGGAAAAGGAGGAGGAGGAGGAAGGAGGAGGAGGAGAAAGAAGAAGAAGAAGAAGGAGAAGAAGAAGAAGAAGAAGAAGAAGAAGAAGAAGAAGAAGAAGAAGAAGAAGAAGAAGAAGAAGAAGAAGAAGAAGAGAAGGAGGAGGAGGAAGAGGAGGAAGAGGAAGAGGGGGAAGAGGAGGGAAGAGGAGAGGGGGAAAAGGAGGAGGAAGAGGAAAAGGAGGAGGAGGAGGAAGGAGGAGGAGGAGAAAGAAGAAGAAGAAGAAGGAGAAGAAGAAGAAGAAGAAGAAGAAGAAGAAGAAGAAGAAGAAGAAGAAGAAGAAGAAGAAGAAGAAGAAGAAGAAGAAGAAGAAGAAGAAGAAGACCTGCTTTAAAGCATTTGCATGAGGGGGATGGATGGGATGGGGGGATTGTTGTGGAGGAAGACCGGAAGGGATATAGCATTTGAAATGTAAACAAATAAAATGATTAATAATATTTAAAATAAAACTTTGCATGGATTATAGAACTGAAGTGTAGACCAACCCTGGGCATTTATCATGCACCACACCTAGACAGTAATGCCCAGAAAGAGTTACTAGATTATAGGATCCCTCTCTTTTTTTTTAATTTTTGGAGGAACTTGAAGCTGAGTTCCATAGTGGTTGTACCAATTTATAGTCCCACACAGCACTGTGCCTCCACTCTACCCAATTTTACCAATATTTCTTTTGTGTTGATTTATTTGTTTTTCAATAACTGTTATCCTAACAAGATATCTTACTGCAGCAATATCTTACTATGGTTTTAGACTACATTTTTTTTCCATTGATGCCAACAGTCCCTTTTCAGACCTGCTGTCTATCTCTCTGTCTTCAAAGGGATGTCTACTCGAGTATATTGTCATTTTTAATACAGTAACCATACTTTTTCTTTATGCCCCCAAATTTTTATATATGTATGCAATAGAATTATATCACCCTCTCACTTCCTCTATACAACCCCACAATATACTCCCTCCTAATTTCACATACTTTGTTGTTGCTCTTTCTGTTGTTGGTCTGTAGCACACTAAGTTCAATTAGTGCTGACCATTTGTGCAATGATGTGGGCCCAGTCACTGGAGCATGGGAAATCTATCAGTGGGGGCTTCCTCACAAAAGGAATGACCCCCCTACTCCCAGAAGCTATCATCCCTATCACCACTAACTCACCCCACTGTCAAGCCTCAGGGAATGTTTTGGAATAGGAGCTGGAGAGACTTTAAGAGCCAGAGTGGGATGGAGTGCAGAAAGGCACTAATTCCTGGCCATTGCATGGCTAAGGCACTCAAGAACTCCCAGCAGCTCAAGAGCAGCACAAGATCAAACCAGCCCAAATGCCCATAGATGGGGACGGTGCCGTCCAAGTCCCACCCCTTATTGAGGAGCTATTGGCAGTTAGTACCTTTGCTAAGTTATAAATCAGATTCTAGATTGAATATGAGTATTAGTGCATTACCAGTTATATGACTTGTAAATATTTTCTCCTGTCTTTAAATTTTTCCAGTTTGTACACACACACACACACACACACACACACACACACACACCCCAGAAACCGTTAAACTTATAGGAAGCCCACTTCTTTGGTTTGTTTTGTTACCTGCACTTGCAGTCTCAAACCCAAAACTTCACAGCTGTGATGGTTTGTATAGTCTTGACCCAGGAAGTGGTACTATTAGGAGGTGTGGTATGGCCTTGTTGGAGTATGTGTGTCACTGTGAGTGTGAGCTTTAATACCCTTACCTTAGCTGCCTAGAAGTGAGTCTTCCATTAGCAGTTTTCGGATGAAGATGTAGAACTCTCAGTTCTGCTTGCACCGTGACTGCCTAGATGATGCCATGCTTCCTCCCACCTTGATGATAATGGACTGACCCTCTGAACCTGTCAGCCAGCCCCAAATATATGTTGTCCTTTATAAGACTTGCCTTAGTCATGGTGTCTGCTCACAGCAGTAAAACCCTAAGACAACAGCCAAGACCGATGTCAGCAGCTTTTCCCCCTTCGAGCAATTTTACTGTTGTCTTACAAGTTTCAGATTGTTTTTAACTGATTTCTGTGTGTTCTGTATTATGAGTACCCAATTTCCTTCTTCATCAGATAGATTTTCATTTTTCTTAATGCTGTTTACTAAAGATATTATGTACTCCCTATTTTGTATTCTTAAAACATTGTCCACAAATATGTTGACCTTACATACAGCTTTCTAGGTTCTCTGTTCTGTTTTGTTTGACTGGGTCCACTTTTATGCCAATGCCATAACATTTTAGAGAATAAGAAAAGTAATCAAAGCAAATGTGATGCTTCCAGTCTGATCCCTGGCATTTATCCAAAGGTATTTAAGTCAGCTGTAACTACACATACATGTCCACTGAAGTGTATTTGTAATACAGAAACAACCCCATTATCTATCTATGGATGAGAAGATCAAGAAAATATAAAGTATATAAGCAATAGAATATTAGTCAGTATTAAAGAAGAAATTTTGTCTTTGCAAGGGAATAAAGTGTGTCTTCTCTATTTATGATTCCTCTAATCAGACTCATAACCCTCTTCTATTCCTGGCTATGAACTTGGATGCCACATACGTGATACATAAAATAGTCATATTCATAGATACAGAAAAGGCAACGGTACTTACCAGAGTCTTAGAGGAAGAGAAATAGGAAAGTGATGACCAAAAGGGTCCAGTTTTAGTAACGTGAACACATCCTAGAGATCTACCAGGGAGTGAAGTACTCTAGCAAAATGATATTGTGTTCCATGTTTAATGTATTGATGGTTGATGTTATGTTAGGTTCTTTTTTATTTTTCATTAGCATCTGAAGTATGAAGATTCATTATGGCATTTTCAAATATAACTTGTTTTGATCTTTTCTCCCTCTTCCCTAGCCATGTCCCAACCCCCTGTATCCTTCCACCTCCAGTACATTCTTTTTACTTTTGTAGAATGTATTTATCTCCACCCCTGCTCAAAACTTCTTTTTCCCCTTTCATGCCCCCCTACATACTTGATAGATAAATAGATAGATAGATAGATAGATAGATAGATAGATAGATAGATAGATAGATAGATAGATAGGTGTGAGAGAGAGACAGAGACAGAGAGAGACAGAGACAGAGACAGAGAGAGACAGAGAAAGAGAGAGAGACAGAGACAGAGAGACAGAGAGATATTAGAACCTAGGATCTTCATATGAGAGAGGACATGCCGTGCGTGTTTTTCTGTGTCTAGGTTATCTCCTTGATAATAATTTCCAGATGCACCCAATTACCTGCAAATTTCATAATTTCATTTTTCTTTCTGGCTGAAAAAAGTCCACAGTGTGTATGTACCACACTTCATTATCCATTCGTCTGTTGATGAGCATATGGGTTCATTCCATTTCATTGCTATTATAGTTAGATCAGCAGCAATAAATATGGATGTGCGATAGAGGACCTTAATGGTATTGATGGTGGATACATACATATGTATGTGTATATAGTCAAGTCCTTGTATTATATACATCAAATGGGTAAATGGGGTTTTGGGAGGGGTTCTTGTTTGGGTTTTTTTGGGGTTTTGTGTGTTTTTGCATGTCAATTACAGGCCAACTTTAAAAATCATAAGATTTGCCCAGTTAATGGCTACAGCTCTTTCAAACTTTTTTCTAGGCAAAAATTCCTTCAGAGGAGTTCACTGTAGGAAACAATGTGGCCTTGAGTACTGTAGTCCCCATGCAAAATGTCTGTCTGAGAAGGATCCTCCCCCTACCCGGTTACACCTGACTTATCTCCAGAGAGGAGCTTTTCACCCAGGCAAGAGTTCCTGCAAGGTGACAGAACTGTGACAGGAGTGTGTTAATCCTGCTCCCACCTTAGGTGGCTGTTAAAATGTAAGGCTTCGCACCCACCCACCCGCCCACCTTCCCTAAAACAGAGATATTTGCATTCCTAGCAGTTGTCGGGGAAGTAACCTTGAGCTTGGTGCAGCTTAGGCCCTTCAGTTCTTGGTTGAGAGGAATCGTGTTCAGGAGTATTTCCCAAGGGAGTTCTGTATTAGTTAAGATACTGCTGGCTGCTCTAGCCAATAAATTCTGTATTTATAGTAGTCTGGCAAAACACAAGTTGGCTTTTTCCTGTCTATCACAGCCCAGTGAAGGTTCTCTGGCTGGGTCTACTTTCACTAGACCCCTGGAGCCTAAGCAATTACCCTCCTGGGGCTCAGCCTTCCTCCCAGTCCTCACAGCTTTCTTCTTTCCACCAACAGATGGGGAAAGGAGCACAGAAGGAACATATTAACTCTCAAACTTCTGTGCCCAGATTTAGGGCTGGGTCTACAGCTGTCTTCAATAACAACCAGAGTTAAAACCTCACGTTAAATACAAGGAGAAAGGAGCAGGGCCAGAGGAACCCATGACAGCCCCTTCACTGAAAATACATTCTTCTAAATCATTTCCTTTGTCCAGATTAAGCTAGTTCATATGAGTATCTGGAGAGCAGTGGCTATGAAGCAGTTATGGGATAGCTATGGAATACAGAGGAGGTACACCTTCAGTCTAAATGGGGAAACTGCGATTCACCTGACTCTGCTCCCCTTTGCCTCTGCTGCTAGGAAACTCAGATTCAGAACAACGCAGCCCATTTCTAGAGAATCCGCGAGCACCCAGTGTACACGTTTTAAACTAAACTCATATATCTTGCCTTGCCTTCCCTTCCTCTGCCTTACATTTTGGGGTTGCTATGACCCGGGCTGTCGCTGCCAACTACCCCCATTCCATCAGGAGAATCAAATGGAACACAAACAAGTAGCAACAGAACATTCAACCAAAATTGACCAAAGAGAGGGGTAAAAAACAATACAGCCACTGAGACAGCAAGTTCAAAACCATTCACTTCTTGCTAAGGCCTTGGCCATATGGTTGTGGCTGATCTAGTGGAGTTGAATGTACCATACTCCTTCCCATGCACAGAGCATCTGCTGTACACACCGACGGGAGGAAGATTTTGAGAAGACATAGTACTATCTCTCAGAATATCCATGAGCCGCATGAACAGCCTTCTCCAACGTCTCAAAGCGGGAGCTGGTGATCATCAGATTGCTGCTGTCTGTCTGCATAGTAGTTCCAGTGTCGGTGCTGTGCTTCCAAGTACATTTGTTCCACCGTGTATCACACCCGTGGCTTTGCTACCCAGAAAGCACCATTCTTGCAGGTTCACCTTCAAGTTCTCTGAGTCCCGCGAGCAGCTTAGGGAGCCCACTAAAGAAAAGCAAAATTTTAGGACAGCATTGCTCACCGCCCACAGCTGCCAAACTCATGTCAAACTCTTTGAGCTGCAAGTGCAAAATACATAGCATGTTCTAAAATGTCACACTAATAATTTCTAACATTGATTACGTGCCAAAATGATAATATTCTTCATGTGTTAGATTAAGCAAAATACATCAATAAGATTAATAACTCTGCTTGTTATTAAATGGTTTTAATGTGACTGCTAGACAATTTAAAAGCCTGCCCTGCACTTGCTAATTGTGCCTTATGTGTTGTTTGTGTTGGGCTGTGTGGCTCTAGATCCTGACTGCCTCCTGGGTTTCTGTTGTATGACTTTTCCTAGGAAACCATACACACAACAGCTCAGACAGGGCCCTGACAACAAACCAAAATATGGCTCTACTGAAATTCAGCTTAACGAACTATGGGTTTACTGGAATTACTTAACACAAGCATGGGAAGCATGGGCAAGTGATTAAAGGCACATGAGCCACAGAAAGGCAGCCGCCTCACCATGAAGCCTACTCCAGAGTAGGTGATGATTCTAGGTGTATCTTTAGAGCCCAGAGATCAATCTGTGCATCCAGTTCTGTCAATGGTCTCTTGTCCCAAGCAATTGTTGCCACGGGTAAAGTCTTCCCAGGAGACCTTGTGAACCTTACATCACTCATCCCTTCCTGGGCCTTATTAAGTTTCATTTAGTTCCTACGTCTTCCTCCTTCCTCCAGTCCAGAGTGCTTCAGTTTGGAGGAGAGAGCTATGCAATAGTTCAAATCTTGCTTCTGCTACTTGATACATCAACCACGTTCTATCAGTTCTCTGGGTCTATTTCTTCTTCTTCTTCTTCTTCTTCTTCTTCTTCTTCTTCTTCTTCTTCTTCTTCTTCTTCTTCTCCTTCTTCTTCTTCGTTTCTTCTTTTTCTTCTTCTTCTTCTTAAAAAAATTCTAATAGTCATAGCACTGAATGATTAATGATTTAAAGCAAAGAGGACAATGTGCTGTGCATCAAAGCAAAGAGGACAATCTTCCTGTACTCCTGTGCTACACACAGGCTGACAAGATCTAGAATGATAAGAGGTTGGGACCCAGATCATTATTCCAAGAACCTAAGGCACTGGCCAACTGCACCTTCTCCTGTGACTCCTGACCAAGTATCACTTAGCACCATTCTCATCTCTAGGACTGTATTCCTTTTGTTCTAGAATAGCAATGATAATTCAGGCTGTGTTACAGGTTTATAAAAACTCAAGTAAAACAACCCAACCTGTGAACAGGCTTTAACAAGGGGTTTCAGTGCAAATGATAAACCTCCAGATATCCCAGAGATTCAGAGGCTCTCTATAATCAGCTCTTGAGAAAGCCTCCCAGGGCCTGCTTTCTCACTTCAGCCCATGAGATGCTGCAACCCCCTACATGTACGCCCTCCTCACCAATTAGACCAAAGTTCTCAAGAGCATCTTTCATGTGGCAGTTTCTAAGTCCAGCCTCAAAATCACCCAGTCACCTGTCCCTCTTCCCACTTTACACTGTTTGCCTTGATGGAATGGCCTGTATTTGATTCACACTGACAGTCACCTTCCCTGGTGTCCAACCATGAGTTCCCTCCACATACCGTGAATGGAAGTATCAGCAAGTGGCTTCTGAAGAAGGGGATGCAGTGACCCCAAATGCTTAATACGCTCTTTTCTGTCTGAAGCCAAGAGATGCACAAGGTGAATTCTTGCACACTGTAGGGACAGGTGTAGCCATGAGCTTTGCTACCAGGCTCTTTGTTCCTAAAATAACTACTCTGACAATTATTTATAAGTAAATGCCTAGGCCATAAGCTTTGACTTGTTCCATGACTAGCTCATAACTTATAAAACCCGTTTATTCTATCTAGTCATGTCTGCACATGGTTGGTCACCTCTCCTCAGTTTCATGTCTGCCTCTGTCTCTTCTGAGACCAGGGTGAAAGTGAGATCTCCTGCCTCCCCCTCTCACTCTTGCTCTCTTCCAGAATTCCCACCTTTCTATTTCCTGTCTCAGCTAACTGCCCATCAGCTTTTCACTGGCTGACGATGCTTCCACACAGTACATAAGAGATTCTCTCTGTGACAGGGTCACCCAGCACTGTTCAGCCTGGAACTGCTTGGAATCCCTCACCACGAAGCTTTTGCTGAGTACTTAGTCATGGGCTTAGCTCAATGTCCCACACGTCCCCAGGGTCTATGCTGGGAGAGAGAAGAGTCTCAGGCTCTGCTTACAGGCTTTAGCCCAGGATGGAGCAGCTCAGCTCTTAGTCTTTACCAGAGAATCTAGATTTCGGTAATTCACCTATCTGGTGCAAGTTCTATTTTCTTTTTAACAAAACATGTTAGAAGGGGAAATGTCATTTGGGGGATTTTTCTTCATTGAAATTAAGTCTTTACCTGGAGCAACTTCTCTTTCTCAAGCAGAAAGGTTCATTCACCCACTCTGGTCTGCTGAAGAGCAACGAAGAAAGAGAAAATGATCTCCTGATCAGAGATGATTAGATAGCAAAGGAAATAAATAGGTGAAAAACCAGCTGCTGGCTTATAGCTGTTTTCAAAACTTGAGTCCATTGCTTTAAAGACTCTGGGTAGACTATGTAGGTGGGCATGACACAAGGGGGAGTCTCCAAGCCTTGAACACTGTTGATAATGCTGACTCCTGCTTCCTGCAGAGCACATGGAAAACCAGGCCTCAAGCCATGTTCTCAGGTGTATGTCTCAATCCACGTATGTGCCAGGCCAAAATGGCACTTCTTCTAGATGATCAAAGGAGAGACCAGTCTCAGGGCTCATGGGCTCAGATGGGTTTTGTTATTGGTAGCTGGGGTTTGCCACCTCTTCACTAACAGTATTCCCCACCCCTTGTTCCTGTTCTCTGCAACTGGACTGTGGGCATTCCCCTCTTACCACAGCACCCGACCACCAATTTGTTTCATAAGCACATGGTGTCTCCTCACCAGGAAGCACAGCGGGGTGCATAGCTGTGCATCACTCTCCATTCTGCTCAGTACAAACCAAGAACCTAACACCTCTTTTCTCACATGGACAGTAACTGTACTTCTCATTTGGTTCCTACCCCCTCTTCCTCAACCAATTTCTTAGAAACATAAGTCTCAGTGATAATCCTTTAGTCCCTAAAGTGATAAACACTCCCTAAAGTTGGGGGAAACCATCTTCACCACATACCTTCCATAGGGGAAAATGTAGAAGTCACAAGGGCTCAGTTATAACCATAAAGAATCCGTTTGTCTCTTGTTAGAAACTCAGCCAAATATCCATGGATGAGTGTTCAGAAGGTCAATGAGCTCAGATGAGGAATATCTTGCTGTTCATTAACTTCTTCCTCAAGTGTAATGTTTCCTTCAACAATGATTTTTGCCATGAACCACTACACTTAAATCATAGCTATGGTTTGGCAATATCAGGAATTGGGTATGTTGAATATGTCATGATTGTTACACATTTTTCAAAGTAGTCTTTGCTTTAAACATATGATAGCAATTAGACCTATAATCAGACAGCACATTTTAATCAGTTCATAAAAAAGCATGCCTATGCGTGTACCATATATCTGATTTGTTTTGAGAACTGTACATTGGAAAAATAGTTTCCTTTATAATCTTTTGTCTTTTGTGTATTTAAAATTAGAATTCTAAGAATGGACCTCCCATAGCACTCATCAGATACCAAAAACTTCTATCACAGAAAGGAGGAGGTAGTCAAGAACTCACCACATCCCCATCACTATATCCTCCAATGAGATTCAAATAACAATATCATCCACAGGGTCTGCTGTGGGTTGAATATATCCCCCAAAAGTTCATGTATTGAAAACTTGATCCCCATTTAATATGCTTATGGTGTTTGGTGGAGGCATTTGGATTTTCTGGGCTCATGAAGGTGAGGCCCTCTTGTGACATTAGTGGCTTATAAGGAAAGAAGATGGACTGAGCTAACATACTTGCTCTGCCTCACAATGTGATGCCCTCTGCCATGTGATGGAAAAGCAACAAATCCCTCACTGAGTACCAAGCAGATGCTAGAATCAGGTTCTCACACTTGCCATCTCCCAGGACTGTATGGGCCCCATAAACTTCTTTCTTTATAAATTACCTAGTCAGTCTTGGGTATTTTGTTATTACAACAGCAAAGAGACTAAGATAATGCCTTAAACAATAGCTCTCAGAGCACCTGAGAAATCGAATTTTCCTAGTTCCTTGGAAGGAGAAAAATATGTACACTCACATTTAAAGCAAGAGGTGCAGGAAGTTTGTATGCAGCACAGATGTGAGGTGGAAGATGTAGAAGTGACTGAGATGCCATAAATATGGGTGTCATGCTAAGGGTCTGTCAAAGCCACTCTCTCAAGAGCATGACAGAGCAGTCTCAGTCTTCCCTGTGCACAGACCGCCCTATGATAAGAGGCAGGGAGTCAGAGGAGTCCATCTGCAATGGCCTTTCTCTAGAGGGCAAAGTCATCTGAAAGAATTATCATCAGCCTCGAGGTCCCTACTGATTCTAGATTGATGAGAGCAGTCCTCTCATTCTCTCAGGGAGGAAAGAGGAAATTCTTTTGTGAACATAATTCCAAACTGGGTGAGAGATATTGTTAGCTCCTCAATTCCCTACCCCTCACACTAATTAAACAAGCACTTTGGGTTAATTAATTTGTAGGAAAGGACCATATTGCTGAGTGTACATTTTTATCCTGGGTCTCAGCTGCTCTAGTTCTCAACTTGGAATTACTTGACTACAACTTTTCTTTCCTTCGCTCACCTTCAATGTATGTTTTCTTTTTGTGGTTGAGGGGAAAAAATGTTAAGGGAGAAAACAAAGAGAGGTTATTTGATCCTTTGAAGTGAGAAATCCTGCTCAAGGATTTTTCTGCATTTGATTCATTGGAGAGGAAGAAGCGACTGCACAAAAGGGTGATTGAGTGGACGCAGTTGGAAAGAGGAGAGCAAAGAAAGGCAGCAGAAGGGGGGGGGTTGTTATCCTCCACCCACTGGAGGAAAGACAACTGCGCCCCAATATCCCAGAGGATCTAGGACCGTTCACCTCCAGAGCCCCTCCCATTGCTAGGCCACACTCACCTGCACAAAGCCCACTGAGCCATTGGTTCTTCCGACTTGGAACAGGAAAGCATTGTACTCAGTCAGAAATGCAGGTGCCGCCAACTCTCACTGCCTTAGGCACTTTGATCAGAGGCATAAAAGCTGGGAACTAAGAAATCGTTCTGAGCCCCAGCTGGGAGGGGGAGAGCTGATAAACCAGAGAAATATTCTTTGTAACACGAGCTTGTATTTCTTCCTTCGTCTCCAGGCATAAAGAGGGGAGGCAGGATATATGATCATCAATACCGGGTGATAAATGCTCAGAACGTCTGGGTCAGCTCAAGGGCTCACTCTCTTCTGTGAAAGGGAAGTTGCCAAATGCCGACCATGACCATGGGTGAGAGCTGACGACACAGACAGCTACTGGTATTCTCCTTTGCAGAGCTCTCTGGAAAAAGATCCAGGACAGTGGGCGGGGCCAGGATGTTAGTGGTCCATGAGTCCAAGATAGTAACTGAGACCCAGTTCAGTTCAGTTTATAAGGAAAGAACTTAGAATGCAGTTATAATTATACTGGGCTAGGGAATGTGGCAGTAGGAGGCTCTCTAGTACCAATAACCTCACCAGCATGGGTAGTTAGCTAGGTTAATAATACCAGATATGAATCCCTTCTTATTGAGGAAGTTTTAAGTCAATTAGACAATTGTTGGTTAACCCTAGGACTTAAATAAGTACCATTGCTGGCCTGGTCACTGATGTGGTCATGGGTTTTACAGCTGGATAGGACTATTGGTTGCTTTTCTCCCTTGGCAGCTTGCACAGTACCTTCAGATATATGAGTTAATCTTCAGAGAGGCCTCCAAGAACATTCCATCTCCATTCCTCCAAGTCTAGTGTCTAAAATGTATGAAGGTTTCAAGGGTCTTGCTTTCTGCTTCTGGGAGGCAACCAAGGGAAACAGCCTAAATTATCTGAGCAGTCTTTTGAATGCTACTGACCAACAACCTGAAGTATGGTTTCCAATATCTGAAACTGGAGTTTTGCTTGGTAGTCTATGGCTCTTATGGGGAAGCATTATCACCTCAAGTAGCATAACTTTAATATAAATATATAATTATATATAATATTCATCTATATGAATATATTTGCATTTACAGAGCCAGAAGATCAGGAAAGCAGCCGAAAGACAATGTCTTCTATACAGGACAGGGAAGTTAAAATCATTAAGTCTCAGCAAAAGAGTCATCTACTCCAGAGAACCAAATAGCTCTATTAAAAAATGGGGTACACAACTAAACAAAGAGTTCTCAATTGAGGAATACCACCGAATGACTGAGAAGCACCTAAAGAAATGTTCAACATCCTTAGTCATCAGGGAAATGCAAATCAAAACAACCCTGCATGAGATTCCACCTCACACCAGTCAGAATGGCTAAGATCAAAAACTCAGGTGACAGCAGAAACTGTTGAGGATGTGGAGAAAGAGGAACACTCCTCCATTGTTGGTGGGATTGCAAGCTGGTACAACCACTCTGGAAATCAGTCTGGTGGTTCCTCAGAAAATTGGACATAGAACTACCTGAGGACCCAGCTATACCATTCCTGGTCATATACCCAAAAGATGCTCCAACATATAACAAGGACACATGCTCCACTATGTTCATAGAAGCCCTATTTATAATAGGCAGATGCTGGAAAGAACTCAAATGTCCCTCAACAGAGGAATGGATACAGAAAATGTAGTACATTTGCACAATGGAATACTACTCAGCTATTAAAAACAATCGATGACTTCATGAACTTCTTAGGTAAATGGATGGAACTAGAAGATATCATCCTCAGTGAGGTAGCTCAGTCACAAAAGAATACACATGGTATGCACTCACTGATAAGTGGATATTAGCCCAAAAGCTCGGAATACACAAAATACAATTCATAGACGACATGAAGCTCAAGAAGAAGGAAGACCAAAGTGTGGATACTTCTGTCCTTCTTCAGAGGGGGAACATAACACCCACAGGAGGAGATACAGAGACAAAGTATGAGCAGAGACTGAAGGAAAGGCCATCCAGAGACTGCCCCCCTGGGGATCCATCCTATATACAGTTACAAAACCTAGATACCACTGTGGATGCCAAGAAGTGCTTGCTGACAGGAGCCAGATATAACTGTCCCCTGAGAGGCTCTGCCAGAGCCTGACAAATACAGAGGCGAATGTTCCCAGCCAACCATTGGACTGAGCATGGGATCTCCAATGGAGGAGTTAGAGAACGGTCCAAAGGAGCTGAAGGGGTTTGCAGCCCCATAGGAGGAACAACAATATGAACCAACCAGACCTCCCTGAGCTCCCAGGCCCTAAACCACCAACCAAAGAGTACACATGGAGGGACCCATGGCTCCAGTTGCATATGTAGCAGAGGACGGTCTTTTCAGACATCAACGAGAGGAGAGGCCCTTGGTCCTTTGAAGGCTTGATGCCCCAATGTAGGGGAATGCCAGGCCAGGGAAGCAGGGGTGGGTGGGGGAACACCCTCATAGAAGCAGTGGGGTGGAATAGGATAGGGGGTTTTCAGAGGGGAAACCAGGAAAGGGGATAACACTCGAAATGTAAATAAAGAAAATATCTAATAAATAAAAGTCATCTAAACAAGGCCTGCATAGTGACAACACTGGATGACATGCCAATGTGAATGGGAGAAATCTCACCCTTCCCTAGATTAAGAGCTGCAGAAAATGGCTGTCTGGCATAGGAGAATCAGTCTTCTAAGAACCTTTATTAAGGTTTCTCCAGTCTCCAGTGGTCATCCCTAAACAAATATACATGCAAACAACACTAAAGGGACTCAATAGGTTATAAACATGTATGTGTATGTGAAGGTGTGTGTGTGCATGTGTGACAGAGAGAGAGAGAGAGAGAGAGAGAGAGAGAGAGAGAGAGAGAGAGAGAGAGAGAGAGAGAGAGAGAGAATACAAATATAAAAAGAAGAGGTCAACAATTTGAGAGACAGGGTGGACATGAGAGGACCTGGAAGGGGAGATGGAAGAGTGGATATTCTATAACTACACTACTTGTGTATGAAATTTAAAAAATACAGAAAAGAGGAGTTTGGCACTTAGTGCATGTCATCTGGGAACAAAGATCAAGAGGAGAGAGTGTGTCCACACACCTGGCAACTGATCATAATTGATAAGTGCTGAGGAAACTATGTATACCAGGACAACATCATCAAGGAAGATGGTGAATAACCAATTAACTGTGATGTCCAGGAAGGCTGTATTATAGAAGTTACAAGCTGAGTCTCGATGAATTAATACAAAGTCCTTAGGAAACATGCAGAGAGAAAAATTTACACAAGGACACAGAGTTAATGTTAAGTTCTGTCCAGCAGAGAAGGTTGGCTGTAAATGAAGACTATAAGGCCAGACCCTGGTGCCAGACCTCGTGACCTCTGAAACAGCTAGAAGCCATCATTTCCAGATCACTTCCCTATATACAAGTACCAAAGTGACTTGTCCCCTTTTGCAGTGTTTCCCACAGTGGAACATGAACTGGAATGATTTATGCCTGTGTCTCTCATTGCTTGGGACAACTGAGGGGACCCTGTATGTGTCATTGTTTGAAACTCTGGGGGAAAAAAGGCCAAGTCTCACACAGAACAGAAACTCCGTGGACATGGATGAAGGAGTCCAGTTTCCCTGATTTCCAAGACACCAGAGGACAGGGCCTTCAAGACCAGATCTATGGATAAAAAGATAACCATCCCCAAAAAGGAAACCTGTGAGGCCACTACCTTCTCAGAGGCCCCTGTCCAGGGCCCTCTGTGTGAGTCACTGCTGAAGAAAACCCAAGTATCTGATACGGATCTCGGCAGCACTGGCAGAGGCAGGACAGGATGAGCTAATAGATATTTTCCAGCCTGCATGTCTATTATCCCCAAACAAAATGACATGAGCTTCCAAGCAGCAACTCTCTGCTGGTGTGCACTATAATTAAGCAAAAAGTGCACACCCACTTCCATCCACCCAGAGAGGGTGGGAAAACCCACAGCAGCACAGCACAGTTGTCTGCACGCTGCTTGGGCTTCAACCCACCTGCCACACAGTAGCCTCTGTGGCTTCTTGTTTAGCTCTTATCAACATCCCAGAGAACAGGGGAAGCATTGAGTTTAGAAGTGATGGCATACCAGGATTCTAGCATCAGGTCTGCCACCAAGTAGGAATCCTTCCTCATATCTACATCTGGACTCATCCAGTCTTAGCAACCTGGCTACCTCTACTACACATAACCCTGGGCCTCCTTGATTGCCTAGACATGACTCTGGCACTAGAGGATCCCTATTCACCACCCAACTTGTATCTCTCTTAAGGGGCTCCAAAATAGCATTTGGTAGGACCTGAAATTAACCACAGCCCAACTTCCTTCCCACACATTGTCCTAGCCCAGATGTGAGCCTATGATTCCTGTAAGAGACATTGAGTACAGGGGTTAGGACTCCTTCCAAAAATCCAAATACAATAAACCAAAGGACCCAGACCCTGGATTCCCAAGTCTCCAGTGCCCACCTCCCAAAGTTGTCTTTCTGCTTTGTAGAACCTCAGGTATGACCGCAGGATCCTTTGCTGCAGAGTAAACAAACTACATGACCATACTCCCCTGCCAAGCTCCTCTTCCAAGAACAGGTCCTGCACATCTGCGGTGACCTCAGCTTTTCCTGCTGGTTATCTTCCAGAGTCTACCTCACTTTAGCTAGCCAAGTGCAAGCCAGACTCAGAGATGGAGACTGTGGAGAGGGACTTGGCTGAGTACTTCAGCAGTGTCAACAGTTTGAACATCTGAAGCATGTCCTCAGGCACTCAGTTCTCCTGTCTCCATCATAGAAAGCTGTCACATGCTGGACCTGCCAAAAACCCGGAAAAACATCCTCAGCCCCAAGCAAGAAGTTCTGACAATCTTCCTTCCCCTCTGAAGTCATTCCTTTCTCCGCACTGTAATCTCAGATGCTGGCCAAGCTAAGGGTTGCAGCCACTTTCCCACCCCAGCACAACCCTCATATGGTCACCAGAATGACATATGTAAAGTAGTCTCTTGACAATTCCATCTTCTAGCTATAAAAACCACAAGAGCTCTCCCATGTCCAGAAAAAAAAATCCACTTACTGTTTCTCCACAGCCCCTCTCTCTTGCTGTTCATGAATGACACCTTACCTCGGGTCTCATCTCTTCTTTCCTGCCACATTATCTTTCTGCCACCTGTAGAGGACGATCCCCACCTTGCTTTTGCCATCCCTGAGTTCTATGTGATACCATTTCCTCAATGCTTAGCCAAGCCTCACCTCCCGTTGTCCTTGTCTCATCAGTCACAACTTTGCCTGGGTCTCTCCTTGGACCCTCGGGGGACTCCATCATCTCTTTCTCTCTCCCGTGGTCTTCTGAATTGCAACCTATAGTAGAGAGATCAACTTCTGCTATTTACCAGGCTAGAGGGGCTATGAAGAAGGCTGTGGCTAATCATCAACCCTTTTCCTTGTTCTTCTCACCATTCCTGAAGGGTCCTCGCTGAGTCCTTGCTGTGGTCTGTCCTCCATAGACTCTGTTCTTCATGGGCGGTGACTTTCCTCCATTGTCCTCCCCACCTTCTGACACAGTGTTCATTTACCCAGTAGAGGTTTATTTTCTGACTTCCACAAAATAGTTCTGTGATGGGATGGATCTCCAATTCATACTCTGTCCCATGTCCCAAATGGCATGTGGCACATTACAATTACTTCCAAATGGCTGTGTGTACAAATAACTGAATGCCATTGTAAGTGGCAGCCATGCAACCAGCACCTTTATGTAGATTATTCTTGAACCAATTCCCCAAGAAAGGTATGAGCCACTGTAGAAAGATCCAAAGCCTAAGCGTTAAGTATCCTGAGTCCTGGCAAGGATAAATTTTCTCTGTGTGTCCTCTGTTTCCCCATCTGTACAAGGAGGAGTCTATGAGGTGTTCTGTTGGTGAGTCTGTTAAGAACTGCAGTCGGCAACTCTAGCCAACTCATCAAGATACCTCAGGCTTCATTAACTGCCATATTCCTAAGCCCTGAATTAATTAATAGCCCTGAATATAAGTAGTCATATACTTTCTGGGAAGGACCACTTTCCATATCACAGCACACACAGAACAGGAAACCACTTAAAGGAGGAAGAAAATAGCTGTTGAGACCCAGGAGCTCAAGTTGCCCAGTTCCCTCACTGTCAAGAGTGCTGACCACCATCAATGACACATATCTGGTGAGCCACCTTCAGTACCATATGGACACATTTCTCTGGCACAGTGGTGACTTGCTGGTTGTGATTCCTGCCTCTACCCTACAGCCCTACACTACTCCCCACTATACCTATTGACCTCCTTGCTTGACCAGACTAGAGTTACTATTCATTTCTTTATGTAGCCTAGAAGACAAAATTCAAGCAACACCCAGACCACAGGGGTGACTTTCTATGACAAAATTACAGAGAAAATTCAGAAGGGCACTGATGATTTGCCTGTCCTCTCATGTCTTCCTCTGAGACAGAAAGAATTCATCCATGGAGAGAGGTTTATCTGAATCCAGATGTGCGTTTGTGTGTGTGTGTGTGTGTGTGTGTGTGTGTGTGTGTTGGGGGTTTATATTGGTGTTTCTACCAGCTTGCTTTCCATATCAGACAGAAAATCCTTCTCTGTGAGTCTTCTGCTGGCTGGATTGTGGTAGTACAAATCTGTAATCAGAAGGCAGAGGCAGGCAGATCTCTGAGTTTATGGCTAGCTTGGCCTACAAAGCTAGTTCCAGGACAGCCAGGCTACCAAGGGAAACCCTATCTCCAACAAAACAAAACAAAACAAACAACACAAAAAGTCTTCTTCAGGTGAAGGCCAATGCAAAGTCACTGTGTGGTCTGGATGAGAACCAAGGCCTTTAACGTAGGAAGCAGACCTTGAATCCTTACAAGAAGAAAGGAGGGGGCAGAGGGACTTACTGCAGGATAGGAGAAAGCCCACTCATTTCTGATTTGGAAGATTCCTGTACCAGTAAGCTGTTCCCAGGAAGGTCCTGGAGACCTTGATTCTGCCTGGTGTGCAAGCAACTGCTCAACGAATCACACTCATACATTATACAGGATAAAGGGACTAGTCTCTGTGTTACATCAAAGAGGCAGCTTAGGAGAAAGGTTAGCGTGAACTGAATTTAAGAGCACAGGCCCTGTGTAGACCTCCCGGTTCAAATCTGTCTCTACCATCACCTACTAGCAGGGTAACTAAGCACATTTCTTAACTTCTCACCCCATCTGAGTTCTGTGGCAAGCAAGAGATGCAGAATAAAAACCCAGGCTCATACCTGGGAAGGATGAGAAAAGCACCCAACAATCATTAGTCATCACTATTATCCACTATAATTTCTCTCAGTTATCATCACCTCCATATTCCCACTGAAGACATCCCCAAATGCCATACACCTAGGACCTCAAAACATATCTTCAGCCTTCTCAGGCTCTAGCTGAGAACTTTACAGTCCTGAGTAAGAGAAATGATAGGAAGAAACCAGCCAGTGACACAGAAGAGGAGGTGCCCACTGGAGGAAGCCCTTGGGAGAGGTCTAGGCCAAAGCTCTAAGAGATGATTTAAATCCCAGGATATATCCCTGGGTACTACTCTGAGGCTTCCCCCCTGTTATCTTTCACTTCTCTGAGGTTGAGGTTAGACTTTCAGCCATGTCCAGACCAAAGAAGAATCAGATGCTTCTGGGAAGAACTCGGTCTCCACCTCTAGCATCTCATTCAAGACAGTGATTTAAAATGCCAAACGGAAAAGAAAAGAAAAAAATGATTCATGCAAATTAAGGCCAAATTGAAAATCTGTTCATCACTTCTTCCAGTGCCTGGGGTCTCTTGTTGGGGAATTTTTAAATGGCTCAGCTCATCTGAAGCCAGAGCCTAGAGAGAAAACAGATTGGAAACCTACTCTCCCTATCCATGTTACAGTGAGGGAGTCTCATTCCAGGAGCTGCCTTACTAAAGACATTCTTCCCACACTTAACAGTGAAATCCTCCTAGAAACACCTGCCAACACAGTGGCCTTTTAGAGAGGTGTCTCTCATACATCTCAGAAAAAAAAAATCTTATTACAAAAGCAACTTTTCCTCTGCCCTTAAGAGCGAAATATGGTTTTTATGTAAGAACAGGGTTAATAATTCAGATGAGAGCTGATGTTGCTATTTTGAACTCAGGTCTATGAGGTGGTGAGCTGGAAATAAAGACCATTTCCTGGACAACTGTCTGCCTCCTTCAGGATAGTTCTGTCTTTGATCATAAGTACTGTCTTGGGCATTTTTCTTGCTGTTGTGACCAAAAATCTGATAGAAGCATCTGTGGGTAGGTAGGTATTCAAGCTCACAGTCTCTGACAGTGTTGCCCATCATAGCAGAGAAAGTATATGGCTGGCATAATTAGATCCATGTAGCTATCCAGCAGCCATGGAGAACTGGGCACCTGAAAGGGAGACTGGAAATGAAACAGAATGGGCAGACAAGAGAAGGATGAAGCCAAGACAAAGTTTTCTGATCAAGGCTCAAAGTTTAATTTTCAGCTCTGTTTATATAGGGAAAACCCAGGGACCCATCCTCTGTTTCAGCTGGATTATGTTGCAAAGCAAGCTCAGCAGGCAGTCTGAGCAAACTGCAGGTGTGGCAAGGCAGAAAACTCCACCTAGGTCAGCTAGGTCAGCTGAAGACCAACTGTGGCAAACAATTAAGGTCTATTTAACCTGCTCAAGGCTGGGATAAAGCGAGGTCTTCAAGTAGTTGTTCCTCTCTTGTACAATGGGAAAGAGCAGCTGGGCTGCGATCCTCTAAGACCCACCCCCTGTGACCTACCTCCCATTGCAAAGGCTCCACAACCTTCTAAACTATTACCAAGGTCAAAAATACACATCGGTGAGGGACATTTCAAATTCAAACCAGTTCAAGCCCTTAGTTGTTTGGACAAGACCAGGGCAAATAATGAAGGATGATATGCATTATTCAGACTGTCATTCAAATGCTACTTCTAACAGACAGCAACACACAGATTTGTGCTGGATCAAAGCCTAGACCAGTGGGTCTTAACCTGTGAGTCACACCCCTTTTTGGGGGTATAAGAAATCTTTCCCAGGGGTCGTCGAAGACCATCAGAAAACACAAATATTTATATTACAATTTAAAACACTAGCAAAATTACAGTTCCAAAATAGCAATGAAAATAATTTTATGGTTGGGGGGTCACAACAACATGAGGAACTGTATTAAAGGGTCACAGGATTGGGAAGGTTGAGAGCCACTCACCTAGACAGACTAGCACAGAAATTTGCTATCATATTTAATAAGCTTCATCTACTGTTGTGTGGCAGGCTTTTCCTGGGGAGATCTAACACTTATGCCTATAGGGAACCCACACAAACCAAAGTAACAATGGCATCAAGTCCAGCTTAGTGGAAAAGGAAATTTTCCTATGAGGTTATTAATAGGAACATGGGTCAGGGGGCACTTACAGGTGCAGAGATGACTTAAACGTAGCTGTATTATAGAAAAGAACAACCAGACATGGGTGGCATGGGTGGTGACTCACAGGAGATGCAACACTAGACTTCTGTACATGACTTGACGTTAGCTTGAAAAGTCCGAGTAGTATTTCTCCAGCAAGCCTAGCCTAAGTCTCCTCTCCATTTCTTTGCAACTGACCCTGGGGTCAGGGAGGGGGTATTTTTCAAAAGAAAGAAAGAAAGAAAGAAAGAAAGAAAGAAAGAAAGAAAGAAAGAAAGAAAGAAAGAAAGAAAGAAAGAAAGAAAGAAAAAAAGAGGGAGGGACAGAGGGAGGAGAGAGAGAGAGAGAGAGAGAGAGAGAGAGAGAGAGAGAGAGAGAGAGAGAGAGAGAGAGAGAGAATATTCTCCAAATAGAAATGGAGGGTGGGGGGAGGTTTTACAAAGAGCTCCAGGTGCATGCATGCCTCTAGCAAGTGCTGAGAAGTTTAAGAAGAGCATGAACACCTTTCTAGTGAGATAAAATAAAAACTAACAACAGCAATGAAAACCAAAATGTTGGATTTGATTGAACACTGAGGGGGAGGTTGGGGGAACAGAGAGAGAGAGAGAGAGAGAGAGAGAGAGAGAGAAAACATATGAAGTTGTGTTGCTTAGGGAGGTAGACAGGGTCTATGAATAGATAAGGGATATTAATCATTAACAAATATGATTACAATACATTGTTTAAGATAGTTTTTAAGAAGAAAGAAAGAAAGAAAGAAAGAAAGAAAGAAAGAAAGAAAGAAAGAAAGAAAGAAAGAAAGAAAGAAAGATGCCCCGTGAAGATGAATGCAATAAATGATTCCTACCCAAGCTAAGTTATGAAAATGGGAGTTCTTCTGGGCCCTCGGCAGAGCAGAGGCACATCTAAACCACAGTTGGGTTTCCAGCAGGCAAGCAAGGCACCAGAGTGATGTCAAAGCAGGGATGATATTCACTCCAGGGAGACCTCACTGATCAGATGAGTTCAAAGTTCTGCTTTTAATCGATTCTGCCTGTGATAACACTGGGCAGCGCTTCCTTGGAAGATAAGGACTAAGAAAGGCATTGATTATCAGATAGGGTATCCATCACACACATGCACACACACACACACACACACACACACACACACACACACACACACACACACACCCTGCCCAGTCAGGGGCCAGAGTCAGCTTTGATCAGCCTGGCCTGGTATACTGATTGCAGGCATGAATGGAGCCTCCTACTTGAGTCCCACCCCTGGTCAGACAGAAGCGCCTGAGTCCACCTGCAGAGCTAGTTATCAGTTTGTAGGAAGGAAAAGGCAATGGCCAGGTGCATTTCCATAGACAAGAGTGTGTAAAATCTCAGTGTTTCCTGCTTTCTCAACTAACTCGTAAAGAATGATTGCCAAGCATGAGAGAGTGACATTCCTTAAACTGATTACTATGCAAATAACTGGCAATGTGCACACTGCCTGTAGGAGGCACACTCTTTAAGAGCTAATACTACACATAACCATCCCGCCCCCCAACGCCCAGAGAATCAGGTTGAATCATACATGATTTTAATTATACTTTAAAAATTGTTTCACTGATATACCTGCTGTATAACAATTTTCATATGCATATGGATGCCCATATGTGTGCAGACAGGTGTGGGCGCTTGCACAGACATGTAGAGGCTAGAAGTACTGTCAACTTTGCTTTTTTGAGACACATTCTCTGAACTAGAACTCACCAAGTAGATAGGAGAGCCTGGTTAGTGAATCCTGGGGCTCTGCCCATCTCTACTTCCCTAGTTCTGGGACTCTAAGGGAAGTTACTTTGCTTGGCTTTTTCACTTGGAGACTGAATTTTCCAACTCTTTCAAACCTAATATGTAAAAGGCAAAGTGCTAGCAAGAAATGGGAAGGCTCTCCCCTTGACGGGGGAGAGGTGCTCACCTGCAGCATCGATTCTGTCTTTTAGTCTTGGATGTTTCCAGTCATCTTGCTGGGCTTGGGAAAGACTCCAGGCTCTCCCACTGCACTCCAGGCTTCTGGTGGATACCTCCTGCTGGGTTTTGATTGTTGGTTTAGTTGCTAGAACTATTTCCTGAACCACAAGCTGCTTGCAATCAGGGCATGACAGAGTCTAAATGGAACCCGAGGTATCCTTAGCCACAGCTTCCAGTGCTGGCTGCTCAAAGCATGCTCAGAGAAACTCCACTAATGACTAGAGCCGCCTCTGTTTAACCAGGCATTATGCGTTGAATGTTGCTAAGTCCTTGGCAAACACTGGCTCATTGAGTCTTCAGAATAATCTTTTGATTTTGGCGTTATTAATCCTGTTATGTAAATACAAAAATGACCTGAGGTTCAGAGAAGCTAAGTGATCTGCCCAAGGTCACACAGCTTGGGACTACATTCAAGCTAGGAACTAGTCCTGCTCCCCAGAAGTGCCAGCTTGAAATCCCCCTGAATGAGGACATATTCTTTGTGGATGTACAAGCAGTGTATGTTCTGCTTCTTGCCAGATGTAGGAAAGATCCAAGGAAGTCTGAGTGCGCAACAGAAACACCTACAGGAAAAGCAGAATGATTTGCTATGTTGAAGATTGCTGGAATGGAAGGTTCTGAGAAATGGGCACCTGGAATAAGCCCTCAGAACCTCTACAAGGAAGTGAAGGTCACTGCCAGATTCTGCTATGCCCTCTGGGAGGAAATGCCATCTATGAAGGCACAGGGACGGGGCAGCAGGATACAGAGGACAGAGGCAGAAGAGCCCATCTCTTGACCCTTGAGTTCTCAGCACTTCTCTCAGATTCATCTGGGTTTCTCTCCAAAAAGAAGGGCCTTGTGGTTACTATTGAAATAACAGGCAATTGTACACTCTCCCTGTAGGGGGCACACTGGTCAGAAGCAAGTATCACAAAATTACCTCTTGAATCATACATTTGTATTACATGTAAAAATCCATTATACAAGTTTTATGCCATTGCGCATGCTGTTATTCTACACAGTTTTTGTGTTTGTGTGGCTGTGAACATGCATGGTTTTGTATAGATATAGATATGTAGTGAGTGCCTGCATTGGGACTGTCCAAGAGCTAGTCTTAGACCAACATGCATACAGAAGAAAAGGAAAGAAACATGTACAGGGGAGGGTCATGAGACAAACTGATGCAGATTAAAAGCCTAGAACACATGGATTACAAGTGTCATTTAGAAAGCTTCAGTGTAGACTGCATTTGCTGTAGGGGCAAGCATCTCCCCGAAGAACTACTTAAGTCCACTGATAGTAACCTTGGAAAATTCAGAGGGGTTTGACATCACAGAGAGGAAGAAAAGTAGTCTGCTCATTTTATTACAAAAACTCCAGCAAGCCTATGGTAAATGGGCTAAATTCTTCCTTCCATCTGATTTATGTCAAAGCCATTGTTCACCCTGATGGTCCTCAATATATCACCAAAATGAACCTTATGTATCTGGTATTCCACCCCACCCCCCAAAAGCCACATAGAAAAATGGGTGCTAATGAGGAGGCCTTTCATTTTCTCAAAGAAAGCTGTTACCTCCGATAATACAGAGTATTTCCAAAGATCAATAAAAGCAATAAATCAATGCAATCTATTAAATACAAGTGCTTTTCTACATGAGCAGTCAAGGTTAGTCTAGAACAGTATGTCACCAACACCAAGCGAAAGGAAGGTACCAGTGGCTACTTATAATGAAAAGCTTGTAACCAATAGCTCAAGAAAAGATTTACAACCAGAAGTGGGGACATTCATGAATAGTCTACTCTCCAGTTCCTGGGTAAGGCCCTCATGGAGGTGAGCCTCTGCACTGAGTCTCACACACATCCTCATCCTTGCCATATTACACCCAAGTTTGGTACCTGGGACAGAGCGAGCAAAGAGGTGAGTGAGCAATGGGAAGTTCCACTGGGTAAAGAAAGCGTGAGTGAGGTGAGACCAAACATGGAGGATATCATCAGCATGGGGATTAATCATTGAATCTCTCTGTTCTCTGGGAGGAGGAAAGGAAGAGCTTTCTATCCCTCTACCCAGGGATCTGAAAGTTATTAGAAAAGCTGTCCTATATCCCAAACATGTTCCTGACTCTTAGAACCTTTTAAACTATTATGTGGAATGTCAGAGCTCTGTGTCCACTGGTTCTGCAAGAAACCTTCCCAGCTGCTGCACCAGAGAAAGACAGGGTGTAACCCTCTACCCAAGAGTGGCAAACCTTAGACCTCTAGTTCCTCACATTGACTTCAACTTCAGTCTTGCTTTCTCTCCTACAAGGTCATGAGAAGAAAGAAGCCATACTAGGACTGCTGTAAGGCTTGGTGCATAGGTACAGACTCTCAGGTACTAGCCGAAGAGAAGGCTCTTCTCTATGGACAGTGTTTGAGAAAACCCTCCAGGACACCTTATGCATCTCCACTTTCCTATTCACCAATCATTCCAAAAAATTTCCTATCCTTCCTTCCAACTGTCTATTCACTCATGCTCCCATCTATCCTTCCCTCAATTCATCTACATATCTATCTTTACATCCATCTATCTATTCCTCCCTCTATTCATTCATTTACCTACTAATCCATCTATGCCTCCTTCTAATTGTCTTCCTTCCCATTCATTCATCCACTTCTTCCTCCTTTAATCCATCTTCTTAGACATCTACCTATCCATCTACCTATCCCTTCCTCCTTTCATCTACCTACCATTTCCTTCCTTCCTCAATTCATCCTCCCACCCATCTATATATCTATACACTAATCTACCCACCCTTATCTCCTTCCATTTAGTTTCCTACCCATCCATCTATTCATCTAGTCACTCATTCTTCCCTCCATTGATCTACCTAACAGCCTATCAATGTTACAAGCACCTATTGAGAGCACGATTGGATATAAAGTTTGTAGAAAGGTAAAGGGTCTCATATACATCCAGCATGTAAAACAAGTAATAAAATTGCTTGCTAATCAGTTTTTTGGCAATGATGAAGAAGTTCGAGCTCTGCATGTTGCTGTATCATTTGTGTGTCCCTTGGTAAGTAAACTTTTCAGTGAGTCCAATGTTAAATCTGTAAAATACAGACATCGAGAGCACAAGGCAGATCTCTATGAAGATTAAACATAGTAATAATGTCTGGTTTCTCAAAGGATGAAAAAATAATAAAATCAGTGAGTGAGACTAGAACAGCTTAATTGGGAGAGTTTTATTTAAATACTTATTTTGAGAAAAATAACTAAATATCAAATTTATCATTTGACAAATACTACTATTTAAGAAAAATCTAAAGCTTAAACTTAGTTTTCACGAAGTGAGACAGTTACTTCTAGCACATTGCTAACCAGAAGGTATTAGCATTTCTACAAATCAACAACAAAAAATTTTTAACTAGAAAAATGGATAATAGACTTAGCAGGCAACCTCAACAGAAGGTATCCAAATTGCCAATATATCTGGTCAGTAACTGAGGAATGCAAATTAAAAACACAAGAAGGTTCCACTAGATGATCCTCAGAATAACTTAATGACAGCAATGATGATCCTCCCAACTTTGGCTGAGATTTGAATGTAATGGCATTGCAAATGGTTGCAGCTGGAAAAACCTGTTTGGCCCTACCTACTAAAGTAGAAAATACCCATGCTTTATCATCTAGCAATAGGACCTAGAGACATAGTTCAGAGGCTAAGAGCTCTTGAGACTGTTGCAGAGGACCCTGGTTCGATTCCCAGTACCCATATGTTGGCTCATTTCTATAATCCCTGACACAAGGGGAATCCATGTGCAGCATAGGCATGCATGCAGGCAAAACGTTCATACACACAAAGTCAAAGAAATAAATCTTACAAAAATAATGCAGCAAGGTACTCCTAAATATGTACTCAGCATGGATGTGCTTCTGAAATGTATGTATAAGAACATTCATCGCACTATTATCCCTGATAACGTAAAAGTAGAAAATGCACATATCCAGAATGGGGGAAAAATAATGTGCTGTCCAGATGCAACAGAATACTACACAGCAATGAAAGTAGATGAACTGTAGCTACATTATCAAAATCAAGGTCAGACTGTCTGGCATAATTAGAAAAGCCAGGTTGCTGTCTTGGTCTATTTGGGCTTATATGATGAAGCTCCTGGGACTGTATTTTATAAGGACACACATACACTGTTTATGGAGCCCAGGCAGTTCAAGCTTCAGATGGCAGCGTACTCAGCGCCTGGTGAGAACTGCTTTTTGCTCTCAAGGTAATGACTGCTACTGCTTTTGAGGGACAAAAGCTGCCTCTGTCTCCTCACACAGAGAAACACAGGTCAAAGGCCTAGCTACTTCCCCTGAGTCTGTCAGGCAAGAATTCTACTTACAAGGCAGATTAACTCCTCATGACTTTGTCACTTCCTAAAGTCCCTTCTGTGTCACCCACAGAGAGGATCAAGAGGTAGCATGGGAGACACCAGAAGAGTTTTAAAGATTTTTGACCTATTTCTTGATTATTATTTCACAATAATTTCTTGATTTCTGCCTATTTTGCTTCCTGGAGTTTTAACTGTTTTTTTTTAAATTTATTTAATTTAGTTTTGCATTTTGAGACAAGGTCTCATATAGCCCAAGTTGATCTTAAATGCACTATATAACTGAGGCTAGTCTTGAATTCCTAGTCACCCTGCCTCAACTTCCTGAGTGCTGAGATTATAGGCATGCCTAGTTGTATGCTTTTTAATGTCTATCATATTCAAAAATGTTTAAAGGTTTTACCACGTCTATAAACATTTACATTTAAGGGCATGGTTGTAGTAAAACTGTGAGATTAATAGAGACTAAAGATGTGCTAGAATCAATTAGTATTCACAAGATATAGATTCTGTTATGTATAGCTTGCATAAATTAGCTCACATAATCACCACAATGTTCCTCTTGGACACATAAGATTATTGGTCCCATTTTACAGATGGCCAAATTAATGTATGGGGAAGTTAAGTTACTTGCCTTTGGGACACCTAGAAAGTCAGCTACAAAGCCAAGATTCAGACCCAAGCAATGAAGCAGAGAGTCTTTGATCTGGACCACCACGCTGGGCTTTCACCATGCAAAGGGTTAGTTCAATAACAGGCACATGGTTCCCACGGGATCCCCTTCCATTATTGTAAATATTAATCTTCTCTCTTGACTCGCTAAATCCTGTTCAGGAAACCTGACTACCATCCATCACTCCTTTCCCAATTTGTTTTCTGTTGGTTTTTAATACTCATTCATACCCCCAGAGTATGTGCCCCTATTTCAAAAACTCTAACGAAGCACTGTCTACTTAGGGCCTCAGGGATATCAAAGTATTAGAACCTTTCAAAACATGAAATAAGATAGCCAAAGCCGATATCCATGAGACACCGTCCACAAGACTCACTGGATAATGGCTGTCTTGTCAACCAGCACAGAGCTGGTTTAGGGGTAAGAGGTTAACACAGATTTGAGTTTCTTCCTGATCCTCAGGAACCCTGAGCTGAGGGTGACAGGATCACTGGGAAAACCTGCTCCAAACAGCAGGAATTTTCCCCTCCTAGGAGGAAATAGTAGAATGATGTCACAGGTCCATTCAGAATAAAGCAAGCAAAGAAAAATATCTAATAAATGCCAGGAAAAGTAGCATGGGCTCAGGCTCCAGGCCCCGAGGAGGCTATACAAAATAAAAGTAGTTAAGCAACAGCGAATCCCAGGCAATGTGGCCCTTTGAGACTTTCAGGGTCACCTGCCTTCTTCCAGTGCTTGCTGGAAAGCCTGTTTGCTTTGTCCACTGAAGACCACGGCATTGGCTCTGTAGATGGGCACGGTCCTTTTGGTGCCACATTCATTTGTAATCACTGCAGTGGCTTACTTAATTACAACTAATGGGTGCACTGTGCAAAGTGCTGAGTGGTTGGGAATTCCCCTCCCCCAGCTGTGAACATCTAAGAACATTTATCGGAGATGCTCAGCCAGGAAGCAGTTGTCTTTGTAGATACCGGATTCCTACCCTTGAGGTCTGCCTTTGGTGGAGAAATCTCACCCAAGACGTTTCCCTACAGGACACCTGCATGGACAGCTATGGCACCTACCGGCTGTGAGGAGACAGGGTGTCCTATTTGTGAGCTGCCATTTCTGAAAGCTTGATGACAGGGGCAGAGCCCCCCTCCACAGGCCTCCTACAGAGGCTGTGATTTGCCATGCACATTATTAACGAGCTTCATCCTAAAGTTATTCTGGCTGCATGTGGAGCTTAGAGAACTTGGGAACACAACTTGGCAGGCAACATAGGTTTTAAAATGCAGCCCTTCCCCTAGCCTGCTTTAAAAAAAAAAAAAAGACATATCAAAGGATAAATCAGGGGGAGTGTACAGGGTGGGGGACAGTCGAAAACAACAGCTTGAAAGAGTAAAGCGAGGAAATGAAGTGCTTCCTAAAGAATTAATTTTAATATCCAGCCCTGTTTCTACTCTGTTCCGCTCCTCCCAGCCTGGGGTTGCTCTCCTGCAAGAGACCTTTCCCATTTTTTTCAAGGTCTAGTCAACAAATCTGGGTCCTTCCAGGCCATGGGGCTGTCTCTAGAAGTCCTCCTCTGACTTCCCCAGGTCTCAGAGCACTTCCCCTCCCTGCCCCCACATCCCTTCCTGGTAGCCATTTGGCACTTCATTCATTGAATTATTCATCAAAACAGATATAGAGGTCTTGCTGTGCAGCAGCTAATCCCGAGTCTTAGCTAAGTCAGCTTTCCCTGTGGGTGTCTTGTGTTTTTCAAGGGGCTGAGTTCCCAGGAATAGGAGGCACGGTGGTAGGTTCTTGGCCTCGTTGTTCAAGGCCTAGGAGGAGGCTTGGCACCCGCGATCCCCTGAGAGATGACTGCTGGATGACAGGACACATGGATGCAGCCTTGCTCACTCGTCCCTACTGTCCCCTGCCCTAGGAAACTGCCAAGAGCATCTTTACTATTTTCCCTCAGGGCAACTGGGAGCAGATAACTGGTGTTCCAAGATGAAAGCTCTTGGGAGTTTTAATCCACCTTTTCTCCTGTAAGGAGAAACCGTCTGAAAAGATAGAGCTCAAACCCCTCCTGTAGAAGGCTTATGTGTCTAAATAGCCAGGCCAGGGTGGAGAGAATAGCTAGTTAGCTAAAGATGGGGTGATTGTTTTCAGAGAGGAACAGACATTCATTCCATGAATATCAAATAACTTGATGAAGGCAGAGCCTTGTGGGAAGGTGGTAGAAGAGATAGAGACCTGGGTCCTGCCCTGTGACAGACAAGAACAAGAGGTAGACATTGGAAGAATAAGAAACTGTTTACCTGCCTGGAAATGACCCATTCATAGGAACCAGGAAAGACTCCTAAAAGGAGGCCCCACCCAACCCTTGATTGTTCAAGGGAGCTGTATCATATATCACCCATATTTCCTGCTCAGCTCCCTGCAAATGAAAAAGCACTTTCCAATAAAGTCCTTTCCCTAAACAAGGTATTATTTTCAACACTGACACCCATTGACTCTCCTCTGTGATTATTTTAACCTGAGTATAACTGGTTTCCATCCACTTGGGGTCAGTCCCAGAGGCTCACAAAATATGGGGGGGAATCACAGTGCAGAGTTGCTTATACACACAAGCACAGGAAATCCTGACATAATTTAATCAGTCTTTCTTTTTTTTTCAAGTTCCCATTAGTATTTTATATGTATTGATTTTATAATTTTCTCTGATCAAAGCTTTTTTCCAGAAGTTTCTATACAGCATTTATTGCTCTTTAATATTAAGTTGCAATGCTTATATTAAAGAACTAAGTCAACCACATTTTGACTGGAGCTTAGGGATGTTGCCTTGGACTCTCAGTACATGAGAGACAGAAGAGCCTTGTTACACAAAAGCTTCAGGTTCAGGAGCCACTATCTATTAGCTAGTCATGGTGAGGCATGTCTGTACTGTATCCACAGTACTCAGGAGGTAGAGAAAAAAGGATCAGAAGAAGTTCAAACTCACTCATCCTCAGCTCTAGAGCGAGTTGAACTCCAGAATAGTAGGCTACATGAGACCCTATTTCAAAGGTGTGAATCAAAAATGTCTAAATGAAGACCAAATGTCTTAGCACTCTCAGGGCCAGACAGCAAGACTCTCGATGATGAGAAACACACTTTTCTACAAGCTCACTGCTATCCCCAGATTGCCAGTCCTCACTTTGCTTCAGGAAAGAGGGGTCCGCCAGACATGTTGTTCCTATTGCAAGACGTGACAAAAACGAGTTTCCTGGCCAAGGTAGCGATGCCTGGGAGGCCTTGGACCTCATTCCTCAAGGAGCACTTTGGGGAGCTGTGAGGAAAGTTTTCTTCCACTGGCAGACAGCCTTCTCCAAATCCTGGTCGGGAGAGATGCTTTTCTTCAAGAAGAAACTTTGGCAAGCACATCGGCTGCCTTGGGAGGAGCATCACAATGAGGAATGACCCACGGGAACATCTGTTTGGAGATTTGGAAAGGATCTCCTCGTTATATTTGACAAACATCCACAGCTCTTAACTCTCCTATGCAGAAGTCTGGATTACTGATTCCAGCAAGAGACACTCACCCTCCTTTCTTGCATAAAAATCTCAGGATGCCTGCACTGTACCAGGTTAGACAGAGACACATACCATTCTCCCCACACAGTGACCCTGAACAGGGAGACATCAAAATTGCTCATCTCAGAACCTGTCAACACGTCCTCTTCTCTCTTGGAAAGGTTGCAGTCAGGGTTAAATAACAAGTGATTACGAAGTGCCTTCCTCATTGAAATGAGAATTAATATTAATGCAATTATATGCTGATGGATAGATTCGATGTTCTGCTGAAATGGATCAACATTTAAACTATACCATTTAACAAAAACAAAGCCATCCTGCAAAGACTACCAGGAGTCAGAAGGCAGACATACACAAAAGATTTTACTGGGTATAATTTCTGCCAGCCTATTCTAAGAGTTAGAGTAGAGGAAGAAGAAAGAAGAAGAGGGAAAAGGGCAAACTTTCCCAGTTGAAAATATATATTCCCATAAAAGGTAAAGGTTGGTTTGTTTTTAGGAAATGCCATAAATAGTTCTAAGACTCACTGAATTTCTTGGCTATCTCACCCAAAATTATTGTTTCATGGGAATTTTAGGACCTTAAAAAACATTGCACTGTAACTAAAATAGGGCCATTTCTCCAAACAGTGGCATTGCTGTCAGAAGGTAGGAGAAAGAGAAGACTCTTCTGGGACAGTGGAAAGTTGTTGCCCATTCCTGCAAGCCAGATGGTACAACCCAAAGAATACTGTAAGCACAAATATTCCTATACAAAAGTATCTGTACCTCCATCTGAGTCCTACATTTGGAATGGTTCTATCCCTAGAACCATACGCCCAATGTTCCAGCCCCATCTCTCTTCCGGATAAGCAAAGGCTCCGTGGAGCCCCTCAGTGGAGCTTCTGACTTAGATACACCTGGTTAGCTGATGTCCAGCCCTTTCAACTTCTTTCCCAAAGTCACAAGCCACTGAAGATGAACAGAAAGAGGAGCCGGCTGGGCTGATCAGCTTGAGATCCTCATACCCTCATTCGCATTCTTTTCTCCTCGCCCTAAGTTAAACATATACTTGCAACAATGTTTCTGCAGTGCTTTGGTGGGGCTTTGAGTCTTTGGGTCTGCAGCACCACTGGCACATGCTTTGGAAAGGGCAGGATTCACGGGCAGTAACCACCCCCCCAACACCCCTCCCACCCCCACTCTCACACACACACCCGAGTGCTCGAACAGCTCACAAATGGATGCAGAGTCAGAAGCTTAGCTGTTCTGAAGGATGGTTTTTCTATGCCTGCCACAATCCAGACAGCAGGTGTGTGTTTCCAAGGAGGCAGCCGCAAACAAGACCTGCTCATCCCCCTGCTAAGTCTTCATTTTTCCCCTTTCAACAGGTTGCTGCTCAGAATTTCCCCTCAATAACTTTCTTCAGCTTGCTTTGAAAAGGACAGAAGGCTTCCAGTACATCCCAAAGGCCTTTCTGGCTTCGGGCAAGTAGTGGGTTCATCAGAAGCCTTCCCAAAGAGGTTGAGTGGTGGGTTTTTTGGGACCCCCAAGACAAGATGCCACTGGGCATCCTTAAGGAGATAGGCATGCAGGAAAGGCTGGAATCCCTGCTGCAGTGGGGGAGCTGAGATAGAGAGTGGGCCAAGAGAGGGAGTCTTAGACAGCAAAGCACTCTCCTACTTCCTAAAATATGCTGCAAGCAAACCTTAAATTCGTCACCCTCTATCAGTTTCTGAGACACATCCGTTTATGTCTGCCAAAGAAAATGGGGCTCTCCAAAAGAGCAGACAAGCTGTACGCAGCCTGTCTCTGTGCTCGCAGAAGCGCTGCTGTTACTGCATTTAGGTGAATCGTGTACTGCTTGCCCAGTTGCCTGGGTGCAGGCTCTCAGAGCATGCTGCACTCCTCTGCAGCATGGGATAGAAACCCTCCATTTCTCTGGCAGCCAAGAGGCTCAGAGATCTCCTTCCCTGCTTACTTGGAAGAGCGATCCTCACCTGAGATTACTTGTGTATTTTCCACCCAGCCCCTAATTGCCTTTGTAATGATTCCATTTAAAGGGTATCTCTTTTCTGACACAGCCTGCCTCAAGTCCTCTTCAGAAATAAATAGCAAACATCATCAGGCATTGCTGGAGATGCACCTGTCACCAACAGACCGTGGGTGACCTCAGTGCCTTCCACAAAACTATGTAGGGTGCAATTAAGCATCACAGGACACCCTCCCCCCCCAATGCCCTGTAGCGGTATGAAAACTAAGCTGTTTGTCCCAAAGCCCCAAATATCACCTGTCAAGTTCCCTTCCTCCCACTCTGCCAACAACACTTAGGAAAAGTCACAGATTTCTCCTGAGAATTTGCCGTTCTCCTAGTTCTTGACTTGAAGTGACAATTTCCTGAGTGAAGTGCCTGAGGCTGCTATGCAAACAGGAGCCTGAGAGCAACAGGTGGAGGAAGCTTACTGTCAGTGAGGCCTGGCGTGTCTCTGCCTGCTACGTGTCCACATTCCCCAAGCCCAGCTCCTCACAAGACGGGTTTCAATATCTTATTTGCTCCTAAAGGCTTTTCTTGGGCTTCTGGTCCAGAACTCAGAACCAGGCCCTTTACCTAACAAAGGTAAACTACCCACAGCTTCCCAAATGCCCAGTTTGTCCCGTTGTCCCCTGTAAGTGACTTCTTCCCTTTTCAGCTCCTCCCTGCTCCCACCACAGAAGCAACAAGGACTGTTCTTTGTTACCCATAAGGCAAGGAGTTTTCTTCTTGCAGTATAATATTAGTTCAGGTACGAAGAACATTCTTCTCAAAAGCCAGATGTGGTGCTGAGGGAGAGAATCATGAGTTTGAGGCCAGCCTTGGCTACACAGTGAGAGAGTCTCAGAACGCACACACACACACACACACACACACACACACACACACACACACACAAAGGGAGAAAGAAGGGAGGAGGAAGACTGGAGGAAAGGACAGAGCATTCATTTCATTCCAGAGGTCTTCAGCTTCCCTTCTACATGTAGAAGTCCCAGAAAGAGGCCAATGGGCCAGCTCTTCCCTATAGGTCATGGATTCCTAAGTAGCCTTGTGGGACTTTGGATATCAGGGCCATTGTCATATGTTTTCTAAGAAGAACCTCTCTTGTCCTCTTTCTACAAGCACAAATGGCAGAAAAGTGCCTCCAGTTATGTTTCTGAGAAAACATTTCATGCTCACCAGTACATACTTCTCTCTTCTCCACCCTAGGAAATTTGGAGGCTTGTAAAGTCCCAAGGGGGGAGTTGGTCATGGCAAAACCAGGGTATGAATAAATGAAAACTCTGACATCTGAGGCATTTACTTCACATCCAAATGAGCAATGGCTAGGTAGGCAGGGAACCACCCGGAATACAGCAGTATCCAAGATCTTCCCTTTGTTGATAGAATTTTAAACTTAGTCATCTGAGAATTATTCATTTAAAAATATCTTGGCATAACTATTTATACAGTTGTAGAAGCTGCTGGGGTTTGTGCAAGATCTTTGATCCACTCTTCCTCTCCGATTAAGTGGCCAAGGCCAAGAGAAGCAAATTAATAAAGTCGAATTGTCTCACCAGGGCCAGACCTTCTGTTCTTCAGCCCCACCCACCAATCCCGCTCCCCGGGATCTCTCTTCATTCACAGAACTCTGAATTAGACACAGGGGAGGAATTCTACACTTGCCATGAGGGCAGAGGACAACTGCACAACTCCCAACTGGGGAAGCCACAGTAAACACAGTAAACACAGATATGGTTGCTGGCCCCAACAAGACCAAGCGCTCCTACTCTCTCAAGTGTCCAGAGAGCTGCATGTGTCAGTCTTGCTGTCTGAGGGTTCAAAACCTCACACCTCTTCACCCCCTGACTAAGATAAAAAGAGTTGTGGATAAAGAGACACACTCTGCACTATTGCCTAGTAGACTTGTGAATCGCAATAGCTGGTTGGAGTTCTTGGTGTTTTGTTGAATTAAAGATGTATTTGAGAAGTATACACAAATAACAAAGTTATAAATGGGTTTATTCAGAAACAAATGGAAGTGCCAAGGAGACACATTGCAGGAGACATAGGCCCTGGATGACTGTGCCACTCAAGAGCACCTGGTTGCTAGGGCTTCCTGTCATGGTCCAGATGGAAGCAGAGATGGTTGGTAGTAGTGGGTGTGGGTGGTTTTCTGTTGGGATCAACACACCAGGGTTAGATAAGCCTTCACTCACAGCACCAATCCTTTACCATGATGTGTCTGATTTTAATCATATACAACTCCAATCACACGTAAGCACAAGAAGGTAAATAGAGGTTTTCCCTAAAGATTCATTCAGACAATAGGGCTAGCTTACAGCACTTGCACCTAAAACCAGCTCAGGCTGGATAATCTCACTGACTCTAATTCCATCAGATATTTGACCCCCAAAGGGAGAGCAGCTAGGGGGTTGATCAGAAAGGTGGAGTGAAGGGTAGCTTTATTTGGGCAGGGATCAGTGTAGCACTGTGCAGGTAGGGGTATGGGTTGCAAGACTCCCTTGATATCTATCCTCCACAAACCCCTCTAGCCACCAGAAAATTACAGTTATAAAGTAGCAATGAAATAATATTATGGTTGGGGGGGGAGTTACCTCAACATGAGGAACTGTAATAAAGGGTCACAGGCAACTTCTGTGGAAGGTAGTATAGGAATTTCTCAAAAACCTAAAAGTAAAGCTATCATGTGACCATCTATATGACTAATGAATATGTGCCTGAAGGATTCTAAGACAATGTAACACAGAAATACTTGCACACTGATATTTACTGAAGCACTGTTTACAATAACCAAGGTAAGGAACCAGCAAGATGCCTGCCAACAGCTGAAGAGATAAAGTAACCATGGTACACATGTGCAAGGGAATTTTCATTCAACAGAAATGAAGAATGGAATTATGACATGCATGGGGAAATGAATGGAACTGTAGATCATTATGCTATGTGAAGTAAGTCAGACTCATGGGACTAAAGAAGGCAGAAATGGATGTCTAAAGGAAAATAGGGGTCAAAAGATAGTAATGAAATATATAATAATGATCAGGATTCAGGTTACAACTCCTTTGGGGGTTCAACAACCCTTTCACAGGGGTCCCATATCAGATATCCTGAATATCAGATATTTACATGATTTATAACATTAGCAAAATTACAGTTACGAAGTAGTAATGAAATAATTTTATGGTTGGGGGTTACCACAACATGAGAAACTGTATTAAAGGGTCACAACATTAGGAAGGTTGTGAACCACTGACAGAGGGTCAGGGTGAGGCCAAACTATATAGATTCCATCTCAGCCTTCTTCTCAGAGTAGCTCATATGCCAACAAATATACAAATCTAGGACTTGGATCCATGTATTTTACTCCAGAGCTAGAATTATTAGTTATAAAAATGTGCTACTGTAAACTCAGTGCAACTATGAATAAATGAACGAATAATAAGGTAGTATATTAGAAGCTGTAAGGTTTAAGGCTGAGTAAAACTCTACAGGAGCATCTAGTATGTACATAGGATACAATCATTTCCTTTGCAAAAGAGTAAGCATGAAATAAAATAAGCAAGGCTTTCTGTTGAGAAAGGGAAAATGTCATAATCACTGTGCAAGACACAGTGGTTCCTAAAAAACTAAACATAGAATTACCATGTGGATCAGTGTTTCTACTTCAGGATGCACTTGCCCAAAAGGGAGTGGGGCAGAGAGGGAGAGAAGGTACATGAGCATTCAGAACAGCACAATAACCAGAAGGTAAAACTAGCTTAAGGTCCATCCATAAGTGAATGAATGAATGAATGAATGAATATATTGTGGTATATCCATATAATGGCATATTATTTAGCCAGTTAAGGGAAAACACCATTATATGATACAATAAGAAACCTGAATACCCCCTAACCATTTCTCTAAGTGAAACACATAAAACAAAACAAAACAAAACAAAAAAAAAACCCGCCAAACACTGTATGTCTCAACTGTGTAAATATACAGACTAGGTAAGTTCATAGAGAGAGGTGGGGCATTCGTTTTGTTGCTAGGAGCTGAAAGAATGAATGATAGAGTATATGCTAAATGTTTATTTTCGAAGATGATAATATTTATTATTGAACAGGGCAAAAGCAGTAGTTATATAACATTGTGAATGTTCTAAACATCACTAATCTATTTTTAATGGTTGAGCCCTGACTAATACATTTCACATGGTGGGAGTTTTGTCTCAGTTATAATAAGTGGATTGTACAAGAAGAAAAATTACTGAAGGATTAATAGCAGATGTGGAACCTCACCCCGGAGTTTAAACGACAGCTGGGATTAGGTGGGAAGCAGGCTCTGGAGCACAAGCAAAGAGTGAGCTGCCTACAGCTCTGGGCAGAAGACAGAAGACAGTGATCTTGGCTGTCAGATTGACTGGACCTGGAATCAACTAAGAGACACGCTGATGGGTGGGTCCTTGACAGTGTTCCCTGGAAAGATTGACTGAGTTAGGACTGAGGATGACCATTCCCCAGGGAAACCAGTACGTCTGGCTGCGGTCCAGATATAATGAAGCCCGAGGGAAGAGCAGGGGCTGATTTTAGCCTGTGAGCTTTCACTCCTGGCTGTCTACAATTGCGTCTTCTCTGCTGATGCTCATCTTCCACCTTTCCCCAACATTAGAATCCACACTTTTCAGCCTCTGTAAAATGTGCATGTAAGAGCAGTGACCCTCTAATAACCCCCTGGCTTCAGCGCCAGACTGGGAGTTCTAAGACCCACAGCAGGATGGACTGAGTACTACTGGACTCTCATCCTCTGTGTTGAACTGCCTCACTGATATCAAGCCAGTCTAAAATACCCCCTTTGTAATATATATTCATTCTATCAATTCTGTTCCTTGGGAGAATGCTGACTAATGCATTTGCTACCTGCGCAGTTTTGCATGACTGGCCTCAGGATTACCTTGTTTTACCTCCTCCAAAACCTACACACAGCACTCAGTGATTGCAGAAATTAGCAAGGGCACTCTACATGTTTGCAGAAGGCTTTATATAAATTGTGTGAAAAGGATACTTACTGAAGAGTAAGTTGCTAATATCAGAAAAAAAAAAAAAAAACTAGGGCAGGTTCCAAATGACTCAGACAGCCACATAGCACCCCAGATGAATCTGGATTTTTCAGCCAAATCTGGTTAGTCATGCATCAGGTGGCCCAACCCAGTGCCAGAGGGCACTTACAGATGTCTTCCAGCCCATTACAAGATGCCTAATTCTGTTCCATTATCCCTCATGACTTTATCCAGGACACACAGGTCAAGGGTCTAAGCAAAACTACACCAGGGACCCTAGAGAAAACTTTGACTCTAGAGAAGGATATATATGAGGAGGATATAAAGACACACATCTTCTCTCAAGTCACCAACACTATACAACTCCAGGGGCAAAGAAATAAGTTGAGTTAGTCTTCCTTCGGCAGCAGAGTGAGGAAGTGTCCTTGGACAAGGGAGGTGCCCTGCTCAGCTGCTTTCTTGGGAAGGGTTTTGGGAGCACTCAGGAACTTGAAAAACTTCCCCCAATGCTGGTCCTGTTTGTTTTCTAACTCCGAGCACAAGGTCCCTTCTGTAGAGGCCTCCCCAGGCTGCCTTTGATCACATCAAGGTCTCTGGCTCCTTCCCACCAGCCTTTGGGACCAGATGCAATGGTAAAGAGGGGTAAAGAGATGTGCTCTGCTCAATCGAGAAACTGAGAAAGTGCTTTCAGCCCCTGTGGAGGGAGAAACATCTAAGAGTGGAATGAAGGGGCAGGACTAGGAGCTTCAGCTAAAATCTACCAAGCCAAAGACAAAGCCAGTCTCCCTTGTTCTTTGTGCAAGAACAAAAACATCAATAAGAGACCCCATTTCTTTTCTAGTCAAATGCTTCACCTGTGAAAGCCCTAAGATCTCTCCTCCTCACCCTCCTTTCTAGCCCTCCCCATTTGCCTTTTCAGGTCCCAGGAAGCCTTCCTTCCCACCTTTTACTATGCATGCCTTCCATTCTATATCCATTCACCCAGAAGGCATGGTACTTGTCATATTTATCCTGTATTGCACTGATATTGCACCTGCACATAGAAAAGCTAGCAGACCAGATTCTAAGCCACTGTATTCAAACTCATGCAACACCCAGGGCTTTGTTACCACAAGATCAACCTAGACATGAATTAGAACTGTGGACATATATTGCACTTCTATTATATGCTAAGCAAAGTGATAGGCACTTTAAATATACTTGCCCCAATCTTTCTATCTACCCTGGAGAGTAAGTATTCTATTCTGTGGGATAGTTGGGGACCATCTCTGTTGGCTTGCCTTCTCTCAAAGCCATGCATGCCAGTTAGTGTCTACTGATACCTTCCCACATCTCAACTGAATGTCTTTTTCTTTAATGTCATCTTTAATCTCCATGTTACATCAGACCATGTTGACACCCCTTCCATATTAGAACAGTTTTCTCTTGGCTCCTTTGATGTTAAACTCAGAGTCTTCCTCCTATCAAATCACTCCAGGCTGTGGTGTTCCTGGCTTCCCAAAGACGAAAAGGGAAGGAAGTTTTAAAGACTGGTGGATCATACCCCAAGCACCAGCACCTACTAACTGTGACAAAGCAAAATATTTCATCTCTCACCACTTAGCTTCCTTCACATGGCTGTCGTAAGACTCACGGAATAAGCATACAGTATAATTTAGAGACTACCTACCACAAAAGTAAGTCCCTAGTTATGGCGAGCTGTTTGAATTATCATTTATTACTTGAGTTACACAGTATGATTGTACTACTTCTAAATTGTTAAGTTCCATTGAGCCATTTGCAACGCCGTTTCTCATCTCACTCTTGCCTAAGGCAGCCTCATTCATCTCCCTGACTTTGTGTCATCTATACATTGGCATCTCCAAATTCCTATCTCCCACCCAGATCTCATGCAAGCTGCAGGCTCATTTATCCAATCGCTTCCTTGACACATCCATTTGGATGCCTCGCAGGATCTCAATTGACATGTCTAAAAGTGAACACTCCCCTTCCCCGAGCCCCTCCTCATTCTTCTTTATCTCACACAATGGCACCATCATCTGCTGCTGCTGCTTAAGTAACAAATGCAGGATCATCCTTGACACTTCTCTTCCTGGTGCCTCCCACCTGGAATTCATTACCACAGGTTTCCAACTTCACCTCCAAGACACACCAGCACTCCATCCCCCCCCACACACTTCCATTTGCTGTCACTGTAGTCTAAGTGACAGGCGTCGTTGCTTTATTTCTTACCTGATCCTTTATTCCTTCCTCACACAGAACAATGAAGAGGCTGGTCTTTCCATATTGTTCTATTGTCAATTGGATGGTTAATCCATTTCTGCTTTAAATACCACTGTACTATCTACAGCCTGAACTCAGTTCCTCTTAGTGACCCTCACCTTCTCCAGTCTCATCTTGCCCCTCCTATATTAGGGAAACCACCCTTCTTCCTCCCCCACAACTCAGCTTCTGCAGGTTTTTCTTACTACAGTGAGTAGTTTTTACCCTTCTTTGTGCTACGGTCAAATTTTGTGACCTAGAACCCTGTTCAACATGGTTAGGTTTTGAGGTTTGTGGTTTTTGTTGTTGCTTTTTTTCTTGTTTCTTTCTTTTTTAATTCTTTTCCCCCTTTATCTCTCTTCGTACATGTCTGCATGTGTATGTTCATGTGTTAAGTGTGGGCATTTGTGTGCCATGTCAGTCACATGGAGGTCAGAGGATGATCTAGTGTGGCGGTCCTCATCTTCCACCTGGCTTGAAACAGGGTTTCTTATTGTTTATGCTGTTTATACCATGCTCTCTGAGATATAAGCCAGAATCTGAAGATTCTCCTGGCTCTGCCTTCTACTCCCCCCACCTCCCTGCAGAAGTGCTGGGGTTACAGACACACATACTGGCATTACACATTCTGCATCAGGTTTTTACATGCGCTCTATAGTTCCAGAACTGGGGCCTGTGCTTATATAACACATGCTTTTCCCTTTGAGCCATCTCTGAAGACCTGTATATTTGCTCTTGAGACAGGGTTTCATGTAGCCCAGGCTACCTGTAAGATTATTATACCTGTCTCCATCAGTCCGAGTATTATAGGTCAGTACCACCATGTTCGGGTACTCCTCATGACGTTTCTAATGTACAACATCAATGAGATTACAAAGGAAAACAAAGATAGCAAAATACCATTCCATTTGTGATACAAGGTTAATAACATACACAGGCAGAGGACATAGGAGAAATTTTTGGTCCTTCTGCTCAGTGTCCCCTTGCACCTAAAACCACTCTAAAATCTAAGAGCTATTTTGAATATATATTTTTGATGTAGTAAAAATATACGGACTTCTTTGTTAACATATTTGCTAACAAAAATTCAACAACGGATCTACTAACTGTCATAATTCTATTGAATGTGGTACAGAAACAACCATTCTATTGGTGACAAAGTCACAGATGTTGCAAGCATTACCATATTGCAAATCCCAATCTCATGCAATCCCAAAACCTTACTTGCACAAGGACACTTTCTCCCACGTTTCCACTGAGGAGCTTCCTGTCTACCCTTAAGCTTCAGCACAACCTTCCTCAGTTCCTCCTCCCCCACCCCACTGAGTACAGATTCTAAGAACCTCACCCAACAAAACCAGGTTGAGTACATTTCTCCACATGATTTGGATCATTCTCAGACACCACACTGAAAAATCTCCAAAGGGAGGAACAATGCCTACCTTGTTCAGTTGCTTAGTGCCCAGGATATAGTGGCAGTGACTCAATGAATGAATGCATGAGTTTGTTTATCACTGGGAAGTAGCAGAGCATAGCTATAGTAGCCTCAACTCCAGAGTTTGATTATGTCCTGCATCACTGAATGGAACCAATGGGTCAATGAATGTGTCACCTTCCACCAGCATCCACTGACCTCTTTACTGAGTAGAAATCTCTGCAGTTTAGCTTGAACCTCAAGAAGATTACCTTTACCAAAAGTTGTCTCCAACATTGAAAATATTAGTGAAACAGGAGGGGCCTGCACTTTTAAGTTACTTTTACTTATGAAACTTTAACTGATTTCAGATGCACTCCTGATTGAAGTAGAAAATGATGATGATAATGAGACTAATAAGCATTTATTGAGTGTTTTAAGTAGTTGTCGTATATATTAGCTCATTCATTCCTTAGTGTATTCCTATTTCAGAGTTTAAATAGAGGATTAGCTCAAACCATACCTTGTACCCCTTTACTATCTCACATAATTGTCTTAAAATTCTTTTCATCTACCTTAAGAAGCTGAGATCTAATAATCAAGAATCTTTCAAAAACAAGAGTCTTTTACACAAATGGGTTCTCAAATGGATCATACTTTAGCCCAGTCACTTCAGCCGATACAATACCTGAGATCAGTATGCCATCAAATCCCCAAGTCTTCTACCTTAACAATCTAAAAGCAAGGATATCAACTCAAAGTTCAAAACTTGAACCTCTGCCTAGGTGGAGAGTGGACAGGAGTTGTCACATTAAGAATCCTGGGGCAGGAGGAAGGTGAAGAGGGTCAAAAAGGAGAAACGTGATAAATGGGGGCGCCAGATTCTAGCCCAGAACAACCAGGCAAAACAAGCCAGACTCAAACTGTGATGACATATTTTCTGTCATTCATGTAGGTACATAAGCTATGCATACAGATAGATAGATAGATAGATAGATAGATAGATAGATAGATAGATAGATAGATAGATAGATAGATAGATGATTATCAGGTTAAAATAATCAACATCCAATCAACATTGTCAGAACACAGTTATACTTAACATGAGAGCCACAGTAAATTGGGATGAGTCTATAGGCTAGGTCCTCAGTCAGGGCTAGTTCTAAACAGGCCTCTGGGTTGGGTTATCCATTGTTATGACCTAGCTTGGGGATAACATTTGGAGTTCAGCGTTACTGTCTGAGTTTATATCAGCATCAGAGCAATAGTTTAGAGGGTTACTCAAAATCAGTACCAAAGTACTAAACTCAGATTAAAGTATGGTTAATATTCTTGGCAAAGTGAGGAGCTATGACAGCCTTGAGCTTCAGTAGATGTAGTATGAGTGTAATTGTTACAATTTCTTATATATACCCAGAAGGTATCTATAGGTACAGCTGCACTCAGAAAACCTTTACCTCAGGTCTCTAGTGTTGTTTCTGTCTGTGAATAAGGGGCATCTTTGGTTTCACGTTCTTTAACATCTGGAGTCAGTGATATCCAGCCTTGCATTCTAGCTTGCCCATACTCCTATGCTCACCAGCCTGGCATCCCTGAGGAAATGAGGGGAGTCCCTACTCCTGGAAAAACTAGCCTAGCAGCCTTTAGTAAACAGAAAATCTTTCTTAGTAAAGGCAAGAGATTTCCTCAGAGGCCTTCAACCCTGATGCAGGCCAAAGGACCAGTCTATATTAAACCTACTATTAGCCCTGTCCTCTTTGCCATAGGACACCATGTCCCCTGTCTCAGCCCATACCCAAATCTCCAACAGTCCTTGACTGCCTTGCTTTCCTCAAGGAAAAAGTAGGTTATCAAGTGTGCTGTATGATAATTTCTTGGGTGACATGAACAAGTGTCTATTCTCACCAGAGAGAGAATGACATACCAAAGAGACAATGACACCAAAGTCTAGCTTAGCAAACCAATGAGTTTAGGGGCTACTTACAGAAATACAGGTAAGGGAGTGCTTACAGGAGCATGTGTAGTTAAAATATAGCTGCAACACCAAAACTCCATCACAACCTGGTAACAACCCTCAAAGCTGATCCCTGAAGCTCTCTGATTGACTTCCTGGGCTCTTCTCAAGTCTGGGAATTTCCTCAGCTCTCTTTCTGGGGAATACCCAGATCAGTAGATTGTGATTTACACCAAATTCCACTGTAAAAGAAGAAAGGAACAATTCAGACCAACAGAAAGGTCAGTTTGAGCCCAGATCCAACCCACGTTATTACTGCTCCTGGGATGGAGTGAGCATGATCCCATAGCAAGGGGATAAGTATAAGGGCATGTAATAAGTGAAGGAGATCATAAAGTAAGGCTTACAGTGTCCTTGGCTCTTTGAAAAGACCCTAAGTTCTCTGGCAGCTCTTCCTCCTCATCCCAGGAACAGCAACATTGACTTTCCACATTGTTTTTGTAAAAAGTCTTCTGAAAACCATTTGAAAAGCAAGTCATTAAAAGAAATTGTCCTCTCCTCTAGGAAAACACGATGGAGACATGGTCAATACTAAATGGGACATGCATGGATAAAATACCCTGCCTGTGCCACTTGGAACAATCCACTCCAATATGCCTAGTAGCCCCATCTGTAAAGTGGGAACAGTTGAGCCTAGTCTACTCTACTGTGCAACAGCCACTGCCAACACCAAAGCGCCCAAACACAGGCATCTGTCTGCTGGGGGGAGGGGGGTTGGGAGGGTTGAAGGGTGGGGGGTCTCACTGTGGGACCCTTGCAGAGCAGATTCCTGGGCAACAAGCAGCAGGTGCAAATGAGCCTTTGCTTCTTTCTGACTGGGTCTTGATAGCTCAGGGGTGAGCTACTCCAGACTGGACTGCTGCTTTCTCAAACTGACCTCCTGGGCATTAAGTGTTCTCCCTGTATCCTGCCTTTTCTAATTTGGGGGCCATTTCTCCTTGTTGTTCCTACACTGATGACTAAAATTAATCCCTGGCATTTCCCAACAGCTAAATCATCATAATCAAACTCCGCAGCTGCCAGATCTGCTGACTCAAACCCCCGATGTATTCATATGGTATTTGCTGGGTAATTACAGAATAGAGGTAATTATATTCATGACTCCATTACTTTCATAATTCTAGAGACCCAGAAATCACAAAAAAAAAAAAAATCAGAGCCAGGAGAAGAAATTCCTTCACTAGCTCCTCTCACCCACCTACCTCCTTATCCTGTTTGGCATCTTCATTCATACCAGCCTTTTAAAAAAAATATATATTCTTACTCAAAAGTAGAAGTTCCTGAGCCACTAGCATGGTGGGGTGGGGGTGGGAGAAGAAAAATGATGAATGAACCAAATATCCTATGATTAGGTAACTCCAGAAAAGGCTCTAGATCACCTAAAGCAATACGCATTCTCTGTAGTGACATGATATCAATTTACTGTGACAGCTTAGCCATGTATTCCCCTCAATGGGCCCTTCACACCACATAATTTTTGCTTACTTTAGTCAAGATTTTCAGGTGTTCTCATATGCTCATTCAGGAACCCAGGTTCCTTCCCACTTGTGGCTCTCCACTCTGAAGTCCTCAATGGTTTCTCCAAACAGTTGGCAGACAAGGATTTTTAGCTCTCCTGGTTCAAACACAATGCTCACCAATTCTATTCACATTTCTCTTGTCCATAGCTCTTCCCTGGACCCTGTCTAAATGCAGGATGCTGGTGACTTCTGTCCTTGCCTTGGCAGATACTTCTTTCTCAGTGATGGCTTTGTGAGTAGAAAAGAACATGCATGTTTGGAGTCTAGCTGGTTATTTCTGAGGACAGTTCGAGGCTCATGAAGAATAAATGAACATCCCAGGGTATTGACAAAAGAATGGGATATGCCCTGATATAGACCGGGAAACACAAAAGAAAGTGGAAAACAATATTCTAAATTTTACTCTCCCTCTGTTAATTCAGGATTTTTTTTTTAAGAGCCCATTACAATGGATCTTTCCATCCTATCTGGCCAGGGCATTTAATTCCCTCTGAATCCTTTACATCTCTATCCAACCTTTGGTTGTGCTGCCAGTAGATTTGACAGTACCTTCTCTCAAACTTCTTCCCACAAGAAGTTCGCCATAGACCTCCGTGAACCCCCTCTGTCCACACTTACTCAGCTCAGCCTGCTGCGATACTCATGCAGGGCAGCTCTCATGTGTGCAGCAATGGGGAATCATGTCAACAAGGACTCAGCCATTGGGCAAATGGTCAGACAAGACAACCACTGAACCTCTACAAACTAGAGAAAAAAGTAGGATATAGTGTGGTATGGCGCAGGTAAACACAGCACTTAGGGACATTGAGGCAGGAGGATTATCAAGAGGCTGAGGCCAGACTGGACTATAGAGTGTGTCCCTATCTCAAAACCGCTCAGAAGAAAATTTATAGCTGGCTATATGGGCAAAACTCAGTAGTCACTATGTTGAGAAGCCTTTCCCCATCCAGTGCTAGTCCTGGGGATCCTTGGATCCTAAGGTTAATGGCAACAAAGGGTAACCAAGTGGCCAGGACACTGAGAAAGTGGCAGGATGGGTAGGGCATCCCAGGAGTGAAGACAGCAGTTTGTAGACAATGAAGGGTTAAGTTTGGTTGAGTTTGAGGTAATGTGGCATCACAAGAACCCCGGGGGGCATTTGAAGTGAAGAGAATAAGGACAAGGAAAGACTGGCAATGAGGCCCAACAGGGGAATTCACATGGGGCCCATAAGAGCACAGAAAATGTTATTGCATTGATGATCCCCACAATGGGAGGCCTGCCCCCACCCACACATGAGAAATACTCAAAAGCATTCTATGCAGTTTTTAAAACTCAGACTTAATGGCTGTCCCAGAGTTCTCATTCTGAATTTTCCACTTCAGCAGGTTTCTTTCTGTTTGTTCCAGAAAAGGGATAGAATTAAGTTTTATTGTGCTTTTTACACTTGAAAACCTCCATAACAAAACACAGCTGTCCCACCTCTTGAATATCTTTTTATGTGGCTGGTCAGGGAAGCCTAAGAGTAGGGGAGCAAGGGGCAGCCTTCATGCATGACAGGCAAGGGTCTATAGGTAAGCACCACTCCCGGGCCATATTCTTTCCATGGGAGAGTGAAGAAGATAAGTTGAGATGTCAAGAGTAAAAATGAGTTTTCCAATTAGTGAACCAAGGAATAATTTGGCCTTGTCATCTGGATAACCCTTGGGGGTTTCAAACATGGGTAGAACACTCTTGTTGTGTTCTATTACGATTTTGGTTTGTTTTGTTTTCAAAATGCAACATTTTGAAGCGCTCATTAATAAGCAACCATAAGTGACAGGCCTCACATGATTTTAAAATTCCTCTTCAGAAGGACAGGAATGGATCTTCTGCTACCCTCTGCCTCCTTCTGAAGACTCATACTTCAGGACTGGCTTATTTCTGCAACTACATTATTCCCCACCTATCCTGAACCCAACTACAACTGCAGCCACCCAGAACCACCTTCAAGAGGGTCCTTGAAAAGACACTGAATCTGAGGTTAGAGGTCTGGTCTACTCAGAGATGTCAGAGACATGATACTAACCAACAAGCAACAACACCAGGGCTCTAGTTAGACGTGGTGTGTGTGTGTATGTGTGTGTGTGTGTGTGTGTGTGTGTGTGTGTGTGTGTGTGTGTGTGTGTTTGTGTTGGTGTGTGTGTATGCATGTGTGTATGTATGTGTGTGTGTAGATGCATGTGGATGGAACCCAGAGAACAACCTTAGGTACCATTCCCCAGGCAGTATCTATTTCTTTTGATACAGTATCTCTCAATGGCCTAAAACTTGTTGGGTAGGCTAGGTCAAATAGCTAGAGAATCTCAGGGTTCCACCTGCCTTTGCCTTTCTAATTCTAGGATTATAGGTAAGTGTGCCATACCTTGCTTTAAAAAAAAGGGGAGGGGCGTTCTGCATATTGAACTATTGAACTCAGGTCAATATGAAGGCAATTGATTTTATCAACTGTGTCACCTGCTCAACCCTAGACCTACCATTTGATCTTGTGAGTTAACTTCTCAGCCCATCACATGCCAAGAACAGCCCATGGGAAACATGGAAGGCTTACATCAGGCAGATGGAAGGATCAAAGATGGTTTAAGGACCCCATAACAATGGCATCGGATCATACTTCCTCAGAATGGCAGAGTGGAAGGAGGCATAAGACCTCAAAACCCACTTCCTGGTTCTTACACACTAATCCTGAGACCTGGACAAGTTTGGGAACCTGTGCTAGTAACAGGCCTACAGCAGTGGAGCATCCAGTGCTGTCTTCAAGAGTCTCATATCCCAAACCAGCAATCTCCCCTAGCCTAGGCTGCCATTCCTTCCCCACCCCTTCCTGTGAAGTTGCCAGCATCCATCCTGGCCATGCTTTGGGGTCAGCAGACTCCTCCATCACTCTGAGTTCACCCGGGAGCAGGCCTCAACCATTTAGCCTCAGCCAAAGCAGGCGGCAGGGCGCCTGTCCGGCTGGGGAGTTGGGAAGCTCTGTTAATCATGCTTTCAGAGCACTTTGCGATGCAGAGATGAAAGACGGCTGAAGAGAGCAAAGTACAGCCATTACAATCTCCATCTTCCTAATTGAGGAAAATGAGGTTATTTCCAAATCCTCTGTGATGCAATGGGAAACGTGCTCGATAGGCCCACACTGACAGCCTCTCACCTCCCTTGCTTCGCAGCACCCAAGACAGCTAGATCACTTGTGAGTGGACACAGAACCCGGGCTAGAAGCCTGCCACTTAGACTAGCCCTTGCTACCTGTAGTTACTCCTGATACATCGGTCCCAAGAAGGGCTCCCTCCACACCAGACATCAAAGTTGGGTGGCTTTGTGTGGCATGGAAGTCCTCCTCCTCTTCACTGAGTAATTGGAACAAAACGACCCAGGTAGTCTTGGTGTAACATCAAAGCCGCATATAATAACCTCACAGATGAATTCAACAGTGAATACATTCGCAGCCACTGCTCAAGTTTGAAGTATGCTGCAATTTTTTTTTCAGCCTCAGAACCAAGCAAGACGAAAAAGAAAAATCACCAGCCATAGCTTTCTTTATTAACCATCTGCTTCCCCTTTCAGGCTACAGTGAAACTGTGGGTTTACGGCCTTTGATGAATGAGGAGTCAGTCTGGGAATCATGCTGTAAATGGGAATAACCAGGAATAAGACAGGGGATCAGAGAGAAATGGACAAAGGTATACATACAAATCTGGAGCTACCATGGCATGACCAGACTCTTTTGGGGTACAAAGAGATATACACCAAAACATCAGCAAAAGGCCAGGCATGGCAGCATGTACCTGCCTGTAGTCCCAGACCTGAACAACAGAGACACAAGGGTCCCAAATTTGCCAAAAGGTCATCTCAGTTCCAGTGAGGCACCCTGTTTCAAACAATAAGATGGAAAGCAGTAAAGGAAGACATCCATGTCTACATCTGATAAACACATGCACACTTACACACACACACACACACACACAGAGGGAGAGAGAGAGAGAGAGAGCTCCTGCCACATCATGATTTGGATCTCTAACAGTGGTTCTAAACAGTCCTAATGCTGCAACCCTTTTTTCTTATTATTTAATTTTTTTAACTTATTCACTTTACATCCACACACTGTCCCCCTCCTAGTCACTTCCTTTCACAATCTTTCCCCTATTCTCCCATCTCTTTCTTCTCTGAGCCAGTGGGCCGTTCGCTTGTGACCCCTACCAAGACCCTTGGTGCAGAAGTAAGAAGGCACTGAGTCAGTGACACAAACTCTGGAAGTCAGACAAGTGGCATTTATTGCAGGAATTGGGCAACCCTTTATACCCTCCACCATCTCACACTCCATGTAGTTGGCACCATCTGATTGGTTGTTCTGGTCACGGGCTCTATAATCATTTGTCTCATGGTGCCAGGAAGGCTTTAGGGGTTAGAAGGCACAGAAGCTACTGTTGTACATGTGTGGGCCACTGTGAACCGCCAGGTCAGGGTTTGTTGATTCCTCCTATGGGCCCCTCCTGGGTATCCCTCCACTCTGGCACTTCAAGTCTCTTTTAGGATAGGTGTTTCCTCTCTCATTGAGGCCCAGCAAGACAACCCAGCTAGAAGAACATAGTCCACATACAGGCAACAGCTTTTGGGATAGCCCCCATTCCGGTTGTCATGAAAACCCAGCTGTACATCTGCTACATATGTGGAGGGGGCCTAGGTCCAGCCCATGTATGTTCTTTGGTTGGTGGATCAGACTCTGAGAGCCCCAAGCGTCTAGGACAGTTGACTCTGTTTGTCTTCCTGTAGAGTCCCTACCCTCTTTGGGGCCTGTAATTCTTCCTCTTATTCTTCCATAAGAGTCCCCAAGCTCCAAGTTTGAGATGTGGGTGTCTGTATCTGTCTGAGTCAGCTGCTGGGTGGAGCCTCTCAGAGGACAACATGTTCCTGTCTGTAAGCATAATTGAGCATCATTAATAGTGTAAGGAACTGGTGCTTGCCCATGGGACGGGTCTCAAGTTGCGCTGGTTATTGTTTGGCCATTTCTTCAGTCTCTGCTCCATCTCCTATGCCTGCATTTCTTGTAGACAGGATAAATTTGGGATCGAAAGTTTTGTGAATGGGTTGGTATCTCAATGGCTCCACTGGGGTTCCTGTCTGGATACAGGAAGTGACCTCTTCAGCTTCCATATCACCAATAGAGTGAGTGACAGCTAAAGTCACCCCCATTGATTCTTGGACATTTCCTTTATCCCAGGTCTCTCTACTTGGTCCTAGAGATGCCCTTCCCCCCTTGCCCTCATCAGTTGCAGATTTCCGTTCTTTTTTATGGCCATCTAGCCATCTCTCCTGTTCTTCCCCACACCTGATCCTGAACCCCCCCTTCCCCTGCCTGTCCTCCCTCCCTCCCAGATCCCTCCCTCCATCTGCCTCTTATGACTACTTTATTTCCTATTCTAAGTGAGATTCAAGCATTCTCCCTTGGGTCTTCCTTCTTGTTTAGTTTCCTTGGGTCTGTGGAATGTAACATGGTAATATTTTATGTTTATATAATATTTTATGGTCTACTTATAAGAGAGTACATACCATGCATGTTATTTTGGGATTGGGTTACCTCACTCAGGAAGATATTCTCAAGTTCCTCCATTTGCCTTCAAAATTCATGATGTCTTTGTTTTTAATAGCTGAACAGAATTCCATTGTGTAGATGTACCACATTTTCTTTATTCATTCTTCAGTTGAGGGACATCTAGGTTGTTTCCAATTTCTGGCTATTATGAATAAAGCTGCTATGAATATAGTTGAGCAAATGTCTTTGTGGGAGGTTGGAGCATCTTTTGGATATATGCCCAGAAGTGTTATGGCTGTGACCCTTTAATACAGTTCCTCATGTTGTGGTGACCCCCAAACCATAAAATTATTTTGTTGCTACTTCACAACTGCCATTTTGCTACTGTTATGGATCATGATGCAATGCATGATGTAATCCTGATACGCAGGATTTCTGATATGAGACCCCCGCCCCGACCCTGTCAAAGGGATCACAACCCACAGGTTGAGAAATACTTGTCTAGATGCTCAGTTTCAAGGAATTACTTTGTTTTAGCTGTTTTGCTTTATTGTGCTTACCATAGTTATATTGATGTGATTTCGTTTGGCTGTATTTTTCCTATCAAGGGGCGAATTCTTAAAAGCTTGTCAGTTAAATCTGATTATATCCTATATAAACCACAGTTACTTTCCCCCACTAATACATAGCTAACTTGATAATGTGCTTAGAAGAAAGTCCTGCGTCGCTCACTTCTCTTCCTGAAGTGAGGGCTGCACTTCCATTTATGCTCAGCGGGTTCTTGCCCCATGGACTCAGGCGCCACCGATCACACAGGCAGGCATTAAGTGAATTAAATGTGGTGGATGATGAAAAAGGTCCTCCAATCAGCTTCTCTAGGGCACTCTGAGCCTCTGCAGGTTACCTCCAGAATGTGTGGGATTTAGGAGGGATTAAAAGAAACTTCCAAATCCCCGAGAATGCAAGACAACAATGACTAATGACTGAGAAAATAAAACTCCTTAAAGTAGGTTAGGAACATGGCCACATGACAAGTAAGGTTTTTATTTGCTGTTGTTGTTGTTTTTCTTACTGTCATGATGAAATCATTCCTATCTACCTTTCTTCTTCACTGCTTTATTATTAAAAACAAAATAGCTTGTTCTTGCCTCTTTGCCTCCACACTCTTGACTTCTATTCAGTGCTCCAAGGGCTGATCTAGGTCAACTCCATGTTCACCTGAGCTCTATGTCTTTGTTAAGTGGTCCTCAGCCTTCCTAATGTTGTGACCCTTTAATATGGTTCTTCATGTTTTAGTGACCCCCCAACCATAAAGCTATTTCGTTGCTAGTTCATAACTGTAATTTTGCTACTGTTATGAATAGTGGTGTAGATACTTTTGGAGACAGAAGGCTGACAAAGGAATCCCAACCCGCAGGTTGAGAACTGTTCTTCATTGCTTCTCAGTGGCTCCCTACCCTAGTTGTCATGACACTGTAGAAATAGTGGAATAAGAGGTACAACTGAGCATGGCCGTGTGCACAGCGGGCACGTACAGCATCACCTGACACCTCCAAAGCAACTGGCTCTCTCATATGGCGTTATAATCTTCCCCATAGCAAGCAGGTTTTGTGTTTCACTAATGATTCCTATGCCCATGACATGTGTATCTCTTGTTCATATGATCATATGCACTGAGACTCTTCCCAGAAACACAACAATATCCATCCTGTAAGACTCAATCTACTATCCCTTCAAAGGACACAGCATTTTTTGTGTGGCCCTCCTTAAGTAATCCTTGTTCTGAGCAGCTGAACCTAGGCCAGAATGCAAGGAAATACTCTCCGAGTTAGAATTTATGATTTATGTAGAAATCTATATTCTTTCTCTCTCTCTTTGTTTGTATGTATACACATGCTCATGGGTATATGTGTGCAAGTATAGTTATCTGTGTTTCTGTGCATTTAAGTGTATGTGAGGGACTGCATGTGCATATATGTGCTGAGTATATGGGCCGAGGTCAACCTCAGATGTTTTGGGTTTTTTTTGTTGTTGTTTTGTTTCGTTTTTTCCCCAGAAGCTATCCAATTTGTTTTTTGAAACAAGTCTATCTTTGGGACCTGGGACTCTCACTGACTTGACAAGGCTCTCTGGCCAGCACATATCAGGATTGGACTATCCCTGCCTCCCTAGTGCTGAAACCACAAATGTATGTAACATACCCACTTTGTCTCACCTGATCTTTATCAGTCTCCTCTCAGAATTGTCTGAAGTCTTGGGCCTTTCTATCCAGAGGCCCAAGACTACCATCCATTCCTATACCACATGTTTTTAAAGACAGGCTGCATGGATCCATATCCTCCCAAATAGAACTGGTACAAGTTTGGATTCACAATTAATTATTTTAAGACTCTACATATTTTTCAAAAGTACAATTTCAGTGAAGAACTACTCTCCTGAATGCCTCAGGGCAGAGAAGAAAAAGAACGTGTCCCTTTAGGGCCCTTGTCATTGTTGTGCAAGGGATGATTGCTCAGAAAGATCCAACAAAGGTTTGTGGGAAACACTGACAAGCTAATAATGTGAAGATGGGAGGTTAAGTGAGATACAACATGACTATCTAAAGCCCCCTGAAAGCACCCATGCTTTTCCTGGAAGGCATCCCCACAGCACACAGTAAACCGACAACTGCTTCCTCTTCTATGAGACTCTCTCGCTGCTCCTTCTGTCTTGGGTTGCCCACACCTTTTTCCTAGAAAATTGCTTCTTAGGATTTCACTGATCCTGCGTGCCCATTGGAGGCACCCTGGAGATACTGTGTGTCTATGATCTGACGTATTCAGCCAGGGGTAAGTTTATTGTTTCTTCCCACAGGTAAGTTCAATGAACAGTTGTCCGTGTTCATATCATTGTGAAGTCCTTCATCCTGAGAAAAGCCATGGACAAACCAGCTATGAAAAAACACCCATATATCATCTCTCTGAGAAGCTTCCCTGCCTCCAGACCATGTCAGCTAGTATTTCAGAAGTGACTTGACAAATTAAACAACTCCCCATTGAGGACTGCCTTTATGTACCCAGACCTCAAGAATAGTGCTTTATGAATCCCAGATGCATTCTGGGAATCATTTGGGGTCCCTTAAAAACTTACACCTGTCTGGACCTTATCTCAGATTAATTACATAAGGTGCCGCAGAGAAGAAGAGCGGAATGCTGAAGAATGACATTTGCAGACTCTTTGAAAATAAAATTTTTCTTTACCTTGCATCAGAATTTGTATGCAGGCCTACTGACCTCAAGTTCTCTATAAACAAAATGAGAACAGTCATAATTGATGTTTGTCATATTTTTCCATCCCTCTTCCCATCATATTGAGGCAGAGGGAGCAGCAGATATGTGTACATGCACCACTATACACGGAGGATGAAAGTGCAGCTTCGTTCGTAGCTAGATTATGTCCTACTGAAATTCAAGAACTGAAGCCCGAAAGGCATAGGAGCTCAGAATGTGACTGTAGTTGGAGACAGCCCTCTAATAAGGGAATGAAGTGTGAGGTCACTTGAGTGGGCCCTATTATGCGGCTGGAATGACTTTAGAAGTAGAGAAAGTTGGGGCTGAGCCACAAGTAAATAGAGTGTAATGATAAGGCCCATGTATGTGTCAAGGAGACAGGGCTGGGAGGAGACCTTCCTAATATACCTCGAGCTTGAGCTTTGACCGCCAGCACTGTAAAGAAAACTGATTTCTTTGTTGAAGCCATTGCTCCAGTCCATGGGGCATCATTCTGGAAGCCCCAGAAAGCTACCACAGCCCTTGTCATCACAAAACTAGTAATCGCCACGGGAGGGCCCCTCCCAAAAGACTTGCAAGGAGTTAATGACAAGACCTTGACTCTGGGAAACAGGGGAGACCTTTGTCCAGAGCCAAGAGCACACAGGGATACCTTTTTGTCAGGAACTCTTTTGATGGAGTCTTACTGACAGTGTTTTTTCACAAAGAAAAACCTATTTCCTGAGAACCCCCAGGTCACACAGATCCCCCAGGGGCCTAAGAACACTAACTCTGTCCCCAAAGGGACTCCTGGTTCCCTTAGAGGACCCAGCTGTCCCTGGACCTTGATGTGAGGGAGAACGCTGGTTTCTGTCTGCCAGAGCCGCCCCCTCGCTCTCCAGAGTCGGGCGGGCGCCATTCAGGCAGCGTTCAGCAGTTCCCCGTGTGGGGCGGGACATGAATGAAAACTCTCAAAGGAGTCTTTATCTCAGAGCCTGAAACTCTGACAAAGAGGACATCTTCACCTGTGAATTAGCTTGATTTTCCCAGCTGCCTGCTGCTGACTTCTCCACCAGAAGGCCCTGCCTCTATACAAGCTTCCTCTTTCCCCTCAAAGCCAAAGCAGCATTCTCTAACTAATAGCGAGGTTTAAAAAAATATAGAGAAAAATGTTTTTGATACGAAATGTCCTCTTTCAGCAAGCAACATGAGAAAAAATGCCCTTCTAAAGAACTAAGTTGTCAGTATAGACATCTAAAATGGACCTTTATTAGAACCATAAAAAAAGGCTACTTAACACGTAATTGGATCATTCTTCATGCTTAAATACACTGTTAAAAATGGTGTCAATAGCTAAGTGAGAAACCCGTGGTAAAAGCAAATGTTTTATCTGCAGGCTCCATTTTACAGCCTGGTAAGATGAGAACGCATCCATTCCATGTCTTTCAAGAAATGATGGATAGAAATGTACTCAGGTACTTCCTTCCACCCCATCCACTTTTTTTTTCCACTTAGAGTGATTGAAATTAGCTAATGGAAAAGATGCTCAAACAAGATCATCCAGAGGCTTGCTCCAAGCAGGATGGAGAGATGAACTCAACATCACCCTTCACTCAACCTGATCCCATTTCCATTTCCTGGCCTAATCCTAATGTGCATTCTACTGTTTATTATCAACCAGTTTATAGATCTCTAGTTAATATTTGCTCAGGGCTTATGTTGATTTCTCAATACATGCAATTTTCTGGTTTCATCTTTATCTTCAAGGATTAGATTGGATCGAGCTGCCTTGCAGTAATTTAGTTTTTATCTTATGCCTTACAGTTTTATGTTCTTGTAATAGCACTTGCTTTCCTTTTTTTATTTAATTAAATATATCTTATTTCACGACTACAGCATTTCTGTTTCTAGTTTATTTATTTAACAGCTGGCAGGGTGCTAGTGTTTTGTAGAGGGAACCACGCTGGGTATTTTTAGACATTCAGAAGTTGGGGAATGCACCAGCTGAGAAGAGGAAAGAAAAAAAAATCTGAACTTGGGAGATGAATGCTTGGAGATTAAGCTTGCATTGCTTTGGCTGCATGATGGAGTTCCATATATTATGTCCTTAAGGCAAAAACAGAAACAAAAATAAACAACCCCCAAGGGTGTATTTAAAAGTATATCTAGGAAAGAAGCTTCAGAACCCATTCTTGGACTTTCTGCTGCAGAGGTGGCTCTGTCCACTGGCTCAGCCATCACAGAAACACCAGGTATGGCTTATGCCTTGAGAACGCCATGGAATCCTCTTGTGGCTGTGTAGACCTGTAAGCTTTCCTGTGATCTCTATGCTCAGCTCCATTCATCTCTGAGGATTCAAAATTTGGGTGGATACAAACTGTACTCAAGAGAATCATAGCCTAGTTGGGCATGGTGGAATATGCATTTAAGTCACAGCACAGGCAGGCGGAGAGTTCAAGGCTAACCTAATTTCTATGAGGTTCAAGTCAGCCAGAGCTACATAGTGAGATCATATCTGAAAGAAAGAATGGAAGGAAGGAAGGAAGGAAGGGAGGGAGAAAGAGAGAGAGAGAGAGAGAGAGAGAGAGAGACAGAGACAGACACAGAGACACAGAGACACAGAGACACAGAGAGAGAAAGGGGGAAGATGGTGAGTATGGTAGCCTCCAGGAAGAGTGTAGCTCATCAGCCTTGTTTTAGACTTGAGACAACAATATCACAATACCATAGGGCTTAGGTTAGTGAAAGGAGGCATTCAACAGTGTAGCATTTATTGAGGTGCATATATTCCGATTTTGGATGCTAGTACAAACCTTGGTCTTCTCCTGGCAGCATTGCTTCTGTAGTCTTGACCACACTTGAATACCCAGCTAGAATAGCCCTCAAGAATTGGAGCATCTGAACCAAAAAATCTTCTTCCATCCTGACCAGGAAGTCTCTGTTGCATGCTATTCCTCATGAGAATCATTATCTTCCTTAGAGATTCCAGGGAGGAAAATCATAGAGGCTGTGCCAATGTTTCCCATATATCTAGTTGGCCACAACCTGCTGAGTCTCCTCTGTCATGTCCCCTCTTTGCTTTGGAGCTACTTCTCCTACTTGAAAATAGCCTAGGAACATTGCGTCTTATGGCTTGATATAGACAGCTTCATCTTTCCAGGCCAGCCTACCTCCAGGATATACACAAAAAAATGTGGTTTCAAGTCTCAACCTTCAAAACCAGCAGCATCAATATCAGCTGAGCACTCAGACCTCAATTTCATAGCCACATGAATCAGTACTCACATTTAATTCACCTTCCAGGAGGTACTGATGCTCAATAAAATTTATGTACCACTTTTTTGATATAAACAGACAAAACTAAAATCCATGCAACTTTCTAACTAAAAAAAAAAAAGAAAAGATGTGTAATTACACTCTAGAGTGAAGTTCAAAATTACTACTCTTCAGGCACTTTGTGGTATTTCCTCCTTTATGTATATGGGCACATAGCAGGGTATACTTAGTATACCTTAAGTTCTAACCAAGCCACTGTCCATACTGACCCTCCAGACCAGGCAGCTCCTCCCTAAGCTCCCCCTTTTCTTATTTGTACTTGTTTGGCACATGTGGGTATGTGTATATTCATGTATGTGCAGGTGCATATATAAACACACACACACATCTACACATATGTAAGAGTGGAAGCCAGAGGCCAAGTTCATGTATCATTTCTCAGGATGCTGTTCACTTTGTGTTTTGACACAGGATCTCCCATTAGCTTGGAATGTACCAATTAATCTAGACTGAATGACTGCTAGCCCCAAAGGTCCACCCATCTCCTTGTCCACAGCACTGGGATTACAACACAAAACATCATACAAGGGTTCTGGGAATCAAACTGTACTGTCTCCCGAGGCTCTTAAACCCCCATCCTGTTCTCCAGGAATAGCATGTATGCATCCAATACTTATATTATTTTCGTTGAATAATACCCATAGAAAAGGTTGGCATCCTGGGGATAGATTAGTCATGCAAGAGCAAAAGGCTTATGAGTGGGAGAGGAGTTGCATTTGCTGAATGCCGATTGCAGTCATTGATTAATTTCCCTATGATGTGTCATTGAACACTCACCTCAACCCCTTCAAAAGAAAAGAAAAATCCCTATGAACTATTATTGAAAGTAAGGAAGTCAGAATATTCAAGTCCAAAAGCCACTGTGAAGAAGAGAAATTCCTTAGCCTTAATAATGTAATGAGAAAGAAAATAGTCAGGTCCAAACCTGTACTTGCCCATGCTACAACCAGCCCAGAGCCCAGTACTTCTATAGTCCTCTACGGTATCAAACCAGTCCAAGCCCATCCTGAGGATGCTTCGGTCTACGTTCTCTTTCCTAATTTCTTAAAGCAAGAAAGTCCAAAAGCAAAAAAAACAGCAGCTCTGATTTTGTTGACTCAGACTATGCAGAATCAGCCACAGGAAGGCCACGAGATTAGCAGGAGCCACAGGAGTCACAGAAGCCACAGAAGTCACATAGCCTGGGGTGATCACAGAGTTTTCTCCAAGGACCCATCTTATGCAAGTGTTTGAGCATAGCATATGAGTCAGGCACATACCTCTGACACCTGAACATGATGAAGTTTTAGTAGCTATAGAAAAACTGTCATTATCCTAACTATTCTAAACTGCCAAGCACCATGGTTCTTCTCTGCTGGAGCCCAGTGTCTACTTGTTATGGAGGGGTAGTGGGAGAAGGGGAAAGGGCTGCTTTTGAATTTTTTTGTTCTGTTAGACTCCGAGGTTTTCAAGGGTGCTCTGTCTTTCAGATGTATTTCTGCAAGTTGCTGTTAATTGTGTTTTCAATTAGTTATGTTTAAAACATCTTGAGACTTGGGCAACTGAAATTGCAGTGCATTAATAATTATTAAACAGAGGTTCTAATCCATTATTTATTGGATAAATTTTTAATACTAATGCAGAATCCATTGTCACTGCCACCATGAGTTTGGCCATTAAAGAAAAAGCTGACAAAAGAAAATTGAAGCTTTAGGATTCATAACGAAGGCCCGCAGAGTAGAGCTTCCTAGAGGAAAGATTGGCAGCTGCCCCTCTTTTATGTCTGTTTAATCAAGGCTTTGTTGCCTAGAGAAAGGGGCCAGGAGTTCCCACATAGTAGGCACTCAGTCAATGTTTGTACAGGAAAGAATGCACACATGCATCAATAAATGAACTTCAGAGAAATTAAGCAAGGAAAGACTCTTTAAAACCTAGGCTCCCTTCTTCTTACATTAACACTCAGCAGTACGTTCAGCTAGCTGCCCGTGTGGCATTGTGATGGAAGAGAACATAATCCCTTTCCACTGTACCTGACAGGTCATCATAATACACATTTAAATATAATTATAATAAAACAGAGTCATTTGAGGCAGCACCAAAGCTCATGTGGAGCAGCTTGAGAAGGCTCCAATAGAGATGACGGTGCCTCTCAGAGCCAGGTGTTTCCAGATGTAGACAGTCAGAAAGGGTGACTGGCAAACACGCTTACCAAATGTGCAAAGACAGCACACCTGGTGCAAGGATGGTTTGGTTGGAGATCACACATGATTTGGTCGGGGAGTGAGGACATGATGCTGGAGAGGAGGATAGGAGCAAGAAGGTGAGGACCTTGTTAGCCATGAGAAGTTTTTTAGAAACAAATACACCGCTGGGTGTAAGGGAGTGTGATCAGTCAGATTTCTATTTAAGGGTAGGCATGCCAGCTCACGCTCTAAGGAAGAACTGAACAGTGTGCTAAGGATATATTAGCTAAGAACTGGGAAAAGGGAGGCAGGGTTGAGATAGACATTAACAAGAGAATGAGAAAGGAAAAGGGAAGAGGAAAATGTGCTGTGTTTTGGAGAAGGAGAGCTTGCTTCCTAAGTGTATGGTTGGCCTTAGAGGTCTCCTCTCATCATCATCTGCCATATGCACAAGGCTCAAGGAAGACTGGAGAGCAGGATGGTGGCCTTTTGGATTCATGTCCTAAGACCTCCTTGTCAATGTTAGGGCAGTTCTGGGATTCAGAAAATCTCAACAGCCATCCCTCCAGCCCCACCAGGTCTCAATCACCAGCTGGAAAGAAATATGAAGGGGAAAGGGTGGAGTGAGGGGCTACATACATGGGAACCTTCAGGCTTCCTCCGAGAGACATGCTAGGGAAAACTTTTGAATCCCTCAGACATCCAAAACACAAGCCACAGTCTGTGTCGCACAGAGTGGGCAATAAGACAGAGAGCATCAAAAGACAAGTGGTGGCTGGTTCCCTTGCCTTGGACAGGGGCCAGCAGACTCTGAAGTGAGGCCAGCAGGAGTGGGCAGAGGCAGGCACTGATGAGGATGCTCGGGAAAGAGGAAAGTGGAGCAGTAGGGAGAAGACTGAGGCAGGAAGCTGCAACCAACCTTCCAGCAAGAGCAAGCACTCTGGCTTCTCATGGTTTTTATTCTTCTGTTTGTCTCCCTATTGCTTTCCTAGACATAAGCTTCTTGTAGATAGGAACCTGAGTTTTTTTTACCTATGGATTCTCTATAGTGCCTTGTGAAGGGCTAGGCAAATTGTTCAAGAAACACTTAGCTGAACTCCCTTTTAAATACATTTTAACTGAAATATAATTATATTACTTCCTTCTTCCCTTTCTTCCCCCAACACCTTCATGTCCCCTCACTCTACTCCTGCAGTGTCCTTAGCTCACATTCTCTCAAATTGATAGCCCCTTTTTCTTTGGCCAAAAAATAATAATGCACACGCACACACACACACACACACACACACACACACACACACACACACACACATATGCAAGCACATAATATAAACTGTTGAGTATATATTTGTTGTTTGTATACACATGATTTAGGACTGACAACTTTGTACTTAATAATTAGGGAACTCATCTCTAGGAAAGGCTAATTCTCATTCATTCTCTCTCTCTCTCTCTCTCTCTCTCTCTCTCTCTCTCTCTCTCTCTCTCTCTCTCTCTCTCTCCCTCTCCCTCCCCCCCTCCCCCTCTCCCTCTTCCTCTCCCTGTCTCTTTCCCTCTCTCCTTCCCTCTCCCACTCCCTCCCCTCCCCCTCCCCCTCTCTCTTCTCCCTCTCTCTCTCAGCAGCCATTGATTGACTATAGCTCTTTGTTCAGGGATGATACCTCAAGAGATTTTCCTTCTCTGCATTAGTACATCTACTGATACTGTCATTGTTAGGGTTTTGTTTCATTTAGGCAGCCATTTCTAGGAAGCACAGTTTCTCAGCAGACTTTCTAGTCCTCTATCTCTTACAATCTTTTATCTCCCTCTTCCAAGAAGTTTTCTGAACTTTAGATACAGGAGACATGATGCAAAACCTACCACTATAACTTTGCTAGACCAGGATAATTTTTTACCACATTCTACAACTTACCATCTTCATATCCAAGGGTAAGTGTAGCACTCAGCCCTCATGAAAGAAACTTTCCTTTACAACAAATGAAGACCATTATAAAAAACCACAACCAAATGCAATGCAGAGATAATGGATCTTGGGGGGCCCAGCTACAATGCATGAATGAATTCTTTTAAAAGGAAACAATTTACTACAAAATACTTGAGAGTTTTATACATGAGTTCCATTTGTGTCCAATTCATTATCAGGTTGGCAAGAAAATATAAAACAATATAGATTCAATTATTACTAAATACTAGTATGCAACTTTCTAAATATAGTTCATGTTCCCAGGACAGAACAAAGCATAAAAGCCAGTTTATAATATTTAGGTTTTAGAAAAAAATCTGCTTCAGAAGAAAGTCTTGAGAACAGAAAAACTGCAGCCAGCCCACTCAGGAAGAATAAAGTCGGGACCAGGAACACAGAATGAGAAGGAATTCAGCATCGATGCCATTATTACTAATTATCAGGAAGCTACATTTTTTATGGGAAGGAAGGAACATATGTTAGTCTTCATTCAAGTTAGCACCAGGAAATGGAATCAGTTTTGTCCATTAGCTACAAAAGATTGTAGCATTGTGCCACCAAGAGAAACAAATGTCACATTTGGCATACATACATCTAAGGGTTTTTTAAATGATAATGACAACAATGTGAGTAAAAAAAAAATGGAATGATGGTAGAGGTGTCACCTAAATCGACATTCATAGCATGCTTACATGTGATACTACTGAGGGACCAAAAGCTAACAAGTGTCAGGTCTGGGCCTCATAGACACACCTTCAGTCAATACAACACATCCTTATGCATTTCATCTCTGTGTGGCTTGGAACATTTCTGATGAAATATTCCATGAAAGTCTGGGAAAAAGTCATTCTTATTCCTAGGTGAATGCTGAGTTGACTGAAGTTCTACCAGACACAGACATGAGAGCTCTGAAGATATCAGGGTTTCATTCATTCATTTCAACTTATATCCCCTGATTAACAAACAGCCTGGCATATCCATACTTTCTGGGTAGAGAATCAGAATGGAGCTTTCCTTCAATTGAAAGTCACGGAGGATTTAGCATGGAAGAGGGCTGACTGTTCTTCCACCATGTTAATTCCTAGTTGGAACTCAAGATTTGGAGGAGGAGCCTCGTAAGGTTTGGTTGCATGTCTGAAAGTGACCTTTGCTCTCCTTGTGTGCAGCAGTGTATTTACTCTGTGGTTGATAACAGGCTTGCTGAGCTCTTATGCTGGAAAAGGGAACATGAACCAATACTTAATAGTCTACTCTAGTTTAGTCTGTCCTGGGAACACAAGTCTGAAAACCGCCGTCACATAGTTCCATTTTCTTACTTATAGCTAATCTTTGCCCTCAAAGACAGTAGGAAGGAAGGTCAAAATCCATCTAGGACCCAGGATACTCTCCATCTGCAGAGAATTTCCAACTGGCTCCATCAAACCTACATACACTTTTCACAACAGAGAATCATATCAGCCTGTTTGCACTGGTTGTATTTATGTTGTTCCACTTCTAATTAGTCACATCTTGCCCTATTACAGACAACAGAAGCATGTCTCAAATGACAGCCCATCTCTTCTCCCTTGGCTACACTAAAGCTCTCCATTTCTCTTCCCCTCCTCTGCAGTTAGTAACGTAAGTCTGCTTGGTGCTCAATGGCCCAGTTAATAAAGACTGAATGGCCGGCCATCCTGAGCTTACCCAGGAGTCGTCTGCCCGACACAGGAGCAATAATTCTTTGCACCATTTCTATGGACTTTTCCATTTACATTTCTAAGCTTGAAAACCAAAGGGCTGGATTCTAAGGGGAAACAAGATTGCCTTAAGTATGACCTTATATGCCAACCAGTCCGTCTCTCCAAAGGCTTGGGCGAATGAGCAAAAGGTTTATCTTATTTATTAAAGGGGTGACGCTTTCCCTGCTAAAAAATTCACACTGACATATTTATAAATGAAATTATGTGGTTGATGGCATTTGCTTCAAGATAATGTAAGATGGGTCCTTGGGCTGTAGGAAGGGTGGGCTCAGTTGAGAAAGTTGCCATCACGTATAGAGGATGAACACAGGGGTGTTCAGTAAGAGATTTTTGTCTATCTTTGTGCAGGCTCAAAATTCTCCATAATGAAGTGATTCTTTTAAAATTACATGGCTCAGATTTGAAAGACTGAAGTAAACAGTCTTCCTAAAAAGCAAATTTTTAAATAAATCCCAAGATGCACTTGGTGCTTTAATTCAGGCTGTTTTTCATTTGTTATTTAACCTGACTTTGACTTACAGTTTCCATCAGAGGACTCCTTTGAATTCATCCTAAATCTTTATTTCAAAAACAATCCCTCCAGGTCAGCCCCCAGATTGCAAGCCAGGTTGCAATTACAGCCTTTGGGTGCCTTCCCCTTGAGCAGACTCTTTTCCTAGGCATCTGACTGAGATCATGAATGACCCTACCATTCTCTCTGGTTCATTTTACCCCCATGTCATCTTGTACTTCTGTGCTCAGACAGAAGCAGCAAACAGAAAAGCAGTGATGACAGCTACATTTGTGACTTTAATCTTCTCCAGAAAATATTTTAATTGACTGGAATTAAAAAAAAAATCACTTCCTCCATTGACCCACACCCATATAGGACCTGCTTTTGGTATCCTGGAACCATACTTCTGACTAATAGCCCATAACTTACCTGAAAACAGAGGCCTGTACTTCAGAGACAAGAGGCTCCTCACATGTCTTGTATGGCAAAGTCAATTAGGTTAAACCACAGAAAAAAAGTGGTCCAGTGGAATTAACTCAGTGTTTTTCTCTAACCTGAGTTAAAATGCCACCTCCCATCATCAGATCCCTCATTATATCTTAATCTGGTTATCTACCTATTCTTGTTCTAAACATTGCAGCCACAAGAATATCATCTTTCTCTCTCTCTCTCTCTCTCTCTCTCTCTCTCTCTCTCTCTCTCTCTCTCTCTCTCTCTCTCCCTACTGTGTGTATGCATGCATGTGTGTGTGTGTGTGTGTGTGTGTGTGTGTGTATGCATGGGCACACACTTAAAATAGCTTGTGTTTGTGCTTGTGTGCATGTATGGAGAGGTAGGTGATGGTAGGCTCCATCATAACTCCTGCTCAGGGAACATCATGGAGAAAGAGGCAGTAAGGTTGTAAGAACCAAAAAACCAGGAAGTCTGCTATGAGCCTGTCTCCTAGCAATAGCTGCCTAAACTAATCAACACCTGAATGATAACAATATCAATAGATATTGGTCCTTTCTTAAGGCAGGGATTCTTGTTTGTCACTTATTCTCCCAGGCTAGCTGGCCCTTGAGCTTCTTGCGAGTCTTCTCTTGCTGCCTCCTTATTGTGCCATATGAATGCCAGGATTACAGATGAGTGCCACCAAATCCAGCTTTCCATTAATTCTAGGGATCCAAATTTGGATCCTCCTACTTCCCAGGCAAGCACTTTGCCCACTAAGACACCTCCCTGGCCAGATTTCACTTTTCATATAGTGAATATCTTCCCAACATAAACAACTTTTCCAAGATGAGTTAGTATGCTAATTAGTTGGGATTTTTTTTCCTGCAGAGAAATCTATACATATACATGAGTAAAACTGCCAGGTTTCTACCCTCTTCCAGTCAGGATGGATACTGACAATCCTCAATCCAGCCACTTGCCACTCCATTCCCTGGTGTCACCTAGTGCCATGCTGGCTCCATCAGGAGCAGCTATAGTAGAAATCTATTTTATTTCTTTACTCTCCTCCTTGCCTCAGTATGGATGAGAAATTACTTTTAGGAGAAGTGTGAAAATGGAGGAAAATCATCGAGTCAGAGGCTCTGAGGGTAAGAGGGAACAAGAATAGAAAAAAATATTTTTGTAACAGAGACAGACAGAGGGGACAAAGATTGTTTTTTCAGAGGCTCTCTTGCCCCGGCTGCATACTGCCTACTGTCCACAGTAACACCCCCAAGAGGATCATGTTCATTAACATCCTTTGAAGGTACTGTCACACACCCGAATCCTCAAAACAGGAACATTAAAAGCATTTTATCTCCATTCCTCTCCACCACCACCACCTTCACCTCTTTCTGTGTACAAATGTGTAAGTATTACACATATACATGCACATGCATGTATATATTGTGTATTATGTGTGTGTGTGTGCAAATAGTTGTATAAGTGCATATGTACATGTATAAACATGGATAGAGACGCCAGAGGACAACCTTAGGTGTTATTCCTTAGACAATATCCACCTTTATTTGTTTGTTTGCTTACTAAGACAGGGTTTCTCACAGGGATCACCGATTTTGTTAGGCTAACTGGCCAGCGATCTTCGGAGATCCTCCTATCTCCATTTGCCAAGTGCTGAATTGCAAATATCCATCTCCATGCCCGTCTTTAAAAACAACAAACAAACAAACAAACAAACTCGGGTCCTTATGCCTGTGCAACCATCACTTTACCAACCGAGCTTGGTCCCCAACCCCTAGGGAGATATAGACTCTTTATCCACATGGCACAGAGACAGAAACAGAAGAACTATGGCTGACCATTGATCCATTGCATCAAGGACAGAGTCACATCAGCCTTCATCTCAGATCACACAACAAGAAAGCCATTGGGTAAACAGCCTACCTATCTCCCCCTGAGGCAGAAGTTAATATGTGCCACTTGGAAAGCTGTGACATGCTCCAGCATTCTCTTAAGCAGAGGACACCCTTCTTTCTGACCAAATGAAATAAACCACTCTCCCAAAATTAAAGTATATGGGTCAAAAAGAGCCCTTCCTACAGATCTCACTTTCATACTAAACCAAACTCATTTGTACCACTTAGTCCTTTCCAAGCAACTACAGCCACTTCTGCTGCTGTCTTTGAGTACGAGGACTTGTGACCAACATATGGGTCAAGTCTTCTTAGAGAAACAACATTATTCTAAGAAAGAGCCAATTAGTATATCTGAGATTCGAGCTAAGAGACCAAGCCCTTACTCTTAATCAAGGTTGGCTGACAAAATGGTTTGCACATTTCCCTCTATCTCTTTTTAAAAAGAGGTGCCAACTGGGATTCAAAACGGCAGATTTAAGGTTTTAAAAATAGGACTGTGGAGATTGCTCAGTGGGCAAAGCACCTGCAGCCCAAGGGTGAATCCTCGTGTAAACTGGGCTGCAGTAGTGCACTGTAATCTCACTGCTCACGGGAAACAGGAGAGGCGAAATTATCAGCAACTCTTGTTCCAGCACTAGCTTAGCATATACAGTAGGGAGCAGTAAGTAGATCCTGTGGAAGAGGAGAACAGCCAAGGTTGTCCTCTTACCTACATGTATGTGTGGCATCCACAGTTATACACAAAACACATGTACAAACACACACATGGGATACATACACACAAACACATACACACAAACACACAAAGAATTGGAAAACTACCTCTTAGCAGAAAGCTTAACACATGGTACACATTCAATAATTATTTTAGTTAACAATTAAAAATACTCCAAGCAGAAAAACATGCTCAGTCTGCCTCACATCTTGGAATCTCAGTTTCTTCAAAGGCCGCAATCCCTAACTGTTAGAATATGGCCATAATTATTTTATCATGGTAATTCTACCTTATTTCAAAAAAGGTACTAGTGAAACACACTCAGGTGAAATCCCAGCAGAGCTTCTCTGTTCTTAGCAGACTGCCCTACTCCTGTGTATTGTGAGACCCTCTTTAACTGAACATTCTAAGGTCCTGATGGAGATGAGAACTTGAGAGTTTACTCTCCTTCAGTGAGCACCCAGCCATCTACAAAGAAAAATCAGTCACATGCCCCACACCTAATAATGGCAAGCCTAAGAGCAAACTTCCAATAGGGATCCATCTCTAATATACTTAACAACAATACTCAGAGGTATTCAAAACCTGAGACTAATATAGGTCTCCAAGTTACTGAAATTATTATTATATTGATCACTGATTCCAATTTAAATCTGGACCCATCAAGGCCCTTCACTAAGGAATGACACAAAAAGATGGAAAGCCCATGTGTATCTGATATCCAGAACTGTCACTTTGGTTATCTGTTTTAGAGTTTCTATTGCTGTGATGAGACACTATGACGAAGAACAATTTGGGGAGGAGACGGTTTAATTGACTTACACTTGTGTATCATTAATCATTGAAGGAAGTCAGGACAAGAACTCAAAAATGGCAGGAACGTGAAGGCAGGAGCTGATGCAGAGGCCATAGAGGAGCAAAGCTTATCGGCTCGCTCAGACTGCTTTCTTATAGAACCCAGGACATCCAGCCCAGGAATGGCACCACCCACAAAGGGCCGGGTCCTCCCACATGGAACACTAATTAAGAAATTGTCCTATAGCTTGTTTTTTTGTTTTTATTAGATATTTTCTTTATTTACATTTCAAATGTTATCCCCTGTCCTTATTTCCCCTCTGAAAAACTCCTATCCTATCCCCCCATCCCCCTGCTCACCAACCCTCCCACTCCTGATTTCCTGTCCAGGCATTCCCCTACACTAGGACATTGAGCCATTACAGGTCCAAGGGCCACTCCTCTCATTGATGTCCAACAAGGCCATCCTCTGCTACATAAACAGCAGGAGCCTTAGGTCCCTCCATGTGAACTCTTTGGTTGATGGTTTAATCCCTGGGAGTTCTGGGTGTACTGGTTGGTTCATATTGTTGTTCCTTTTATGGAGCTGTGAACCACTTCAGCTCCTTGGGTCCTTTCTCTAGCTCCTCCACTGGGGATGCTGTGCTCAGTACAATGGTTGGCTGTGAGCATCCACTTCTGTATTTGTCAGGCACTGGCAGAGTGTCTCAGGATACAGCTACATCAGGCTCCTGTTAGTAAGCACTTGTTGGCATCCACAATAGGGTCTGGGTTTGGTAACTGTGTATGGGATAGATCCCCAGGTGGGGCAGTCTCTAAATGGCCTTTTCTTCAGTCTCTGCTCCACACTTTGTCTCTGCATCTTCTCCCATGGGTATTTTGATCCCCCTTCTAAGAAGGACCAAAGTATCCACACTTTGGTCTTCCTCATTCTTGAGCTTCATGTGGTCTGTGAATTGTATCTTGGGTATTTCAAGTTTCTAGGTTAATATCCACTTATCAGTGAGCATATACCATGTATGTTCTTTTGTGATTTGGTTACCTCACTCAGGATGATATTTTCTAATTCCATCCATTTGACTAAGAATTTCATGAATTCATTGTTTTTAATAGCTGAGTAGTACTCCATGTGTAAATGTACCACATTTTCTGTATCCACTCCTCTGTCGAGGGACATCTGGGTTCTTTCCTGGTTCTGGCTGTTATTAAAAAAAAAAAAGCTGTTATGAACATAGTGGAGCATGTGTCCTTATTACATGCTGGAGAATCCTCTGGGTATATGCCCAGGAGTGGGATAGCAGAGTCCTCCAGTAGTATTATGCCCAATTTTCTGAGGAACTGTCAAATTGATTTCCAGAGTGGTTGTACCAGCTTGCAATCCCACCAGCAATGGAGGAGTGTTCCTCTTTCTCCACATCCTAGCTAGCACCTGCTGTCTCCTGAGTTTTTGATCTTAGCCACTCTGACTGGTGTGAGTGGAATCTCAGGGTTGTTTTGATTTGCATTTCCCTGATGATTAAGGATGTTGAACATTTCTTTAGGTGTTTATCAGTCATCCGAGTTTCCTCAGTTGAGAAATATTGTTTAGCTCTGTACCCTATTTTTTAATAGGGTTATTTGGTTCTCTGGAGTCTAACTTCTTGAGTTCTTTGTATACATTGGATATTAGCCCTCTATTGGATGTAGGATTGGTAAAGATCATTACCCAATCTGTTGGTTGCCATTTTCTCCTATTGATAGTGTCCTTTGCCTTACAGAAGCTTTGCAATTTTATGAGGTCCCATTTGTCAATATGCAATAAGATTCTTGATCTTAGAGCATAAGTTATTGGTGTTCTGTTCAGGAAATCTTCCCCTGTGCCCATGTGTTCCAGGCTCTTCCCCACTGTCTTTTCTATTAGTTCCAGTATATCTGGTTTAATATGGAGGTCCTTGATCCACTTGGACTTGAGCTTTGGAAAAGGAGATAAGAAAGTATCAATTTGCATTCTTCTACATGCTGACCTCCAGTTAAACCAGCACCCACTTGTTGAAAAGGCTATCTTTTTTCCACTGGATGGTTTTAGCTCCTTTGATAAAGATTAAGTGCCCATAGGTGTGTGGACTCATTTCTGGGTCTTCAATTCTATTCCATTGATCTACCTGCCTGTCACTGTACAAATATCATGCAGTTTTTATCAGTTTTGCTCTGTAGTATAGCTTGAGGTACAGGATGGTGATTCTGCCAGAATTTCTTTTATTGTTGAGAATAGTTTTAGCTATCCTGGGATTTTGGTTATTCCAGATTAATTTGCAAATTTCTCTATCTAGTTCTATGAAGAATTGAATTAGAACTTTGATGGGGATTGCATTGAATCTGTAGATTGCTTTCAGCAAGTTGACCATTTTTACTATATTAATCATACCAATCCCTGAGCATGGGAGATCTTTCCATCTTGTGAAATCTTCTTTGATTTCTTTCTTCAGAGAGTTGAAGTTCTTGTCATACAGACCTTTCACTTGCTTAGAGTCACACCAAGATATCATGTATTATTTGTGACTATTGTGCAAGGTTTTGTTTCCCTAATTTCTTTCTCAGCCAGTTTATCCTTTGATTACTGATTTGTTTGAGTTAATTTTATATTCAACCACTTTGCTGAAGATTTTTTTTTAATCAGGTTTAGGAGTTCTCTGGTGGAATTTTTGGAGTCACTTAAGTATACTATCATATCATCTGCAAATAGTGATATTTTGACTTCTTCCTCTCTAATTTGTATCCCTTTGACCTCCTTTTGTTGTCTAACTGCTTTGCCTAGGACTTCGAGTACTATATTGAACAGGAGAGAGTAGACAGACTGATCTAGTCCATGATTTAGTGGGATTGCTTCAAGTTTCTCTCCATTTAGTTTTATGTTGGCTACTGGTTTGCAGTATATTGCTTTTACTATGTATAGGTATGGGCCTTGAATTCCTGATCTTTTCAAGACTTTTATCATGAAGTGGTGTTGAATTTTGTCAAATGCTTTCTCAGTATCTAATGAAAGGATCATGTGTTTTTTTTTTCCTTTGAGTTTGTTTATATTGTGAATTAAGTTGATGGATTTCTGTATATTGAATCATCTCTGCATCCCTGGGATGAAGCATGATCCCTACTTGATCATGATGGATGATCTTTTTGATGTGTTCTTGGATTTGGTTTGCAAGAATTGTATTGAGTATTTTGCATCAATATTCATAAGGGAAATTGGTCTGAAGTTCTTTTTCTTTGTTAGATCTTTGTGTGATTTAGGTATCAGAGTAATTGTGGCTTCATAGAACAAATTGTGTAGTGTTCCTTCCATTTCTAATTTGTGGAATAGTTTGAAGAGTCTTGGTATTAGGTCTTCTTTGAAGGTCTGATAGAACTCTGCATCTAGTCCTGGGCACTTTTTGGTTGGGAGATTCTTAATGACTTCCATTTCTTTAGGGGTTATGGTACTGTTTAGATTGTTCATCTTATCCTGATTTAACTTTGCTACCTGGTATCAGTCTAGAAAATTGTTCATTTCGTCCAGATTATCAGTTTTGTTGAGTATAGGCTTTTGTAGTAGGATCAAATGATTTTTTGATTTCCTCAGTTTCTATTGCTTTTTTTTTTTTGGTTTTGTTTTGTTTGTTTTTTTCGAGACAAGGTTTCTCTGTATAGTCCTGGCTGTCCTGGAACTCACTCTGTAGACCAGGCTGGCCTTGAACTCAGAAATCTGCCTGCCTCTGCCTCCCGAGTGCTGGGATTAAAGGCATGCGCCAACAATGCCCAGCTTCAGTTTCTATTGTTATGTCTCCCTTTTCAGTTCTGATTCTGTTGATTTGGATACTGTGTCTGTGCCCTCTGGTTAGTTTGGCTGAGAGTTTATCAATCTTGATGGTTTCTTCAAAGGATCAGTCTCCCACTATTTTTGTGTGAGGTACAATGTGTGTTTGAGCTTTAATAAAGTTTCTTTTATGAAGGTGGGTGCCCTTGCATTTGGAGCATAGACATTAAGAATAGTCAGTTCTTGGCAGATTTTTCCTTTGTATTAAGTGTCCTTCCTACAAGCTGGAGTAGCCATTCTAATATCGAATAAAATCAACTTTCAACCTACAGCTTGTTCTTATGGAAGTAGTTTCTCAGGTGGAGTTCCCTTCCTTCAGATGACTCTAGCCTGTGTCAAGTTGGCATAAGACTATTCAGCACAGTTTCTGTCTCATCAAGTCAGCTGGAATGTCACTTTAGATGCTGCACAGTGTTTTCATTAGGGGTTCAGGTTGGTTATTGTTTTAGACAAGGTCTCATATAGCCCAGACTGGCCTCAAACTTACTCCGTTGCCAAAGCTGCTGAATTTTTTGATGCTCCCCATTCTATCCATTTTGTGCAGGAATTGGGAGCATGGACCACATGCCTGGTTTATTTGGTTCTCAGGGTGAACCCGGGACTTTGGGAAAGCTCAGGAATCATCTTGATACCTGGGCTTCATCCCTAGCTTGGTAGTGCTATGAGTCTTTCCTTTGTATGTTTTTCCAGTTTGCCAGGAGCACTCCCTTCTCTTTGCAGAATCCTCATTACCATCCTGTGTGGAGGGCAGGGTGGGGCAGAGCTCCATCACTGTGTGTGCCACACCTTGCATTTTCAGTATCACTGGAGCATCAACTGTCATCAGATGTGAGTTGTTGATAAAGATAATTACAAATTCTGGTGGTGGTTCTTCTCTTCCTCTTGGCAAGTGCTCTGTCCTTCACTGCTACTGTTTCACTCTGGTATCTCCTGAGTGAAACATCAAAAAAATATCCTTTTTTCCCCTTTCTTCCTTCCTTCCTTCCTTCCTCCCTTCCTTCCTTCCTTCCTTCCTTTCTTCCTCCCTCCCTCCCTTCCTTCCTTCCTTCCTTTTTTATTTTTTTAATTTTTTTAATTTTTTAATTTTTTATTTATTTATTTATTTTTTTTACCATCCACAAGGGTTACCCCTTCCTTGCAAACTGGCCACCTGAGCCATCTGAAGAGCCATCACATGAATAATCACGTATTAATCAATTTCAGGTAGGTCTTTTAAGAGCCCTTTATACTCACAGTATGTTTCTCTTTGTTAGAACATCTTTGTATCTTTCCTCAATGGAATTAGTTTTTCACTTGTGTCATACATTCCTCAACTTCATTATCTTTAATATAATCAGACATTATATATTTTATCACATTTCTGCAAATTAAACTAGATTCTCTCACTAGTTTCATGGTTGTATTTCTGCTTTGTTTTGAAAAAAAATAATCTTTACTAGTTTTAGATCAGGGATCATAGAGGTCTTAGGCAAATTTGTGCATTTTCTACTCTCTGAGATACAGATTTTTGCCTGTTTCCATAGCTATGTTTGGTGACTTTTTAATAAAAAAAAAGTATTTTTTCAGGTATATCAGTGATTTGCCTACATGTATATCTAAACATCATTTGCATGCCTGGTGTCATCAAAGGTCAGATGTGGGAAGGGGTGAGATTTGATCTCAGGAACTGGAGTTACAAGCAATCATTGGCCATAAGGGTGCTTGAAATTGAAACTATGTCCTCTTTAAGAACAACCAGGGCAATTAACCACTGAGTCATCTCTTCAGCCCTATGTTTAGTGATTTTTAAATCAATAACAGATCTTGGCCTTCTTTTAATTCTCCTTCAGAGTGACTGTTTCTGCCAAGAACATCTGGCAAGTATCTTCTTGGTGGTCTTTGTAGGTTAACCCCTCTTAGATCTCAGGTACATAAACCTGAAGACAACTGGGACCACTTATCATTGGCACAAGAGTTCATCAGAACTACCATTCCCTTTTCCAGTCACAGGGTAAGATGATTCCCCCAGGAATCCTGAGAAATCCAGAACAGCCTGAACTTGCCTTATCTTGTGAGGCAGTGTGTCTGCGCACAGAGGACTACAGGCCTGCTCAGCAGGGCTCATGAAGATTTCCTCATGCCTGACAGAAATAGATAACAGTGCGGGATGGGGGGGGGGAGTAGGAAAGGGACACCTCATTGTTGGGAAACAGCATTATCTCAACAACTGTCCCTTGTTTCTTGGTTAATACAGTTCCTCTAATAAAATTATGTTTGTTTTTGTAACTACCCTTTTGATTAATGCATATATGCATGTACATACATGTGTATGTGAAATTGTGTACATGTATTACTTCATCAATATGGATGTCCCTGACTATGACTGATATCGTTGATAGAGACACCTTTGCCTTCTTTTCAGTCCTAAAGACAAACTGTCGAAAGGAGATGTTGAATGTAAAGTGGAGGTTTGTAGAGTAAGACTTCTACACAGATAACTCTGTTAAGCAAAATAAGCCAGACACAGAAAGACAAGAGCAGGCCGTCTCTCACCCAGATGTACTGTGAAAGTGTTGATCCCATAGGTGTCATGAGTACATGGGGGTTAGCAGAGGCTGGAGAAAGGAGGTAAAGGAAGAAAAGAATGACAAAAGGTGAATTCACAGATAAGAGTCACAGATAGGTTGTTCTGTAGGATGACTGCAGAAACAATAACATAATACATACTTCAAACAGCTTAATAAAATGAGTTCCAGTGCTTCCCTTATAAAGAAGTGAGCTCAACCTAATTTAAATTTACATAAACTTTATTGAAATATCACATTAATATACAGGATCTCTAGGTTTTGTCATATGAGTTGAAATAATTTTTAAATGATTTTTATCAGATTGTTGAAGTTTCATTCTATGCCTAATTTTCCATGAGACTTGTTATTATAAACTTGGGTAAAATTTTATCAAATGATCTTATCCTACATTTATTAATGCAATAATATATTTTGCCTTTCATTTAATAATGTGGTGAATCACATTAATAGATTCTCTGGTGTCATGTCTGCCATTAAATTTACAAACTAAATAAGGAGGTCCTGGGAATCTGCTTTCAGCTAGGAAGGCTAAAGGTAAGTGCTTGAGAGTAGAGCAATCCTTCTGGACAGCAAGCAACTTTTCTGAAAATACACAAAGGAAAAGGAAGTAAATCAACTTAGGACTTGAGGGGCCAATATCCTTGAGCAATGGAAAGCAGAGCTCAATCAGCTCTGTTTCCAGGAAGAGAAATACACACTTTTGACACACATACCTGGCAGAGAACCACTGATAAGCAGCAGAGGGAACAGCAGAGACTTGGGCAATCTTGCAGGTCTGGGTGGATAAAATTTAATGAAAAATAAAAGCTGAAAATAAATTGATTGACAAAGATAAACTAGTCAAGTACCAGCCAAGAGAAGACAGCCTTGTATCAGATATCAACACCTATCATACAATACTGTAATTAAGAGAATGTAGTTTTGGCAAAAAGGTCAACAAACACACCAATAGAATAAATAGAAAACCTGGAAGCAGACCAACATGTACACAGTTACTTGGCTTGATACAAAACTGCTGTCACAGAAAGCACATTACTCTTTTCAATAAGTTATTCTGGATCAATCATTCATATATATATATATATATATATACATATATATATATAAATTTGACATGAATTATAGATCTATGCATGTATGATAAAACAATTAAAATAATAATGTTTCTAGAAGAAAGGAGAATGTTTTCATGACCTTAGAATAGATCAAACTCTTAAAGTAGGATATTAACAGCACTAATCCCAACGTGAAAAAGATTGATAAGTTTGACTGTTAAAATTAACAGCAGGGAGGTTACACATATGAATTCACAGCATTTAAGGCAGCATGCACAAGACTTGTATAGATTCATTCCAGGCAAAACTCCAAGATGGAAAGGAGAGGTTGGAGTGAAGTTCCACTCCTAGCCAAAAAGTTATAGGCAGTTAATACCCAATGAGAGAGACACACACAATTTTCTCTAAGGGTGTGGCCCCTGACACCCATGGAAGAGTATATGGGTAGCACAAAATCTCCCTCTCTCCCTCTCTATCCAGCTTTCTTCTCTCCCTCTCTCTCTCTCTCTCTCTCTCTCTCTCTCTCTCTCTCTCTCTCTCTCCCTCTCTTTCTCTCTCAAACACACACACACACACACACACACACACACACACACACACACATTATGCTCATACTTGAACATAGACACACTGATGCACACATAAAGGGTAAAATGAAAAAGAATGAGAATGCCCAATCTTGAAGTGGATGTAGAATAACAGATCTCATGTACAGTAGAAGAGAATGTGGGAAGTGTGACTTAAAAAAAAGACTATTGGGCAGGATCTCCTAAAACTGAATTATTACTTTGACTACGACTTATAACTTCCACTCCTAGATACACAATAAAATTAACTGCATGCCTGTATTGAAATAAGCATATACAAGAGAAAGTACTAAATACATGAAAATAATCCCATTTCCAAAAATGATCAAATGGAGAAATAAATCATATCATCACATAGCAGGAATGAAGTAACTATTTAAATGACACTACAGGGTGACTTGTATGCACAAAGTGACAAAAGGATTCTCATCTTCTCCCTGGTTTTCTGCAAGTGAAGAGACACTCATACTGGACTCATCATTGTTGGTAGGTTTCCTCTCCAGTATTATTTAACTCCTAGAAGCTGCCAGTTCCTAGCTCACACTCAAGTGGGAGTTCCTGACTTGGAACTATTCAACATGAGATCTTGCCTTTTAACAGGTAAAACCCTACTCATTTGAAGTGCATAATCCTTTAACAATTTACAGCTTCCTCACTGATTGGCCAAGAGACATTATGGCTGGGGGGGGGGAGGAAGGAAGATGTTCTAGAACATTAACTGGGGATGCTGCACATGATGTTGAGGCCTCCAGACTCTATAGCCAGACATTCTAGAAAGAAAAAAAAAATCTCTGACATGTCCACAAATCTGACTAAGCCATTTTCTCAGTAAGCACAGCTGCTCTCCATTTGGTTAATGATAGCCCATCTCAAATTTGGTGTATGCAAACAAAAGAGCCAGAAGGCCCAGCTCAGCATAGCTTGCCTAGGGAGGCATCTGAGCAGCAGGCTACCGTGCAATCCCTGATGGAAGCAGAATTGTATGTACTGCATCTGGTGCAACAAGGCTGGACTGTCAGGTGAGTGACAGGCATGGGTACCAGGTCATACTTAGATATGCCAGCTTTCGGTAGTAGACAGGAGAACAGGCGGGATTACAGGATGACACTAATGGCCACGACAGCAGCAAATGCCAAATCTGGAGCAAAAAAGAAGAAAGACGCACCATAGAAAGACTGTAGATCCTCAGTGCCAGGGCAAATTGTCACTATAGGTAATATCCTTGGGCATTCTTGTGCTACTTCCTAACTTAAAATCAATCCAGTATCAATATACTGGAAAAAATACTGACTTTCTCTAAAACCTATTAATCTTTGCCCCCACGAAGCTTTCTTTGAATCATTTAGACCTCTGACCTTGTCTATTTTGTTGGCCATTCTGTCTCATCAGTAAGCTGTAAAAGCATAAAACAACTGGAGGAGTCCTTTCCCCAAAACACTTTTCCTACAGGGGAAGTGTCCATCATTGCTGTCGGATTCTAGGCAGCAGACTGTGGTCAGGAATTTTTAATTTCTCACAGGGATGAGGGCAGATTAACCTCCCATCTCTTAGCCAAAGTATTTCACTGACAACCACTGAGAATAGTCAGCGTGGTGCAATCTCTGGAAGCTAATCCTCTGAGAGACTCCAATATGTCCATTGAAGTGACCGTAGACATTGCTTGATTAAATAAATTGGGTTGCTCTTTGAAAAGGAGATTATTTCTGGTGTGCCACATTTCACACAAAAGATGACTCACAAACTCTCTTTGATGATGATGACTTAGAAATATCTACAAAACCTATTTTTCTAGAAGTAGTGTCCATTGTACATGCCTCAACGTCCAAAGTCCATCAGTGCTTGAACATGACTTCCAGCTACCTCAGAACACTTGCTCTTTCACTGTGCACTTGTGGTTCCATCGTACTCAATATTCTGTTGTGCCCTTTGCTGTTTAGTTCACACCATGTCTTTCACCCCAAGACACACTTCTTTCCATCTGTCTATGACCAAGCTACACCTATGGCTGCTGATCCATGTCAAGATAGGTCCTGCCACCCTTCAAAATGGCAATATCTCACTCTTCCTCCAACTTCAATATCTAAATCGTCACCCTTTAAACTCTCCAACATAAATAACAGCAGAAAATATAATAAAACCTGATGATGCTCAATATCAATTACCTGTCAGATACAATGGTTAAGTACTTAATAATCTTTGATTCACTTAATTAACAATGTTCATGGTTTGTCTTTTCCTTATCTTTGATGGCACTCTGTAATACAAATGACCTTTCTCTTCTAGAGTCTTTAGCATTTGGATCAATAAATGTACATGGAGTATTAATGATATGATATGTCAACCTATGAATGAATGAATAAAGTAATGAAATAAAATAGCCTGATTGTAGGCAGAATCTCTGTAGACCAAGAAGCTGAGTTCCTGGAATTTTATGCATATTATTTGAGACTCTTTCCACTCTATATACCAGATTCCAGAGCATTACACAACAAATCACAAAACCAACAGCTCTAATGTATGAATACCTAGCATGCAGCAAAACAACTTAAAGAGGATATCTATCATTCAGTTCTCCGTATTATACTCACCTCTTAATCAAATAAGAAAATAAGGTGATAAGTTTCTACCTTTCCTTCCTGTGTTCCTCTGTAAGAGCACCCAGAATCTTTATGCTTCGGTGTCTCCTGGCAAGTGGTAAACTAATTCAAATAGACATGGGTATAAATTTGTCCTCTCCAAAGGTGTTTACAAGACTTACATGTCAATGTCTGATGCAAACAAAGGAGTGACTTTAGACATCAGTGAGACAAGAAGAGGGTATAGCCAGACTTCATCGTGTGTCTCCACTCTGCCCAGTGTTCATATATCATATGATTTAGTTAGCAAAAAATATCATAGCAATTATATTAATATTGATTATTGTATCAATATTGATAGTAGTTATTATTGATGTTATAATATCTGCTAGGTATTTTCTAACAATTTTATATGGATTATCTCACTTAATGTTTCCATCAGAACTATGAAAAATGGTATTGTTTAAATCCTAGCTTAAGAAATGAGAAAATAGCTATAGAGGCTTTTGATTTGTTCAAGATGTAAAGCTAGTAAGGAGTAGCAGTAGAAATCAAACCTAATCCTCACAAGTGTAGTGAATTTTCACATTGACATGAAACAAAACTGGTCAATTACGAAATACGAAAGCTAGAATTTTAGACTTGACAGCATCATTCCAAAGAACATGCTTTTTACTAAATGTTGCTTCAATTGCAATGGTTTACATTAGCAAAGGTGTTCTTTATGAGGTTAACAACTCCTAAATAAGGACATGCCTGGTGATGAAATCAAAGTCCTCCTGTAGTTTGTCGCCCTTCCCTAGCTATTGTCTGCTCTCCATGGTGCTGAATCTAAACACCAGCAAGTCTGGCATAAACAGAAGCCTGGAAAGTAACCTGGAATTAGATGAAGAAGGGTCTTAAGTACAACTCTGAGCCTGCCCCTTAATATTCAGTCAAATTTTTACAAATACCTCAACTCAATTCCAGAATCTCTCCATTCTCTCAGAAACTTTTAAATTCAAGGAGGTAAAATAAAGACATAACTTTTCAATTTCATAATGACAAAAGTTCTGTTTCTTGGGGATATATCTAGGATAAGGAAGCAGGAAAAATGTATTTGATAAACAGTAACATAGAACCAAACAAAGCTCAAATAAAAAGGAAGCTAAGACTAAAACCTCCAAGCGAGTTTCAAGCCACAGTACTGGCCAATAGAGAGTGCTGATACCAGAGCAGAAAATATAGGCTGGAGACAGAGTATGTCTTTATATCTGACACTGAATTGATTTTCAAGCCATAAAAGTGTTAGTTAAGGAAACACTGACATGAGCTAGGATAGGGAATGGGGGTGGGGGCCTTGGAAAATAGCAAGTGCAATTTCAGTCTTATGAGAAATGGAATTAAAGTTAAGAGAAGGAAGGCAATCTATTGTTGTCCAGAAACTGGCAAACAGAACGGCCACTGCATCATTATAGTGGCAAGGACCTGCTGTGTTCATTTGTCTCTGAGCTGTCTGACCTAGGAGCTGGGTGATTTATCTACTCTCCACAGCTTCAGCTGGTCCAGGCCAAGAGGATAACTTGTAGAAAAGGGTGAGGGTGGGGGTGGTGACACCCAAACACCAAGTCAATGAACTCCATACGTCTTCTATTAGAGGCTATGCCCATAAATCAGCAAACCTCTCACATTCATTTCACACATACTATAAACAAATCTCTGAGCTAGAAAGCTTCTGGTCATACAAAGATTGAAAAGGGCAGAGTTATTGGCCTTGAGGAGCTTACAATTTGGTAGCAAAGATTAAGCATGGGGAGAAAAAAATTGGCAATATATGCTAGACCATAGCTAGACACAAGAGCTATCATAACATGGAGCATCATTGACTTCTCTTGTCTGGAAGGTTCTGAGAGCAGGTAGCACTGTAAGTGAATTTCAACAACAGGTGAGACACAGACAGAAAAAAATGAATGTGAACACTCCAAGACAATAAAACAGTCAGCAAAGTTCAAGAAAAAGAAGTGAGGTAATTAAGTTTTCATGATAATGATATTGCCTGCCCAAAACTGGACCCCTGACTCAGAATGTGGGTACAACGTTAACAATCTGTGATCTATCAACATATACCAGGAGCCGAGTCAGTAAGGTAAACAAGGCTCTGTTATCGGGACTGAGTGAATGAATGGTTTCCAGTGTCAATACTAAATTTCTGAATTTGTTTCTACAACTGGATTCTTCCTCTAAGGTGGAAAGACACATCCAGATTGAGTGTTCCTTCATGCTCTGATTCACCTGCCATCTATGAAATTTATCTGCATAGCACTGTTTCCTCAAGTGATCCAGGACCTATCCCAGCAAACAAGCAAATCTGATGGTAAGAATTAGAAGTTAAACAAAGAACATGTTGCTTGCCTATCCTAGATTCAATGGCCCCAGTGATAAACTTGCCATCACAAACATACCATCCTACGCCCATAATAGATCAAACTGTCTCACAGAGAAGACTTGGCAGTGTGTCAATTCACACTGGGAAGCAGATTAAAAGGGGAAGGTAGGGAAAGTTCAAGGAAGAAAACCTTCTGTTTAGTTACTTTTCTATTGCTATAATAAAATGATTTATAAAAGAAAACATTCAATTTGCCTCTTGGTTTCAGAGGGTTAGAGTCCATGATATTGGAGAGAACAAATGGCCAAAAACTTACATCTTTTTTTTTTTTTTTTTTTTTTTTTTTTAATTTAATTTAATTTTATTTTTTTAATTTACATTCCAAATCACTTCCCCTTTCCCGTTTCCTCCCTCCCCGAAAGTCCCATAAGCCCCCTTCCCTCCCTCTTTTCTCCGTTCAACCCCCTCTCATTACTCTGTCCTGGCGTTCCCCTACATCCAGTCTTTCCAGGACCAGGGGTCTCTCCTTCCATCTTTTTAGAAATCTATTGATATGCTGATTGTGTCTAGGGTATTCTGAGATTCTGGGTCAATATCCCCTTATCAGTGACTTCATACCATGTGTGATCTTTTGTGATTGGGTTACCTCACTAAGGATGATATTTTCAAGTTCTGACCATTTGCCTAGGAATTTCGTGAATTCATTGTTTTTAATTGCAGAGTAGTATTCCATTGTGTAAATATACCACATCTTCTGAATCCATTCCTCCGTTGAGGGACATCTGGGTTCTTTCCAGCTTCTGGCTATTATAAATAAGGCTGCTATGAATATAGTGGAGCATGTGTCCTTATTGCATGCAGGTAAAGTCTCTGGGTATATGCCCAGGAGTGGTATAGCCGGATCCTCCGGAAGTGTCATGCCCAGTTTTCTGAGGAGCCGCCAGACTGCTTTCCAGAGTGGTTGTACCAGCCTGCAATTCCACCAGCAGTGGAGGAGTGTTCCTCTTTCTCCACATCCTCGCCAACAACTGCTATCTCCTGTGTTTTTGATCTTAGCCATCCTGACTGGTGTGAGATGGAATCTCAGGGTTGTTTTGATTTGCATTTCCCTAATGACTAAGGATGATGAACATCTCTTTAGGTGCTTCTCAGCCATTAGATATTCTTCAGGTGAGAACTCTTTGTGTAGCTCTGTACCCCATTTTTTAATAGGGTTACTTGCCTCTCTGGAGTTTAACTTCTTGAGTTCTTTGTATATCTTGGATATTAGCCCTCTGTCGGATGTAAGGTTGGTAAAGATCATTTCCCAGTTAGTTGGTTGCCGCTTTGTCTTTTTGACGGTGTCTTTTGCCTTGCAAAAACTTTGTAATTTAATGAGGTCCCATTTGTCTATTCTTGATCTTAGAGTATAAGCTATTGGAGTTCTGTTCAGGAAATTCTCCCCTGTGCCCATATGTTCAAGGTTCTTCCCTAGTTTCCCTTCTATTAGTTTCAGTGTGTCTGGTTTTATGTGGAGATCTTTGATCCACTTAGAATTGAGCTTAGTGCAAGGAGATAAGGATGGGTCAATTTGCATTCTTCTGCATGTTGACCTCCATAATCCACAACTATGAGGCACAGAAAGAGACTGGGAACTGCATGAGTCTTTTGAAGCCTTGTCCCAGTGACACACTTCCTCCAACAAAACCACACTTCCTAATCCTTCCCAAACAATTCCACTGGGAACCAAGTAATCAAATATATGAGCTTATGGCCATTCAACCACACTTCCTACTTCTAATTTAGACATATTTCTGATTTTAATTATGGAAGGACATTAGAAAATTAATTCAAGATAAAAATTAAGATGATGTAGCCTAGAACATAAAGTTTTGCAATAAACATTTTTTTTTTACTTACAAGAAAAACACCCTGAACAGATGAAGGGTGAGGCAGAAGCATAAATGTCCTTTGGTGAAGAAAACCTCCCTACTACAGAGGCATTAATCCACCTTGGAGAAAGGCCAAAGAGGAGTGTTTCCTCTGTCAGAGAGATCAAAAACAAACAAAAGCAAATAAAAAAGGTAACTGCCAATTCTGTGATTTTTCCACTTGAGAAAATTCTTGGGAAAAAAAAACAGTACATGAACTTTACTCAAGAGAACATGTTGCCTTAACATACTATTGCAAATATGTTGTGAAACACAGTGGTAGGCCTCATAATTTGTAATTGTTGAAGCTTCTTTGTGATAAATCACCCATGTATGTCATCACACATGATCCTCTGACTATAGGATTTACTCACAACTTAGATTCTTGTCCCTTTCTTCTTCAACTAGATCCCGTCTGTCTTTGCAGCTCATATCTCTTCCTTCCTGATGATGGTGCTCCCCTGAAGTGTATCTCTTTCTTTATTGCCTTCTAGTATTAAATTCAATCTCAGGAACACAAACACAGAAGACTTGGAACTGAATTTCAGAATTCCTTCCCATAATTACTAGCCTGTCAATAGGGCAAAGTACTTAAGAATTCCTACACCATTCCCAACGAAATACAACTATCTAGCACCATCTCACCTTCCACCAAAAACACCTAGGGTGATCTAAGGAAGCCTTGAACCCTGTAAAGACTTAGAAGTTGGTCATCTATAAGGTAAATATGTGGAATTCTCCCACCTGCATTGAAACTTCTTAGAGCCCATTCTCTGTGTCTCTTCCCTTTCCTTTCACTCCAAACACAGTACCTACATTGTCTCTCTCTTCATCCATCTTTGCCCTTCACTTTGAAACAAACTAAACAACCCTAAAACAACCACAGCAATTATTGTTTACTTAGGACATGAATTCAATGGAGACTTTGACTTTAAAATACAGTATTTCTTCCACAATACCACATTTTTAAGTACTGTAATTAAGCATTGAATCCACACTTATTGGTTCAAATCCCACTTTTACCAGTGTCATTGTTTTTAGTTATTAGGTAAATTACTTGATCATTCTGTTTCTATGTCCTCAACAGTGATTTTAGCAAGAATGCCTTCATGATAAAGTTTTTGTAAGTTTTATATTTTAAAATCTGTATCAGTTAGATATGAAAATATTAAATGTATATTTTATTTCCCCTCATAAAGCACAAGCAGTAACAAGAACTCAAGAATACAGCACATATTCAATAATTAATTAGAAATCTATATGTCTTGGTAATTGGGGCTATGGAAAGAATATAGAAAGTATATATTCACATTTATTGTACGTTCATGAAGAATATAGGCAAATAAATAAGAAATTATAGTTGTCGTAAGTGGCCTGCTCAGAGAAAATGGAGGAGGATACCATGAAAACATACATACAGGACAATTTGAAAATTGTGAAATCATATAAGCAAATGGGTTATAGTGGTTTGAGTTTTGTTACCTTCCAAATTTCTATGTTGAAATTCTGATTCCTAATACATTGGAACATGACTATATTGGACATGGGCTCTTGATGAAATAATTAAGTTAAAACAATATTAGATCCACCTAGTTTTAATATTACCAGTGTCCTTGTAAGAAGAGGTAATTAGGACACAGAATATAGAGCCAATCAGAAGACATAAGGTAGAGATGACTATGCAACAAAAACAAAACAAAAAGCACGTAGTACCACATGTCAGTAGTCACAACACATAGGAGGGTGAACAAGGGAAATGCTGCTAGCATGAGGCTACAAAATAAAGGAGCCAACAAAGTAAAATCCTACCTCAAAAAAAGAAAATCAGGGACAGAAAGATAGTTCAGTGTATGAAGGCACAAGCTGTCAAAACTGAAGATGTGAGTTCAGTTCCCAGAACTCATGTAGTAGAAGAAAAGAACGCTGGCAAGAAGCTCTCTGACCTCCACATATGTACTATGGACCATGCTAGCAAACACACACATATGCATGCACACACACATACACACATACACACACACACACACACACACACACACACACACACACACACACAAACACATGTAAAAAGTAAAACCGAAAAACAACAACAGCAAAGGCCATCTATAAGCCAAAGAACGAGGTCTCAGAATAATTCAAAACTACTGATAACTTTATATCAGACTTTTGTCTTCTAGAAGTGCAAGAATGTGGGTCACCTCCCTGCTTGTAGTACTTGCCACAGCAGGTTTGACAAACGAATACAAGAAGTGGGGCAATAGGGGACTTCACAGAGCTCTGATGATGTATGTAAGATGGGCATATGCAAATAGATCATTTGGGGAGGAGTAGAAAGCAAGAGGCTGGTAGATAAGGGTTAGAGCCACTCTTGATAAGACTGTACAGTGTATAGACTCCAAATTCTTTGGGAGCACATCTCTTGTCTTCACAATAGCCTTGAGCTGATGGGACCATAAATCATCCTTGGTTTGTTGAGATCTAAAGGAAAGCCCAGAGAGATAACTTGCCCTAGTCAAATTAGTACTCAACATCTTAGTGAAGAAACAACATAACTCTTTTGTTCAGACTGGTACTGAACAGTTTTGATTATTGATGTCACCAAACAAAAATATATGTGTTCCCACTGTAAATGGCTAGCATGAAAAAAAAACTAACAAAACCAAAATAAAACAAAACAAACAAATAAAACTTACCATTCAGAAAAACTAGTGAGAACCAAATAATAACTGTCTGATTAAAAAAAAAACCCACAGGGAGAATGATTGATATGACAACATTTAATCAAGTCAACAGATAATAGAGAAGAGCAGTGAGTAGTGCTTAGGGGAGATTGTGGAAAGAAGGTGAATTTAGTGAAACATGCAAGGAAAGGGAGGGGTAAATTGTGACTCAAATAATTTCCCTTTAACCTCAAAGTTCTTAAATGTTATTAGTAGTGATCTACTCAGTCTATTCTGCACGCCAAATACATCTTCCTTAAAGTATGTGGTATAAGTCTGACTACGAATGTTCTCAAATGAACCTAGTCAAATTTACCAAAGTAAGGTCAAACACTTCCTTGCAGTCTGAGAATAGGTATTTTTCTGTTTTTCACCACCAAACTCTCTCCCCCGCTGAACTTTACAGAACACAAGTGCTTCAGTAACACATCCACACTTGCTCCCCAGAAAAGACCAAGACAGCCAGCCTTGCTCAGCATCGCTTTACGGCGTCTTCCTATTAGATGAGCAAACTAAAGTCAGAAAAGCCTACTACTTGTTCCTAATAAGGTTTTCAGGTGATTCATTTGGTGACAAGAGGCATTTGGCTTGCTGAGCCTGCCCTCACACACATCTACACACTTGATGGACAACTGGCCTCCAATAGTGCTATTTCAAAACAGACCAAGGTGTTCTTTATAGGGCTGTGGAAACAACAATTACTCCTCTGAGAAAGAATGAGGACTCAAAACAATTGCATTAGCTTCACCAAAACCAGGATCAGCAGAGAGATAAATGATAGTGTTATCGGGGGGGGGGGGCACGCTTTTTTCTAAAACCTGTTAGGAGAAACATCAGAGTCCCCATGAAGTTACCTTTGGTGTGTTGTACATAACTGTGTACATGTGAGGTGTCACAGAGTGTCACATCCATGGGAAACCTCACTAAGCCAAAGAGCATCTGAGCAAATTCCAAGCCACACTAGTGGCCACACCTTGTTAGACAGCAAAAGTAGAGTATTTAGGGGCATGGCATCATTATATAGAATCCCTGGGGCAGTCTCCTAACCATAGAAGAAAAGTTCCCCTAGGGACCACTGTGCAGGCAGGTATCTTCCAACCACATTGAAGTGTTTCTTTGAACTCCCACAGATTGCTGAACTATTCCAGATAATCCATAGTATCGATACATTAATATATTATTGTATATATCAATGTATTGATGTATTTATATATATTAATATATGCAATTGAGCTTTTCTCTGGCGTTACTTTTAAGATTGCCAAGGAATCAGTATTCCTTCTTCACTTTTAAGTCTTGAGGCCAAAAGACTAACATTCTCCAATCCTCAACACAGGGCAACACCCACCAAAAAAATTCCTTGTTGATACATGAATACATGAGAGAACAATTCTCCTCTGTTTCAACAACACAACACATCAACACATAACACTGCCAGGAGAAAAATCTCTATGTGAATTTTTGAGGCAAATGTCCAAGGTCCAGTGTTGCTACATGGCTCCTTTTTATATATCACACTCCCTGATTACTTGAACATATTGAATCTATTAAGTTCATTAACACAGCATGCAATTTGCCTTCTAAAGTGTGAAAAAAAATGTGATGATTCAAAAATTCAAAACATGAAGGACTGGAAGGCAGAACTATTAGGGCCAGATGTTAGTGTTAAGAAGAAAGAATGTAAGAGTATACTTGAACACTCACTCTGAACATTTCCCTACTCCATTCACCTTGGTGTTGCTGAAGAAAGGCAACTAAGAGACTTGTGGGAAAGCAGAGGTCTCGTTCATGATACAACACTTCCTCAATAACAAACAGAGTCTACATAATTGTAGACATTTGTCCCCAAACCACAGCTCTTGATTTCAAAGCCATATTGCAAATTAAGGCTCTGACTAAGGTACCGAGAAGTCATCAGAACACTAACATCCACAGAGAAGATCTAGAAATACCCTTTTGCATACCCTAGAGATAGATGAAGAAGGGAACCTCTGTGTCTTCCCTCCTAGGAGATATTTTAAATACATTTTCTCCTTGCCAGACCCCCATACACACACATATTCATGTTCCATACTGATTCTGAAGAAGCTGGTCAAGTCCCATCAATCCTGATTCTACTCCAGCATGTTCACCCAAAGAGAGTAAAGGCAACACATCTTTTACATTGTCTATAATGTTAGTATTTATAGGTTAGCTGTTAACAGGAAAAATTTTAAATTAATAATGTTCATTGAACAAAGCAATCACAATAACATAAACACTAGTGAATATACATGCTCTGGTGAGTTCATAGATGTACCAGTCAAAATGCCCATAGCAACTTTAGATACAAGTTGATTAAATCAGAACACTATTGAAAAAAATATAGATAATATCTTTTTTTGTTTTTTCTTTGAAAAGAATGTTCTTTTATTGAAAAAGGAAGTAAAAACGTTTTATGATAAAATTGAAGATTTACGTGGAAAATATTTCTGATAAAATTGTAGAAAAATGTAGAAAAACATGCTAAAATTGAAGATTATCATGGAAAATTTTATATAGATATAATAATGGTAGGCATAAAAGCATTCTTAAGTTGATTGAAAATGTAATTATAAACATTTTCTGATAAAATTAAAGATTTACATGAAAAATATTTCTGATAAAATTGAAGAAATATATAGAAAAACATGTTAAAATTGAAGATCATCATGAAAAATAATGCAGATAAAATGGCAGACATAAAAACATTACTAAGTTAATTGAAAGAGGAATTACAAACATTTTCTGATAAAATTGAAGATTTACATGAAAAATATTTCTGTTAGCTGGTTAGCTCAGTTGGTTAGAACATGGTGCTAACAGATAATATCTTAAAATGAAGAGAAACTTACTTTTCATGACCTTCACTGTTGTTTGAAAATTTGCCTTGAGCCTGCATTGCCTTTCTAAACCTAAAATAAACAAGACAACTAACTGACTAATTGTGGAATTGCTTCTCTTTTAATGGAGTACTATTCAGCTGTTAAAAAACAATGAATTCATTAAATTCTTAGGCAAATGGATGGAACTTGAAAGTGTCATCCTGAGTTAGGTAACCCAATCACAAGAAAACACACATGGTATGCACTCACTGATAAGTGGATGTTAGCCCAAAAGCTCAAAATAATCAAGTTACAATTCACAAATCACAAGAAGCTCAAGAAGAAGGAGGACTGAAGCAGGGGTGTTTTGGTTCCTCTGAGAAAGGGGACAAAATACTCACAGGAGTGATAAAGAAGACAAAGTGTGGAGCAGAGACTGAAGGAAAGGCCACCCAGAGACTGCCCTACCTGGGGATTCACCCTATAAACAGTCACCAAATGCCGACACTGTTATGGATGACAAGAAGTATATACCAAAAGGAGCATGTCATGGTTGTCTCCAGAGGGGCCCTGCCAGAGCCTTACACATACAGAGGCAGATGCTAGCAGCCAACCATTGGACTGGGCATGGGGTCCCCAATGGAGGAGTTGAAGGGCAGTCTGGAGGAGCTGAAGGGGTTTACAGCCCCATGGGAAGAACAGTGATGTTGGCCAGACGCCCCCTGGACTCCCAGGGACTAAACCATCAACCAAGGGGTACACATGGTTCCAGCCAAAACTGTGGCAGAGGAATGCCTTGTTGGGCATCAGTGGGGGGAGTGATCTTGGTCCACTGAAGACTCAATAGATGCCCCAACAAAGGGAAATTGTGGGGTGGTAGGGGTAGGGGGGTGGGTCGGGTGGAGGGGCATATACTTGGAGGCAGGGGGTGGGAGGAGGGGTTGGGGGTTTTGGGGGAAGGGGGAAACTGGGATAGGTTTTAGCATTTGAAATGTAAATGAAGATCATATTCAATTAAAAAAAAAAGAGTCACCAAGGTCCCATCCTTCCAGTTAAAGATTTATTCTGGCCTGGGGTTCTAAAAACCAAGGATTTAGCTTTGTCGCTTACCTCAGTTTTCCCCTAACTTGTATTCATCATCCATAAATGCAGATTCTCTATCCCTCTTTGATTTCCCTGACTTTGTCTGTTAACTAATGCCATAGTTAACACTACTATTCTTCTAATCTCCATATGCAAAATGAAACCTGTCTGGTCATGGTGTAAAATTCTTTCCACACAACATTGAATATAACTTGCTAACCTTTTACCAAAGCTTTTGCTCCTATATGACCAGTTCACCTGTGTTTTCATGAGACATCATAAAGTTTTTGTATTAGGGCAATACCAACCTCATAGAATCATCCAGGACATATTTCTTCTGTTTCTGTTTCTCTAGGTGAGTTGTGAAAAATTGGCATCACTCAGTGCCTAACCATTTGAGCCAGCTGCTTTTTTTTTATGTGTTTTGAAAGTATAATTTTGTATTGTTCAACTTATTTAACAGGTACATGGAATTATTTGTCTTTGTGAAGCCTTGATTACACGTCTGTCAAGGAAGCTAACAAAAAGCCCAATTTCAGGCATGGGTTACTTCTTTTAGAATTGTTGGCAGTGAAGTACCATAGAACCCTAAACATAACAGACTATTTCCACTGCTCTTACTTAACTTTACAGTAAGAGTCTAATGCAAAAGACAGCATATACTTGAGTATTAGGACACGAAGAAATCAAGCTGTTACCTTTCTAGAAGCTGTATCCCTATTGGCTAGCTTCCATTATACTAGAAGGTACTGTGCACACTGCCAAAGAAAAAAGTAAGCACCGATTATACCCAGTGTGATCCTGGTAAGACACAATAAAGACTCACATGACAGAACATAGCCACTGATACAATAGTGGCCCAATTACCATGGTACTAACCAAGCACATTCTGATTGGATTTCAGTCAGGCTCCAAGAGATGAAACCCATGCCTAGAACCATGATCAGCCTAAGAACTTATAGCCAGGTAGGCAATAGCCCTTAAAAGAGAACCTACTACTGCTAATTCTGCTAAATGGACACAGTATTAAATTAAATCCTGATGGCCTACCATTATACCTATAGATAAGTCAATTTCTCAACATTTCATCTGAGAAACTTACATTTTCAGTAGATGATAACTAGCACAAAGACCAAAACTGGTCAAGGTTCAGAGAATAAAAGACTACAGAATTTTCAACCCAAAATTGAACATATGTACTGCACTCTGTCCTTCCAAGGCTCATAGATCATTGCAGAAAAGCGATTGGACTCTTGAGCACAAGGCAGAAGACACTTGACTATGAGGAAGCAATGTCTTCCAAACACAACAGGGTAGTTGCACATATGAATTCACAGTTGTTGTGACAATATGTAAAAAAAAAACATGTGCTAGCCCAAGCCACATCAAATCCAAGCACATAAATGGAAGTAGGACACAAAATCCTACCCAAGAATCTATTGTCCACTGTTACCTTCTGGGAAATGAAAAGAGAGTTTTCTCTAAGAGTATAGCCCCTGGTAAGCCAACTACTCTTTAGTAGAAGATGAAAAATGTAAGATTATTTGGGCAGCACAACTTGGTCGTGATGTTTGCTTGTTTCTTTTTCTTAAAGGACACAAATTTTGGAATAGGAGTGGATCTGGGAAGAGTTATGGAGGTGAATATAATCAAAATACATAAGGGACTCTCAGAGAACTAATTAAAATTGATCCATTTTAATCAATATTATATGTGTGGGAATCGTGTTTTACCAAGTGTTACTTTATCCTTTAAATGTTTACAGAAATAGAACTAGAGATTTGACTCAAGATGGTTAAGAGTAAGTACCACTCTAGCAGAGAACCTCAGTTTGGTTCCCAAATGCTGTGTTGGAATAGGAGATGGCTCATAACTTCTTGTAATTCTAGGTCCAATGGGCTTCAGCACCTCTAGGTTCCAAGAGCATCTACACTCATATCCACAGATTCACAGAAATATCCACATTCACATAATTTTATAAATGTTGACAGAATCAACATTTTGATTTTAGTTTTGATAAATTCCTCCTCTCTCTCTCTTTCTCTCTCTCCCTCCCTCCCTCCTCCTCCTTACTTCCCTCTCTCCTACTTTTGAGATAGGCTCAAATAGATGTTTATCGATTTAATTGACATTTTTAAGAAACAAGAATTAGGTTTCATGCTTTTCTTTGTTTTGTTCTTGTCTTCAATTCCATCGTTTTCTCCTTTAGGTTTTATGAATTATTTTATTATGCCTGACTTGGGTTTTGATTGTTCTTTCTGTGTTTTTATGAGGTAGTAGCCTACACTCTCAACTAAAGGTGTGTGTGTGTGTGTGTGTGTGTGTGTGTGTGTGTGTGTGTGTTATAAATTTCTCTTCAGGCACTCTTCTAGTTCAGCCTACAAATCTGGTGAAGTATATTTTTCATCTCCATTTATCTCACAACAATTTTAAGTGCTCTTGAGACTTCTTCCATTCATTGGTTATTTAGTGATGTTTTGCTTAATTCTCCAGTATTTGAGTATTTTTTCATCTGCTTTCCTATTATGGATGTCTAATTTTAATTGCATTATTATCCAAGAATATATTTGATGTAAGTTCTATTATTTTAAATTTGTTAAGATGGGTTTTGTAGCCCAAAGGTACTCTATTTTCTAATTCTTCATGTGAGTTTGAGGAAAATGTGGATTCTATTGTTATTGGATGGACTCTTCTATAAATGTCAATTTGAACCAGTTGATTGACGGTGCTTTTCCAATTATACCCTTACTAATTTTCAGCCTGCTTGATCTTCCAATTACTGTGAGGTATTAAACTCTTCAGCTACAGTAATGGACTTAGCCACTTTTTCTTAAAGTTCTATTAGTTTTGTCTCGTGTATATTGGCACTCTTCTGCTAGTTGCATAGACATTACATATTCTTATGTCTCCTTGAAAATAAAAGACACCTTTATAACATCCTCTGGGTCTCTTGGGAGCCTGCCAGCTTCCCTTCCGCGACCTCTGTTCCCGCGGACTGCGCTGGAGAGACCGGTACCCAGGCTCTCCCCCCGATATAACATCACTTGGGACACGGCCTGTTGGGGCTTCCGTCTGTGCCCGAGGGCGGGTTGGCGCTGTGGTCGTCTGGGTGCCAGATCGGCGGGCCATCGTGACCACAGGGTGAGCGGCGCCACGGAGACTGCCCTCCGCCATCTTTGCTCCAGTGACCAGGTAGTTGGGACTGCCAGGCTCAGAGACAGACAGGCATAATATCGCTTCGGTTTCAGGCAGCTTGTGTGTAACCTGCTCCCAGGTGCTGGGCTGATCTGCAGTAACCAGCGCGCCAGTTCCGCGGTGGGACCTTCTGCCTGGTGGAGGGACCCCGCGCAGGGAGGGAGCCTGCCAGCTTCCCTTCCGCGACCTCTGTTCCCGCGGACTGCGCTGGAGAGACCGGTACCCAGGCTCTCCCCCCAATATAACATCACTTGGGACACGGCCTGTTGGGGCTTCCTTCTGTGCCCGAGGGCGGGTTGGCGCTGTGGTCGTCTGGGTGCCAGATCGGCGGGCCATCGTGACCACAGGGTGAGCAGCGCCACGGAGAGTGCCCTCCGCCATCTTTGCTCCAGTGACCAGGTAGTTGGGACCACCAGGCTCAGAGACAGACAGGCATAATATCGCTTCGGGTTCAGGCAGCTTGTGTGTAACCTGCTCCCAGGTGCTGGGCTGATTTGCAGTGACCAGCGCGCCAGATCTGCTGTGGGACTTCTGCCTGGCAGAGGGACGCCCCCTCCCCCCCCCAGGAGAGATCACACACCCCTGCACAGGGCAGGAGCCTGCCAGCCTCCCTTTGGCGACCTCTGCTCCAGGAATCCACTAGGCTGAGCCTTTAGATGTGCAAGGCCTCCCCAATATAAGATCACTTGGGGCAAAGCACATTAGGGCTCCAAAGTCACTCAGGAGCAGGCAGGCCCCAGAAATCGGTGCCAGGGGAATCCTGGTAATCCAGGGGGGGCAGAAATAGCTTTGCAGGCTCACAGGAGGTCCAACCAACAGCCAGTGGCAGCAGGACCAACTAACACCAGAGGTATCCAGATGGCAAAAGGCAAACGTAGGAATGTTACTAACAGTAATCAAAGTAATGTGGGACCATCCGAACCCAACTCTCCAACAGCAGCAAGTCCTGGATACCCCACCACACCCGAAAGACAAGATCTGGATTTAAAATCACTTCTCATGATGCTATTAGAGGATCACAAGAAGGACACAAATAAATCTCATAAAGAGTTACAGGAGACCATGAATCAACGGTTAGAAGCCCTTACAAAGGAAACACAAAAATCGCTTAGAGAAATGCGGGAGAACATGGATCAAAAGATGGAGGCGCACAAGGAGACAACACAAAAATCGCTTAACGAGATGAATCAACGGGTAGATGCACTCACAAAGGAATCACAAAATTTGCATAAAGAAATGCAGAAGAATATGGGTCAACAGACGGATGCCCATAAGGAGGCAACACAAAAATTGCTTAAAGAAATGAATCAACGGTTAGATGCCCTTACAAAGGAAACACGAGAACTGCTTAAAGAAATGCAGGAGACGATGGATCAACAGATGGAATCCCATGAGGAGGAAACACAAAAATCGCTCAGAGAAATGCAGGAGAACGTGGGTCATCAGGAAGAAATCCTGAAAGAGGTAATGCAAAAATACCTTAAAGAAATACAGGAAAATACAAACAAACAAGTGAAGGATCTCAGCAAATCCATCCAGGAACTAAAAAAGGAAGTAGAAACAACTAAGAAATCACAAAGGGAGACAACTTTGGAGATAGAAAACCTTGGGAAGAAATCAGGAGTCATAGATGCAAACATCAACAATAGAATACAAGAGATGGAAGAAAGAATCTCAGGTGCTGAAGATTCCATAGAAAGCATCGACTCAACAGTCAAAGAAAATGCAAAATGCAAAAAACGCGTAACCCAAAACATCCAGGAAATCCAGGACACAATGAGAAGACCAAACCTAAGGATTATAGGTATAGATGAGAGTGAAGATTTGCAACTTAAAGGGCCAGTAAACATCTTCAACAAAATTATGGAGGAAAACTTCCCTAACTTAAAGAGAGAGATGCCGATGAACATACAAGAAGCCTACAGAACTCCAAACAGACTGGACCAGAACAGAAATACCTCCCGTCACATAATAATCAAAACACCGAATGTTCTAAACAAAGAAAGAATACTAAATGCAGTAAGAGAAAAGGGCCAAGTAACATACAAAGGAAGACCTATCCGAATCACATCAGACTTCTCACCAGAGACTATGAAAGCCAGAAGATCCTGGGCAGATCTCATGCAGACACTAAGACAGCACAAATGCCAGCCTAGACTACTATACCCAGCAAAACTCTCAATCACCATAGATGGAGAGACCAAGATATTCCATGATAAAACCAAATTTTCACAATATCTTTCCACAAATCCAGCCCTGCAACGGATAATAGGTGGAAACCTCCAATACAGGGAGAGAAACAACACCCTGGAAAAAATGAGATAATAACCTTCTTGAATCAAACCCAAAAGTAGATAACCACTCAAACATAAAGATAGAGTCAAGAATGGCAGATGGCAATAATCACTATGCCTTAATCTCTCTTAATATCAATGGTCTCAATTCCCCAATTAAAAGACATAGACTAGCAGACTGGATACGTAAACAGGACCCAGCATTTTGCTGCATGCAGGAAACGCACCTCAGTGTCAAAGACAAACACTACCTCAGAGTAAAAGGCTGGAAAACAATTTTACAAGCAAATGGCCCCAAGAAACGAGGTGGAGTAGCCATCCTAATATCGGATAAAATTGATTTTCAACCTAAAGTCATCAAAAAAGACACAGAAGGACACTACATACTGATCAAGGGAAAAATCCACCATCAAGAACTCTCAATCCTGAATATCTATGCTCCAAATGCAAGGGCACCCTCATTCGTAAAAGAAACTTTACTAAAACTCAAAGCACACATCGCACCGCACACAATAATAGTGGGTGACTTCAAAACCCCGCTCTCTGAAATGGATCGTTCAGGAAAGCAGAAACTAAACAAGGACACAGTGAATCTAATTGAAGCCTTGGACCAAATGGAACTAACTGATATATATAGAACATTTCATCCTAGAGCTAAAGAATACACCTTCTTCTCAGCTCCTCATGGTACCTTCTCCAAAATTGACCATATAATTGGTCACAAATCAGACCTCAACAGATACAAGAAGATAGAAATAATCCCATGCCTCCTATCAGATCACTATGGAATAAGGGTGGTCTTCAATGGCAACAAAAACAAAAGAAAAGCCACGTACACATGGAGGCTGAACAATGCTCTACTCAATGATAACTTGGTCAAGGTGGAAATAAAGAAAGAAATCAAAGACTTTTTGAAAGTTAATGAAAATGAAGGCACAACATACCCTAACTTATGGGACACAATGAAAGCAGTGCTAAGAGGAAAATTCATAGCCCTGAGTGCCGCCAAAAAGAAACGGGAGACAGCATACACTAACAGCTTAATGGCACACCTGAAAGCCCTGGAACAAAAAGAAGCAAATACACCAAAGAGGAGTAGAAGGCAGGAAATCATCAAACTCAGGGCTGAAATCAATCAAGTAGAAACAAATAAAACCATACAAAGAATCAACAAAACGAGGAGTTGGTTCTTTGAGAAAATCAACAAGATAGATAAGCCCTTAGCCAGACTAACCAGAGGGCACAGAGATAGTATCCAAATTAATAAAATCAGAAACGAAAAGGGAGAGATAACAACAGAAACTGAGGAAATTCAAAAAATCATCAGATCCTACTACAAAAACCTGTATTCAACACAGCTAGAAAATCTTGAGGAAATGGACAATTTCCTTGACAGATACCAAGTACCAAAATTAAATCAGGATCAAATAGACCATCTAAACCGTCCTATAACCCCTGAAGAAATAGAAGTTGTCATTGGAAGTCTTCCAACCAAAAAAAGCACAGGTCCAGATGGTTTTAGTGCAGAATTCTATCAGACCTTCAAAGAAGACCTAACACCAATACTCTTCAAACTGTTCCACAAAATAGAAACAGAAGGAACACTACCCAACTCGTTCTATGAAGCCACAATTACACTAATACCAAAAGCACACAAAGATCCGACAAAGAAAGAGAATCTCAGGCCAATCTCTCTTATGAATATCGATGCAAAAATACTCAATAAAATTCTTGCCAACCGAATCCAAGAACACATCAAAACGATCATTCACCACGATCAAGTAGGCTTCATCCCAGGGATGCAGGGATGGTTCAATATAAGGAAATCCATCAATGTAATCCACTACATAAACAATCTCAAAGAAAAAAACCACATGGTCATCTCATTAGATGCTGAGAAAGCATTTGACAAAATTCAGCATCCTTTCATGCTAAAGGTCTTGGAAAGATCAGGAATTCAAGGCCCATATCTAAACATAGTAAAAGCAATTTACAGCAAACCAGTAGCCAGCATCAATCTAAACGGAGAGAAACTTGAAGCAATCCCACTAAAATCAGGGACTAGACAAGGCTGCCCTCTCTCTCCATATCTTTTCAATATAGTACTTGAAGTTCTAGCTAGAGCAATTAGACAAGAAAAAGAGGTCAAAGGGATACAAATTGGAAAGGAAGAAGTCAAACTATCACTATTTGCAGACGATATGATAGTATACATAAGCGACCCAAAGAACTCCACCAGAGAACTCCTACAGCTGATAAACGACTTCAGCAAAGTGGCCGGATATAAAATCAACTCAAGCAAGTCAGAAGCCTTCCTATACTCAAAGGATAAGCAGGCTGAGAAAGAAGTAAGAGAAATAATACCCTTTACGATAGCCACAAACCATATTAAGTATCTTGGCGTGACGCTAACCAAACAAGTGAAAGATCTGTATGACAAGAACTTCAAGTCTCTGAAGAAAGAAATTGAAGAAGACCTCGGAAGATGGAAAAATCTGCCATGCTCATGGATTGGCAGGATTAATATAGTAAAAATGAGCATCTTACCAAAAGTAATACACAGATTCAATGCAATCCCCATCAAAATCCCAACTCAATTCTTCATAGAGTTAGAAAGAGCAATTCAAAAATTCATCTGGAATAACAGAAAACCCAGAATAGCTAAAACTATTCTCAAGAGTAAAAGAACCTCTGGGGGAATCAGTATCCCGGACCTCAAGCTGTACTACAGAGCAATAGTGTTAAAAACTGCATGGTATTGGTACAGTAACAGACATGTAGATCAATGGAACAGAATTGAAGACCCAGAAATGAATCCACACTCCTATGGTCACTTGATCTTTGACAAAGGAGCTAAAACCATCCAGTGGAAAAAAGATAGCCTTTTCAACAAATGGTGCTGGCTCAGCTGGAGGTCAACATGCAGAAGAATGCAAATTGACCCATCCTTATCTCCTTGCACTAAGCTCAATTCTAAGTGGATCAAAGATCTCCACATAAAACCAGACACACTGAAACTAATAGAAGGGAAACTAGGGAAGAACCTTGAACATATGGGCACAGGGGAGAATTTCCTGAACAGAACTCCAATAGCTTATACTCTAAGATCAAGAATAGACAAATGGGACCTCATTAAATTACAAAGTTTTTGCAAGGCAAAAGACACCGTCAAAAAGACAAAGCGGCAACCAACTAACTGGGAAATGATCTTTACCAACCCTACATCCGACAGAGGGCTAATATCCAAGATATACAAAGAACTCAAGAAGTTAAACTCCAGAGAGGCAAGTAACCCTATTAAAAAATGGGGTACAGAGCTCCACAAAGAGTTCTCACCTGAAGAATATCTAATGGCTGAGAAGCACCTAAAGAGATGTTCATCATCCTTAGTCATTAGGGAAATGCAAATCAAAACAACCCTGAGATTCCATCTCACACCAGTCAGGATGGCTAAGATCAAAAACACAGGAGACAGCAGTTGTTGGCGAGGATGTGGAGAAAGAGGAACACTCCTCCACTGCTGGTGGAATTGCAGGCTGGTACAACCACTCTGGAAAGCAGTCTGGCGGCTCCTCAGAAAACTGGGCATGACACTTCCGGAGGATCCGGCTATACCACTCCTGGGCATATACCCAGAGACTTTACCTGCATGCAATAAGGACACATGCGCCACTATATTCATAGCAGCCTTATTTATAATAGCCAGAAGCTGGAAAGAACCCAGATGTCCCTCAACGGAGGAATGGATTCAGAAGATGTGGTATATTTACACAATGGAATACTACTCTGCAATTAAAAACAATGAATTCACGAAATTCCTAGGCAAATGGTCAGAACTTGAAAATATCATCCTTAGTGAGGTAACCCAATCACAAAAGATCACACATGGTATGAAGTCACTGATAAGGGGATATTGACCCAGAATCTCAGAATACCCTAGACACAATCAGCATATCAATAGATTTCTAAAAAGATGGAAGGAGAGACCCCTGGTCCTGGAAAGACTGGATGTAGGGGAACGCCAGGACAGAGTAATGAGAGGGGGTTGAACGGAGAAAAGAGGGAGGGAAGGGGGCTTATGGGACTTTCGGGGAGGGAGGAAACGGGAAAGGGGAAGTGATTTGGAATGTAAATTAAAAAAATAAAATTAAATTAAATTAAAAAAAAAAAATAACATCCTCCGGTATGCCTAATATTTTTCCTTGTTTTATAGTCTGCCTTGGAATTACCATAGAGTATCCAGTTGTCTGTAATAGATATTAGCATGATGTGTTTTTCTATTACTTCAGCTTTAATATATATGAATGTCTATCTTGTAAGCAAAACATGGATGATTCTTGTTTATATCCACTCTGATGAGTTCTGTCTTTCTATTTTTTTTTATTTAGACCATTGACATTTAAAAGAATTAGCAATACAGTTGAATCAATGGTTTGTGTGTAAGTGCTTATCTATGACATATGAACATTGTTTTGGTTTGGTTTTTTGTCTCCTCCTTTGTGGTCTTTGTTCTGATTTTAAATGAGTTCATTATTTTGCTCAATTTTTCTCTACTTTTGACATATCATTTTCTTCAGTTGATTAGTACATCATATTGATTTTAAATTTTAGTGTTTAAAAATTTTAAGATGTGTGTTTCTGTCAGTTGATGTCCGTATTTAAGTCATAGGATACTACTTCCCAGTTAGGGAAAGTCAGGTTCAAAACATATTACTGAAAGAAAAAAGTAAACATCAATCATAACCAGTTCTGAAGCCTGAAAGCTACGACTGGTCTGGTTAAACATGCCCAATGGTGCAATTGTGGCACAAACATTGGAATAACTGGGCTCCCATCTGTCTGTTTTCATTGCCAGTCTGTGATTGCATGCTATCTAGTGTTATATTTCATGGTTCCAATGCCAGTGTAGTTTCTTCTGACTTTTACTGTCCTGATTTTCAGCTCACCCTAAGATGTTCAGGGATGATGTATGGAACAATGTGAAATGAAGTAATATGGTCCTCAGATTGGGATAGCTATGAGCTGCCTATATTCAATGGGTTTCTTTTTTTTTTTAACGAGAGAATTCAAATTCCCCTGGTGTTTTCCATTTGTCCTCCCCATGTTCTTCAAGTTTCCTTTTATACTGGGTCTTAAATGGAGTTCACATCTTCTTCTTTCACCTCTAACACTAGCTTGGACTTTTGCTGGAGCTCTGTTGCTATAGTAATAAAATGTGATACAACTAAGATATCCCATCCTCACATCAGTCTTCCAACATATGTGTCCTGCATAGTGACATTCGCAACTTACAATTTTCCTTCTTAGGTGAGACAGGAAGTCTAGAGGTGACTGAAGCTGGACAGATGGTGTCCATCCAGGTAGAGAAAGTCATTCCTAAAACCATTGCCTCTCAGAACCTTGTTTTCTTTAAACAGAAGATGCTTTCCCCAATTCAGCTGCCAGAGATACAAGTTTTTACTTGATTCCTTACTTCCTACCAGGAAGATCCTGGTAGGGTTCACTCAAGTAAATTCCCTCCCCCCCAAAATAGAGACCATCTATTTAAGACAATGGACCCTGGGTCTACAGGAAACCTCCAAAAATTTATCAAAATTACCAGGTAAGTGTCTGCTTCATCCAAGGCCAGAATCACCTCTAGTCCCATGGCTTTACTGCTACAGCGTCTAGCTTTACTTAGCCAAATCTCACTTTATAGTTATAAAACTATAACTGGTTTTATTTGTCAGCACTTCTTTCTCTCAAGAATCCGTCAGAATCCTCCAAATTGAGAGCACCCTGAAAGTTCTGTTCAACTGAACAATGTGTTCCCCACTCAACTCTGATCTGGCTGAACTCCCACCTGCTTCTGCCTTTACTATGATCTTCTCTCAAGCCATATGGAAAGACTCCAGACAGCCGAGCTACCCCATCTTTGAAAGAAAAGATAAAATCTCCAGTGCCAAATGTGTGAGTAAGTTCAAAGATTTGTGCTATCTTTTAACAGTCGGCCAATTCCTGTGCACAAAGGGGAAAAAAAATCAATTTTTGAACCAGCTTTGTTCTTGGGGGAAAGAAATCAGTCATGGTTCTAGCCAATGATCCCATTACCCTCTGGATTCTGGGTCCCTCCTTCACATCCCCCATTGCATGTTGACATTAGCTGTACTAAACTACATTTCCATAATGTTTCTGTCTGGGTTCAAGATTAAACTACCTTTTACAATCACTTCCCTTCTTAGCATCCTTAGATCCTTATTAGTTGTCCCCCCCTCCCCCGCCCTAGTAAGTGAAGTAATTAGCTCAGAGAGCACAAGCTCCCTTAATGCCTTCGGAATCCTGCCATCCAATGCTGATTTCTCTAGGTTCTGAGCTGCAACCGAGCCTCTCTCTCAGCTTTTGGTTTAATTATTCTTCAAGGTCATTGCTGTGCCATGCTTTCCAAGTTCCTTTCCTTCTTTGCTTCTGTTTTTGAGCAGATTTTTAAATCGGCTCCACAGTTTGGCCAGTTTTGAGTCATTACTAGCTTCAATCCCCTTTCACACTTATTACTTGGCCTATTTTTCTCCCCTGCCTTGCCTCATTCTCGGATACACTGGCAAGATTGTTTCTGATTCTTTCAAACCTATTTGCCAGATTGGGATTGTTCTGTGTTTCAGTAGCCTGCATCTTTTCTGTGAGATTTGAACTGATCCTGCGTAGCCTTGATTTGAGAACTGGACCTTCCTTACTTCTCTGGTTTACAGCACAAATGTGTCTTTGTTTTTAGCTGCTGATTGCAGCTCCATGATGGACAACATTCTTTTGATACTGGAAATACTCTCTCGGTCAGCAGGAGCCCTGAGAAGACAGCATCTCAACCTGTGGTCCTGCCACTGCATCCAGCTTTCAGTGTTTCCAATTCATCTACTGGTTTATTTCTGTCTTCAGCTTTGGCAGAAACCAGAATCCCAAGGTGAAAATGATAAAACAAATGCAACAATTATCATAATAATGCCACCTCCCACTGGAGAGCATCAAAGGCTTTTCAAGTACTTTCCTATAAATTATCCAATTCAGAAGACATTACATAACAGACCTTTTTTTAATTTTGCTTTCTTCTACCTATTATTCTAATTATTTTCTATTTTCTTCCAAACTCCTATTGTAATTTCTGTCTTCCCCACTCATCTTGTATTGTCAAGCTGCATCTTAAAGAACTATAGAAGGCACTTTAGAGATGGATCAAGACGCAGGAGGTACTGAACCTTGTCAAGTGACAGCACAAAGCTGAGCATTCAGTCTAACTCCTGGATGTGAAGCCAGGATTAACAACCTGTAAAGCACATGGAGGGATAATCAGAAAACCATATCAGAACACAACCATATCAGAGCACACAACAGAAACTGGAGAAGTGCTACAATTCACAGACGCACAGAAGAACCAAAGACCCTCAGTAATACCAGGCTCAGAACAACTTCTCATCTTAGTCCAGGTCAAGAAAAATAAATTCACCCATAAAATAAGTTCCATACAATGTCAGATTTCCTGGGCTCAAATCTCATCTCTACCATTCTCAACTCTATGACCTTAGAAATGTTTTGTAACCAAACTGACTCAGTGTTTTCATAGTTTTTGTAGAATGGAAAGAGCCATGCTGTTTCCCTCACAGAGTTCCATAAGGACAGAATGAGTTCATCTTAGTGATAAGCTTCAGAGAGTATCTGATACCTGATAAAATACTAGTTAGTAAACTGCTGCTATTATTATTGTTGTTACTATTATTATTACTGTTATTGCCTAATGTCACAGGAATTTCTTCAGGAATGTCAGAGATGTAAAAAGAAAATCCATGAGATAAGGATTGATATAAATGGAAGTGGATTTTTGAGATGCAAACTTGGCTACCAGAAGGTTCTTCCAGGTAAGTAGCTACTGATATCTAATTCTAGAAAATAAGGACAGTCCTAGATGATGAAGCTTTTATTATTTAACTTATACATACTGTTTAAAGTGTGGACACCTTGGAAATCAAAAATATTTCAGAAAAAAATCAGTAAGTGCCAATGTCTTAGTTTATTTTCTTGTTGCTGTGATCAAAGACTCTGACAAAAGCAACTTAAGGGTGAAAGGATTTATTTTGGCTCAGAGTTCACTTGCAGTACTTCAAAGCAGGGAAAACAAAGCAGCAGAAACTTAAAACAACTGGTTACATCACATCCGCAATCAGGAAGCAGACATGGATGAATTGGTGCTTACTTTTTACCTCCCTGTCTCCACTTATATAGTCCGGGATCCATATAGGGAATAGTGCCACCCACAGTGGGCAAAGAGTTCACTACAGTGATGCCCAGACACCAGTTTTCCAGCTGACTCTAGATTCTGTCAACTCAGTAACTAATATCAACCACTTACAATCTCTTGAAGAAAAAAGGAGCAATAAACACATGCTTGCCAGGTGCTAAACTCTGTGAGCTAAACATTCTACTAACCTAGTCCCAAACCAGAACATGTCATCACATCAAGTTTCGATGCTAAATTTCTACATGTTCTTCTCTCATTACGTTATTAGAAAGCAGGCGTGAGGAAAAACAACAACAACAGCAACAGCAACAAAAAACCTGATGCCAGGACAAAGTATGTGAGAGCTAGAGTTCACTTTGGTGATGGGAGCAAATTATTTCAAGAAGCTAAGCAATGATATCTATTCATTTAGAGTGAAAACTATTAGTCTAAGGAAAGGAAGTACTGCTTCCATGATGAGGTAGCAATATGAAGAACCAAATATTTGGCCTTCAAATTCTCTAGTCTTCATTTCAGCCTAGATAGAAAAGGAGATTGAAACCACATTCCCAGAAATATCATATTTATCGGCAGTGATAAATTTGGCAGAGTCTGAAGGGCTCGTCTACACTTACTTTAGCAGCAAAGACTCAGAAAATGGGCAATTGCTTCTTCAACATGATAAAAGCATCCTGGAGTTGAGCAATTGATTGAAAAAAAATGAGACTAGCCTACCAAAGATGAGAACTCTGGGAGCTCATTCATGTTCAGAGAAAGAATCCAAGCGTGGCTAAGAAAGGCAAGCTGACTGGCACTGTGAAAGGAACTGAGTAGACACTGCATACTGCAGATCAGGGAGTGTGCTCCTGGTAAAGTACTGATTCTTTTTTTCCTTCGCTTAGATGACTAGGATCAAACTGCTTTGCTCAGAATTCTCCTGGTCTACAGATCCAGGTCTGAAGCCTTGGTTCTAATTCCATTTTTCTAAGGTTCAAGAGAACCAACCTGTGGTTGGTTTTGGAGGGGAAGAAAAAAGTCTTTCAAGCTATTTTATTCCAACCCACTGAGAAGTTAGATCTAAGGGAATATTTCAATTAGATCTGTACCTCTATGACCTTTCAAGAGAATCAACAAAGCCTAAAAACTGTGATTAAATGAGTCTTCCAAACAAAGAAAAGTCTTTGTAGGGCCAAGAAAGACTTATCTATTTACCTATAGGTAAGGCAGATAGAGAATGAAATGTATGTTATTCAATGATTTCAAAAGTCATTGAGCATCTTCCCCTTCTGCATTATACTGTGAATAGGTCCGTGATAGATCCCATTTGGTAGACCAGTTGATTATCATCTCCTTTACCGCTGCACTATACAAACTTGGCTCAACCACATTGCTAACTCAAGCTCTGCAAACTCAAAAGACCTGTTGACAGTACTATTATTTTCCCGTTGTTTATTATTATGTGTTGACATCCAGACACATTCTCAGGCAAGTCCTGAAGACTTCAGATTTTTACAATATTACAATTTCAGCAAGCTGGGTGTTAAAAAAAATGGAAATTGGACAGACTGTTATCAACTTTAATCGACCATTAGAGCATCGGAGCCTGAAGGCACAGTATTTAACGGTTGGAATGGGGTGGTCAAGTAAAATGCTGTCTCTTTCATTTGGAATCTGGGAATAAAGCCAACCCAGATAAAAAGGGGGAGAAAGCCATTACTCTGACAGCTGTGGCGGAACACAAGGATCTGTGTTACAAAGGAGGCCAAGATGCAGATATTTCAGTACACTCGGGTAAGGCTTGTCTACTGAATTCCAGTCTGCAGATTTTTGTGCACAGTAGAAATAAATAAGCCCAAACATGAAATAATGTCTGACTACAATTAAATCAATCAATTGATATATATATATATATATATATATATCAATTATATATATATATATATATTATATATATATATATAATATATATATATATATATATAATAATATATATATATATATATAATATATAATATATATATATTATATAATATATATATATTATATATATATATATATATATATAAATCAATCAATTGATATATATATATATATCAATTTATATATATATATATATATATAAATATATATATTTATATATATATATATATATATAAATATATATATTTATATATATATATATATATATATATATATATATATATATATATATATATATATAAAAGGTCCTGTGACAACATAGTGCATGGCCAGATTTGGCCTCCTATGTCATTATCTTTCTGTGGAGTCATAGTTGTCTTCTTAGAGAGCCAAATATTTTGTTGCCCTGGTTTGGCTTCTTCGCTTCAGACACCAGGCACAGTCTTCTGTGTTCTCTTCAGAGAATAATTCTAGAATTACTGTTTTTAATTACATCTGACATCATTGAGCATTCACCTGTTGGCAGTCATCTTGGAAAATGCCCAAGGAAGATAGCTGTTTTTACTGGAAGGTCAAGATTTCTATTTTCTGTCTCTGTTAGCCACACCCCAGACATCATCTGCTCTGTTAATGTGATTTTGCACATTATAAACTTTCAGAATGTTAAACCGGGAACAATATTTTTTTCTTTAAAACAAAATATATTGTTTATGTAAGAAGTCTAATGACCCATAGCAATCCAATTTACATGTAAAGTACAAGATTTCATATTGAATTAGTTTTATTACTTCACATATGAAAGATATTGAACAGTGGTAGGTATATTGTATTTGTATCAGAAAAATACGAGGGCAGATTTATTGGACCATTGCTTAATAACATTAGAATCGATTATCTCAATGAGAAGTAAGAAATCTCTTTGCTATGGGAAGAAAGATCATTTCCACTACAACACCGATGTCCAGTGAACCCTTTCCTGTCTCAACACATCAGAGTTCCTGTAGCCAAAGAGTTAACAGCGTTTCCAAGTGATAATGCTAACTTTGTATCAGCAGCAAGGGAATATTGTTGATTCCACTTGAAATTTATCAACACATTTGATATGCTGGGCATTATACCAAATTTATAAAACATAAGGTGTTTTATCACTCATTACTTTGTATGCTAATTATGTTGACTCCTTTGGCCTCTCCAAAGTTGAGTGCAATGTCTACCATGTTTTTCTATATTACAGAAACCTCAGATATGGGGTTTTTTTAATATATTTTAGTTTCACTTCTTCTAAACACTAACCATTAGCTGAACTCTTTACAAAACAATTTTCTCTTATAAGTTATGAAATATCTGAAATATTTTGGGAGTGAGCTGGCTTTTTTATTTTAATCAGAAAACATTGCTCTGTAACTACTGTTATTAAGTAGAAACACATTTTGGATTTCTCTCAATGGTCATTTTTTTTTGTGCCATTCCTTTCATCTTACCTTAGCAAATTTTCATTTAATATGATGGGAATGGTCCATTTATATCATTTAACCAAATGGAGATAAAGTGCAATGTTTATTTAACAAAAATTTAAAATGAAACGAAACAATACTTTAAAGGTCAAACAACTTCGAATTCCTACTTGAATTAAACAAACAAATAAATAAATAAATGAAATATAGAATTTTTATTTAAGAGTAAACAAAAGATAGTTCTATGCATGGTTTATTTAGCTTAACATCATGCTGTCAAGTTCGAATTTTTTCCTACAAGTGTCACGATTTCATTTTTTTATAATGGCTACATAAAATTGCATTTCCTTTACCATTAATATATTAGTTAGCAGCTAGTGTCCTTCCATCTTCTGGCTATCGTGGATACCTCAGCAATGAACATGGATGTGCATATAGATATTGTAATATATTGACTAAGAATCTTTTGAATAAATGCCAGATAGTAGTACAGCTGGGTCATTTGGTGACTTTATTTTTAAGTTGTTCATTTATTTAGAATATTGTGCTATCTCCATAGTAGCTGCACAACTTTGCATTCCCCAACTGCAGTAAAGAGGTTTCCCTTTCCTCACATTCCCATTTGTCATTTGTTTGCATCATGATAGCCACTCTGATTGGTACATGATGAGATCTGAAAGGGATTTTAACTTGCATTTCTCTGATATCTAAAGATTTTGAATGACGATTCTTGTATTTATTGGACCACTTATATTTCTACTTTTGAGAACTACCTATTCTTCGGTGACTTTATTTTTATTTTTTGGTGTTTACTTCTTATATCTCTTCATCTAACCTAGACATTAATTCCCTTCTGATGTGCAGTTGGCAGTTCGTGTTCCATTGGCTGTCTCCACTCTGGTGAGTATGTCAGAAGCTTTCTAATTTTGCATTATCACATTCGTCAATTCTTGGGATTATTTCCTGTGCCATTTGAGTATTTTTCCCCAGAAAACCTCTTGCTTACTCCCAGGTCTCAGTATTTTACATGTGTTTCCCCTAGAAGAAGTTTCATGCTTTACATTAAAGACTTTGATCCATTTTGAATTGGTTTTTATGCAGGATGAGCAATAGGGATCTGCCTTCATTCTGCTATATGTGGAAACTATGGATACAAGATCTTTGTTTCAGAGCTCAGACATTGAAATTTATTCTCATCTTCTCAAGGGTGAAAAGAGCATTCTTCCCCACCCACATTTTTTTCTTGGAGTAAAAGATGCTTCTCATCTTTCTGAGGCTCAGACAATAGGAATTTTCGTCAGATTGCACATGCTTTCCCTGACCTTTCCCCTACTAGACATCCAGACATAGTTCAAACATGACATTTAAGTAAACAAAACTAAATGAAATAGTTACAATATCTTTACTAGGAAAGGAAAGCAGATTAGTGAGGGATAGTATACTGTCTGTTTCTTGCCAAAACAGTAAATAAATAATACTCACTCTAGAAAAGCCATTCTTAACTGTAAGTCTCAACCCCTTTGAGAATCACACATCAGATAACCTGTACATCAGAAATTTACATCAGAAATGATTCATAACAGTACCAAAATATAGCAATGACGTAGTGACAAAATAATTTTATGGTTGGGGTCACCCCAGCATGAGGGACTGTATTAATGGATCATAGCATTAGGAAGATTGAGAACCACTGGTTTAGAGAGACAATGCATGGCTATGAGAGTGTCCATATTCCATGGTGTTTATTTACATACATGTGTATATGCAGTCTACACAATAAGGCCTGTGAAAACATGTGGCCTATGCTCACAGTCATAAGTTGTACTAGTTTCATCTCCTTTTGGAAGAAATAACATGCTTAACCCAAAGATTGAACTTAGTTTTATTTTTTTCTACAAAAGAAATGCTCACCCTAATTCTTTGCACTAGAATTCCAAGTCTAGAATTAGCTGCTCAATCCAACCTCTGTCATCATGAACACTCACCAGGTAGCAAAGGACTTGAAGGCAGCTAAACTTCTGTGACAAGTAAATGAGTCCCCTAGGTGGGTCGTAACACATGACAACTGGTCTCCAAAATTGCTACTATGTATCCATCAAACAAACAAAGGAATCCCTTTAACTTCAGAGACAAGCCTTACAGAGGAAAGAGAGCGGTTATCTCGTCATTTCATTTTTGCTTTACTGTAAGAGGCTTGCCTCATGCCTTGACAAAGAACTTCTATTTTTAAGCTACTACAGTTTCTATTCTTAGATGTTAGCTCCAACCTTTTCTACCAATCATCATCACTTGTCAGGTAAGCATCTGTGGCACCTCTCCTATCACGAAGCTTTCAATACTCTGGAATTTATGGCCCATGGTCATTCTAGCTGGATTCTTTATGGATCACTACTGATGGTTAAGCCAATAGGCTGTTTGGTAGAAAGGCTACAAAACAGAATATGCTTCTTTCAATGGAATTCATAGGCATCTAGGAGAGGTAAATCCAATATGTGATACAAGTCATAAATATTAGACTCTCTCTCTCTCTCTCTCTCTCTCTCTCTCTCTCTCTCTCTCTCTCTCTCTCTCTCTCTCTCCCCTTCCTTCTCTCTCTTCCTCCCTCCCCCTTCTCTCTTCCCCCCCTCTCTCTGTGTGTGTATGTGTGTTTGTGTGTGTGTATACTACCAAAATATAAAGTCATTTTCATCAGCTCCACTATACTGCATTATTAAGTCAGAACTGTGGATTTACATTACTTAAATATTGTCCATGATGATCAAAATAAGTATTCTCCTTTCCTTGTCTATATCTAGAAAAGTCAACTCATATGTGGGTATCTATTACTGAAGGTTGGGGGAAGCACCAATATAAAACTTCCATTTTTAAATTGACCCTGAAAGTCTTTAGTTTCCCATTGTTTGCTCTAAAACTAGAGTACATTTTCACACGAAAGAATTTACTATTAGTTCTACTTCAGTCTTTAAATTTTACTTGACACGATCATAATAGCTGTTAAGAGAAACTATTCAAATGAAATCCATATTTGTTTCTTGGCTAGCTGCTATGACAAAATAATTGTCAATGGCAGCTTAAGGAAGAAGGGTTTCTCTGGGCTCACAGTTTGAGAGTATAATGTGTCTTGGCAGGGAAGGCATGAAGGCAGGAGCTTGAGCTTGAGACAGATAGTTACAGCATGACTCCAATCAAGAAGCAGAAGGAGACGAATGCTGGTGCTAGGATTAGAGCCCAGAGCATGGAGCTACTCTTTAGAATAGATTCTAGCAGCTGGGCCCGTGGTGGCGCACGCCTTTAATCCCAGCACTTGAGAGGCAGAGGCAGGAGGATTTCTGAGTTCAAAACCAGCCTGGTCTACAGAGTGTGCATAGTGAGTTCCAGGACAGCCAGGGCTACACAGAGAAACCCTGTTTTGAAAAACCAAAAAAAAAAAAAAAAAAAAAAAAAAATAATGGATTCTAGCACCTTCCTTAAGACACACCCTGGGGTTTGTTTCCTGGGTGATTCTAGATACTGGGAAAATTAATACTCACCATTCTGTAACCTAAGCCTTCTACTACTTCTGCAGTTTCCCTCTACTGATTGGTCACCTCCATCACTATTTTCTTTCATCTCTTAGGTGACAATCTTGCATATCATATGCTGTCAAGTTTCTTGGGCTAACCTCACCCCTCAGAATACGTTTTTTTTTTAATCTGCCGATAATGAAATGCAAACAGAGCAAGACCCTCCACCTTCTTGCCCTATCTCAGCCAGGCCAGAACACAAACTCACAACATCTCAGAGGAGAGGAACATTGGAAGCACCAAAGGTGTGAGTGTAGGAGACAATGTGCTAGAAGGAATTGAGATCATCTGGGATTACAGGACTTTCAAAGGCTAAAGCACCGCTGGGAAACATTCATTTATCTATGTCCCACTGGTCAGTGTGATCCTCAAAGTTTGGCATTAGGATTTTCTTATCTCTTCATTGGAACATATGCATAGAAAATAGCATGCAAATGATTGCTTAATTAATTAACTAATCTATGCTACAAGATTAATTAAGTCCCCCAAACAAACTTCCATTTATTCAGTGGTCTAAACTAGAATTGAGGAGGAAAGCACTTTAATTGAATTAGTCCACTCTGAGGCATAAATTATTAAAAATACATCCATCTGAAGTAAGGCTTGGCAATGGTGTTTTTAAAAATATGCCCAGGAGGTTTTCATGAGAAGTCTGGCATTGGAAACTTCCTGCATGCTGGCTGCCACAGCTCCTAATGCAGCTCCTGCCATAGTCTTCTCTCTCTCTCTCTCTCTCTCTCTCTCTCTCTCTCTCTCTCTCTCTCTCTCTCTCTCTCTCTGGCCATGCCTCTGGCTGTACTACTTTTGTGGTCTTCTCTCTTCTCACATAAACCTTCTTTTCCCATGCTCCTCAAATGGTTTCTTGAAAAAACCTGAAGGGCCAGTATTATCCACCATCTGTCTACCCAACAGGTTCCAGTTGCTATTCCCTCTTGCCTCCTGCATCTGATGGGTTTTAGTCTTACAGGTGAATGTTAGAAAATTGTTTCATTGTGAATGCGAATTAAATTACCAGAGTAAAATATCACCTCTGAAAAAAAAATCGAAGAGTTTCTAGAAAATGTAAGGACTTTGATGACTGAAATGAGGAAAAGAAAATATACAAAGGTCATAAAGAGTCCCCAGCGGCAGGTCATCACCATGGTGGATAGATTGGACTGATGTTAGTATCCTTCATCTTTAATGTAAAATGCATTATTAAGTATAGAAGAAGATCCATCCTAGTTTCCAAAGCTATGAAAACAGGCTATGATTCCAGGTGTTTTGATTCCAGCTTCAATGATTTCCAAGGTCTCCTTATTCTCTCATCTAAAATATCATCACAGTTTGAACAGGACCTACTCAGTGCTGCTGAGGTTAGTGTTTTCTTCTGGTGGACTCGAACTTGTCTCATCTTGCTCAATTTCTACAAAAACAGAAACCTCAGTGACCTAACAGAGCAAGTGTGGGGCATTGCTCAAGGACTTAAAGATGGATGTGTATCATGAAACCATCATAATTGTATTCTCTGATGATGGACCTACTGTAATTGTGAAATATTTAGATCTTGGTCATTTAAGAGGATCTAAAATACCCCGACTGCTTATCTTCCACATGTATGTCTTTTCAGACCAATTTTTGTGTAATGGGGGAATATTTGTCAGGATTAATTAATACACAGGAGGAAAGAACTATCTATGATTAAGCCAACTTCTCAGGTTCATTATAAATATTTTATCCATGTCTGTGACTCCACAATTCTGTCTTTGTCACTTAGGAAATAGTCCTAGATCTGAGACTCAAAATCCTTTTTTCATAGGAAAAAAAAGATGGAAGACTTCTCACAATTCTTATAACCAGGACTCTACTGGAGAGAATCTAAGAGAATAGTGGACCACTGAACAAGAGATGGCAATCTCTAGAATACAAGGAAGGCCCCATCAGCTCGGCATGTTCAAGGCTGAGGCTGATTCTCTGTGGACAACATCTTATAGGAGGCTCAGGGAAAAGCTTTGCCAAATATTTTATAGCCCACAGAGAAGGAGCCTTAGAATTTTCCATCTCATGCTAACCCTTTGGCTCTGCTGTTTTCCCCAGATCATCCTCCAACATGTATGACCTGCCTCATCCTTCCATCTGCAATCTACCACCCAATCTTTAAAGTCAGATTTCAGTTTCTCACTATGATGCCTTTCTCAGGATTCTTTATACCTTTGGCAACTGGAAGCTTCCATCTGAGTGGGATTGATTGCAAACAGCAAACTTTCAACCACCCAATTTTACCCCCCCCAAAAAAAAGGAGTTATATTTTCTACTCATAGCTCTCAAAAGACAAGAGATTTCTCACTGTGGCTTATAGGCATATATATTTAAACACTTTTTCTCAATTTTCTTCTCATCCTGAGGGGGTGCTCTTCAATCTCTCCTTACAGAACTCCATTTCCTCTCCTGCTCATGAGTCTTGCTTCCTACCCTTATTGCAGGGAAGATGTTGGTTAATAGCTAGATGTTGTCTTTGGGTTCTGGGAGAAGAACAATGTCTGTGAACCTGCAGATCCTATGGACCTGTGTTCTCTCACCATCTCATATAACACTTTTGTATTTCAGATATATATGTATGTATCGGTCCTGTCTTTTCAAATAAATTGTAGAACCTCTAAGGAATGAATTAGGTCTTATTAGCCTTCATCCCTTAGTGCAATGCAAGCTTTCAATCATAGTTTTTTTAAATGAAAATTTAAAAATGTATACAAATATGAGCCATGGTTAAACTGACATTTCATTAATTCCCTCTGCAAAAGCCGCATACTATGCCAGCAGTTACTTCTGGTTACTGATTATAAAAAAGAGAGTCATTAATCTGAGTGAAGGCTTCAGAAGAGGCTGGGGTCTAGAACCCTGCTCACAGGAAGATCGCCATTGTTTTGTGCTCTGACTTCCTGGCTCTTCGACATTTTCTTTCTGTCTAAGCCAGTGTGCTGATGCAAAGTCATGGAACTTAGGCCAAGGTATTGTCTTCCTGGAGCATTTTCACCTGAGAGCAAGGTCTGCAATAACACCTCTCAGCTGATGAGTTCTAAACTCTAGAGCTAGCATCAACTTTGAAACATACAAAACACCAATGGTCTCTGGGGCTGTTTTATTTTTCTACTTTCAGACACTGTCAAGAATTCCCTTCTAAGGAGTCTCCAGAGGTACAGGTGGATTCTCAACATCTTGAAATCCTGCTGTGCAGCTCTGTATCTTAGGCAGTGTTCCCTAGAAGTCACCTACATCACCCGCCATGAATTCCCATGAACTGGGCCGAGGACTGCTTTTGCTTCTGATATTACACGGACATTTTGAGCCTGCTTCATCTGCTCTACTCAGATGCTTTTTAAAACAAGTTCTTGACATCTATGTGATTTTTCTCTCCACAGCTAAACTTCCTTCCCTCCAGTTCTTTACTGGGTAATGCTCTGGCACTTCGTGTTGCTAAGAACTGGGAAAGTTGAAGATGTAACTCTGCTTACAAACTGACCTGGTAAACTGTCAATATTTCATAGATGCTGGTCAAAGACACATGCTTTCTGGATCAGAGACAGAGGATTTCAGGGTTCATGGAAGAACAGAGTAAAGTGAGAGTGAGCTTTATGCACAATCAGTGACCCTAGATTTCATGCACACACCACAAATTTAGTTCATCCTGTCAGAAATTACTTGTCCTTTAAATTCTTTAGGACCTGTCTAGTGTCTGAGTTTGTGATACAGCATGATCCGTACTCTCCAGAAAAGACCCAAACAATCTAGTTCACCCTTTCCATATGAGGAAAAACACCTTGTCAGGAACTGAGGGTTGTCATGTGAGTAACATACACCCAAATGCAAATATACGCATTCATATATGAACACAGATCTATATATATACATGGGAAGGAGTCTGTGCCCTTGTAAAGCAGAGACTGAGTATGTACTCTCCTCAATACACAGCTGTATGCACAATTCTTATGAAACTAAGATAGCAGTTTTCAACCTGTGGGTTGCAATGGAGGCCACATATCGAATATCATGCATATCGAATATTTACATTATAATTCATAACAGTGGCAAAATTGCAGTTATGGAGCAGGAACAAAATAACTTTAGGGCTGGGGGTCACCGCAACATGAGGAGATGTGTTAAAGGGTTGCAGCATCTGAACAGTTGAGAACACTGACCTAAGATGAACACAAAGCACAAGGGTAGTAAGAAGCCTGCCTGGGCTGAGTGCTGTCTGGTTGGAGCTAGGGCAGATAAGAGAGGAGAGGAATTCATGGTGAAGCAACACAGGGAGAATCTCCTGAAGGCACAGCTTCACAGTCATGGAGCCCTTCAGGCAGAGACTCTCAGAACAGCCCAGAGTCAATTAGTGGGGCTTTTTATTGCAGACCAACACAACAATAAATTACATGAATTTATTATTTAGTGCCACCAAAATATAATACCAAAGTTCTTCTCATTTTCATCTTGTTATTAGGAAAATCAAGGCCAAAGAAAGAACTGTGGCCATGCCACAAGGCTCAAATGTGCTCGGCCCAAGCCTAGTACTGAAGCTGTCTGGTCTGGGCTCTGGGTGCTATTTTAATCTCAGATGACTTCTCGGAAGAGCTCAAGTTGCATCAACTAGACCTTAGCCAGGTGTATTCCTTAGCCTCTGCTGCTATATCCATGCACAAGAAACTTTATAGGTTGCAAAGTAAAACTTCCATGATCACCTGTGGTACAGGGTAAGACTCTGCCCTCTCTCCACATGGACAACTTCATGTTCCTATGTGATATACCCTGAGCATCCTACCCATGCCAGACCTCTTACCAAATGACATACAAAGCTCCTAATTTTTGTGATTCACTTTTCATTGGCAGTTTATCAAGGGGAAGAAGGATATCAAGAGTTCCTCTGGAATGTTGCCAGGGATGTGGCTCAACTGGGAGAGAACTTCTCATATAAATTTGAAGACCTACACTCTATGACCTCTCTTTTTCCCAGTGGTATGATCGCTAATAATTTATCATGTTTCAGCCTCAACATCCTTACCTTTAAAATGGACATGATATTTCTGTCCAACTATTGGGACTGCTAGGAAGTTTGAATTCATTACTCAGTGAAGGGCACTCAGCGATACATGCTTGCCCCTTCCTGAGTTGACTGGGGAATCTACAAAGCTGAGAAGCCTGGCCCCTGCCTTGACACTTACATGTGGGTCTCTACCTAACAAAATTAAACAAATTGTCAATTAGAATTGAGATAAATGCAATGGGGGTATGTCCTTTGGGCCAGGATGGGTCAGAACCAGCTAGATCAGAGGTAATGACTGACTGTGGTCTGGCTACTTTTAATAAATGAAGGTTATTGGAACACAACTTAATTCTTTCATTTACAGATTAGTTATGGCTGATTTTACTCTAGAGCAGAAGAACTGAGTATTGGAGACAGAGAGCCCTGATCTCACAAGCCAAAAAGAGTTATCATGTGGCCCTTTCCAAAAGGTCAAATGACCCTTGACATAGATGAGCCATACAGAGGAAGCAGGAAGATGGGTCTAGGACTTAGAGAATATGAGTCCACAAGGTGTGAACTGTGAACTTCCTAATCCAAGTCTCCAAACAGCAGGCCTCATCTCTTGTCCTCTCATCTCAGGAAAAAAACTCCTCCCCATTGACCTACTGCACCCTCTTCTGTATCCGCAGTATCCTCCTCTTCAAGAATACCACCACCACCTCCCCACTATCCTGCCTCCTGTATTGTCAGCCCCTCTCTCTTTCCTGTTCCCACCTTCTTTTTAGGGACCGGGTCTGAAATGGAACCTAGTGGACCTCAAATTTGTGATTCCTCTGCCTCAGTTTCCCAGGCACCATTGCTCACTAACTTTCTCAATTAGAACCATCAACATTCTCTTTATTCGTACAAGGTCATTCTTCACAACATCTCCTTCACCTTCCCGAGTCTAACCCATTCATTCTCTATCATGTCCTTTGTCTACCCCCTCCACCATGTCTGTGTCCACTGCCTCTTTTAGGCCCTCCTTTGCTCTTACCACACCTCTGCGTACCTCTATTCCGATACCTAATTAATCCAGCTCCAAGGCCCAGTCCTTCTCATCTTGCTCCTCCCATTCTACCTTCACTGTCTTCATTCTAAAACTCAAATCTGGCCATGTCACTTTACTCTGTAACATATGTCAAGGGCTTTCAGTTGTTTTAGGGTAAGCAACCAAACTTTCAAATTCTGCATGATTTGTCCTGATCCATCTTTAGTTTAGTCCTAGGCAAAGTAGGACCTTCTATGCTATAGACACAATAATTTATTTTTCTTCTTGACTATCTCTTATCTTTGGATAGGCTTCCATATTTAATAACTGCTTCAACTCTGAGTTCTCAGAATGAAATACAAACCAATAGAACATTTTCCCAGCCTCCCTTGCAGTGAGGGTGCAAGTTGCCTAAGGTGACCTAGGGCTCACAATTCAGAGGAACTCAAATGAGATTCAAAATCTGAGATCAGGACCCTAAGGAAACATACATGATACAGGGACTGTTCTCTTGTGAATAGAGCAGAGATATCAGTCTATGGTAGCACCACTGCCTAGCACTACCCTGTGAATAGTGAATATTATCACTACTGTATCCACCAAAGGAGCAATGATGACTCCTCCAAACTACACAGCACTTTTCTACAATTGTATACATAGTCACTAAGTCTATAACATTCAGTCTAGAGTTTCTGCACTCCAGGAAATTATAAGTTCCTTGATCTTTAACAACTTCATTTTTCTGCTTAACCTAAGAGTTCATATAAATTTTTGAAAAGTAAAAGTCACAATAAACTTGTAAAGTCTTTTCTCATATCCCATTCCTACCCTGTGGGAATTTATCCATCTTTTTCCATCTTCCATGCTCACTATACTCTAACTCCCACCCACCTACCTACCCCACTTACACATACTTAATGACATATGTGTATGATCACACTTCCATCTCCACCTCCCTTTCTTCCATTTCAGCAAACTCATTTATTTATTTATTCATTCACCCATTCATCAAACATGATATTCATATAAATGCCACACTTCTCTGTATCCTAGAAATATAGAGGATAACAAAATAAAAGTTTCTATCTCTAGATAGACAGTATATATCTATCTATTAGAAGGAGGAAAGTCATCTTGTATTTACTACCTAGTACATACCACAGTGCTGAATACAAAGGATGCTTTTATAACATGCTCACTGAGTGGGTAAATGAGATATGTCCTATGCTCTGACTCCTATCAGTTTAGCCTAACGGCCAAGAATTCACCTCATTGTGTCCATCACCTCCATCTTGAGCTTTGCTTTACCACCAGCGTCAAGGCTGTGAAAATGGGGAGACTCTGTGATGTGCCCTAATCAGGCTTCCCTTTTGGTAAATTCCTGGAATAACTACTGTATTCCTTTTAAGTCACATGAAGCAGAAAGCTGGCTAATTGCACACTCTGGTTACTGGAATTACCAGTAGCCAAAGACATTGATGTACTTCTTTGTATCTTTTTGGTGTAACTTATGCTAGAGTTGGAACATAATAGGTATTCAATAGATTAAACCTAACATAATTTGGGTATATGTATATACATACATATATATATACATACATGCATATATATATGCACATATATATGTACATATATATGTACATATATACATATATCCACTCAAAGAGAGCATTGAAGAGAGCCACTAGGTCTAATTTTTGCAGAAAAATTCAGAACAGCCTCTGATTAGTGAGTTTGCTCCATTTCCCAAGAAATCGTTTTAACCTTTAAACACAGAAGGTCAGCATCTCCTCTCTCTGCTCATGCATAATTCCCCTGCCCTCTGCTCTTCGGTGCTTCAGCTCCCTGCCTGAGAGAGAGAGACAGAGACAGCAGGAGGAACAGAGCTGGTGCTCAGAGGCCCGGGATGCCTCCCTGGGATTCTCTAAGCCCTCAGAATATGTTGTCTCATTTGCTACATTATTAATAAAATTGCAAGAAGTTTGGAGAAAAGTTTTTCCCCACCTACAAAAATTAGCATTTATCCCCCACACATGCTGTGCAAAACTTAGGAGGAAGAACATTAATAAAACAGAAAAGTGTTCCCTTTGAGCCTTATCTGGCAGCCAATGCCACAAGAGGACTTTGAAAGAGAATTGGGACGGGTCAAGTTGGACACTTCAAGGTGATGAGGTGAACACTGTGGGTGGCCCCACAGTGGCCAGAAGAAACCCAGCCAGTCTCAGCATCTGCCGTGCTAGCACAGATGGTGTGTCGCAATGTTGGAAGTGGTCTGTGATAGGGGCTCCGAGCATGGTCAATGACTCACGAAAGCCAGAGATGTAAAATTGCTGAAATGAGGCCAAGGTCAGAAAACCTGGAAAGGTATAGAATGACCTTCATGGATGACCCTGCAGTTAGATAACATCAGGGTATGTACATTAGTAGAAAGCTCTGAATGAGGCATTCTGATTGGTAGAATACATTCTTCATAAACTTCAGGATTTCAATGCTTTTTGAAGTCATGTCACAGAGTTGCTTTATAAAAATAAATGGTGACCCATTATCTCATTGCTCACCTTGCTTCACCTTTCACCTCTATCACTTGCTTCTTGCTCGCTTGTATCATAGAGCCTACTCTTTTGTGTGGGATGCTATGGGCATTCACATTGTAATGCATTGCATTATTAGAATGTAAACCACCTAGTGATGATGTCATATTATTCATTGCTGTATCCTTCACCCCTGGATGCGTACCAGGGACCATAGATATTTATTGAGCTTATACATGAATGCAGTGTATTCTGAGCTTAGACTCTTAAGTCATTGCACTTAAACCGCTTATGGATTCAGATTACCTGGTCTGTAGTTATACAACTATGAGTGTTTTGCTTAAAATGGCAGCATTTTATCTATTGAGTTTAGGTCCATTTTCAAGCTTTTCAACTCTTGATTCTGACAAAAGCATAGTTTCTCCCAACTCCTGTCAATTCCCCCCAAACCATGGCAGCACACCATCTCCCTCCTTCCAAATTGTTGATAAATATTGAATAGACTGAGCCTCCTGACATTCCAACAAATATGTCCCCTCAGGCTTATATTAATTGTCCTAAGTCAATTGCACCAAGAATTATTGAGATAAATACCCTCCTTTATGGAAAGGAGTTTGAAGATCAAGTGACCAGATGAGGCCTTCATTTTATACATGGGGGTCACAGGGTAGAGAATGATATGATAGCCTCTCTTTGGCATCATACTAAAAGCAGTTATGAATTTAGAATCCTTGGCCAATAGGACAAATGTTGTTCAAGCTCTGAAAAGAGGCTCTCTGCATTGAATCCATACTTCTTTAGAAACAAACACCCACAAACAATAAATAGGTAATCTTTATTGTCAACCAGACTGAAATTTAACTCACTTAGAAATCCCACATATGAGTACAGCGGTGACGATATTTCCAGAGAAGTTTAAATGAGGAGAGAAGGCCCACCATAGCATGGATAGTACCATCCCATGGGCTGGGGGTTCAAGCTAAATAAAGAGGGTGAAAAAGGCTAAGAAGCTCCAACATGCGTCTTTCTCTATTTCTTGAATATGGACACAAAGCTACCTTGTGCTCATGGCCCCAGGCCTTCCCCACCTTCATGGACTGCATCCCCTCAAACTGTAAGCCAAAATGAATCCTTAAGTTACTTTGTCAGGAACTGAGTCACAGTTCTGAGAAAAGTAAGTAGTATAATGGACCAATCCACAAGCTCATTCAGCATTATTTCTTCCGGGTAAGTCAGAGTCATCCATCCACAAAGCTTGTGGATTCCTCATCATTTCCTATGTCAAATGTGGCCTGTGCTCAGCAACTGTAGGACCTGGGAATCCTGCGCAGAGCCCTAGTCTCCCATTCCCACCCTCTCCTTCCTTCTGTGTCTTCCTAAGGCAGTCAGTGCTTTCCTGTGCTCTTCATTTTCCATCCCACTGAGACTTGTAAACTTATTTAAGTGGGATGCCAGTGCCAAGAATACGCGGCTAAGCTAGAGCCAGCAAATACTCAAAAACAAAAGAGAGGTCTCTTGGCAGTGCTGAAAGTATAAAATCCTTTGGCTCTTGGTGACTAGTTCAGAATTTACAGAAATTAAAAAATGTGTTCTGAACAAGCCAGATTCAGGGGTGAAAGAATAGTCTTAGTATGTATTGCTGAATGAATAAATAAACAAATAAATGAATTTAACAAATGAAAGATATAAGTACAGATAATAAGGAAAACCACCAGTAGTTCTCTCGGCTGACACTGATTTCAGTAGAGCATGAGGAAGAATTACATACAGTCACACATTGCCTCTCTACAGATAGTGAAGAAGCAGAAGTGATTGTGTGTATTTAAAACTGTACTCTTTCTGTCTTGTTCTCCTTTTCTCACCTGTAAAGGTATCCCCTAATGCATCACATTCTCAAGTATCCTGTTCCCAGGGTCGGCTTCCTCTCCTGGGGCTGCTGGCCTCAGAGCACATGCTTACACAGAGTTCAGTTACAGTGTCTTGAGTAGACTCTGACATTTACCCTTCATTTAAACTTTCTTCTACATTACCATCTAAGACTTCTCCATCTGCAGACTGCTCAGGCTTAGCAGTCAAGATGTCTGTGGTGGTCAAGATGGCTGGCCTGTCAAAAAGATAAGGCTCTCAAGAGTAGACTCTCTGGAGTCCCCATTTAGACACAAGGTGAGCAGCTCTGCTAGTGAAACCAAAAAAGACACAAAAGTGACTCAAAGCTGCCAAGAGAGTGTCTTCAATTATAGAAAGGGAACCTGCTGCTGCAGTCATTAATTATTTATGGGCAGATTTGGGGAAGAGGAGGAGGCAGGTGGCAAGACAAGCAACAAAAAGCAGGGACAGAAAGGGTCCCAGGTGCCTGCAGTACTGGCTTACTAGGTGGTACCCACCTTCTGCTTCAGGAAAAATGGTACTACAGGCTGCTGTCTGTCACAGCACTTGCTTCTAACCTGGAGGCCTAGGAAGTGCCTGGAGATAAAAGCTGTGGTCTCCTCAGCCAGCTCAGTTCTACATTTGGAAGAATTTCTAGCAATGGGCCCATCATGGTTGCTGGGTATGACATGGAATTAACCCATGTGCAGGACCCCGCTAGGAAACCTTCTAGATACCCACTTCCTCCTCCATGGGGCCCTCCACCTATCCACCTCTTTTTTCTACTACTCCCTTCAGGCTTCATAAGAGGTAACCACATCCTCAATGTCACATAAAATGCAGAACACAACAAATGCAAATCCCTGGGTCTTTCACATCACACATACATGAATACACACATGTACACACATACCACATAAAATACATACACCATATAAAATAAAGATGAACATATGAACCTCACATATAACATTTATGTAACATATACAAATATATGTATATATATATATATGTATGTATATATTTGTATGTATATATATATATACATACAAAACATAAGGGCACAAATAGCAACACCCAGGCTTGATGCCTACATCTCTACCTATTATTCTTTCTGAAAATAAGAAAGAAATAACCTTAGTTCTCATTCTCTCAGCCCCATTGCTTCCTCTTCTCTCCCATACCCCCTACCTCTCCCAACACTGCAGGACTCCTCCTGGTAGCATTTTATGTGCTGGAATTTTACTTCTTAAAAATAAAAAAAGATGGAAAGAGTCACAATCATTAAGTCACCCCACCTCCTCCTTACAGCAAGCCCAAACATTGTCAAATACCTTCTCTACCTCCCTGCAGTGACCAGACTCCCTGATGTCTTCTGGACACATTGGAATAACATCAGATGTGCTCCAGAATTCCCCCTCTGCTGTTTCCTAAGGAAAGTCAGTTTTTGCCTTATCATACCATCTTCTCACACATTTAACTTAATTTCTCTGTAAGCTTTTCTTATCTTTAAAATTGGTTCTTCAACATCAGGTCCTACTCTCCCCTCTTTGCTTGTTCATGTTCCTGGCTATGAATGCCCATGTACCAATACTCCTCACACCTGGAACTGCAGCCCAGCAAGAGCTTCCAGTTACCTTCCTGAAATGGTTCTCTTCTTGTTCTTTACCCTTAATGTTTCATAGTGAGCTATCAGTTCCAGCCAACCAATTGCCCACACACAGAGACCTTGAAAAAGCCCATGACCGCTGACTTTCAAATCTCCATTTTAGTTACTTATTTTGTTGCTGTGCCAAAATACCTCAAAAGGGCAACTTAAAGAGAGAAGAGATTATTTTGTCTCCCCATTGCAGGATACAGCCTACAGCGCTTCATGATGGGAAGAACATGAGATGGCTAGCTGGTCAAATTGCCACCCAACCATGGAAGCAGGGAGAGATGGATGCTGGTCCTCAGCTCACTTTCTCCTCTTTACAGTCCCAGAACCTTTGCCCATAGAATAGTATCACCCATACTTAGTGTAGCTATTCCTATCTCAGTTAATCTACTCCACATAATCCCTTATAACCCTGCTCTGGGATTTGTGTTCTATGGTAATTGGTGATACTGAATCCTAACAAATTGATAACAAAGACTAATCATCATATCTTCCCTCTTCTCAACCAGCAAACCTTGGTAGGCTGTGTCTCCCAACAGTCCCTCATGTCCATTTTCCTCCCTATTTCTTAAGCCACTGTTTCTGTCATCCCACCCTCTAACAGGGAATGGCCTTTATTTAAATGGGTCCATGTCAACTCCGGTGTCTGAAGTGTACACTGGAGATGGTTTCTCCTGAAACCCTTTTGCTGCATGTCTGGCCCTTCCTGCAGTCCTTCTCTGGGAGATGCACACTCAGAGAGGGGAAACTAAATGGAATTCAGCAAAGTCAAAGGCACAGAATTTATTGGTTCCTACATTTATTTATCCATTAAATTACACTTTCAAAACTTGGAGTTAGTCCTTATGTGAATCTCTGGATCCAAACACTTAGTTTTCTTGTTAATTTCCTTTAAATAATTTTGTTCTATCTGTTGTTATCTTATTAGTTCATCAATTTTCTTATTTTTTTTAAAAGAATGCTCATCTTCAGAAGCATCCAAGTTCATCACAGGAAATATCTACCAATGCCTTTCTGTTGTGGTATTTCTATTAGTTGGGCCTAATAATTTAAAACTTCAAAGACCAGGCAATTTATTTAGTAGAAGTTTATTTGTCATATTTTTAAAGCTGAAAGTCCATGAATAAGATAGCAATATATCAAGTGACTGATAAGGTTCATCTTCCAGGCTTGCAGAAGGCCTTCACTCCTCCCTTTCCTCCTCCTGAGATACTATCATCATCACCTTCATTAGTAAAGTACCTTTCGAGGCTTTGCCTCCTAGCTCTGTTCCATTTCAGGACAGAACTTCATTACTGAGGAAGTAGAAACAAATACACTGCCCATGGGATATGATGTCGACAGTCTTGTATAAGATGGGCTCATTGGATGTTCCATAAGTGTCTATAGAACAAATTAAGCGATGAATGGATAATTGAATCAGCACATGGTAGTTTCTGGTCAGAGTCAGTTCTATCAACAACCATTTGAAAACAAACTTTAGCATTATCTATCTACAAGCTTTTACCAAGGTCATCTCAGTCTGAGTATAAGGGGAATGGTCATGCACATTTTCTATATACACATTCATCTGGAGAAGAAGTATATCCAGCCACTTTAGTCCTGGATATTCCTTCTCTGTAGAACCTGTTTCTTGTCTTCATCAGACTTCTTGTTGTCATTCAGTCTGAGCATCACTTCAGTATGGCCTTATGAAACTACTACTTCTAATGTGGCCATAGAGCCCATTCTCCATTATAATGCTGGATTTTAATCTTCTCTACAACACTTACCACTATTGAATTTTTCATGTTTAGTTTTCTGTATTCCCCCATGTATTAATTTTCTATTGCTGCAAAACAAATTGCCACAAACTTAGCAGCTGAGAACAACACCCACTTATTAGCTCACAGTTCTGTAGACCAGAAGTTTGGGTATAGAATTGCTTAGTGCTCTGCTGAAAATTTATAAGACTAGAATCAGGACTCCAAAAAAGCTGCATTCTCATCTAGGACTTCAAGTCTTCCAACCTCTTCTGAGATGTGAGAGAGTCACAGTCTAACTACTGTTATTAATAGCATAGCATCAGAGACTGGTAAGGATGAAGACAAGAGGATTATTTTACCTCAAGAGTTCTGGTTCAAAGCCAAAAGAGCACATCTGGTCTTGCTAACATAATCCCATGGTAGCAGAGTATGACAAAAGATGAGAAGCTTGGGTGTATATATCGCCTGGTCTATGCGCCTCTTCTTTTTCTTAATGATTTATTTATTTTTATTATTGTTATTTTTATGTGTATTGGACTTTTGTCTTCATGTATGTCTGTGTAAGTGTGTTAGATCACCTGGAACTGGAGTTATAGACAGCTGTAAGCTGTATATAGGTGCTGGGAATTGAACCTGGGTCTTCTAGTGCTCTTAACGACTAAGCTATCTCCACAGCACCACTCCCCTTCTTCTCAAAAGGAGACATGATACTTTTCTATTTTAATTTTAATACTTCACACGAGGGATTAAGTTTCAACATGAGGTTTTGGACGGGGCAACCCATAATTAAACACTATTACAAGAAGATTTCAGTCCCTAAAGGTCATAGGACTAAGGTTTCTATGAGCACCAAAAAGTTGTCCTCATTCCTTGCCATAAGTCCTCTATCTTCAAAACTAAAAACAAAGAATCCTCCTCAAGTGAATCCCTCACATCCATAAAGTATCTTTCATCTTTGGAAAAAATAAACCATTGACTCTCTTGTCAGTCAACTTTGAAGTCAATGTTGACATAAAAAATAATCTAATTATTTGAGTGACTGTAATATCATAATCTCCCTTTCTGGCTACACTCAAGGCAAGATGTATATGGCGTATCTTGGAATAAGAATCTTGGAGACTATCTTAGAATCTTGGATACTATTCTAAAGTACAGCTTTGCCTATCTTATTATCCATAAAAGTCAAAGTTTATAATGCTTCCAACTATACAAAGGATGTACAGACAATAAAACTACCACACAGAACAGTGGGACAAGCCACAGAGACTGCTCTATAGTCAGAGACAAGTTGAACCCAGAAGCATGACCAGCCTAGATACTTTCTGCTGCTCCAGCCAACAGACCAAGAAAATGAAAATCCCATGCATTTTAAACCAATTACAACCAACTTTATCTGTAGAATGTCCCATAGAGCCCCTGAGTACACAGATATTTTGATATCACAGATATATTGGATATTTTGGTTTTAATCAATGAAAAATAAAAGAGAAATTTCTCCTGGAAAACCAAGATGCAAAGAACAGAAGGTACAGTGTATGGACAGAACACAACTAGGATTATGAGCCAATCAAATGCCTCTTTTTTTCCTTTCCTTAGAAGATCCATCTATACTACCTTTGCTAACACTCACCTGTACCCCAGATCCATCCAGTTCACCCTACACTAGGAAGCTTCTGCTAATGCCCTAGCCATGTTCTCTATACTTAATCCCCACCAAACGCATTTTGCCCTTTGAGGAACTGACTTTTGCTGCCTTTTTACAATTATAAAACACAAAGTCAAATATCTGTGTCTTAATTCTCTCATCCATGTTTCTTGAGGAATCTGGCTGCTCCCCCCACCCAAGTGTTTGTCCCTGTCTAATAAGTAAGCACATTTTGGCAGTGAATATAGAGGGTTTGGCCTAATGCTGCTTGCACTCTAATGTTAACTTGGCTTCCCACAACTGCTAACTTGAGTGTCCACACATAAGAAACAGAAGGACCACGCCCCCAGTCGGTTCTGATTAGTAAATAAAGATACCAGCAGCCAATGGCTGGGCAGCTCAGACAGAGGCAGGACTTTAGGATTCTCAGGCTAGAAACAGAAAGGGAGGAAGAAAGAGGTGATCATACCAGGAGAGTATGGAGGAGAGGAAACCACCATGTCTGAAAAGAATGGCAGACAGGGAGATACAGCCACCATATAAAGAAGTTGAGAAAATGCAGCCCAGAGGGATGCCCAACTGGGTCCAGGGCAGCCAAGGTAGAACATAGAATTTAGTAAGTAATTACTCAGGATTATCGGCAGGAAGTGGATTGTCCAAGTAGAGGTTAGCAAGTGGTCCAGCTATTGTGCTATTTAAAGTGTATCAAAATATAAAGGCTGTGTGTGTGTGTGTGTGTGTGTGTGTTTCAGGAACCCAGAACATTGAGGCGAAACCCCACCACCAGGATCTATTAATTAAATATTTCTTTCAACATGTGAATATCCATGAGAACCTGTTCAGTGCTTTTGGAAATTGAGATCTGTGACAAGGGGGAAATGGGGTTAGGCATTGCTGGGGTAGTCATGAGGCAGAGTGTGCCAGAGAAAGAGGGAAAGGGATAGAGAATTTCACTAGCAAAGGAGCACATAGGCTAGGGACACTGATCCCACAAAAACAGAAGGCATAAAAGCCTGTAAGTCAGATAGCATAGAAGAAAAGATGATGGAAATCACCAAAACCTAGGTGGTAATTCTGCCTCAGGCAGAGTACTATTTGAGGGATGTGAGTATCCACATCCCATTAAGTTGTCAAGATCACTTTCTTTTTGAAACACCACGTGGAGAGCCACAGGAACACTGGATCCTCCCAACTCTCCATAGTCCTTACTTCTAGAAGTGGTAATTGTCAGTACTGATTCAGAGGAAATGATGTACATTAATATTTCTGGTATTGATGGCACATGTCCCTGTTCAGAAGGGGAGCAAAGTATATTTAGCAGCTGGTAAGATAAAAGGCAGTCATTTTTTCACAGACTGGGTTATCATTACTAACACAAGTACCACTGAGGTTCATGGACCAAAAAAAAGTATTGTTCTAGTTATGATTTCCAGAAAGACTTTCTGTACACCTGTGATAGACTAGAAACTCATGAAACTCTTTGCCCCATCTGGGCTCCCTTCCCACCAGGGAGATTAGCCCTCAGTGGAACTCAGAAGGTAGCCTCAAAGGTGATAAGCAAGCAGGCAGCAGGGCCTGGGAGAAAAGGAAGCTGGGATTATTCATCAGGGAAAGACAGGCAGGCAGGATTTCATACAATCTTCAGGTATCAGCAGAGTTCTTAGGCAGTGCAGGCTAAGTCTTGGCAGTGGCTACAGAGGATAGAATAAGAAAAGGAGCTTAATCCCCAACATAGGGGATTTAGGAGAGCTATGGGGGAGAATTTCCTGATGGTGAAAGTTGTTAAAAGTTGCAATGAATGGTCTCCAGAGAGAGTCAGGACTGCTCTGGAAGCTTTTACAAGTAGAAGAGATTATCCTCTGGCAGGGCCGGTTTATCACTAATCCTGCCTGAAGGCAGGGGAATGGACACAATGACCTCAGGGTCTCCTTCAGACTGGTAAAGCAGGCCTTCCCATCAGCAGGCCAGCTAACACTGCTGAGCAGGTGATAGGCTTTAAGGAAAGCCCAGAGTGTTCCCAGAAATAAGGAGAAACTGAACCATGGGAGACCTCCTTTATTTTCTCTTACTATGTTTTAGTTGCAGGTGCCTTGCAGCAATGACCAAGGTCCTCTACAATCTCACTTCTATTCAAGGGCACTTTAAACAAGAAAGCTAGCTAAGAGCATCCTAAACTGGAGCAGAGGTGGTTTTCTCCCCAGACTGCAAAGTACCCAGATGCCAGGGATGTGGCTGTGGTCTTCCCTGCAGAGGTTTCTACAATTAGCAAGCATACAGTCCTCCATACAGTAGTAGGGAGAACGATAAGATGTCCTCTCCCAACTGGTCAGGGTGGCAAAAGAGGCTAATAGTTCCCATGTATGCTTCTACTGCTTGGTAGTCAGGGGATAAGTCACCTAGGCCACTGATCCAGGTCCAACCAACGCAGAAAACTGTATACCTTCATGTATTACACAGGGGACAACAGTGGAAACATAGTATAGGCTGAAAGAGTTAATAGGCATGAAGAGTCCTACTGAGATGTCTTTGGAGGATTCTGGGCTGTGTGTGGCTTGAATGATGAGCAAGATTTGAGCATCGAAATGAATAGAAGTCACTGAAGCATTTAAAAAGTGCTGTCAGTCATAGGAAAGACTCTAAGAGCTACAGTCTATTCAATGTCTTTGAAAATATCTATTCAACAGCTTCAGAACATAGGAGAAGGAATGATGCTTGGGTTTCTGGAAATTGAAGCCATCTCCATGCAACATGCAAGGATAAAGTTGGAAATGGACACCTACCCTGTTGTCAGGTCAATCTCCCCCTTGACCCAGAACATTCTTCCTTTATGGGATCTGGAAAGGTTCTTCCCACCATTCCTTTTTTTAAGACAGTGATTCTCTGTGTAGTCCTGACTATCCTGGAACTTACTCTGTAGACCAGGCTGTCCTATAGTCTGACATACCTGCCTCTGCCTCCTGGGTGCTGGGATTAAAGGCCTGTGCCACCATACCTGTTCCCAGGGTTAGCTCTTTGTTAAAGCACAGCAACTATCCTGATGTCTTTCCCTTGTCCTCCACATCTTTTCTCCCCTATCCCCAACATCACAGGCTCTTCCTACTATGCAGTACTTTACAAGGCCAGGATTCTCTATCTTCCCCACAATCAGGATCCTACATTCAGTGGGTTCACTTCAAAAAATAGTTTTCCTTTTGTGGGCTTAACATTCCAGTCTTCTGGTCATTTCTACCCAGATTGCACTGCCCTCAGTCAATACAGGTCCAGGGCTGAAGAGATAACCACAAATATGTAGGAGAAAGGAGTCAAGAAATGTATTATTCTATCCATCACATAGTCTAGAAACCAGACTGCAGCTTGTTGCAAAGGCATATTAAGCATGCAATCAGCAGCATTCTCACACCCAAATAAAGCTATTTTCATTTCATAAAGCAGGAGAGCAAGTCAAGTCATTAGGGAAACAGAAATGCGGAACTTAAATGCCTAATTGGAAGCTCTATTGCACTTGCAAAGTACCTTTGGTTTTTCTAAAAATTCAAGGGAAACACATTGAGCTTATAATTGCAGGAAGATCAATGCCATGTTCCTTCCTGCATTAGCACAGAAGAAAAATCCCTTCCTGTGGGCTCATGCCCAGCCCAGCTAGGTTGTATCAACATCTGAGACCTAGAGAGAGACAAAGGACTCAAGGAACTTTGAAAGGAGAGCAAAAGTCCTGTCTGTTTGTGCTAAATGCAAAAATCAACGTCCACATTATCATTCTAGCTCCCGGAGTAAAATTCTTCTACATCCCACTAAGAAAGATTAATGCTTTTGATGCATCTAGTGGTCAATTCCTATGCATACTTGCAAATACAAGCCTAATCCATGTTTTCCAACCTTAGGGACTTCACTTACAAAGCACAAAAGTTAAAAGAGGTCAGAAGTTTTCATTCTCGGGTTCTGTGAGTGGACCTGGGGAGATGCTGAGGGGAGGTAACCATGCCAAATGTAAACAGATAAGAAGGGCATCCACTGGCATGATTCTCATCCCCTACACTCTGCCACGTCAGTGAGATGGCTACAGTGGTATCTGTTTGGGGATTCTATATATTGTTTGTATAAGAAAAGGGTTTTATTGCTTAATCTCTCTCTCTCTCTCTCTCTCTCTCTCTCTCTCTCTCTCTCTTCCTCCTCCTCCTCCTCTTCCTCTTTCTCCTTTTCCCCCTCACCGTTTCGTGTGTGGGGGTGCATGTCACTCATGGAATCTACTAAGCTGAATAATCTCTGAAGATTCTGTTCCTAGGTCTGTCTGTGGAGTGGAAAGAAACCTTCATTTGGTCAGAGAGCTCGAATGCTTGTACATACTCCTAGGAACATATTCCAGTTGCTCAGAACAACACTGTCTAATGTGTTTCTTGAGAGATTTGGGTTTTACTATGCTTTGTTCTATACCTGCAACTTGACTGTTTTGCAGCAGAGCAAGAATTCCATATCCCATGCTTCTATGTGATAAACGCATTAAGGTCATCCTTTCAAGCTCTTCTAAGCCATTGTTCTTACAAAGCAAAGATATAAAAATATGAAGATTTCCCTAGAATTTCACTGGTGTCATGGGCATCCCGATGACTAAGATTTTTTTTTCTGGGAATTTCCTATTCTAGGCAGTTGTAGGAGCTTTTGTTAACACAAGCACATCATTTAAGAAGAAGAATTAACAGAAAGCACTGAAAATATATTCACAGGGCTGACAGAATTACATTTCTAGAAATTCATAAATAGCCCTCAACTGAATTGAGTTCTCTCCATGCAGGTAACAGAGCCATTGAACACTGCTGAGAACATTCATAATAGCTGGGTAGTTAACTTTCTTGTGCCTAACAAAATACCTGAATTGAAAAAAGGACAGGTTTATTTTGGCTCTTTGTTTCAGGAAGATTTCAGCCAATCACAGTGAGAAAACAGGACAGGGCTTTATCATGGTGAGAATTTATGGAAGACTCTGTATATCTTGCTAGACTAGGAAGCAAAGACTCTAGCCAGAATAAGGAGTAGGTATAACCTTCAAAGATCTAGACATAGAGGCATACTTCCACAAGCCAAGAACCACTTTCTAAGATGCCATGGCTCTTCCTCAAACCAAGAGTTCCATACATGAAGCTATAGGGTGTTGTTAACAATTTACTCGAGGATTAAAAAACATTCCATCTTGGAGACCTTTTTAAGATTTAGGATGCTTTCAGGGAAGTTAAACAACAGAATGATGTCTAAGGTAGGAAGTGTCATCCCTTCCTACTAGGAAGCTTATTAAGCTTGGAAAGTAAATAACTCTGAATAGTTTCAGGAAGTCCCTGAAACTGACTATGTACACTAGGTCCCTCCCTCCCCAAGCAAACAGAAGTGGTAAGGAGTACTGAGAGATAGGCAATCTGAGCTACCAGAGAGGCTTAAACCAACTGAACATCCTGAAAGAGTAGTTCACACATGTTGAGCTGCCTGAAGGTTGTGCAATGCACTCCATGGTTCCTCCTTTTATGGGTTCTCACCCATACTTGGGAGGAGTATTTCGTGACATAGCTGTCTTTGAATCATTTTTGTTCCCGCAAATAATCCTTCACCCACAATTCTGTACATAACCCCAGTAAAACTCAAGTTGGACTTTGGTGGTTTCTGTGCTTTGGTTGGTCCTCAGTTCCCTATCTGGAATAAGTAGATATTTGTTCATATCTCTCTAGAAATAGTATCACATAACATGGGAATATTTCAGACTCAAGATATAACAAAGTTTACCATTCACTTAATTTCACTGTCTGCATGATGAAGAGAAAAGGTTCACACTGCATTCTGGTGATCATCTTCCTGAGTCTGTGGAATGCCTGGTGCTCTTTATCCTCACTAAAGAGGAGATAAGATGAGAAACAGTATCTTTGCCTGTTCACTAGTAGTGACATACAAGTTTCAGGCTAGTGGATGACAGTGATGGTTAACTCAGGCTGGTGTGCAAACGCATATTTCCCAAAGTATGTGATTATGTTTCTAATTGTACTGAAAATGAAAGTCCCGGTATGCAGTGGATGACAATCAGCCCAGTCCCACACTGTTACTGTGCACCAGACCAAGCTGAATCCCATAGATCAGTCTATTTACTAGTGATGTGATGGGTCATGCAACTCCACCACTACCAGCTTAAGAGATAGGAATGCAAACTTCTGCCTTTGTGTTTGTCAGGCTCTGGCAGAGCTTCTCAGGAGATAGCCGTATCAGGCTTCCATCAGCAAGCACTTCCTGACATCCACCATAACATCCGGGTTTGGAGGCTGTAAATGGGATGGATTCCCAGGTAGAGTAGTCTCTGGATGGCCTTTCCTTCTTCAGTCTCTGCTCCACACTTTGCCTCCATATTTCCTCCTGTGAGTATTTTGTTCACCCTTCTAAAAAGTACTAAAGCACCCACATTTTGGTCTTCCTTTTTCTTAGGCTTCATATGGTCTGTGAATTGACTCTTGGGTATTCCAAACTTTTGGGCTAATATCCACTTATTAGTGAGTACATAAGGTGTTTGTTCCTCTGTGACTGAGTCACCTCACTCAGGATGATATTTTCAAGTTCCATTCACTTGCCTATTAATTTCATGAAGTCGTTGTTTTTAATAGCTGAGTAGTATTCCATTGTGTAAATAAATATACCACATTTTCTGTATCCATTCCTCTGTTGAGGGATATATGGGTTATTTCCAGCTTCTGGCTACTATAAATAAGGCTGCTATGAGCATAGTGGAGCATGTGTCCTTATTACATGTTGGAACATCTTCTGAGTATATGCCCAGGAATGGTAGAGCTGAGTCCTCAGATAGCATTATGGCCAATTTTCTGAGGAACTGCCAGACTGATTTCGAGAGTGGTTGTACCAGCTTGCAATCCCACCAGCAATGGATGAGTGTTTCTCTTTCTTCACATCCTTGCCAGAATCTGGATGTTTGCAGTCCCATGGAGGGAGCAATAGTGTCAACAGGCCAGACTCCCAGGGGCTCCCAGAGACTGGACCACCAACCAAAGAATACACATGGAGCAACCCATGGCACTGGCCACATATGTGGCAGAGGATGGCCTTGTTGGACATCAGTGGGAGGAAAGACCCTTGGGCCTGAGAGTGTTTGATTCTGCAGTATAGGGGAATGCCAGGGTGGGAAGATGGGAGTAGGTGGGTGAGTGAACACCCTCATAGAGGCAGGAGGAGGAGGAATGGGATAGGGGGTTTCCAAAGGGGAGATCTGGATAGGGGAAAACATTTGAAATGTAAATAAAGAAACTATCAAATCCAAGAGGGGAGGGGTGCTTGCAGGAATAGAGTGAATGGTCTATAGTGAACAGGATCTACCTTCCCCAAAGACTATAGACGGAGATAGCATGTCATTGGAGAAATGGACTCATTGGAGAGAGAAAGAGAAGAGACAAAGAAGCAGAGTTAATGACAGCCAGTCTTGTTTGCTGAAGCAGTTATTACAGAGCAGTTTGCCATTTGACCCCATGTATTTTTTAAAGCATCCAGTTAAGGAGCATTTATTAAAGTGTTTCCAAGTTGTCCTCTGAAAGAAGAGATCCTGACAGGCCACTCAGTATACTGCAAAGGTGGGTTAAATGCTATTATCCCTGCATCAATGATGGGGAGACAATATATAATGGATTACTTTAATTTCCTGGAGACAAGCTGAGAATTTATTCCTATGGGAAGTGAAGGACTGAGAGGAGACAGATAGAACCAAAAGTCAGAAGACAAGATCCCTTGCCAAGACTGCCAGCCTCTAAGAGGGGAGAAAGGACAAGCCCCAAACCTTGGAGAGTCTTGCTTCCACACTGTAGGCCTCACCCACCTTTGAGGACAACGGATGAAAATGTCTAGGAAAATAAATGAACTTCAGGCAAAACTAATGGTTCCTGGTCTTCTGCATCCTGAACATGGGGGTGGGGAAGGGGGGGGTGGAGAGCAGGATAATCCAGATCCTAATTTAGTTCATGGGTCTGCCTTCTTACACAGACAAACCTTTCTAAAAAATGATTTTCTGATGAGAATCAAATGGCTGAGGCCAAAATCTCTGTGCGATTGTGTGCCCTCGGCATGCTAATGACATTCCTTAGCAACTCTCCTTTCACTCTTAGAAGGGGGCAACATCTGTGCCAAGGGAGCAGAGATCAGAGAGCAGGATAGCCCATTACCGGGGCTAGCTCAGTAAGCCTCAGCCATGGAGTCTGACTGACTGATGGCTGTGGGGCAGAGTGACTAGCAGAAGGACACGGGCATCCGCCACCAGGGCAGCACTGACCTGAGCGAGCAAACGCAGTGGAAGGCAGAGAGAGACTCAGGGTAAGCTACCACCCTTGGTGTCTCTTTGCTCCTTGAGACTCTAGTAATTGATGGTAGGAGATAAAATGTAAAAGGCACACTGCAGTCTCCGAGATCAGCTTGGCATGACCTTCGATCTGCATGTCTCTTTTCTGACAGAGCCATCAAAATAGCTTCATGGAATCCACCTCTCCCTTCCCCAACCCAACCAGGCTTTTAGATGTGAGAATGGTCAGGAGAGGTTAAGTCAATGAAGAAAAGAATTGGCTTTTCTGAGCTGGCTTTTTATTTTCTTATTTGTAAACTTGGAGCTCTGCTTCAGGTTTTTCAGAATTGGGTGGAAAGAAATGAAAACTCAGACTTTGTTTATCCATCGATGTTTTGATTTATTACACATTGACAGCTTGCCAGCTCCGGTCCTTTGTGAGTTTGCGTCACTCCTTTTAGCAATGAACTCTAAAGCTGGAAGAGACCAGCGTCTCCACCAACCTCGTTTTCCAGAGGAGAATACTGAACCCTTGTGAACTTTGAGCTCACTGGTGGTTTGCTGACAGATCAAAAGCATGCATCCAAGTATTTCCACTGCAACCACTAATTGTCAGACCAGATGCTTCAAAACTGGACTTGGATGGTCCTGGTTTGAGAAAAGGATATGCGAGATTCAATTTGCCAATATTCTTATTCTTGGAGGAAATGATATCTATCCTAAGCCAAAACATACTGGTAAATTCTCTAATTTAGTCAGATGATGTCTCACTTTACAAGATAAATGTTTCTAAAAAGTTGCACACAAATCAAATTTTTGTAAATTGAATTACTTTTTTTTTAAAGCATAAGATAGATTGCTTAGTAAAGGAACCCTGGGCTGAAAATGAGAAATATTTCTCCAATTTAAATAATAACTACCTCCATAATTTATCTCTTCTGTAAATTCATAATTTAATATTCCTTGGTTTTGTTTAGCATCACTTGTTTAAAACAAGGACAATCTATATTTATGTAGCTAGTGTCACCAAGAAGCTTACAGTGCATTAATAATAGCTAATTCATTTCTTACACACAGCCCTGAGAACTAATAAGAGACCAGAACTCCCATTTGGCAGATGAGCAAAGTCAAGGCAAAAAAAAAAAAAAAAAAAGAAAGAAAGAGACCACATTCAAGATGCTAGGGGTAAATCAGTGGCATAGCTAAATATCCTTATGTTCTTACATTTTAATTCAGTGTGATAGGGTATGTTAGGCAGCCATTGTGTCCAAAGGAGATATCCTCCATCAATCAGAAACGGGAACTCAAAAGAAATTTCTAAACTACCTCAAGTTCTTGTGCTTCAGTAATCCAGGAAAAAGCTTATTTTCCCTTTTCCTTTTTCATTTTTGTGTGTACATATGTACCTGTGTATATGTGGTGTTTATGCACATGTTTACATGTATTTGCCTGTATGTGGGTACATGTGTAGAAGCCAGAGGATGCTGTCAGTTGTTTTTATTTATTGAGGTAGAATCTCCTGCTGAGCCCAGAGTTCACTGGTTTGTCTAATCTACCTATCCAGAATTTCCCTGAGATTCCATCTCTTTATTGCCCAAGCAATAGCATCATCAGGTTGGCTGCCACCAGACCAGACCAGCTTTTATCAAAACTCTGAACCCCATGCTTGCTTGGCAAGTGCACTGTCCACTGAACCATCTTCTCAGCCCCAATTCCATCCGTTCTTGATTCACTTAGGAAATGCCACAGGCAAACAGAACTCTCGATGACTATGTGGAGATCACAGCATGATCTGTGTGGAGATGGTAGTGTGTGCTCACTGAATCCTCACTATACAATTACCCCTACCCACTGTAGAAGGAGGTAATGGTTCTGCCCTCAAGGCCTCATACATTAGAGGAAGAGGTAGAGCTCATATTATAAGCCCACGAGGCTCTTCTGATTATGGACCCTCTAGAAGATAGCCTTCACCTTTTCAAGTAAACATCTTGGCTTGGAAAATGTCAGTCCTTAGTTATTTTCAGACCATATTAAATTATGAAAATCTGGACAGTTAGAAAGTATAATTACTGTAAATATCTGAATAGCTAATATAAATAGATTTTTAAAATATACATTTTTTGTGTCTGCAGAATAAAATGACCTCATCTGCAAAGTGGGGATAGTAACAACACCAGCCTTGGGGAATTGTGATTGTTCTGCATGGCACACCCATTCTAAAGTGCTTTATAGCCCTGAGCACATAGACAGTCTCAGCAAGAAGCACCTGTAATTTATACCAAGTCTTAAACTTTTCTATGTGCAATCCCTTTTCACCGAAAAAAAAAAAATAAGTGCTCCAGCCTAAGTATGCACAAACCAAATATTTATGATAATAATCATAGAAACAATTATTTATCATATCTTCAATTTGACTAGTAATCAAAGATTAAAGTAATTATTAATACTAATGAGATATAAGTGGGGACTTTTTTTACCCAAATAATGAAACCTTGGCTCAATGTTTGACACTTTCAAGACACAGAGTATCATCAGTGTTTTACAGAATTGATCAACATTTTTATGTTATAATTCTCAATGTTGAAAATGCCACTTTGCATAAATATGTTGCATAAAATAGCAAAAGTATGTTTAGGGCCACTTCAGAAATTGTTGGAAGTTCTGTCCTAATCCTAAACCAGAAGTCACTTAATGAATTCCTATGAACCTCAAATGAGTAACTCAAAAAACATCTTTTTAAAATCAAGCATTGTAACACAATGCAATCTCAAGACACACTAATTTGATACTTACACACTGAGGGATAGTGACAGGAAAGTATTAGAAGTTTTCTTTTTCTGTAATTATGTCATTATGTTTCTTGAAGAGAAGAAATTTGTGTGACCAGTGAAAGCACAGTACAGTTCATGGCATGCAAAAAGAGTCTTACATCTGAGCCAAAGTGACCCGGGAAGTATTAACTAGCACTGGGTGCCTTGGCGGTGTGGAATGATGTAGAGAACACATGTGTGTTCAGAAGCAAGAGTGCAGTGAAGGAAACTACATGATGTGGAATTGATGAGCATCACCAGAAGTAACTGAGTTAACATGTCTTACTGAACGTCAATTTTCAGTCCTGTGCACTTAGAAAACTTTCCCTGGTGCTGATCCTTCACAACCCCAATCCCAGCTTCAGTATGGAACCCAGAGTTTAAGAAGCTGTGGTTTTCATAGCAGGCCCTGTGGGCTGCAGCTAAGAATACAGGGCAGATGCTTGTGAGGAGCAACTTACCAGAATTCCATAAGGCGAGTTCAACTTGGGCCATACTAAATATCTAAGAGATTCTGTGTTATTCATTGCTCAATGGGGATGTCAACATGCAGAAGAATGCAAATTGACCCATCCTTATCTCCTTGCACTAAGCTCAATTCTAAGTGGATCAAAGATCTCCACATAAAACCAGACACACTGAAACTAATAGAAGGGAAACTAGGGAAGAACCTTGAACATATGGGCACAGGGGAGAATTTCCTGAACAGAACTCCAATAGCTTATACTCTAAGATCAAGAATAGACAAATGGGACCTCATTAAATTACAAAGTTTTTGCAAGGCAAAAGACACCGTCAAAAAGACAAAGCGGCAACCAACTAACTGGGAAATGATCTTTACCAACCTTACATCCGACAGAGGGCTAATATCCAAGATATACAAAGAACTCAAGAAGTTAAACTCCAGAGAGGCAAGTAACCCTATTAAAAAATGGGGTACAGAGCTCCACAAAGAGTTCTCACCTGAAGAATATCTAATGGCTGAGAAGCACCTAAAGAGATGTTCATCATCCTTAGTCATTAGGGAAATGCAAATCAAAACAACCCTGAGATTCCATCTCACACCAGTCAGGATGGCTAAGATCAAAAACACAGGAGACAGCAGTTGTTGGCGAGGATGTGGAGAAAGAGGAACACTCCTCCACTGCTGGTGGAATTGCAGGCTGGTACAACCACTCTGGAAAGCAGTCTGGCGGCTCCTCAGAAAACTGGGCATGACACTTCCGGAGGATCCGGCTATACCACTCCTGGGCATATACCCAGAGACTTTACCTGCATGCAATAAGGACACATGCTCCACTATATTCATAGCAGCCTTATTTATAATAGCCAGAAGCTGGAAAGAACCCAGATGTCCCTCAACGGAGGAATGGATTCAGAAGATGTGGTATATTTACACAATGGAATACTACTCTGCAATTAAAAACAATGAATTCACGAAATTCCTAGGCAAATGGTCAGAACTTGAAAATATCATCCTTAGTGAGGTAACCCAATCACAAAAGATCACACATGGTATGAAGTCACTGATAAGGGGATATTGACCCAGAATCTCAGAATACCCTAGACACAATCAGCATATCAATAGATTTCTAAAAAGATGGAAGGAGAGACCCCTGGTCCTGGAAAGACTGGATGTAGGGGAACGCCAGGACAGAGTAATGAGAGGGGGTTGAACGGAGAAAAGAGGGAGGGAAGGGGGCTTATGGGACTTTCGGGGAGGGAGGAAACGGGAAAGGGGAAGTGATTTGGAATGTAAATTAAAAAAATAAAATAAAATTAAATTAAAAAAAAAAAAAAAAAAATAAAGGCTGTTCTCAAGAAAAAAAAAAAAAAAAAAAAAAAAAAAAAATGGGGATGTCAATAAAAGCCAGGCACTGATTTATAAGCCTGGTTGAGAATCAGAATAAGACATACAGTGTTACTCTGTAGTCAAAACAGTAGAGTCTGGGTCAACCTCAGACTCTAAAAGTTTTGGAATGGCTTGCAAATCTCTGATCTTTTCTAGTATTTTTTTTTAATTTACTGTTTTGAGAATTGTATAAATGGATATATTTTTTTTATCTGATTCATCCTCACTCCCTTCCAACTTCTCTCATACCCCGCTACCATTTTCCCTCCCAATTTCATGTGTTCCTTTTTGAACCCACTGGGTCATTTATGCTGCCAAGAAGTGCAGTGGTGTAAGGCCATCCATGGAAACATAAGGAGTTGAATACATAAAGAAAATAATCTCTCTCTTCCAGTAGCCATCAGTTGCCAATAGCAACACAGCAAGGAGTGGACTTTATGAGTCCCTCCCTGGTCTCTGTTGGATTTTGGTTGGCTTCATCTTGCACAGGTCTTATGCATACAGCACAGCCACTTTGAGCTCATCTGTCTTTATTTTATTAAACATTCCCAGTGATTTTATGTAGTTCAACAATTTGACATCTAACTACCTAAGCTTGAGAACTAGCTCTGTCAGGAACACTTATAACTATCGTATGATTTGCATATGATTTGCATGTGTCCACATAGGATATATGTGTTGATAGTTAATACACATAATGGAGAGCTCACCGAATAGAAACACCACACACACACATATACAGCCAGATACATGTGTGCACATTCAAACCCTTCCACTAGTGATATGATGCTATGTATCTCCCTGAGACTTTGTCAATAATAAGGCTATCACTAGATGCAAGGCTTCAAACTTGGGCCAGAATATCTACCAAAATCAAACTCTTTTCCTTAGAAGTTAATATGGCTCAGGTATTTTGTTGCAGTAATATAAAAATAAACCAATGCAAGTTTCCTCCAAAATTTATGACTCTTTGGAAATTAAGCATGACATAAGGATATGTGATAGTGTGTCAAGTTGACAAAGGATACACTTGTGATGGCTATTCTTAATTGTCTACTTAACTACACCCAGAATTAGCACAAACCCACGTAGCATGGTACACCAGTAAGGGATTTTTCCTTTATTAAATCCTTTGAAGTGGAAAGGCCCACTTTTAATCTGGAACCTCTGAGGAGGTAAGATTCACTTTTAATTTGTGTCACCCCTTCTGCTGAGAGCTCATAGAAAGGCCATGGAAGAACGAAGCTTGCTGTCTTCTCCTGCTTGCTCTTGCTGCCACTAGCAAGCCCATTTCTTCACTGTCATTAAAGTCTACTTCTTTGAGAGTTTTGACTATGCTGAAGACCAGCTGAGTCCTTCAGCCTCATGAACTGAAAAACTACTTAATTCTTATGCCTTCTATTAGACAACCATTGTTGGGCTATCCTGGCTACAGCCTGTAAGCCATCTTAGTAAATCCCCTTATATTTATATCTAGATATATCTATAGCTATAGATACATGATAGATAGATAGATAGATAGATAGATAGATAGATAGATAGATAGATAGATAGACAGATAGATAGATAGATAGATGTTAAATAAATTAATTTTATTTGTAATGTTCCTCTAGAAAATCCTGGCTAATACAGATTTTTGGTACCAAGAGTGGGGTTCAAACCCACACAAACATGTGTCCATCGAATTTTGGAGTTCCTTCATCTGTTCCAGATAAAATCATGGAAAACAATACAAAGTCATAAGTTGGAAAAGACTGAGTTCAAACCATTCTTCTATCATTTCCCATTGATATCATTTAAAATACATAGATTGCCCTATTAGAGCCTCAACTGCCCCCCCCCCTTATCTATAAAATACAGAAAAAAAAGCTATGCAAAGATTCTCAAGTCTTTTAAGCATATAACAAATCCTCGGTGAGCATATATGGACTCAGTAGAAAAATACCTCCCCTCTTGTGAGCTTGATGAAGAGTAAGGACTTAACTATATGTGATACTCTTATTCACCACCAACCCCAGCTCCTGTATTAATTAGGAAAATGAGTTTTGCTAACCATCAAGACCAGTGAGAAGGTATGGAAAAGTGAGATACCAGAGATGTAGAAAGTCAGAAAAAGAGCTCAGGGGATTCCCCAAAGAAAATAAGACCATCAAGTCTAAAACACATCAAACCCCCTCTGTTTCTTAGGTTTTAGTGTAAGAGTAAATTAGTATGAAAACATCATAGATCTTTATGCATTTTGTTGGATGCTCTTAATCATTAAATTTGCATTTAGAAATACTTATATTTGCTAAAACCAAGAGCCTTGGCACATAGGGAGAAAGAAAAGAGCAAGGAATGGGGGTCTAATCCATCATCGGGGAGCTGTCACACTGACAGCTAGGAGAATTGGAAAGTTACAAAGTACCAACACCAAGAGGCATCAATCACCCAGTGATGGTAAATAAATTAATCAAAAATCATTTGGTACCAAAAGGTCTGGGGGAAAAAATAAAAGGCAGAAGAGAAAAATGATCAGGAGCAGCAGGCAAACAAAATACCAGTGCCTGAGCCTGTTAAAACTGAATCCCTGTGCCCTGGCAGACTTCCAAGCACCTTGCCTTCAAGACCTCTAAGCAAGCTACCAAGCACAGCTGGGTTTAAAATGACTTATATGCGTAATGTTCGCACCCGTGACCCTTCTACATGGTATAGGAGAGCCACGTGACAACCCCTGACCCTCGCTAAAAGAAAGGGCATTATTCCTGGCATACAATCCAACTTGAATGTCACTTTGTTCGAGCTTTCATGTTTGTGGTTTTGACTTAAGTTCCTCAACTCCCAAGGCCTTGGTGGAATACATGATTTTTTTTCCTTTTGCAATACCAAGGATCTTTGATAACCTATAATTATGATCATCTGGGCTTAAGCTAACCCCTCCCCCCACCTGCCTCTATTTCCTCAAATACTTAGCTGTCCTCCTTGGGAAAAAAATAGTCATCATAGAGGTAATTAGCCAATTATCATCTTTCCTACTCTTCCCATTCAGAATGCATACCTGTCTCTCTAGGTTACTATAGGACATACTCTAGGTTAAAAGGACTATCTACCTGAATTCTGAATGGACTGTCATGCTGTTCATAAAATAGGTTAGTAGGATTTAATACACAATCAAGCTTAAGACCCATCTTTAAAAGATAAATATGGCTTGTTTGCATGATATATCACACATATCCTTTAGAATTTATTAATAAATGATAGTTTGGCATTGGGTTCCACTTAACAAAATCAGTAAACACCCAGAGGGATGATGTGGGAATGGGAAGGGCTAAGTCTCTGAAGTTTGAAAGCTCAAAGGCTATGAAGAAATCATAACTTGCCTAGGAGAGATACCCATATCTGATGCAATAGTGGCAAAATGTTGGAGGAGTAACCAAACACTTTTTCATGGGTTTAAGGTACATTCTATGAGATGAAACCCATACCTGATACTGTTAATGAGATCAAGAATCTAAGACTAGATAGGTGATGAGCCTAGGAGAAAATACCGTACTATTATTCTGCTAAGTGAAAATTACAATGAAACAACCCCTAATGACACATGGCTATACCCATAGATTAGTGTATCCCTCAACCCTTGTCAGAGAAGCTTTATTCTACAGTAAATAGTAATTAACACAGAGACCTACCCAAGAACAAGGTCCAAAGAGTGAGAGATTTTAGAGTGCTCAGCCCTGAATGAGATGTCTTTATCAAATCCTTCCCCTCAAGGTTCATGAGTCTATGTAGAAGAGGAGGCAGAGAGATTGTAAGAGTCAGAGATGGTGAATGACTTCAAAGAAACAGCATTTTTTCAGACATAGCAGGTCAGATACACATATGAACTACCAGAGACTGTAGAATCAGACACAAGGCTTTGGTAACCTCAAGCCAGGTAAAAGTCACAGCATGGAGGAGGGTAAGTGAGTACAAAGTCCCAGCCCTAGCCCAGAAGCTATTCACAATTGATAGCTGAGAGGGGAGAGATAAATCAGGGTGCTCCTCCTGATGATGGAGTAACACTGGATATATCAATGACATTCCAGTATGAGATCCATGTTCAAGAGTAGATGGCCAACACAAATCAGACTCCATTTTGTGTGTGTGTTTATGTGTGTGTGTATGTGTGTGTGTGTGATTTGTTTAGTTTGTCTTTGGATTTTTTAAGAGAAAAAAAGAACATGAATTCAATGAAGGTAGAGAATGAAGGAGAACACCTGGAAGATGGTAAAGTATGTGATAAAAATTACAGTATATGAAATTTTCAAAAAATAAATAACAAAAATAGAAACCCTTCCTTCTTTAAGTTATGTTTTCTGGATATGTTGCCCTGTCAATGAAAACATAACTAGCAGACCAATTGTGCTGTTCCAGTCTTTGGCTCAGAATGAGTGTATGGGGAAGAAAGAGGAGTCTGACAAGGAACTCTCAGTGTCAAGGGTAGAGGCAATCTGGCACTGATGCTCTTAGAATATGACAAATGTATAAAGCTAAATATTGTCTTTGTGGGAAGTTTATGGAAACCTTAAGCCCATATCCCTTCATAAGAGTAACCTTTCCTATGGTCAGCTATATTCCTTCACTCTATGAAAACTTGTGGCACAACCCTGTCCCTGTGTCCCTTCTACCCTTCACTTTTTCAGAAGATTTTCTTGGGCAGCTGGACCCATGAAGATCTCTCTCCTCTGAAATTCCGTAACTCTATAATAAACGTATATGCTGGGCCTAGTCACACCCCATTTTTAATGGGGGGAGATGATAGGGGAAGGGAGGGAAAAACAAGGAAGAGGAGAAGAGGGAAGTAGAGAGAAAAGATGAGACAAGACTAAAGGAGAAACAGAAAAGATTGAGATCCTTTTTCCTAGCCTACATCCAAGTTGAGTCTATCCCCTGGGTCCATCAAAGGTTCAGGAACACACACAAAGCTCCTGGATTTTCCTCTTGATCATTGGGAGGAACTTCTGCATTCTTTCCTATCCTAGGTTTGAAAGGATAGTTGACCAAATGTTAATACTCTTTTTCAAAAGAATCACTGATCAATGTCTCTTTTCTACCTTTCTTTTTAAACCCTAGATATGGGTGATATGTTAATTCTTATGTAATGAGTTGAGGCTTGAGATGACCCCTTTTTAAGTTCTTTGTAGATAAACTGGCAAACAACATGTGTGGGTACTTGACATATATTTTCCTTATACTTGGGGTATCTACCAAAATTCCAAGCAACAATCAAATAATGTTATTTGATATCCTAGTATATGACTACAAATCACTGATGAACAGAGACTCAAAAGTACCACAAAATAACATGATATTACCCCATCATTTTATACATTAGGATTCTGAGACTCGCTTCCACAACCTATACTTCTTCAATACCTCCCTCCCCCAACTGGAGGTTAGCAAAAGCTGGATGCAAACTGAGCAACACTTGAAAGACAATGATTCCTTCTATCTGCTGGGGCAACATCTCTCTTTGTAAGACCCAAATAAGCTCTCCTTACCCAAGAAAAAGAGCCAGTAAGAGAAATAACGATTAAGCAATATAAAGTCTAGAAAGGAATTAACCCAGGGAGATTCATCTCAACTGTGATAATTAATAAATTGAGATATCAGTGGAGTAAAGGAGCACAAATTTGTGACTTATTCATACTTAGCTTGGAATTCCAATCACTAAACACTACAAGAAACATCAGCTTTTCATAGTTTGGAGGACAGAAATCCCACACCTAGGCACACTATAATTTTGTTCTGTTGAGACCTCTCTTCTTTGCTTGAAGATAGATGCTGTCTCAATATTCTCCTGTCACTCCTCAAAGCATCATAGGAAGGGGACACAAGAACACTCTGGTGCTTCCTGCATGTGCCGTGGTTTGCACACAAAGCATGGACATATGTGAACATCAGTGTCAGGTGGCTTCCTCAACTTCCTCAATGGCTTTTCACCTTATTTTTGAGACAGGGTATCTCACTGAACCTAGAACAACACTGGCTGGTCAGTGAGCCCTAGGATTCTCTAGTCTGCACCTCTTCATGACCAAGATATTAGGCACAGGCAGCTATACCATCCTGCTCAGTGGGTACCTGGATATTAGAGATTAAACTCAGGTTCTTATACTTGAGCAGCAATAACTTTACCACATGAACCACCATCCCAGTCACAGTGGTGTCCCTTTACTGAGACCAATAACACTATAAGATTATGACCATATTTAATCTTAATTATTTCTCTATGGACATTGTCTCAAATATAGTCACATTGGTGGATTGGGTTTCAGCAAAGGAATTTGTAGGAACAATACAGTTCAAATCACTGTTATATATTTATGTGGGCTGATAGTTAACCCAGTCCAAGCAGCGATACAAGCCTGTGTTTTTAATGAGTCTACCTCATCACCTTAAGGATGTCCTTCAAGGCTATCAACTAGTTAGCTAATAAATGGGGAGAAAGAAACATGAGTAATCAAATGATTCCTTATTGAACTCAACTTATATTATGTCTGCACACATCTTGTTGGCCAGAATTAATCCTATAGTAAGCAGCTGGCAGCTCCATAGGAGGCACAACAATATGAACCAACCAGTACCCCCAGAGCTCCCAGGGACTAAACCACCAACCAAAGACTACACATGGAGAGACTCATGGCTCCAATCACATATGTAGCAGAGGATGGCCTTATCGGACATCAATGAAAGGAGATGCCCTTGGACCTGTGAACTTGATGCCCTAGTGTAAGGGAATGCCAGGACAGGGAAGTGGGAGTGGGTGGGTTGGTGAGTAGGGGGAAGGGGGATGGAATAAGGGTTTTTGGAGGAGAAACCAGGAAAGGGGATAACATTTGAAATGTAAATAAAGAAAATAGCTAATAAAAAAAAGCTGAAAAAAATGTGAAAAGTAGAGAAGCCTACAGAAATCCAAGCAGGCCCAGGTCTGGACTATTTCTGGACTGTTCATTGTACTCTGCAGAAAACAAGAGTTCTTTTCTTTACTCCACTATTAAAAATACCCTTTGATTGCCTAGAGATCCAGTTGTCCCTTTGTTGTGATTTTATAGAGAAGAATATTATATGTTTAGTCACAGGCCAAGGCATTAAAGTCTAGATCATGGACTCACTTGAGAATGACAGAATCTGAATCCCATGTCCATTACCTATTACTGGAGTAGTCTAGAGCAAATAATTTACCCTACGTAGAGGTAGGCAGTGTCTACCTCAAAGATATAAACTAACTATAATAAGGCTGAGCGTCCATTATCAGAAATGCTTAGAACTGGTCATGTTCATGATCTCGGAAATGTTTTTTTTTAAAGATCTTTTCATATTTAGATATACAGAATGGATTACATTATGAATGAGATACAAGTCTAACGTGAAATCTATTTGTTTCATGCATGCCTCATATGCACCACTTAAACGTAATGTTCAACAATCTTTTTACTGTGCCTGAATTTTGCCTGTGACCCATCATAGAAGAGTAGATGTAAGTTTCAAAACAAAATCTTTTAGATTTTGGAACATTTGGGCCTTTGACCTTTTGGAGTAAACGTATTCTGTCTACATATCTATATGATTTAGGACTATCTCATGGTAATCTTTATGTAAGTATTATTATTTAATACCATTGTTGTTAGTCCTATATCAACCCCTTTCCCCATTAATTGCAGTTATTTCTGGGATAAGAATCACCGATGACAGCATGTGACTGGAGAGACCAGAAGACTGCAGTGCTCTGCTTTGTGGAAGCAAACAGTTTCCACTCTGTCCTATGCATCCACCTCATTTGTCTAAAACCAAGCATGGTGGTAATAAAGCCTTTGCAGTCATTCTGCAGACTGGTTGATATGTTCCATGCTTCAGTAGCTCAATGGTCTTAAACTAGCCTTCAGTGGCCTGCAGCTCTCTAAAGGAGGAACTGTGAACTAAGGACAGGAGTTTTAGTTTCCCTGCCATACATTCTAGCTCCTGGACTTTTAGAAACAGAGAAGCTATTGTCAGTGTGCCAGAACATGACAAATGATGTCAGGTTATGATACAACCATCCATCGATCAGAGGCCAAGACCACAAGGGGACAGAAAAGGAACATAGGAATTGTTAATTGTGTGGCTTTAAATCTACTCAGAGAAACTTGAGGAGGCATTGCTTTGTCTCCAGCCAGAGAGGCAGGATACACTGAACACCTTTCAGTAGCATGCTGCTAGCTAGTGAGGAGACAGGCAGAACTTTGGATAGGGGATTATACAAGAGACAGTATAGTGATCAAAAGGAAAACTGCTATAGGCAATCATTGTTGAAAGTAGTTGTCGGATACACTTGGAGAGAGAACTGGGGCATTTTATGGCCCCATGTAAGTCTCTTAACACTTGAAATTGCTAGAATATGTAAATTAAGGTAAGATTATCATGCTTGCCTAAAGCCAGGGAGCTATTCTGGAGGACCCTCCAGAACCCAAGACTACATGTTTCTCGAAGCATTTAACACCATTTCTTTTCTCCAATTTTCTTTGCCTTTGATGTAGAATTCTTTATTTGTTAGGTGTGAAGTGTGGGATTTCATGGTCCTGGATTCCATCTCATCCATAAACAGATATGAGTGGAATGGAAACATGTACACATTTAACAACATCTTTTTATCCAAATAACTTCTTTTTGGAGTGCAGGCTCCATCATCAGGCACATATCTACCACACCATGAGAGTCTACTACATAAGATGAGTCTTTCTAAGACTAAAGTTCCAACCCAAGCTATATAGTCTTGATGCTTTAATTCCATCTAGCCAGAAACTGAGACTTCCTTAAAAGAATTATCTCTTTAACCGTGGTATAAAGTCTACAACATTCATATCAAAGCAACAAAGTAAGATTCTGCCTTTGCATCATGAGTAAGAAGAAACCTGATCCTCTGTATTAGTCCTTTGTCTTGTTGCTTTGATCAAATGCCTGATCAAAAGCAACTTAGGGAGAAAATTATGTGTTAAGCTTGTAGAATGAGAGTAAAGTCCATGATGGAGAAGAGAGCACAGTGGTGGGAGCTATTCTTCCTACAATGACTAACAAGGCTCCTTGATTACATTGGGTAGACCAGAAAACCAAACTATGAAAATCCTAGTACTTAGCTGCCTTTATCCTTTCTTCCTTTATATTCAGCCTAGGTCTACAATGCACAGGATGGTGCTACCAGCATTCAGGGCAGATTTTGTCCTCTCATTTGGTCAACTCTAGAATTGCCCTTACAAACACACCAAATATATTCCTCAATAATGTCCTAGGCATTTCTTAACCCAATCTGGTTGACAATCACATTAATCATCACAGCTTCCTACCTGAAAAAAAAATAAACCAACAAGTTCTATACGTGAAACATGGTTGCAAATATTGGTCATCAATGAAGTCTGACAGGAGGAACAATGTCCCAGCATACAACTGAGTCTCTAAGTCATGACCCAAGGGCAGGGAAAGTGGGTAGAGCCTTGCAGGTTCCCTAAGTTATTCAGGCAGAGTTAGAGGCATAGAAATACTTGAAATTTACTGTCAAAAGGTGGTTTTCTGTACTGACTTAATATTATTTGAAAGTAGGTTGTAATGATTTAAATGTGTGCTCTTGTGAACTTTAAATAAACTACTAAAATAATTAAACAAAGAATTATAGGTATAAGGAGAAAAAGGAGAGAATCATTGTACGTAACTCAATCCAAAATACATTATAACAAAGACAAGAAGACCTAAAAATAGATGGTACAAATCAACATCAAAAATAACATGTTAAATTTAAAATTAACCATATCAATTATTGTATTAAATGTAAGTAATGTAAACATATCAAAAGTAGAGATTAATAAAATCAGAAAAAAAGAGTATCACAAAATGCCAAAAGAAAGGAACCAATATATCACATGAATTTACACACTCATAAAAAAATTAATAAAATACTAGCAAGACAAATCCAATGATGCATGAAGATAACTAAGTACCATTGCCAAGTGGATTTATTCCAGAAATACAAGGCTGACTCAACATTAAAATTTAAACCATTAGAGCCATGGAACCACCATGTTAAAGAACAAATATTAAATGATTACATGAAATAATGTAGAAAGGGTATTTTATAAAATTTCATACACATTCATTATTTAATAAAAAGAACTCTAAACTTAGAAATTGAGGAAAATCACCTCAATTTAATACAGAACATTTATACAAAACCCACAGATAAGAACATGCTTAATGGCAAAAGACTGAATACCATAAAAGGATAGCTGGTTAATGATTCCTGGGGGTTTAGAGCAGATGGGACAAGGACTGGAAACCCAAGCGCCTTGACTTCAGTAGACCTCTTCTATCCCTTAAATATAGCAGCAGACACAAACTTTACATTTGAAGAAAACATATAAAAACCAAAATAAATTCAAGTAAAACTTGGAAAATCAGAACAAATTTGATGAATTGTATCAATATCAATTATCTTAACAGCATTAATATCCCATAATTTTATATCACAAAGGGAAACTGGACAGAGGTTGCCATGTTTTTGTTAATATATATGATGCTCGCCTCCAAATCAAAGTATTCTTACATCAGAGATCCTAAGATTTGATTTAAAAACATGAGACCAAATATGTGCTTCCTATATAAAATATACTTTTAGTATAACTATATATATATATATATGTATATGTTAATAGTGGTAAAAAAATTATTTTCTTTGTCTTTTTCTTTTTTTAAATAATGTCTCATGTAGCCTAGTCTAGGCTGGCATCAAATTTCCTATTGAGCTATATAAACTTGCATTTTCTGAGTATTCTGCCCTCTCCCCAGTGCTGGGATTATAAACATGTACCACATATGGTTGTAATTGGTCCTGGGGATTGAATCCAGAGATTTGTGTATGGTAGTCAAGCACATTACCAACTGAGCTCCATCCCCAGTAAGTATATGACCTTTATGAGGTAGATATTGTTTACTCTGTGATGGCACAATATTTGGTTTTAGAAAGGAAGCAGGGTATCTTGTGTATCTCTGGCCTGAGCCTATACCAAGGACCTCTGTATTGGCAACAACAGAGCTTCAAGAATAGTCCTGAGTATTTGTTTGCATAAGAAATCCTTTTGGTTGGCTCCACTACAGAGTTTATTGTGCAGAGAAACCCAAGGCTTCTGCAGTTGACTCTGTGTTTCACATATGCCAGAGGATCAGTAACCACACACAACCCTCTTGTCACCATAGTCTCAAAACTCACTAACTCCTTACCAAGGTGAGTGAGCCAAAGCCAGGGATGCCATGTGACTAGTGATGTATAGATCACTGAACCTTACTTCCTGTAATATTTCTAATGTTTGGAATTTACTCAAAGAAGGAAACCATAAGATAAACCAAGCTAACAGGTTTCTTCTACCTCCTGTCCCTTAAACATTCTCTCTGATCATCACAAGCTTCCCATGCTTTTCTGCACATGTGTCATGATCAAACCTTCCCATCATTCAGTTATAGGTAATTTCTTCTGCACCTCTAACTCCAATCAAATGGTTTAAAAAAGAAAAGTCAATAGGCTGACAGTCTTAGAAGTGGATAAAGATATTAGCAGGAAGCCTGCTGTTTCCAACAAGCATCAGACAAATAATGATCAATAGTTTTTATCTCCTAATGACTACCTACTGACTGGGTAGCCTCCAGCTAAGAACTTTACTCATGAGCCTGGTGTTGTTTCCAGGAGAGAGGAGAAGGCACTATATAAAAGACTTCAAATATGTCTGCCAGTAGATAGAGACCTCTGTCTCTGAAGACTGTCTGAATCTTAGCATGCTTCTCTTGGAGATCCTTAGGATGGTTCCTAAAATAAGTCATAACTATTTAGTTTCTGTGGTGAGGAGGGATGGAGTATCATTCAATAGTTGCCCTCCATATCCATCCCTCCACAGTAACACTCTTTCCTTTTCTCCTCTGTGCATCAGTCAAGACAGGAAACACCTTTGCATTCTCCCCACCCTGATCCATCAACTCCTTCTTCCTCCTGTCTCTAAAACAATCATTTTATTGTCTTGAGAACTTCATAGCAGGCACTGCATATACATCACCCCTCCTTCTCCCTTCTCCAACTCCTCCCTCTCATGCCCCATTTCCCAAACACATTATCTCTTCATTATTGTTGTGTGTATCTATTCTGAATTCCCTATCTCCAGCAAAGAAACTTTTCCTAGCTGTCCATAGCAGTCGTTTTCTTTCATAAATGCTTACTTAAAAACATCTCCACCATAGAGACTATCCCCAACATGTGTGGTGTGTGAGTACGTGTGTGTGTGTGTGTGTGTGTGTGTGTGTGTGAGAGAGAGAGAGAGAGAGAGAGAGAGAGAGAGAGAGAGAGAGAGAGAGAGAGAGAGGTGTTCATATTCATGCAGCTACTTGTGGAAGCTAGAGGTTAATGATGTCAGGATGTCTTCCTCAATTTCTTCTCCACTTCTCTTTTGGTTCTTTGGGAAAGATCTCTCATTAAATCTCTATAATTTAGGCTAGAATGACTGGCTGGCAAGCTTCCAGGAGCCACTAGTCTCTGCCTCCTACCCATACTGGAGTCACACCCTTCTATCACCATGCCCAGCTTGTCCACCAAATTTTGATAACATCTTTCCTCTATGCTCTTCCCTACTTCCTGACACCAAAAATCTGATGCAATATTCCACACAGTTATATGGTTGTGGGTGTCTCTTATTGGATGAAGATTCAAATTAATTGCCCAACAGAAACCAACAAGTGCATCTTAGTCTTCTGGACCACAGTACATGAGTCAAGCATGCAGAATGTTTGTGAATGAACATACACATCATAACATCTATGGGTATGCTGCACAGCTTAAAAAAGCATCTCCAAGAGTGTACCAGGCCAAATGGAAGGTTATTTTTTTCAGATTGTGGATGGATATGACAGTCTTTTAATTAAGGAGCTCCACTCTGAATAAGCATGGTAAATGTTACATAAGAAAGGTTTACTTCTAGCAGTCTCCATGTTTTCCATATGACCAAGTGAAAAAGTTCTTTCTAATGATGATACAGGACATGTGACATCTAACTCTCACATGAGTGGAGACCATCACTCATAAGTATCTCATAAGGTGATGAAAGTTCATAAAGCATTCTTTGGAAAATATATCCCCTGAGACATTCAGCACAAACCAACTCACACAGGCTTACTTGAGTCCTCCACATGAGAAGATATTATTTCAGAGCATTCAGTTTAACAAACCACACCACACTTTTTCTTTTTCCTAATCCTCATATAGTCTCAGAGCATTATATCAGATTGTGAAAAGAGAAAAGAAAAAAGTCAAAACAACTGGCAAGCACTGAAATCAAAATTATTATCCTGTAAATGAAATTATAACATAAAACACCTTTCAGCAACCAACCAAAGGGCAAAAAAAAATGGAATTATATATAAAAATCAAACCGTACTCTTACCACCTGCTCAGCAATCAATACACCATTACCCGGTCTATGGACCAGCCTGTGAGTAGCTCTTCCCAGGCTGCAGGGATAACAAGGGAAGAACTACAAAATTGCAGTGAACATTTACCAGGCCAAACTGAAAACTCAATGTTCTGAACAAGTATCTGGATGAGCTGAATGACCCATGTTAGAAGCAAGTACAGCAACTCCATCTGGTTAGACCTTTAAGCCTGTGATGGAACAAATTGAATCCTTCTCTACCTAAGGAGAGCTAGAAGTTAGATATCATAAAATTATGTTTGTTTACATAAACACTGAATGCCCCCACCAGGAAATAAGAAATGAAAAATGGCTAATAAACCAAATAGCACACAGTAAGAGATGACAAGGATAATGAACAGTCTGAGGTACAGTCCAGCTCCAAAGGAAATAGGAAGACTTAGGCAAAGAGGAAAACAGTATCTTCCCATGTCAGATCAGCTGTATGACAGAGAACAATTTGGGTCATCAGGATAGCAGTTACAAGGAGATACATGTAGTCTTGAAAGCAAGAAAAGGTTTTACTTCTATGTAGAGGTCAGCAAGCATCTTACAGTCTAAAAAGATATCCCTGAACGTCATGCTGTGGGTTGTTAAAGATCTGATCAGCTTCCCAGGAATTATGAAAGTGCTTGCTCTTTGAGAAGGGGTGATGGTGTCTCTTGCATTTCTTTCCCAAAGCAAGATGGCTGTTGACTGTGCCTCTCATTCCTACCAAGATGAGAACACACACCAGAGAAGGTTTCTCAGGGTGAGTCACACCGATAGATATCCCTAGGCATAAACTTGCCATGAAATAGCTCCTAGACTGAGAAAGAGATAAACAAGGTCCAGCGTTAGTGGTCTGTGTGCAGAGTCTGTGATTCAGTGCAGGATGGAGGTAAATTCTCCCAGAACTCTGAGACCATGCTGACAGCTCATATGAGTTAAAATCCTCATTCTTTTCTACCACAATGTTACTTCTACCTAATGGAAATGGGATGCTTTCTATCAAAACAGCTCTGTGAGTCTACATTTTGACATTGTCACCCTGACTCAAAACATGTAGTGATGATATATTCAAAACAAAACAAAGTAAGAATACAGCCAGGCTCAGAAACAATAAAACAAAACAACAACAAATCGTTTAAGGAAGCAGAACTAGAACAGCAAAACTCCAAACTATAAATCGCTCTGACATGGTAGACTGATGATCTCCAGGGTCAGACCAAGGCAGGGAGTACCTACAGTTTAGTTCCCCTGAGATCGGGACTAAGAGGTAGGCTCAATGCTTTTCCTCAAACTCTCCCCCATTGTTAGGTTTAGATGTGTAAAGTCCTCCAAACCTCACATGTTTAAGTAGATGATCCCCAGCTGGGGTTACTGTTTGGGAAGGCTGTGGAATCTCAGGGATATGGGACTGAAACCCCCCTCCCCAAATAGGGAACTGGAGGTTTTGAGAACTATAATCTCGCCCACTTCCATGCTTCCCCTTGAACCTCATCTCTTTCCTTCTCTTCCGCAGACAGGAACTATTCCTTCCTCCACTATAAAACAAGTAAACACTTCCTCCATTAAATCAGTTTCTTTGCAGTATTTTTGTCTTAGCAATGAGAAAGGTGACTGATATACTCATAGATACACAATATTTGAGAAGATAGAAAGAAAGGGTGCTACCCCAGAGTTCTTCAGAAGCTAGGAACTGTGATGGGTCGTGGAGCTGAGGAGCACAGAACTCCAACTCCAGAGCTGAGGTACCAACAAAGGCTTCTCCTGGCTCTCTCACTCATTCAGTCATTTCTATGGTTTTACAATTGAGAAGGTAACTAAAACAGCCATTATGGTATCTCTTCAACATAGCCACCAAGGTGGTGAACAAGAAAAAACAGAGATGGAATACTAAGTAACAACAAAATATCCCTGGATGTACGACAGTAAGAATGAAAACAAACACAAAATAGATGAGTAAAGAAACCCCAAACCCAGCCCATACCCCTTTAGAGAAGCAAGGGAGCAACTGCTTATATGAATGAGTGAAAGGAGAGCCTTATTTAAAGAGCAAAAACCTACACTGAAAAGCTCAAAGATAAACAATAAAGTGAGCCAGTGATGGATCTCAACAGACAGAAACTATAGCAATGAACGTATATGATCTCTTCAAACTGATAATGGGATCAACTCTGGCCTGACAATAGAGGCGGAAGCAGCATAATGAAGGAGAGGCTATGCTGACTGGAGAAAAGGAAAAGAAAATAAATACAGAATAAATACCTATTCATTAGTACAGGCAAAGGGATATACTGAGAGGTACAGTGTAGGTTGAGAGAACAGAGGGAATGCTACAGAAGTACCATTCAGAGACCAGTGTTTTAGAAAATAAAAAGGAAATTTGGCTAACAAAATATCCCCACTTAGCAGATGAGAAAGATCAAAATAAGTCTATTGCTGATGATAGTCAGAATATTGAGCATTGAAAGAAAATCTTAAAACTCTTAAATCAAAACAACCCTGAGATTCCATCTCACACCAGTCAGGATGGCTAAGATCAAAAACACAGGAGACAGCAGTTGTTGGCGAGGATGTGGAGAAAGAGGAACACTCCTCCACTGCTGGTGGAATTGCAGGCTGGTACAACCACTCTGGAAAGCAGTTTGGCGGTTCCTCAGAAAACTGGGCATGACACTCCCGGAGGATCCGGCTATACCACTCCTGGGCATATACCCAGAGACTTTACCTGCATGCAATAAGGACACATGCTCCACTATATTCATAGCAGCCTTATTTATAATAGCCAGAAGCTGGAAAGAACCCAGATGTCCCTCAACGGAGGAATGGATTCAGAAGATGTGGTATATTTACACAATGGAATACTACTCTGCAATTAAAAACAATGAATTCACGAAATTCCTAGGCAAATGGTCAGAACTTGAAAATATCATCCTTAGTGAGGTAACCCAATCACAAAAGATCACACATGGTATGCAGTCACTGATAAGGGGATATTGACCCAGAATCTCAGAATACCCTAGACACAATCAGCATATCAATAGATTTCTAAAAAGATGGAAGGAGAGACCCCTGGTCCTGGAAAGACTGGATGTAGGGGAACGCCAGGACAGAGTAATGAGAGGGGGTTGAATGGAGAAAAGAGGGAGGGAAGGGGGCTTATGGGACTTTCGGGGAGGAAGGAAACGGGAAAGGGGAAGTGATTTGGAATGTAAATTAAAAAAATAAAATAAAATAAAAAAATAAAAAAAAACCTCTTATCTTTAGGACTATCCAATGAAAATCATAAGCAAACTTGCCACAACAAACCCCAGATACCAGAGCAGAAGGGAATGACGCACAGTGCCAACTACTGCAGAGTGTACATTATTGTAGAGGAAATGAAGGCTAGAGCCACCTTTCAGTTATAAAAACAAATTGAAATGAGTTGTAAGATATGATATATAGGAAACTGTTATGTGGTGGACATGAGAAGTTGATCCTATATACTACTAAATACACATTTCATTAATATACACTATAAAAGTACCTTCACCATCACCCTGAAATGAATTTTATAAATAACAGACTATTCCTTCCCACATCCTCTCAGGACAGATACTTTTTTTCCCCATTTATTTTTGATCCATAGTTGGTAGGAGAAACCATGAAAATGAACCTCTGCATATCAGTGGGCATATGTAAACACAAGTATACATACATGCAAACATGAACATATATAGCTCATTTTCCCTAATTTGTTGAAGTTTGCAATGGTACCCATTGCACCGAATATCAAACCATTAGTACCCACAAGTTGCAGACCTGCTTGCCCCCGCGAGGCCCTTTAGAGCTGCAGGAGCCTATTCAGTGTCAGCCATTGCACCTGCAAGTGTAGTTCTCTTCACTGTGTGGGGCTTTTCATTGTCTTTCATGACTTTGGTGATTGTGAACACAGGTCTGTTATGCAGAAGATTCTCCCATAGTTTGGGCATTGGAACATTTATTCATCAATAGGTTCTGAAGATTATCCCATAGTTTGGGGTTTTGGAGATTTCTTCATCAGTAGGTTCAGCTTCTGCATCTCTGACTAGAGCTCTGTGAAGCAGAATCAGTGTTCTTGGTGCATCATTTCATAAGGCACTTGACAGCTGGGTTCGCTTCTCTGTCTGCATATTTTGCTATGGACTCCTGGATTCAATAGGAGGTAACTATCTATTAAAATCATTTCTTTTAGTGCTTAAGCTTTTGCCAGTTTAGATATTGAGACTCATGTCTATTACATACTGTGTCTTTGGACATTTTCATTCCAACAAAAGATAGTCTCACACATTCTTTATCTCACCCTGGAGCCAACCATCTTCCCAGGAACTCTTGACTCCTTTTAGAAACACCCCTACTTTCCACTGTGAAAAGTATCTGTCCTGAAGATGTAGTCTTTTCATTGTCCCTATCATCCAAATGTAGATGATAATGGTATAATGCTATTTTACAGTACTTTATTTGCATTAGGTAATATAAGCATATAGATGTACATAATAGTTACCTCCTATTGAATAGAATATGAATCCAGTAGTCCATAATAAAATATGTATATATATATACATATATATATATATTAGAGGTATTACATACGTATTATAGGTAATATAAATTAGAGATAATTTAAAGCAAGTAGGAGGATGCAAATATCATGTCATGTATTTACCATACTGGAGGATACACAGATTTGGGTATCTAGTGAGAGTTCTGGAAGGGATATTAAGGGATGACTGTGTACAGAAAGAAAGAGAAAAAGAGGGAATGCTTAGGCAAATATGTTAGTGTGCTTTGGAGGAAAGAACATGACAGGATACTGAACCTTTGAGTGAGAAAAAGAAGACACTTAGGAGGAACTGGAATCAGTTCAGTTGACAAATAGCTGATGTGTAATTAGCATGTTGGGCTTGAGCTAATCAAGGGAAAGGAATGTGAAACAGAAAGGTGAGTGCTCACTCACGTGGAGGCTTGAAACTGAAGGACTTACACTTTCCACACAGTACATACTGGCTACATGAAGCTCTCACGCAGTCACTCATCTGAGCCTTACCCAAGCCAGTGTCCTCCTTCATAACAGCTATTCCTAAGGTCCCCTTACTAATCCCTTATGAAAGCCATGGATAATATAGCCTGCCCACATAATTTTACAAAATAGAAATGTAAATACAAACAGTTGTGAGCTAAAGGAGAGATTAACTGAAATAATTTATAATACAACACACCTCTGAGTTTGTGGATGGGTATGACTGACTATGCTAGAAAACAATAAAAGCATCAGATACTTTTACCTGTGTAGAGGTAAACTTCATAAATTAAACTCCTAGGCAGGCTCATCCTGGACATACATGCTTTGATTGCTGACTCAGATTGTTTGGAACACTGTTTTATTCCATCAGGGGACTGACTTTTCAAACTAGGAAACTACTCTTGGTAAAGTTCTGAGCAAAATAATTACCTTACCCCATTCAACACTGCAACAGTTTTCTTAGATAAAAGCAGCACTGATCAAACATGCACAAAACTAAACACTAGCAGAATGCCCTAAATACAGAAATACATGGAAAAGAGTACACAATAGAACACATGTTTCACTCTGTCCATCCTTTGGAGGATGACCAACCTAGAAGCCATGATGAAGTGGCCAGGTACTTTGTATACTCACATAAGTCCCAGAGAAATGGGTAAGGAGGTGTATACATCATTACCAATAAGTATGGGACAGCTCCAATGCCAAGAGTGGCATCACCATTGGGGATCATGATATTCCATGAAACTTGGTGTGCATGGTATTACTTTATTAATTTTTTTCTAGTCACCCTCTAAGCAGCTAATGACCTAACCATCTGGCCACAGGGACTGTTAATTCAGTGTCCCACTGATGCCAAGGGAGTCATCCCTCTTCCAGTCTTACCTGAGAGGATGTGAGCAATTCTTTGTAAATTCCTGAACAAAATATTACCCAGTCTTCTCTCAAGATTATACAGTGGATGGCTTTCCAGGGAAAGCTAGTACTTAACCATAATCGTATACCAGATACCCTCTAGTATATGTGGTATAATTAAGATCAAGGCTGTTAACTATCAAGGCATTCTACCTAATGTAATGTCCATTGATACCTCTGAAATTTATACAGAATAAGAAAGAATCCTTCATGTGCAAGACCCATACCAGTCTTCCTTCCCATATCACTGTGTCCATTGAATTCCTTCACTAGTCTCCAAATACCCACTTAGAACCTCTCTGTGCATCAAGAGACTCTGTAACAATAGCAATAGAACTTAGAGATACAAAGATCTGAGGATCCCTGCTGGAAAGTGTTCCATTCCTAAAACTATGAATGAATGAGAAGGTCTTTTAAAAAAAAAAGTTCACCCTAGCAAATCCAGATGTTATCTGGAAAGAGGTCAGCAGGTCCAAGTATTAGGAAGTATAAATTACAAAGGAAACGCATGCTTTGATGCACACTCAGAAGCAGCTGATTGCCACTGTTGAGGCCCAGATGCAAGTTTCAAAGGCTTCCTTGTTAGGGCTGTTATGGACATTTCTCTGCTATTACCTACAGCTTCCTGGGGTTTAAGGGTCTGTGACAGTTCTGCCCACATGCTGGACACAAGGCTCTCTGGTTTACCTTCTTGGTCATCTGTGGTTCTGAATGCTAACGACAGAATCCTTACAGAACAGGAGGGCCAAGGAGGAATAGTCCCAGAATTCCTTGTAACTTGTCACTATGGACACCACTGAGCTCTGGGAGTGGTGTTGTAGGTGTGTGCAATCAGAGTCCTCAGGAGCAGAATTACTGATTCTTCCATCTTTGCTCAATTTGACGTAAAATTAGAGTGTTTAACACAGTGTAGGTGTTCAAAACTGCACACGTATGATTGTTACTGTTTCTATAATTTTCTTTCTATAGATAAGTGGGAGAAAAAAAATCAATGCCCTCCCAGCTATTTACTGGGTCTTCGAATTCAGTCTTTATAAGACAGAGACTGGGTGTGTCAGTCTGTGAAGATAATTTTCACCTGCTAAACATTTTATTGTCAATCTTTTCTCGATCTTTAACTGAATTGTTTAAAATGCAGCAAACCCACAGTAATCTTAGCAATTAAGTTCATTAAATAGGAGTAATTACCCCAAGGTGGAACTAAGCAGATTGTATGCATGGATAAAGGGTCATAAAGTGGAGATCCTTTAGAGACCCACTTCACAGTGGAAAGTAGGGGTGCCTGCTCCCCCTTTTCCAAAATACTTGGTGTTCTCCTTCCACAGGTCACTAAGCTGATCTCACATTTCCATCTAGTTCCAGGATCTCTGCTACCAACTAGCTTGCACTTTTCCAGAATGCAGGGATCTCCAAAAGGCAGTCCAGTTGGGATGTAGGTGACTGCTAAAGCATGCCGCTCTAGCATGCAGAACGCCCTAGGTTTGGTCCCCAAGTACTGCAACATAAAAGTTATGCAAATAAAAACTTAACCTGGCCTCATGGCTTAGGAGTATACTGCTTGCTGGTGGACATAGTAAAGCAAACCTGTCATTTCAGGAGGCAATGGCAAGAGGACAACAAGCTCAATGTCAGGCTAGGCTACTAGAGAAGTCCAAGGGACTGATGCTCCCCGTCCCACTTCCCTAGTAACCTCCTGCCTTCTGAGGGACATGAGGGCCAGTGAGGAAGGCTGCTGGGCAAAGACCCCTTTGCTAGTTTTCCTGGGGTAGCTTAGCTCCAGCTGGGTTCATCCAGACCTTTGGAAGACAAGAGTTGCCTAATATTCTATTTCTTCCTCCATGTCTTTTATTTCTTCCATTCTTTCCTCCAAGATGTTCCCAGGCTTTACAGGCTTTGATATGGATGTCCCATTTATGACTGATCACTCAGTAGCCTTAAACTACTGCTTATATTTCAGCCAAGACTGTGAATTTCCATCAAAAACTTCCCTGCTGGAGTCAGAGCCCCAAACACGGTAGATTACATTCAAAAGGAATTTGCCAGGGAGACAACTGAGTCCCACAACACTGATTCAAAACAGACCTTTATTTCTTCTCACTCAAGTTCTGGTGTTCAATATAAATGTGAATATTCCATTTTTTCCCTTCTAGGTTCAGGATGTTATTCACAGCTCAACCAGTTAGACACAGCCTGTGAATGAAGGACTGAAGACTCAATCATGGCAGGATCCAGGGGGCCAGCTCTTCAGACTGACAGTCGTCATCACCCAGCCTAATGAGCATCTGTGGTGTGTGTGTGTGTGTGTGTGTGTGTGTGTGTGCACACGAGCGCATGTGTGTGTATTCTCATATTTGAGGAAAGACATGCCTTATGGCTCTCTGTCTTCCCTACCCCCATAACTCTTTATACAAGGAAAAACATACACTTGTAACCTAAATTATATTGAACAAAGGAATGAATGAAATAAAGTACTTTTGGCTGTGTTCCCGACTCTGGGAAAATAACTCCCAGCATATGTGTTCCCAGCACACTTTCTGAAATGTCTCTGTGAGATTCAGATGCTCAACACTGAGCCCACAGACCCTCATGCCTCTCCCTCTGCGCAGAGCAGGAAGAAACCAGGTGTCTTCACTGATACCAGTGCCAGGAAGCGAGGGGTGTAGTCGCGGCAGATGTGCCAACTGACCCTGAGAGAGGGAGGAGAAATTATTGAAATAAATGAATTTTGAAAAGCATCTCACAAATGCACAAATGCTCTCCTGCCACCCCCTCATGCTTCCGGGATGCGGCAGGTGGCATATACTGTAATTACTGCAGACCACACACAGACGCACACATGCGTAATGTCAGGGCAAATGAAGAGTATCGATGCTACTGTCACAGCAGAGCCAAATCTTCAAGACACAAAGACTGGGAGTCAGCAGCCAGGATATCTTCCCAACACCAAGAAATGTGCATCTGAATGACTCACCCCACCCAACTACCTAGTGCAGACACAGTTTGTATTCACTGAAAACCAAAGGGCATCTTCACTCTTGAATCTTGATTTCAAGTCCTCAAAAATCATGTATTAGGCAGATATGGAGTAGTCCAGGCTGAAACAAAAAGAGGCATTAGTAGCAGGCAGTACTGACATTCAAGTCTGCCTTGGTCACTGTTAACAATGAGGCCGTCAAGTCAAGTTTTCTATTGAGTTCATGCCAACTGACTGATTAGGAGAGAGATTTAAAGAATGATAGGGAAGTTCAGATATGAAGTCCAGCAGACAGCCTTGGGGTTTTGTGTCCATGAGAAGATAAATTTTCAGCAGCCATGGAACAGTATGATCAAGGTGGTATTTTATCTTGTTTTAATGCTGGTTTTCTCCATTAACTAGAGTAAGTCTTTTAGGAAAAGGGCCCTAAAAAGCAGATGACCTGAAGCGAAATTACTAAGCGGAAGCCTGGAAAGATCACGTGTGCTCTGGGAAGAAGCTACAGATATTCAGGGAGACAATGGAAAGTAGATGACACAGTACATAATGCTTATAATTCATACAAAAGAACAATAGAGGGGCTGGAGTGTGCCCCAGTGCTAGAATGCTTGCTCAATGTATATGAAGTCCTGGCTTCAGTCCCCAGCTAGAAAGATGTACATTAGGTATGAGCAAAATTTAAATAAATAGCCCATTGGGCTAGCATAATGGCTCAGCTGGAAAAGGTGCTTTGCCACCAAACCTTATCACCTGAGTTTGGTCCCTGGAACTCCCATGGTAAAAGGAGAGAACTGGTTTCCACAAATTGTCTTCTGACCTACACACACACACACACACACACACACTGGAACTCATACATGTACTGGGAAGTCACACACATAAAATAAATCAAATATATATTTTAAAACATGTTAAGAATAACAGAAATGAACAGGCACATTCTATGAATACTGCAAGTCACCTACTGCTGCTAAGCAGATGAGGCTAAGTGGCTACAATAAGAGCAGCTTCCAAACACAAAAGGGCAGAGGGAGTAGGTGGAGAAGCCACTTCTGTGTAGAGTGTGAGCAGTATCTAAGAATAACTGTAAACATGTCTGTTAACAATAATTCCATTCTTGAGGTCCAAGAGCTCATAGCTCCCTCCCATAATTGAAACCCTCCACGCCACAGGATTTGTGAAAACCCCATATAAGCTTCCTGTGGCAAGCAGGAACAGTGGATTTAGTGCATCAGGGAAGGTCAGAGAACAGCAGTTCAATAAACTGCCCTGTCATCACTAAGAGACTCTTTTCTTGAGTATCCATCCTTAAACACATGTATCTAACAAAGCCATGGTTTTGACTTGGTTGTCCATAAAAATGCATCATTCTACCTCCTACCATCATTCTAGGCATTCTAAATTTTTACTTCTATTGTTTCTGAACTCTGACCCCACCAAATGGACCCTGCCCCCAAGAAAGAGACCTATGAAAGGCTGCCTGAAGGAGCTTCCTGTTGGTAAGCACAAATGAGGTTCATGCGTGGTCTAACCCACGGAAATAACTAATGCTAACTTCAGACTTGGAGGACAGAATGAGGGATGGATGAGGAAGAGTAACAGACTGATACGTACTCATGCAGATTTGATAAGTCTCATGTATGGAATCTAGCTGTGTCCTGAGAGACAGAAAGCACCATGGAGCAAAGGAGATGAAGAAGGGCCTCTGGCATATAAAAATCTGAGAGTAATGAGAAAGAACAATGGACTCAAAAGAGCAAAACAACTCAGTGCTAAATGGAAGACCTAAACTAAGCACTCTTTATCCTAGAAATCAATTAGAGTCATTGGAATATGTGTAACTGAACACAACCTCCCTGACTTCATTCCAAAGTGATTCAATCAAAGGTGGATAGAGTTCTTTCAGACTGTTCTGAGGTTTTTAAATGTATAACCACGCTCAACCACTTTTTCTAGCTACAGAGTCTACAACACCTCAGATGAAGGATTCTGGAGATGAGCAACACTTGGAGAAGGCTTCACAAAAGTACGGGTGGGTAAGGGAAGGACAAGTCTATTTGAAACATGCTTGCTCATGGAAGCCTGAAACACCAAGCTCAACTGTGTACACTTGCTGTGGTAGACAGTTGGAGAAAGGAAGCCCACATCTCCAAGATGGGCAGGTCTATCTCCATATGCACAGCCTGATTCTCTTAGCAAAGCACTTTCTACCATGTTTTATTCTGATGCTTTCTACAACAATATCAGGTAGGCAAGCAGGCAAAACAAACATATCTATTTTTCAGTGAGGAAATGGAGGCTCAAGGAGTCTGAGTGATTCCGTGAGAGTGGTGTTTTCAGAACATTAGCCCAGTGATAGCATGCAGTGTGAATTACAGTGTGGAAGAGAGAATTCCAGGATACCCCTTAGAAGACAGGAGGTACCTTGCTGCAAATGGGAGGTAATATCAATCCCTGTCATGGCAGAAGCCTTGGGAAACACAGCAGAGGGAGAGGAGCTAAGAGCCACCTTCCTGCTATGCATCCCTCTATTTGTCTTTGGTACCTAGGCACCAATGTTTAACACAGTAGGGTAAAGATAGAGTATCGCTGTCTGCATTATGAAGTTGGAGGCTGCATGACAGAAAGGGTGGACACATGGAGCAGACAGGACTGAGAGAAATTGGTTTTTCACCAAGAGGAGTCTGCCTATGCAATCTAATCTGAGGGTTAGAGACAGGTGTTGTTATGTAGACTGTACATGGTTGAAAAGTATTGTCCTTCCTCTTATATGACTGGCTGATTAGTGAATTTTCAAAAAATTATCTGAGAATACTCTCATTTCATCACTTTCAGAAGCCAGTCAGTCCACAGAGAGCAGGATTCTGCCCAAACACTAACACTGGCAGTCTGCTTCTGTGCAAACTTGCTCTATTCCAGGACCGCCTGGGCTAGGTGGATGATTACATCTCATCCAAGGACTTTGATGAAGTTATATCCATGGTTTCTAACTTAGCTGTTACAGGTAATGCATACGGAATCCATCCTTACTCCTAAACCTATCAAGTGTTCAGCACCATAGCAGCCAACGGGGAACCCATCCACTGGGGTACTTCCTCAGTGACCCCTAAAAGTGAAATCACCATTGGAGGAAGGAAACAAAGAGAGTCTTGGCAATAAGGACACTGGCTGCCTCCAGGTGGGCTTTCATCCTTTCGTGGTCACATGAGGTAAAAGGCTGGTGACAACACTCCAAAGATTTCTGCAGCTTACTTAGTCTGCCCACATGCCCAGTGGGTGAGACTGCATCTGAGTCAGCTCTAGGATCAATTCTGGCAAATATCATGAGGCACAAGAGAGTCCAGATTCTGCAGGCATCTTGTTTAGTTACACTCCGTTGCCTCTATCAAATTCATTCATCCTGCAGCCCAATAAAAGACTGGCAGATTTTGTTCTGTGATGTTTACAACTCTGAGAAAGTATGAAAACCAAGACAAATTATTTTAATATCTTTTACCTTGTTAAAAGACTTAACAATCCCAGTGATTACATGGTGCACCTTTAAAAGACAAAGGTGGTAAAAGGAACTTTATTACACAATTTTGTAACTCATGTTCCTTCAATAAGGTTAAACCCCATGCTATTTAGAGAGCAAGGGCCAATGTTCATTGTCAACCCTCTGTGGGTCTGTAGATTGAACTGATAAGTTTATATATGTTGTTTTCCTTTGAGAGCCAAGCTTTTCATGAGATCATGAACTAAGCTGACCAATCTTAGTCATCCAGACACTGCAGCTACCATCTTGTTGTGATTAGAAGGGAAATAAAAGCTTTTTTCCATGTTGGACCATAAGCTTTTTTGCCATATCACTGCCATGTCCCTGGGACTTTGAGCCAACTGGATGTCCTATGAAAGTGTAGATCAGAAGCCCAGGTTCAACCAGGTAAATGCTATGATAGGTTGAAAAAACACAAATGCACATTTTTGGTTAATATGATTTTTTTTTAAAAACAATTTCTGGTTTTTTTGTGTGTGTGTTTTGTTTTGTTTTGATTTTCCGAGACAGGGTTTCTCTGCATAGTCCTGGCTGTCCTGGAACTTGCTCTGTAGACCAGGCTGGCCTCGAACTCAGAAATCCGCCTGCCTCTGCCTCCCAAGTGCTAGGATTAAAGGCGTGCGCCACCACCACCCGGCTCTTAAAAACAATTTCTATTGTTAATATTTGTTTCAGTAATTTGGTCCTACTTAGCCCCAGCTATCATTTCAAAGATTCCATTTTAGCCCACTCTGTGGAGTTATAAACGAACTTGACTAGTACTCAACCAGCTCAATGAAACTCCAACAAGCTCAGTATTACCAAATGCAGGTAGTAGGTAGCCTTATATTATGACTTGAATATTAAATATGAACCCAAAAGCTTATGTACTGAAGGCTTGATGCCTAGATGATGGAGACATTGGTCAGAAGTAGAGACCTTAGGAGTTAAAAACTTGATAGAGAAAGTAGGTCATTGAACACAAGTACCATTGAACGGGGTTGGGGAATCCAGGCCCTTTCTCTCTTTTCTTCCTTTCTGCTAGAGAAATTTTTTCTGCCACTTACTTCTGTCTCCATGATATTGATATTCTAGCTCATTGTAATTCCAAAGGGACAACTGAATCAAACACAAAGAGAAACCTCTAAAACTGGGAGCCAGAATACATCTTTCATCCTTTAAGCTGGTTTGTCTTTGGTATTTTGTCACAGTGATGGAACACACACACACACACACACACACACACACACACACACACACACACACCCCTAAGGCAATGAAGTCATTTGCTCATTAATTCCTCTGTTTAAAGAATATGCAACACACCACACTGGGAAACATCTCTGAGACTGGAGTTCAGCTGGGATTCAAACAAGTGTCTTGTGCTTAAGAAGCCTACACTCCAATGATAAATAGCCTAAGAAGAAATAACCATATATACAAAATGAAGCAGTGGTATTTGTTCTGAGAAAAGATAAAGGCATATCAGAGTACAGGCAGTGATAGATAGTCTGATGAGATGACAGTTGGGTAGAGACCTGAAAAAGGTAACAGGACAGGCAATGTTAAAGACTGAAAGGTCATATTTCCATGAAGGAAGAACCCCTGATTCCAGGGCCAAGACAGGAGATTAAACCATCTGTCAAGTGAACAAAGACAAGACTTGAGCAGTTGAAAAGGAGTGGAGACATAGAGGAAGCAAAGCTGGGCACAGGACAGATGTTAGAAGGGGGAAGGCTTGCAGTGAGCTTCATTGTTAATGTGATAGAAACTTGTTAAGGAGGCCATTGTTGGATATAATCTTTGTAGTGTTCATAGAAGCTGCTCTGGAGAATGAAACAGATTGTGCATGGCCAGGAGTAGGTACTGGAAGCCCAGGCGAGAGGACCCTTGCTGGTTCCTGTTACTTCCTTTGTGTCATCTTCACAGCTCAGCTGTAGCCTGTTCCAGGGCAGACTGTTCCTGTCTATCATGAAACCCTGCTGCTTGGCTTCAAAGAACCTTCTAGAGCCAAAAAACAACTCCCTGCATCCCCCAACTGCTGTGTTCTCCTTTCCTTTATAACTTTACCAAATAGACCCCAGACTACCATTTCTCTGACTTAATTCTTGTCCTCAAGCATCCAATATGTCTGCTTCTATGGTCAAATTTTCTTCTGATGGTTCTATACTAGCTAACCAATCTTCCACGCTGATTCTTGTGAAGGTATAAATGGCAGGTGTAATCTCAAAACCTGCTCAGAGGACATTTTCCCAGTACTTATTACAAAAACATAGATCTCTGGCAACATCAACTCAGAATTCTCAATAAATATCGTATGTGGTATTGAGGGGGTATTGGGCCCTTCATAATATAAAAGAAAATTTTTTAAAAATGAAGACATATGTTATTTGACTTTTCCTGGGAAGATATGAACAAATGTTTCTTCATCCTAGATAAGGCACCAAGGATGGGCCAAAGGAAAGATTCCACCTAAGCCTTAATCAGTTAAACAAGTAAGCCTACCCAGGTCACTAATAGGGTCAGGGGTTACTTACAGATGCACAGTGACTTAAGGGCAGCTATGTCATCAAGAAGTTCACTGCCAACATAGGCAATGCTTCCTGAAAGTTCTGCCTCTTGAGCTCCCTTTATAACTTTTAGGCAGTTTGTCAGTCCGAATCTCTTCTCTGCAACCATCACTACTTATGTAGTCTTGGAGAGGAGCCTTGTGAATCTTCTCAATTTCAGGAGCTTCCTGAGACTTCTAAGTTGATTTACTTCCCAAGTCTTAAAAAACACTGCCCCAGATAGGAATGCTGCAAATTAGAGGAAAGAGCTACACAGTCACATTGAGTTGAACTCTAATATAATTTCAGGTGCACCCAGTGCTTTAAATGGCAAGGTGATAAAGGGTTGTCTCACTGAGACAAATAACTCACTTTAAAGAGAAAACTGAGGCCTCCAAAATAGGTTTGGTTTGAAAACCCCACAAAATGGATATGTCCTAAATTATAAAACTACAAAATATATAACAAATGCTTGGAATGATTTTGATGAACTCTTACTATTATTGTTTCTGAGACTTTTAGAAGCATCTTCTAATTCGTTTGTGTTCTTTTCCCCTTTGTGAAATCTATCTCTCATGATTCAAAGCTAAAAATGGCTTCTAAAGCCAGGTTTCCAGTACACAAGTAGATATAATCCACAGACTCACGTTTTCATTTCCCTAACCAGTGGATTTAACTGCTAAAAGAGATATGATTTAGCATGGAAAAACACTGATTAATAGGTTTCTGTGTCAATGAAATGGACCAATTCAAGCCAAATGAAAAGTATAAAGGCAGGTTTATTGAGAGGCAGATCTACAGCAAGTAAAGCCACTTGTCCAGGCAAAAACAAGAGAGGTTTATGAGGTTTGGGCAGAGGGTGATGATGTGTGAGCTAGGAGCTGGGATTTTTGCCCATATAAGGTAAAAAGCTGAGCCCCTGGGCAGGTACTCATAGGTAGATAGCTAGAAATGAAGAGACACCAAGAGATGAGCTGTTAACACAGCTGTTAACGCAGGGTTGGGGTAAGAAGAGCAAGCCCTGTTTCTTAGATTTTACAGAGGATGAGCAAGGGTTCCAATCAAACACTGATCCTTCATTGTGTTGACCCCTAACACCAGTGATTGAGCGTGTCATGATGCCTTTGAATTCCACGTTTGTACACAATCAGCAGGTGACAACTAGGAATTTTTTGACTTGCTTGTCACTGCTTATATACAGTTATGTGTTGTATTTTTGAAGTACTCTGCTCACTTCCAAGAATCCTGTCCCTTCCAAGCACTCAGAAAGAGAAGGAAGGCTGGGCCCCACGGTCTGCAGTCTGAAGAATAGTAGTACCAATGAATCAGCAGATCAAATACTTTTGACATTTCATAAGCAGAAAACAAACTGTTCAGTAAATTCGATGAATGACAGGTGCTACCCAGATGCCACCCATTAAATAATTAAAATGAAGTAGAAATTAAAAGTAAACACTGGGAAGGATTTGAAACACACACAACCAAAGGAAGCAGAAAGAGTAACTGGGGAATGGGAAGTAAGCAAAATTAGATCTGAGGCATTTCTGAATTCAATTGTGTCAAGATTAACTGGCTGCCTTTCTCCTATTGTCAGCTTGAAATAAACACTATCTGAAATGGAGAAATCCTGTAAGTAAATGTAATCCTAACTCGGCAGCCATACTGACACTTCTGATGGACAGGTAGGTGCCCAGCATTTATTGATGAAAAAAAAGATGGGCAGATATAAAGTGAGATACAGTGAAAGGGAAATAACATAGCTTTGTAATGGTCAGAAAACGCTGTGTAATGAACAATCACAGGCTCAGGTCCCAAGGAAGACAAATATTTCTTTCTTACATTTGTAGGTATGCTGTGAATTTGTTAACCTATTTTGGGTTTGGCTAGAAAGCTCTAGTAGGTGCTGCCGAGCAGGCTGTGTTTGAAATATCACAGACTTGTGCTCTGGTCTGTTTTATTCGTGCTTAATCTGGGACCCAGGCTAGAATGGCAATATCAACCCAAAGGAAACTTGTATCATACTGATGATAGAGCTTTCTAGAAGGTGAGTAGAGGGACTAGAGAGAGGATTCAGTGGATAAGATTTTGTGCTGTACAAGCATTGGAACTGAGATCAAATTTCTGGCACTCCAGTGAAAATCCAAACAAAGCTATGTATGCCTGTAACCCAACAGAGGTAGAAATGTGGGCAATGAATAGATCCTAAGAGCTCACGGGTCAGATAGTCTAGCCAAAATGGTGGCATTTATTACTTTGTAATACCAATAGCTATCTATGTGGACGTAAAGCACACTTAAAAGGAGCTAATTCATGCCTGGTACTGTAAATCCAGCCAACTATTCACGGTTGGGCCCTAAAGGATAACACACTACTACAATTTCCTAAACCAGTATAATTCCCAACTTCATTCTAAATAATTATCCTTATATCCACAGGCAAGTGTAAATCTTATCCCTCATCAATGAAGCTCCTTTTTTTTTTACAGCAATTGGCAACCATTAGAGAAATCCATAACTATTCGACATGCGAAGAACAACTGACCATGGGGTGCCCAGCCCCAAATTATAGATCTACAATACAAACACTACATCTGATGTTCAGGGACCATCACAGGAGAGGGGACAGACACACTGTAAAACCCATAGGACCATAACGTCTCTTGTGAGATAGTCTTCTTTCTGCATGTGACAGGGAAGCTGCCCCCATGGAATCTCAACAATATAACCATAGTGTTTAGGTCTAAACAACAAGACCTACACAATCACAATGCCAACTCACTTGTTGTCATGGACGAGGAAAAATTTGAAAGTCTCCATCCCTAGAAGAATATTGATAGGCAATTAATGAATGCTGAGAGATAAGGCCTTCTTCAGGAACGAGCCCCTAATAGGTTATCCAATCCCAAGTGGTCAGCCCTAAATACATATATACACACAAGAAACTCCACAGATTGTATTTCTCTTTCTCTCTCCCTCTCTTCCCACCTCCCTCTCTCTCTCTCTGTGTGTGTGTGTGTGTGTGTGTGTGTGTAATAATTATAGAAAAGGTCATGAATTTGAGAAGGAGGGAACACAGGACAAGTAGCAGGAACAAGAGAGAGATGGAAATTATGTAAATACAGCATTCACAAATTAAATTCTCAAAAATTTAGCTCAAAAGCAAGAGAAAATTTGGGGAGATCTATATATAATTTTAAAACTATGTCTCTTAAGCTATACAAATATGAGATAGACAAGAGGAAGCCAAGCTTAGGTGAGATAGTTTTTGCTCAGCCCAGCAAGTTAATTTTCTTTTCTAAAAACAAACAAATCTGGGGCTAGAGAAATGACCTGTCAGTTAAAAGCATATGCTGATCTTGCAGAGGACCTGGGTTTGACAGTCTGCACTCATATCAAGCAGTTCACAATCACCTACAAGTTCAGTCCCCTGGATTCTACGCCTCCAGCATTCATGGGCACTGCATTTACATGCCCATATCCACATAGGACATAGACACAGGCACAGTCACAGACTCAGACACACAGTTAAAAATATTAAAATGCGACTTTTAAAAAAGCACACATATACAATATACATATACATATGAAAATTTTCTAAAAAAAACAGGCAAGAATAATCTAAAGTACCTACAGAGTATATCACAGAATACCCTAGATAAAATCTGAAATCACTAGACACATTTAAATGCAACAAAATGGAGGCAGGCCCTGGGATTACAGAGTGGATGTTGACATTTAAGGAAAAATTACTTTAAATCAGCTATTATAACTGTGCTCAAAGAAAAAAAGAACTGCATTCACCAAGTAATTAAAAACAGAAAGGCTCCCATAAAAAAAGGACTATTAAAAAAACATGAAATTACAATATTGAAAATTTAAGTTGTCTGAAACAAAGTGCAGATGCTCCTTAACTTGGGACAAGGCTACATATGTTAAATACCATGGTTGTAAATTGACAATATAAGGACCTGATAATGTCTGGGGTGGAGTGGCATATGCATTTAATCCCAGCACTCAGGAGGCAGAGGCAGGAGGATATCTGTGAGTTTAAGGCCAGACTGGTTTACAGAGATAGTTCCAAGACAGCCAGAGTAGAGTTACAGAGAAATGTCATCTCAAAAAAGAAAAAAAGGACAAAAAACAAACAAACAAATAAACAAGTCTCTAATATAAGTATGTAAACACTACATCTTAGCAACATAAAAGAGCACAGAGCATTGACTATTAATCCATAGGGTGCTATGGATGGCTCAAACCTGTGGCCCCCTGTACCTCAAAACCTTGTAAAAAGGGGAATACAAAGCACACAGCACACTATCCACTCAATTACTATATATAAGTTGTGGACCATGATAAATCTGAAAGTTTATAAACCAGGGACAATTAGTCCATAGTCACTGGGTGGAGTTAACAGGATCACAAAGAAAATTCTAGAGAGGCAATGGGAAAAGTCACTGAAACAATCACGTTAGAGACTATATGCTCAGTATAAAAAAGTCAGTTGTATTGCATTTGCTAGCAGTAAGTAACCATTTTTAAAAATTCTAAAATAATATAATTTACAGTAGTGACTAAAAATGTGGAATTCTTATTGATAAATCTCAATCAATATTTCCAATGTCTTTACACCATAAAATACAAAATTTGGATGAAAGAAACTTAAGAAGACCTAAACCAATGAAGACACTGTTTCATGGGTTGGAAGACACATGCTGTTAAGATGCTAATTCTCTTTAAAAAACAATCTATAGATTCAACATGAGACCACCCAAAGAATTGTAGAAGGTTTGAAGTAAAAATTCTAGTTGTGGAATTTCACAAAAATAGCTCAGTTGAGAGAAGATGTAAAATTTGTATAAGAACTTAAAGATCATAAAATGCCAAAATAAATTTTAAAAAGAACAAAATTGAATGGCTCATACTTCCAGGTCCCAAAATGTATTATAAGGTATAGAATTCAGATTTCTGTTGCTATAAGAAAATAATTGATATAATCAAGTTAAAGGAATGAATTTTGAAGACTAAGGTTCATGGCCAATGTTTTCCATTATTTGGGGGTCTTCAGTAAGGTAGCCCACTACGGTGTGATATGCAGGAGAAGAGACAAACATCCCACATCTCTTTTCAGGGTGGTACCCTGTACAATGACTTTAAACCTCTCAACGGGTTTCACCCCTTAAAGGTTTCCACACCCTCCTATTGCCAAGCTGTGAGCAATGCTTTTATTTGACGCATGAGTGCTTGAGGGGCATTCCAGCCCCAAACTACAACATAAAGCTATAATAATGAAAGAGGCAGTACAGTGCACACAACATGACAGATACACTCACAGATTGCCCTAGATTATCCAGGGAGAGATCTGCACATTGATTATCACTGTATTGTACACAAACTGGAAAGGGATCCCAGAGAGATAGTCTTCTCTACAAAGGTGATTACATCATTACACCTCAACATGCTCCTGTCAAGTAGACAATTGATTTCAGTTCATCAGCCCTATAAACTTAAGCATAAGGACTGGATCATATAAAATGGGACACAAGAACAAAATCTAAAATTATAATTCTCTTAGAAAAGAAAGTATCGAAAGTTTCTATTTACCTTAGCAATGGCATAAAAATAAAAATTCATAAAAGAAAAAAATAGACAAATTGGTGTTTATCAAGATTATAAAACAACTACCATTCAATGACACTCCTGTTACAAGAATATCAAGACAAAGTACTAACTACAAGAGAACACTTGCAACACAGATTTTGATAAAAGACTTGTATCAGAATTCACAATGAACTCTCAAAGCTCAATAATAAGAAACAAAATAATGAAAAATAGCAAAATACAGAAGCCAACAATTTGGCAAAATGATATATGAAATGCATAGAGCACATTCTGGGAGCTCAGCCTCATTAGCTGTTAAAGAAATGCAAATTTAAGCCACAATGAGATAGTGTTACATGTCAACTAGAATGGCTAAAATTAAAAATAATGACCACTCCAATAAGAAATGACAGTGGGGCTAAGGAGCAACCAAAGCTCTCCTATACTGCTGACTGGTAGAAAACCCTCCAATCACTTTGGCCAACAGTTTTGCTGTTTCTGAAAAACACACTTAGTGTGTGTGTGTGTGTGTGTGTGTGTGTAACACACTCCGTTCTAGAGACTGATGATAAAGAGTGAAAGCATGTTTTCACTCAAGGACTTGAGCATGTTCCTAGAAGTTTCATGTGAAATAGCCAAAAACTATAAGTAACTGAGTGTTTAAGGGATGAGCACATGAACAGGCTGTGATATATTTATTCTCGCAAAGTAGTGTTACTGTGCATGACAAGTGACTGAAGCAGCCACACACAACTATATGGGAGGATTGTATAAAACTGTGTAAGAGAAAGGCATAGACAGGAAGAGAAAAACATCTCATGCCATTTTTATAAAATTTTAAAACTGGGGACTCATTACTAGTGACTGAAAACATATCAGTGTGTTCCCTGCAGGCTGATAGGGGATAAGAGGCGTGATGATGAATCTAAGAAAGCCTTGGGGATTGACCATTATGTGCGGTATTTCGCCATTATGCTCATAGTTTCGTGGGTGGGTGTGTTTGGATGGCAGAACATAGCAATATATAGACATTGTGTGAGTTTAGCTTGTTGTGTTTCATCTCTCCCTCAATAAAGCTGTTGACCAACAGAATAGCCACCAAAAGCACAGAGCCACATGCTGAAGGGAAAAGAAAAGTCCAAAGATAAGTGAATAGAAATTATCCAAACTAAAGAACATTATGAAAATGATCAAGGACCACCTCTCTGACTGATGTGACACCCCCAACATGTCATCCTTACAAACAAAATGATAAAATCAGGAGAGACGGAAAGGGAGCCATGAGCATTTAAACAAAGTAACTTTGTTTTATTAAATTGTTTTTATTTACATTGCAAATGTTACTCCCCTTCCCAGTACCCCCTCCCAGAGTTCTTCACCCCATCCGCCATCCCCTTTGCCTCTGAGAAGGTGTTTACCCATCCCCCTCATGCACCCACCCACCCCCATCTCATCCCCCACAGCATCCCCTTCCATGGGCATCAAGTCACTACAGCATTAGGCACATCCTCTCTCGCTGAAGCCAGAGGCATATGTGCTGGAGGCCACAGACCAGTCCATGAGTGCTCTTTGGTTGGCTGCTTAATCTCTGGGAGCTCCCAGGGGTCTGGGTTAGTGGACACTGTTGTTCTTTCTATGGGGTTGCCGTCCCCTTCAGCTCCTTCAGTCCTTCCCCTAATTCTTCCATAGGGGTCCCCAACCTCTGCTCAATGGTTGGCTGTAAGTATCTGTATCTGTATCTGTATCTGTATCTGTATCTGTATCTGTATCTGTATCTGTATCTGTATCGGTACCTGTACCTGTACCTGTACCTGTACTTGTAACTGTAACTGTAACTGTCAGCTGCTGGTAGGCAGGCCCCTGTCTGCAAGTACAACCTGGCATTAGTAATAGTGTTAGGGTTTATTGCCCACCCATAGGATGGATCCCAAGTTGGGCTGGTCACTGGATGGCCTTTCCTTCAGTCTCTGCTCCATTTTTGTCCAGCATTTCCAACCAAAGAGTATACATGGAAGGACCCATGGCTCCAGTTGCATATGAAGCAGAGGATGGCCTTGTCTGGCATTGATGGGAGGAGAGGCCCTTGGGCCTGTGAAGGCTTGATGCCCCAGTGTGGGGGAATGCCAGGGCAAGGAGTGGGTGGGTGGGGAAACAGGGATCAAGGGATAAAGTTCAACAAACCACGAACAGAATAAAATATCATGAAAATTGTGTAAAGTACATCATAGGTATGTTTGTGAGAACCAAAGAAAGAGAGAAAAGATTCAAAGTCACCAAAAACCAAGATGCATCAGACACAGGGGAACTATTGATGGCACCCAGCATTTCATGCAGGCCATGGTGACACCCTCAAAGTGCTAAAAGCAGAGTCTGCCAATACAGAATTCTATAACAAGAAAAAAATATCCTTCAAGAGTAGAAACCAGATAAATATTTAAAAATATATTTGTGTTTATTCTTTGAGAATTTCACATAGATATTTCGATCAAAATAAACATTTTTAGATAAACTAAAACTAAGACAATGTATGGCCAGAAAACAAATTCACAGAAGAAATTGTTATGGTGTCCTTCAAGTCCAGAAGAAGAGATGCCAGGAGAAAATCTGGATCTTTACTTAATTAAGAACACCATCCAATACAGTGATAGATATAATGACACTTCTTTTTGATTTCTTCAAAATACACATAATTATGTAAAGCAAAACTTAAGTGTATATAGTATGAAGAATTGCAAGAGTACATTTACCTGTACAATTACAAGCTTATTTTCATGAAATAAATAGTAATTTTAGGCAATTTATGAAATTTGAAAAGGTGTGCTGCAATTCATGGAACAATATTTCTCAACCTCACCACTATTGATCTTTAGGTAGTGGGAGGATGTTGTGCAGTGTCTCTGGCTTCTTCCCACTAGATGCCAGTAGCACTGTCCAATGTGACAATCAAAGGGTGTCCAAACATCTCCAAATTCCCCTAAAAATAAAATTATGTATGTTGAAAACCACCACGAGGAAAACAAACAAACAAAAACAACAACAAAAATCCAATCATATAAAGAGGGGTAGCTAAAGAGAAAATGAAATGAATTCCAAATGACTTCTGTAAGATATTATTAACTCAAAATAATTGAGGAAAGAAAGAAAAAACATAATACCAAGAACTAATCTGAAAATAGTACAATGTTATGGGTGGATACAGCCAGGTTGATAATTATATCAAATTCACCTAAATAGCAAAATGATCAGAATGGATAAAGAAGCAAAATCTAACCATCTACTGTCTGTAAGAAATATGCTTTAAAGGTAAAGACACAGAAGGATTAAAACTAAATGGCTGACGAAGTGTTTCTCACTAAGCATATGAAGACTGGAGTGTATATATTAATAGCAGGTGCTGATTTTAAAACACAGATTTTAAATTCACAAAGAGAATTGGTTTTGTGAAAGAGTCAATTTTTCAGAGGAATATAACAGTCATGAATGCCTCTCGGTCCGATAACGGTCTCAAATACATAAGACAAAAACTTGTCATAATTAAAGGGAGAAATCAACAAATCTGCAATTACACATGTGGCTTTCAGCACACAATCTCAGCAGATGATAGGAAGGTCCTTTGCTCTCTCTAATAAGATGGTTCCCATCAGAAAATGGACTATGCAACTATGTTGTAGAGACTCAGATGGGCAGTCATCCTTTCATCTGTACAGTGATACATTAGTGACTAGAGAATTGGCAGTTTTAATCATTTGTAGCAAGCACCATTGAGTTAATCACTTGAAGAATGTAACAATGGTTTTCCACCATGGTTGCATTTTAAAATCCTGTAGCAAGATATTTAACAAGAGCCATGGAGATGATGACTTCTAAGGATAAATCATACTTCTAGGCAACATCATTATATTGGGTATAGTACTAGATTGTTCAGTACACATCTCAGCTTGGCACTGTCTCCTCTACCCTATTTATAGGCAGCTGAAGTTTTTACAAAAGCAGTTTTACGTGTTTCTATGTCAAATTCTATTTTGTTACAGTCAACAGCTCTCATTGTCAAAATCCTCTAAGACCCCCTCCTCACTCTAGTCCTTTCTTCTTGTTTGATGTGAAGAACACAAATACACAATGAGCTTTCCCAGCTCAGAGTCCCCCAGAATGCAGAATTCGGCCCATCTTCTTACTATACAAACCTTACCCATGCATAGATTACTTCCTCAATCTGACCCAACTACCTGCTGTCTCTACTACAAGAGATGTTCTCCATTCCGCCATATCTTCATAGAAAATTTCTTCAAGTGATCTTCTATTCCTGGCCTCAGCTACTCCATCCTTTTTCCATTCCTTGAATGTAAGGCATCCCTTTGCCATGGTACAAAAAACAATTTAGACTAATTTGTATCTGAAATTAAAGATCAAAAACATTTTATGAATTCCTTTGATTCAGATGCCACACCAGACATGTAGGTAACAATATCTTCTCACAGACCTGTAACTTTTATCATTTACAAAGCAGTGAATAATGTCACCTCTTTCAACATCCTTATTATATACTGTTATCTCAATATTACAAATGAAAAACTTGACAATTGAAACCACTGCTGGCCCACAGATAAAAAGATACACACACACACACACACACACACACACATATATAAAATTTATATATATATGTATGTGTGTATATATATATATAAATATATACATATATATATAAAATTTTCAAACAAGGTCTCAATAAGTTCCCTAGCTGAGGCTGACTCAGACCAACTCCCTCAGCTGACTCAGACCAACTCCCTCAGCCCAGGATGAACTTGAACTTGTGATCTTGCCTTAGCCTTCCTCTATTTTTTGTAAAATATTTTACACCCCTGAAGTTAAATGAGTTAAGCTGCCTGCTTCCTGGCACTGATGAAACTTCATGGCTTCTCTGTGATGGATAAAGATGTGGGTATTTCATTATCATCCATGAACAATCTCAGCACTCCTAGGTATGCTAGGTGTGGCAACCTCCAGATACCCAAAGATATCCAACCTTAACCTAGATCCAAAGTCCCCACCTAGAATCTGGCCCCATTGCATACTGTTCCTAGGCTTTGAGTGGACAGGGGTAATTTCTTGATTGTCTTTTGGTCCATTCTTCCACCAGAATCCACATTTCATTGTCCACATGGACAATGAAAGCAACTTCAGGAATGATGGAACGTCAGAAGAAGATTCAAGGGTGATGAAGTGTGAACAAAAAATTGAAGTGCACGGTGCTTGAATCAAGATGAAAGACTTTGTAAAACAAAACTGCTAGTGTAATAAAGTCAGAGTTAACTTCCAGGATGGACAGATCAGAACAGATGAGAGTTTGGTGGTGGTGGTGATGGGGTGCTAAAGGCTGCCACCACCTGTCTACAACTACTACTTCCTTTCTAACAAAGCAAAGTTCTCTATTCCCCTTACCCATCAACCTGAACATGGCTTTACAATAGAGTTCTGGGAATAAGAAGGAAGCCTGCACGTGTCAGTGAAAAGTGAGGTAAGGCCTCTTGATCTCACATTCAGCTTCACCCTTGAGTGACGGGCAACATCATCCTCAAGTTTTACATATAAGAATACCTGCTAGAGCTGTGTCCTCTAGCATGTGACAGAACACAGCATTCCAAAACCAAAAATCAAACAGAGGATCTGGGAATAAAGATATATCTTTGAAAAATGCCCATGTATGCAGATATCAGGCTGTCCCAGAATCACAGGGGTCAGTTTTTAAATAGCTTCTCATATTTCTACTGTGGCCATTCTAATCCCCAAGGTATAGGAGAGGGTTCTGCATCACTACAGTTTCCCAAGCCCTATACTAAGCAAGCTAAATTAGAGAGATGTTGGAATTGAAATGTGTAAGGCATTCCCAAGGGCTTTTTCTACTGCACAGCCTGGCTGGGAACTGCTGAGTTAGAGTATTCTGCTTTCTAGCCCAAGTCTCTGTCAGCCTCCTGTACCTGTTGCTCCTTGCTCCACCTGCTGTGGCTACCAAAGGACTCAGAAATTCCTCCTCAAGGATCTTTTCAATGTTTGAAGAACAAATGGCATCTTCTTCCCCCAAGTCATTTCTTTTTCAGACTAAAAAGAACATTGCTGTGGGGAAAAAGGAAGTTATTTCCCTTCTAGGAACCACTGGAAATTAGCCTCAAAATAGTATTGCTTCAGGGACTTTTTTATATTATTATTCAGAAATAAAGTGATGAAAGTGTAGAGACTATTCAGACTGATTTGTCTTACCTGGGTATCAGTATGACCAAAATGCTGGAGAATGTTTTCTCCCAGAGTAACTTTTGCTTTGGCGAGTGAGCCTGTAGAAAAATCAAAGATAAAAGCAATTCAGGCTGATTCATGGCTTGCCCCACAGTGAGGCCATCATTTGTTGGATACAGACTCCTGGTTCTTCTAGGTAGGCAGAGTGCTCTTTCCTTCAGAGCAATCCCCCCATAAAGCCATGTGCCATGAACGAGATGTCCGGCTTCATTAGGGTTGGGCTCTGGATATGGAATAGCAATCATCTTCAGATTCGTGGCTTGGTAAACTAGTTGAAGAGGAAAACTGGGAAGGAAAGCCAAAGGCTGGAGTGTATGAGTTTTACCTCTCGGTCAAGAATGCTGACCTGAGAAAAAGAGCTGAGAAGTACATGGAACACCCAGTACAGAGGTGTGAACATTCAATACCTGAGGCGGAAGCTGAGATCAGTGGGACCATGTTAAAAAAAAAATAATAGAGACTTACACTTTCTGTTGGGTTTATCTTTTCTATGGTCAAAGACAAGTAGAGGGATCAATGACTAAAATAAAGCATGCTGGTGTGTGTGTGTGTGTGTGTGTGTGTGTGTGTGCCAAATTTGTTTATGACAACCCCTGTGTTTCATGGAGGATTACTACCAAATGTTGAAGAAATAAGGTGTAAATGATCAAATACAAATAGGATTGCTTATTATTGGTAAAGACAGCCAGTCTAAGACTGTTGGGCCTCGAATTATATTGCTACCTAAGTGCAGTAAAAAAGAGGACAGGTTAGGAATTCCCAACATAAATGTGATATTTCTCCCCTAATACAATCCCCAAGACTCTCTTGTGCTTTCTGAGTCAGTTCTTTATGCAAGGTAAATACTATATTCCCAGTTTGCAGAAAATATAAATTATAAGATTCAAAAATGTAAAGGTATTATGCCAAGGCTAGTACAGAGAGGAAATAGCTACATCAACACTCAGATTTCAACTCAAAGCTCCTAGTTGAAGAGTTTTTCCAAAAGGAAATAATAAAGGCATTATGAATCAGGACATAGCAGGACCAAGAGCTGTGCATGCACTCACCCAAGTAGTGATTTTAACAGCAGTGTATTAGCTATTGGTGTTATGACTTCACTTCTGAGAACCTTCTGGGCCAGAACCTAGGTGAATAAGCTAAGTCCTAAGGAGAGAGCCTAGGCCCTCATCTTGCTATCAGCTACTCTCACTTAAGACTCCTAGATCTATAGCTCTTGCACTAAGATTTACATATGCTATATCCTTTCTCTTTCTCTCTCTCCCTCCCTCTCACCCTCCCTCCCTCTCTCCCTCCCTCCCTCCCTCTCTGCTCCCCACTCAGTTAATGGAAAGCAATGTGTCAGTACATCCTGGAGGGGGTGTTGGATCAAGTTCTGTCCATCCTAAAATATTGATAAGAGATATTGAGATCAAGAATGGATGCCAATTTTAGAACTATAAAGGAGATGTCAGGACTTGAGACCCTTGAGAAAGTGATTGAGTTCCATTAGGCTCTGCCAACCACGGGAAACTGAGGCTGTAGGTACCTGAAGCTTCTCTTAGTTGTGTACTCCCCAGTATTGATCAAATTTCCCCAAAAGATCCCCACGGTTTCTAAATGGAAATCATAAAGATAAACTAAGAAAGGGTGAGGTGAAAAATACAGTGATGTGACAAGGGCCATGTAAGAAGAGGGCAGAGAGGAAGGGATGGAGAGCCTGGAGGCAGGCCTAGCCTGAGGGTACAGCAGAAGGCAATACAGTCTCACATGGCACTTGCTGGCCAACAGGGTGACCTCCTGTAAATGAGAGAAGAAAAAACAGGCCTTGCTTTCTCAAGACCCTTTATGGCCATCTGCTGGAAATTCTTATAATGATGACAAATTTAGAATGGATGTGCATATGAATATTGCTCTCTGGAGTTGCACAGATACAATGCATGACTAGAAATGGAGCTTGTTTTCTGCAAGCTCAGATTGGTATCATCAGGATCAGCCCAGCAAGCCAAGGCACAGCTCTATAACGGATTAATAGGATAGTATCTGGGACCTGGAGAAGTTCAGACTTTCCCACTAGGAGAGGAAGCTTTGAGTACAGAAGCCCTTTAACCCATGGGAAGAAGTATCTGGGCAAGGGCATGGATCTCTGAAGTCTTTGTCTCACCCACCTTTCCCTTCTCCTAGCCTGATCTGCTACTGCAGATGATTGGCCCTCGCACCCTTCTGACATTCACAATTTCCCTTGATAAAACATAGCAAAAGAATTGCTTAGAAAACCAGATGAATGAACCTAGTGGCTTGTAGCTATAATCACCTACCCTCAAGAAGTAGAGGCAGGAAGACTCACTCGAAGTTTGAGACCAGCCTGGGCTATAGAGTAAGTCTGTCTCAGAAAACTGAAAAAGACAGGAAAGAAAGAGAGAAAGGAGGAAGGGAGGAGAAGAGGAAGTGAGAATGGGAGTCACAATGAAACAGTGCATGATACAACAAAGCCATAGCAGATAGAGACAACAATGCCAACGAAGCATCTTAGATCTTGATAGAAAACAGGGAGGAAGGGCTGGGCTCTGTAGCTGGCCTTTTACTTTTTTGCTGGTTCTTCTTTCTTCTTCTCTTCTCCACTACTTTTCTTCCCCTTTTCAACAACCTAACACTAAATAAGAGAGAGAGAGAGAGAGAGAGAGAGAGAGAGAGAGAGAGAGAGAGAGAGAGAGAGAGAGAGAGAGAGAGAAAGGATAGAGAGTAAAGGAAAGAGATCTTTCAGGAGTTAGAAAGGGGATGGCATTATAATTAGATTAGTTCCTGCTGATTGGGAGCATTGAGTTCCTTGGGGCAAGTTGATCTTTGCCATATGTCTAATTTGTTCTTGTTGTTTCTTCTTTGCACACAACTATGTAACTAATCACAACCCACAACCAACAACCCACAATCCAACTCTCCAGGCACTAGCATTTATATACCCTCTGAAAAGTCTCCAGAATTCCAAACATCACACAATGACAGAAACTATCTGCCTCTGGCAAAATCATGCCTCTGCTAGAGCTTGAGGCAAAACGTAGTCGGCTGCTGTGGACAATCTGAGGCAGCCCTATATCTCATACCTGGGATTAAAATCAAAACATATTGTTATAATACTTCTGTGTTTTTAAAATAAAGCAAAATTCCAAAATTGTCTCTCTAGGGGTCTATCTGTTCTGGTCCTCTGGTTTATAAATGGTGAAAATAAGACATAAGGAGAGAAAGACAGTACCATATCCCATTCCTTAATTTCCACAGATAGGAAGCCAGGATTAACTCAGGTCTCTTATTCCTGACCAAAGTTTATCCTTGACAAATGAATAATGGGATTTCATTGTATACCAAGAAGTTCATTCTGAGAGAGATGGAGATGTAAGTTTCTCAAAGGGACACAGAGCCATGAGCAGGAAGGACTTGGATTCAAGGTTCCAACATGAGCCCTACCAACACATACACAGAGAGAAGGAGCAGAAGAAGGAGACGAAGAGGGGGAGGGAGAGGGAGGAAGAGGGAAAAAGGGACAGGGAGAGGGAGGGGCATGGGGAAGGAGAGAGGAGGGAGAAGAAGGGAGAGGGAGGGAGTGGGGAAGAGGGACAGGGAGAGGGAGGGGAGAGGAGGGAAAGGGGGAGAGGAGGGGGAGGGAGGGAGAGAGAGGAGAGTAAGAGGTGGGGGGGAGAAGGAAGAAGGGGGAAGAGGGACAGGGACAGGGAGAGAGAGGAAGGGGGAAGGGGGAGACAGAGAGGGAGAGGGAGAGAGGGAGGGGGAGAGGGAGAGAGAGAGGGAGAGAGACCTTATACATACAAATAAAACACAGGCAAGCAGAAACTGATCATCCCGATGCAAACAGCACACAGGCATGCACACTACTTGACTGCACAAGCGTGTAGAAATAATAACACTTCCCATTTTGTTGAACTTCTTCAGTGATCAGACTCTGGCTCTGATAATGCACATTTACCATCCATCCCTCCACCCACAACTATCACTCTTGTTAACCCCACTTCACAGTTGGGAGACTGAAATTTGAATGGTAAGTAGTCTACCCAAATCAACAAAGTCTGTGGCACAGTGTGTTAGAAGGAAGTCTCCAACGACCGTGACTCCTAAGTCCAAACTCTGTCATTTATATTATCATGTCTAAATGGTTGCCATGATGTTAATATGCAGTTCAGATAGAACATCATAATAACAACACAAATTTAAAATAATCACAATAATGATGGCAACAGCTGACTTCTTACGGTATCATTTCTAAGCCATTCATTTTCTAAAAGATGTTTATTGTCTTAAGGAACAGTATTAGTTTAACACTCATTTTTAGATGTTTTTGTGTTATTCCTTTTTTTAAATGAATCAACACTATGAACTAATAGCATTCTAGAGTTGAAAAAGAAGCAAGAAGAACATCAAAGTAGTTTTCTAGAGACTCCATTGTTGGTGGATGCCATAGCCTGAATGTGGCTAAGCTATGCCACGCCATGTGGATTCAAATCAGGAAGATCCCAAATCCAGCTCAGTCTGAACTCAGGATTCAGCCCTAAGAATGGGCCCTTCTTCTATTCTTCCGGGTGGGTGGACTTAAGAGGAGTGGCTCTCTGAGACCTCTGCCCTTGACCTATCTTTGCTGAATTTGCAGCTTCTATCAACCAGTTCAGAAGCAGTCTCCTGGGACAGGAGCAGAGGGGACAGCAAGGCTGAACTGGAAGCAGCAGTTCCATATCCCCAGAGACCTAGGGAGAGCCTGCACTGCCAGGTCAACACCTGAGAGCTTTAGGTCTCCCGGAGCACAAAAACCAAGGCCATTTTCCAGGTGGCTGAGCTTAAGGCCTAGGGAGTACATTGCTGCCTGGGCTGTCCCCATCACCTCCTAGAGCATCTAAATCCACTACCACATCCCATTCCTGCACCTGGCCTCCCATTCCTTTTGTTTCTTAAACCTCCCCTTTCCCTCAGAGACAGCCCCTCTCCTAGCCCCTCTCTTTCAGGAGATCAATCCTTTTTTTTGTTTTGTTTTGTTTTTTTGTATGAGCAGAGGAGTGAGGAAGAGATCAAGCTGCAGAGACTGAATGCACAGCCCTGATAAGAGAAGCAAGAAGAACCATCTGTGGCACAAGGGGCCGAGCGGGGGATAATAGCCCAGACCCTCTGCTCTGTGCGGCCACACAATGGTCTGCATTCAGCAGGCGCCCTCCTGGTCTCTAATCTAGCAGGAAGGGCACGTGTGCAGTCTATTAGCATTTATTTTGCCTTTCTGCATTGTACTGATAACCCAGTTTCTGACCCAACCTCTCGCTTTTTCTTTTCACTCCACATTATAATTCTGCTTTCTTAAAATCCTATTCAGCTACATAAAAAAAAAAGCCCTCAAACTCTACCTTTTCAAAGAACATCAGTAATTTTCCTCCCAACGGAACCAAGGTGACTTCTACAAAGAATTCACCATTCTGGATTGTATTGATGGTTCAAGAGCTGGGGGACAGGTAGCATTCCTCAGGCTGTATTTATATATATTCACTAATAGAAATCAACATAAAAGATGAGCCTCGCTGGTGACACACGCAGCTGTTGAAGAAACCCAGGACCTGAGTGGGCAAACGGTTCCTAATCAGCGCTGCATTCCAAAGAGCTGGACACCAAGTACGTCCCGGACTGACGTGGGCTATGGGCACCTTCTGATCCCCCTGTGGTCAGCACTGTCATTTGTTGCGTTATTTGTGACTTTGACACATTTGTCATATGGAAAATGGGGAGTTTAATCGATAGCCTATGATACTGAAAAAAAAAAAAGAGACATTCCACAGAGTCCTCTTAACGGTTTTCTTCTGAGAAAACCAGCAAATTACTCATTGCCATAGAAAGTGGTTAATCCACAGCCAATGCCTTGTGTTCATTACTGGAGCCTCCCAGACAGGCACTAAACGTATTGATCATTGGAATGTTCTAAAACAGCAACTGGATAAATAAGAAGACAGCCAAGATGTGACCGAGGTATGGAATGTAGAGGTTGATGTCAGAGTCCCGGCTTTATGCTGTGCATGTGCTGGCTTTGTCTTATCTATTTGTATTCTTTCCGTACCTTAAAAATCACCTTCCAACATAACAAAATGAATAGGCATTTCTACCCCAAGGGAAATCTCCTGGACTCCACAGCTATGCACTATGGTTGTATAAACATGGAGAGAGATTCTGATTCGCAACTTCATCTTCCGGAGTCATTTCTCACAGAAGGCTCACCTCCTGACACCCTTGAGAAATATAAAAGTCTCTGGGAAATCAGCTACGTATAGATTGAAGAAAACAAGAACATAAATGAGTGACACCCAGTTCTGATCCATATGGACTTTTGTTGTTTTTTTTTTTCCTGGAAAGGTCTCAGCTTCTGAAATATAAAAGTGTAGCAGGGCAGGGGAATGATTTGAAAGACTCACACACCTGATGCTAGTGATGTCTTGATTCTGAGATGTGAAGGAGGAAATTGTCTGGTTACAAGTGACACTTGAACCACCAGTTCTTGAAGTCAATGGGTTCTAACAATAACCATGAAGCAGATCTTGAATTCTGAATCATTTTTCTAAGAGTAGAGGCTGTGGTTAGTTAACATTTGCCATTTGTTTTCTCTCCAACACAATTCTTTGAAAATGTCTGGGACAGAGAAAATGCAAAAGATGTTACACTGCGCCTGCCACACCCAGGCCAAAATGGCTGCCAAGCACTAACCCTCAAATCTTCACAGGGCCATGTGGAACTGAAAACTGACCTCAGACCAGTGGGGACTGGAAAACTTGCCTGTTTTGCGGGAAACTCTAGAAAGACAGATTAGCAAGGGCCTTGGTCTCAGAGGCCCTCAAGAACCAAGCAGTTATTTTGACAAAGAAGTGCAATGGGTGAGAAAGGTCCTTCTTCAGCCACTTGGAAAGCAGGGTCCTGGTCCTAGGGCAGCAACATCAGTGTTCTGGTAGTTGGGAATATGAGTTCTATGTTCCCTGATGACCCAGGATCTCAGGAGATCCAGAAAAGTTGCCTGTTTAATGTTGTCAAGTAATTGAAACACTTAAGTGCTGTGCAGATAAGGACCTCAGTAGAGGAACTTGATCTGACAGATGTTAAATCCATGACCTTAACCATCACAAAGCAGATTCTATTTAAACCAAGGGCTTTTCTCCCTAATAAAATTAGACAAATACTTCTGTCCCTCCATGCACGGTGACTCCCCATCTGGAAAATATTTCATTCCCAGCTGCAACTTTACAAGTTGTCTTTCAAAGTTTGTTTGGCTATCCCAGGTCCAAAGCACATAAAGATGCAAGACTGACTGTTCAGGATCGTGACTCCAGCCGGGGAGATGACTCAGTGAGTAGACAGCTTGTTACAGAAGCTTGCGAGCCTGAGCTCACACCCCAAGGATGAATGTAAATAGCAAGAGTGTGGAAGTACTCACCTGAGTCTCAGCTCCCAAAAGCAGAAAGAGGAGGATTCCAGATGCTTGCTAACCCACCAGGACAGCTCTTGGTGGGGCCTAGTTTCAGCAAGAAATTATATCTGAAGAAACAAAAAAAAAAAAAAAGAAGAGGGTTGCTGGTGGTTCAGCATGGAATGGCACTTGATACTAGACCTAATGATATGATTTTCATATCTGAGATAGAAATGGTAGAAGGAGGGAACTGACTTCTGGAAGTTGTTCTCTGACCTCTACACATATGTGATGGCACTTGCATACCCAAACACATACATACACATGAAAATAAAAAAAGTATTTTTTTTTAAATGAAGGTAGAGGGCCTGTAGAGACGGCTCAGTGGTTAATAGAATTGCCTTCCTTATCAGAGGATGCGGGTTTGATTATGATGACTGCTCATGACCATCTGTAACTCTAGTCCCAGGGGACCTGATGCCCTCTCTGGGACTGAACACACATGGTACACAGACATACATGCAGGTTAAACACTCATATACATAAAAACATATCAAATTAAAAAACAACAAATGTAAGAAGGGTAAAAAACAATTAAGGAAGACAGCTGATATTGAGTTCTGAGCTCCACACTAAAGCATAAAGTTGTGCACATGCACACACACACACACACATACACACACACACACTCAAGGTTCTTGATCTCACAATACCCTCTAGTTAAGGCTGGTAGAGAAAGACCAACATAAAATATGCATCCATGTGGACATATACTACTGCTACAGTTTGGACCTGGTATGTTTGCCACAAGGTTCTTACAGCCTCCCAACCCCAGAGTGATGTTGTTGGGAAGATTATCAAACATTCAAGAGGTAAGGCCAAGGGGGAGGTCTTAGGTCTCTGGGAACAAACACCAAAAGGGGCCACTAAAACTCCAAGCCTTCCTCTTTTCCATCTTACATTCAAACAAGAAGAGATTTTTGTTCCACTGTGTGTTTCCATCATGGTATGTACACTCAGAACTGACTGAACATGGATCAGACCTTCCCAAACTGTCAGCTAAGATATAACTTTCTGTTTGCAAGCTGATGGCTTGCATCGATAGAAAGAAGGCAGATTAGGACACATACAAACATACCCACGTGTGCATATACATAAAACAAACATGTATGCATATCATCAATGAATGAACAAGTAAAGCCAAGAGGATTTACATACCAAATAGGGAGAATATAAGAAAGAAAAAATCCAAAAAATTCTTAAATCTGTGATTGTAGAACACAAAACTGGAGAAAATAAATGAATGAGAAAAAATAGATTGAAATGAGAGTTCTACATTAAGCCTATAAAGCTGGTTTTAGAGTGGAGTGGAGACATCGTCTAGAATTCTGAAGATATACTTATGGTCATAAAACCATATGTGATGGTTTTCCTTAACACCTCTTAAAAGTTCAGGAAAATTAGGGACTAGAGATATTGCTTAGATATCAGCACTGGCTGATCATCCAGACGACCGTTGTTCAATTCTCAGCATCTATGTGGTTCACAACTATCCATAACTCTAGTTCTAGGAGATCTAATGGCCTCTTCTGGCCTTTTATGGCTTCAGATACACACATGATGCACAGACATCCATGCAATTAAAACATTCATATACATAAAAACATTTAAATTTAAAAAAGCATAAAACAATATGGAACACCTCTAGTTGTTTGCAATAATGTCAACAATTACCACATTAGTGATAAAATTGATGCAGAAGTCAGGATTCATGCTCTATTATCAACAATATCTAAATAATGTTGGCTGGGCAGTGGTGGCACACACCTTTAATCTCAGCACTTGGGAGGCAGAGGCAGGCGGATTCCTGAGTTCGAGGACAGCCTGGTCTACAAAGTGAATTCCAGGACATCCAGGGCTATACAGAGAAACCTTGTCTCGAAAAACCACAAACCAAAAAAATAATAATAATAATAATAATGTTATGCTAGTTATCCTGGGACAACCATACTTTTATGATGGCGTGTAAGGACTGTGACTGCTTGGGATTTTATAGATCTGCTTGTGTATCTTACTGAAGAAACTGCTGCTATCCTTCACTAGGAACAGGTTCTGGAGTTAGCTCTGCCTGTTTCATCACAGACCAAACACAAATCAAAGAAAGTAACTTTGATGCATCACCAATTAAAGTGCAAAGGGTAAGCCTGCTTATGCCCAGTCACAAGTCCTTCTGAGCCCATCATAGGTGAATGGTCACATTTCAGGGTGTGAAGGGATGCACAGTCACCTTAATGAATTAAAGTATTGCTATCACACTATGAAAAAAGTATTTCATTCTCTCTGGTATTGGAACCAAACCTTCAGTGTTTCTTCCTAACAGAGCTCAAGGTTCTACAGCACTCTGAAGTTAAGTGTGACTTTTGAAAGTGTGCACATGCTTTTTCTCTCCTAATTTACTGAGCCCAGTTGTCTCTCAAGCTGCCCTGAGTGATGGTTCTGTAGGATTCTGGCAAAAGGCAACATGGATGTCAAAGTACGAGAGAGGAGTAGAGCTCTACATTCAAACAAAGGCAGAATAAGCTACCAGAAGTTAAAAACCCAGATAGTGCAAAGGGGGTTCTTATAGCAAAGGGTTGCTGAATAGAAGGATGTCTTTGAGGCAAGTTATCACTGCCTCCAAGAATAATAAAACAAAAGATGACCTATAGCACTCTTCCAATTTGTGCCAATGTTCTTCTCTCCCCCAAAGAGTGGGCACAGCCCTAGCAGAAAGGTACAGAGAATTCTTCGATCTCCACTGTATTGCTTCTGAATGGGTTCAAGTCACTGCTCAAAATAAAAATAGAAAAACTTGCCATATTAAATGTCATACGGTCAAACATCAGCTGGTTGAAATGAACATGATGTCTCCCACTATTGCTTTCCAAATGTTACAAGCAATGACCTGGAAAAATAAAAACTTATTTTAAGAGAACAGATATCTTCATCAGTATGAATGGGCTTTTAGATGTCAGAAGAGCAAAGGGGCCATTGGTTAGAATCAAATAATCTCTTCCTCAGATATGAAACTACCTATTGTCACCAATAAAGGCTGATACTCATCAGAGCAATAAAATCTCCAGAAGTTAGAGTTGTGAGGGGGTGCTATTCCATCTTGATATTAGATGAAATGTAAGTTGTATAAATATGACTTTAAGCCCATTAGAAACTCACGAGTATCAATAAGCCAAAATGAATTACATTTCAGAAAGAACATGTTCTTATGGATAGAGATCAGAACTGCTTTCACCCTTACTGGAATTGTAGGCAAGGAAACTGACATGGGCAACTTAAGGAAGGAAGGGCCACTAAATCTTCTCATCTCCAGAGCCATGTGGGAAGTGAGAAGACCATTATCCTACTTCAATGAACGTCTCAGGTCTCCTCGCTTGAACTACACCAAGTTTATGAGAATGGTGAACCAAATATCAAAAATGAAACAAAGAAGATGGTTCTCGCATCACAAGGCATATGGGGATTTCCCTCAGTGAAAGACCATGTGAGACAGTGCAGGTGTTGAGGGGCAAGGAGAAATAGCTAGCAGAAACTCCCTGGGACACTACAGATTACATCCAGTACCCAAAGCAGCTGACTGAGTGATGGAACAAGTCAGGCAGGACATCAGGGAGCATACTCCACATCTTCTGAGAGTTGGGGCATAGCACATGCAACCCCACTCCTCAGCTGGAAGTGGGATAGTGTGATGGAAAGAGATGTCTTAAGGGAGAGATTCAGGAATACTGGGAATGTAAAGAATTTTTCATGGTGACACCAAATGTAGGTTCTGTGGACATTAAGAAAGACTGTCTTATTTAGAAAGCCATGAATTTTAGAGATCTCTAAAATTTTATCTCCTCACAAATCTAAACCCTGATTCTGGGAAAGCTTCAATTATACTCTCAAAACATTTAACAGTAGAAAAGAATTCAATATATCTAAAAACTAGAGCAAAGCGTGGGCCCTGCTAAGCTGAGTATTGAATCAACTTATCTTTCCATCTAACTTGATGAATAAGGAAGCTTGCCCTATTCTGGGTAAAAGTTCATGTATTCCATTTGTTCTTTACATGTATGTTCTTGCACACAGACATAATTTTTTTTTTTTGGTTTTTCAAGACAGGGTTTCTCTGTGTAGCCCTGACCATCCTGGAACTCTCTCTGTAGACCAGGCTGGCCTCAAACTCAAAAGATCCATTTAAAAAGCAAGATATGACTCTGGTCAAAGAAAAAGCAATAGGATAAAATCTAGAGAAGATACAGAACTTGAATCTCTTTATTGAAAAATTTAAAACTATGATAAACACGTTTTCAAATGCTATAGGAAACCATGGACCATATATGAAAAGATGGAGAATTTCATGAGGGAATGGAAGCTACAAATGAGAACAAAGTGGAAATGCTATAAATAAGAAATACAATCTCAGAAATGAATGATTCATTAGATGGGCTTATAAATTAGATTCACTACAGAAAGAGATGTTTGAACTTGAAAACAAGACAAGAAAAATTATCCAATCTAAAATATAGAGAGAAGAAGCTTAAGGGTGAGAGAAACAGAGTTTATGAGATCTCTAGATAATACTGAGTGATATAACATATATGAAATTAGAGTCTCAGAGAAAAGAAGAAATAGAATAAAGCAAAAAAGAATATCTGAAAAGGTAACAGTCAAGAATCTTATAAAACTGATTAGAGATACAGATGGGAAGTGCAAAAAGCCAATAAGCTAGTTCATGGTGAAAACCAGAGTATCAAAAACATTAAAAAAAATAAAAAAATAAAGAAAAAAAAAGAAAACCAGAATATCCTCTCCCTGACACCCAGACAAACTGCCAAAAGCCAAGGTCATCAGGAACAAAGATGACACTCATTACATCACCAATGCACTCCCAGTAGCTGTTTATATAGAAACACTGGAGTCCCTAAAGCAAGGCATATCTTAAATTTTTGTTAAAATTGAATATTGCTAATATAGGCTTCCATATCGAAAAGAAAAAAAAAATCATGTAATAGTAAGAATAAAATAGACTTTTCTAGATAGACAAAAATCTGAGAGAATATTTTGCCAACATATTTGTACTATAAGAAAATATTTTAAAAAGATTTCTGGCTGCAGGAAATGGGGTAAAAGACTTGTTCTTTTCAGGGACATAAGAAGGACCGTCAAAGCTTAAATATCTGTGTAATTATTTAAGGCCTTTGCCAAAATTCCTTCTCTTACATACACACCCATCTTTCTCCTTTTTGTCTCTTCATCAACTTCTCCCTCTCTTCCTCCATGCATTCATTCATATATACATATGTATATACAACTTTAGCATCCACAGAATATTTCAAAGGTTTTCTATGGCCTATAACCTATATAGATATAAATACACATAAGAACAAATAGCAGAAAAAATGAAATTTACTCTTGTAAGTTCCTTGCATCATTCATGGAGTAATAATTAGTTGACAGTAAACTGATAATAAAGATGAATAGTGACATATCTGGGACAACTATGCTTTAAGGAACAGTAATAAAAATAATTTCAAAATCAAAAGAAAAATTAGGATGGTATACTAGCACTGTTTCAGTTATACAAAGCAAAAACAACTGTGTTAAAAAGAAAAAGATATAAAAGATAATGAAAATATACAAAATAATGATATGATAGACTTAAAAGCCACATACCTGTATAGATATTAATGAAATATCAATACTAAAATCCCAAATGTATGAGAATGAATAAAAAACATAACAAGATATATTTTGCTTACAATGAACATTTTAAATATAAAGGGGTACATAGATTGCAAGGAAAACTATACATCATAGAAATAGTATGCAAAAATAAAAATAAAATGGTGTGGCTAAGTGAATGTAAGACATATGAAAATGTTCTGGTGCTTGAGCTCATAGAGCAAGACCTAGGAACATATCTACACAAGATATCTCTGCCAGGTGTACCAACTGAGCCCATCAAAGATCTGCTGTGCCAATTCTTTTTTTTTTTAATTTATTTATTTATTATATGTAAATCCACTGTAGCTGTCTTCAGACACCAGAAGAGGGCGTCAGATCTCTTTTTGGATGGTTGTGAGCCACCATGTGGGTCCTGGGATTTGAACTCGTGACCTTTGGAAGAGCAGTCGATGCTCTTATCCACTGAGCCATCTCTCCAGCCCTGCTGTGCCAATTCTTAAGATACTTAGATTTCCTTCCTGCAAAATTGCATCAGCCAAAGAACATTCTAGCGACAAATGGTGGGACAGTCAAGCTGGCTTGACTTTGACCTATGAATCCATAGCTACAAGATGACTCGCACACCTGTGATTGCTCCATTCTGTTACCTAGCTCATAAAGGCCAGTCTTCTGATGTACCACTTGTAGACATGTGGACTGATGGGTGATAGTGAACATGGAGGTATCTGGCACACAGCTGTGCTGCAGATGCTGATGTTTAACTCTTACAAGGGCATCTCTGCCTTCTATGACCTTTGGCACTTTTAATCTGCATAAAGGGGAAGGTTGTATGGACTAAGCAGTAAAGACCCTGCTCCTCTGCTTTCTGCACACTTGACTTGAGAGCACCCTACTGAAAAGGTGACCTCTCTCTGCCTTCAAAGTTGTGGAGAGTCCTTCAACTTTTACACAGAATATTTTAATCCTTAAGAGACCTTCCCTACACTCCTTTTGCCTCTTATCCTATTTCTCCACACTGAAGGTTTATCGTCTCTATTTTCTCTCCTTACCCTTATATCAATATTTTATATAGAAAATCAAAATGAGATAAATGTTTAAAAGATATAGAAATGTCCATTCAGCATATGAAACTGTCCTTCACATCATTAGCCATCCAAACTACACCTTAAATCTATAATAAGATGCCATTTTATATCAACTAAAATGCCAGAAAGCAAAACTGACAAACTTTTTGAGCATACAGAACAGCTGGACCCATGCTGTGGTAGGGTTGTAGCATGGCATTACCATTTTGAGGAAATGTTTGCCAATTTCTTATAAACAGCTAGCATATCTCTCCCTAAGACACAGCAATTCTATTCCTAAATATACACTCAAAAGAAATAAAGACATATGCGTACAATAAGACTTATGTAAGAATTTTTATAGCAGCTGTATTCATAATAGCTCAAAACTGAAAACTAGCCAAATGTCCATCAACAGAAGAATAGATGAACACAGTCTGATATATTCATATAATGGAATATTATTCATGAGAAGAAGGGCGAGCTACCAATACTCAAAATGACACAGATGAATCTTGAAAGCATCATGCTAAGTAAAATAGTCCAGAATCAAAAGAACAGCCACTGTCTCATTTTACTTATAAGAACTACAAAAATGGATAAAATTAATCAAGTATAATAAAATCCAGAGGAAATTGCTTTGGTCAGAGAGTATTGGACTAGGAGTATGATAGAAGCTCCAAAATGATATAACGTTTTTACACACTGTTTTCAACGGTGTTTATACAACAGTATAAAATTTCCAACGTTCATTGACTCAAACCTTAAAGATGTAAACATTTTATATATAATCAAATATCAACAACTCATAAGTGGATAGAAATATGGAATAATATTAGTCAACACATTTATTGGACATCTTGGTGTGACAGATACTATACTAAATAAAAAGAAAATCAGGTTTTATATGTGTGTTTGTGTTCTGTGTGTGTGTGTATGTGTGTGTGTGTATGTATGTGTGTGTGTGTGTGAGAGAGAGAGAGAGAGAGTGAGAGAGAGACAGAGAGAGAGAGAGACAGAGACAGAGACAGAGAGACAGACAGGAAGAGAGAGAGAGAGAAAGAGAGAGAGAGGGGATAATGAGAAGAGAGTAAGAGATGCTAGGGTGGGAAGAAAAATGGTATAAAAGCACACATGTAGGGGGATATTTTCTTTCTGATATGCCATCCACTTGAAAAATGTGTTAGCTCTTTACCTTTCATTCAAGGACTAAGAATAAACATTTTTTTAACCGTATGTGATTTTTTTAAAAAAAAAAAAAAGAGAAAAGAAAAAATAGAAACAAATTTACAAGAATGGTTGCATCACTTACTCTAAGAGGCATGGGGAGACTTGCTATTGGGTCTAGTTAACATGTCTTCTAGCAACTGTGTCAGAAGATAGATACTACATTCCAGAAATCCAAGACATCCAAAACCCCATGTAATAATTGTTAACTATCAAAAGACAGGAAACAGAAAAGGGCTGACGAAGTCAACTTTAGCCCTTCTTCCTGTTCCCTGAGGTCTATCCTCATTCCATGGGGCCTCTCCAGAGATATCCTGATGACAGGGATGCCTTCTGTATCTCACTCTGCTACCCAGGGATAAACCCTGTCTGCCCCAATCAAGTTTCTGCTTCACGAGAAATTTGGCCTCAGGCTCTGTCTTCTAGGCTCATACTAATTCTGAACTAGTATTGGAAAAAACGGTGGGAGTCATTTTTCATTACTATTGAATTTTGCCATATGTGTTTTTCTAATTGCTTTACCTAAGTTAACTCTATGTGATCCTCACAAAGCTCTAGATAGCAAACATGTGTCATCATCCTTATCTTGCAGGTGATAGAACAGAGACCAGAGAGGTCATCATCCTGTTCAATGCTGCAATAGTTACTAAGGAAGGGAATGACAAAAAATTCCAAGCACCCTGCCTCTTGACTGCTTCCTAATGCCTATGCTATAGTTTCTCCTTAATATTAAATGGGATTAAATCAATAAACATAATACCATAGAGCCTCTGATCACATGCAACTATGAAAGGCTCAACAGCTAAGAGGAAGCTAGAAACACCAACCATAAATGCAAGCTGAGCCTACATGTGACAACCACAGATTGAAAGAGCCCCACTCTGTTCTTCCATAGGGCTCCGTATGGCTTCACATGGCATAGGTGACTCTATGTGCACCTGTGCATACTCAAGCATGCAGAAGTCAGACTGAGGGAGCTGACAGCTAGAAAGGGCATTCCTACCACTGCCATGTGCTGGGAATAGGAAGAGAAGTCAAATCTCTTCATCTCTGTCTCTTCCCATCCCTCTCCTATCCCTGAAGTTGCCAATGCACTAAGAGATTTGTCATGAGATAATGAAAAACTGAAATGTGATGGATTCAATTACAATTTATATCTTCACTTAACAATCAATTACCTTCTCCTTATTGGTGGAACATCATTAAGCTATAATACCAGCTCTAGAGAGAAATTCTCTCCAGAAGGAGAACAGCTGGTCCCAGAGCACTACACTAGACTGGGCTTTCAGTCTCCCAGGATCTGGAGAGAGAGGGATGAGGCAAGAGGTAGATGCAGGAGGTGTGGCTTTCTGGAGCTGTCCTAGGACCAAGCAAGGAGTTGGTAAGAGTAGGGAGTCATACCTGCCTATCTGTGCCAAGAAAGGAGTAAAGAGAGTCCACCTTCTTCTTGTCTATATGCATCAAACAGCAAAACTGAAGATACCATTGAATGCCATCCAGAGCAGTGACTCTCTAGTGTTAAACACTTGCAAAACACGAACAAAGGACTTCAGAGGCAGCACTCAGCAAGATAGGCTAGCTGAAGACCCAGGAAGGATGTACTAAGTGGGCAGCTTCCACTGTGCAGCTGCTGAGATCCTTCCAGAAGTTAAGGAAGATGAATGTGCACTGTCTTCTACAGTCAGGCTTTGAGGAGCCCAAGAGCATCTCCAGGGCAGAGTCTGATGGTATGATCACAGAGGAAGTTGATATTCCTAGTCCCCTCCCTTCATCTCTCTCTTCTCCTCTTGGTTCCCTACAGAGTGAAGTCCAGACTGAGAGTTGTCTCCCATCTTCCAACATCTCAGGGGCTACTACTTCTCTGACCACAACCAGAATACATCCTTACACATATAAATCTGACCATGTCTCTTAAAGCTTAAACTTTCTTCCTGTTATATCATAAAATCCTGATCCCTTAGCATGGAATTTGAAGTGTATCAGAGACTGGAAGCCCCCAAATAGGCCTCCCATAAGGAATATTCGTTGAAGGTAGAAAGGAGTTCAGAGAGTCAAAAAGGATTCTCTGCCTCTCTGTATCTGTTTACAAACACGGCATCAATTTTTCCATCACGTTCCAGAAGGGTCAAGAGACTCATCCCCAAAGGAGAAACTCAACAGAAACATGAATTTTTATAAACAGAATTAGCCAATAACCACTACTTACTCCATATATTTGCTAGACATTTTCCCTTCAAAAGCCAAATTCTATTTCCTTTGTTAAAATAATATTTGTGCCTTAGAGTCTTCCAACTTCTTACGGTTTTGCTTCTTTTCTGTGAATTCCTATTCATGCCAATATCAATAAAAGTTGTTTGTCTGGAAACCTGTCTCCCTTTTATTATGCAGGACTGGAGCCTTGGCATGTTCAAAGCCCTTCTCAATCTTGCCTCTACCTCACGCACCCTCTGCCCTCTTCACACACACCTCCATGATCTAGTGGCATCACCTTTGATACACATTTTCCATTTTCCCAGCTTTTCCACTTGGCCCTTTTCCACTGGTATTGAACCCTCTAAGTCCCATCAAATATATCCCTTTCCTGGTTCTCTTCTTTAATACCCTAAGAAACCAATGGCTGTTATTATTTGCTCTTAAAGTACTTCTTTGCTCACACACTCTTATAGTAATGGTATGACTAAATGTTCACAATAAGAGGAAAAGCCCCCAAAGCCCTGGGGAACAATGCCTGGGCTCAAGGGCAGTTCTCACTCTGTGTGCTCAAAATGCTAAACCAATCAGAAGGTCAAGTCCACTGGCTGTATAACAGGATTTGTCTAGGACTAGTTGGAAAATTTAAATGAGTTGCTAACTGGGCTGTTTGCCTGACACATAGCAAGGGTTCAATAAATGCTGGTTAGTGGTTATTTGAATTTGGGGTGAGCTGAAGTTTTAATAAAGTATTGGTTAAATCTTGATGATCTTTGTCCCCATTTCAAAAAAAAAAAAGTATAACACAAAGCCTGATGTTTCCTATGCTTTCAAAAGGGAAAGTTCACTGAATGAACAGGCAGGCATTGTGTGTGGATGCTGTGAAGGCAGGAGTTGCTGGTGCTGCAAACTGAATACACAGCTCTGTGGAACATTTCAGATGCTGATCTTGTCAAAGGTGCTTACGGGTAAGTATTGTGAAAACATTTTAAGGGCTGATACTGTCAAATGTATTGAAGAACCACTGTGAATGTTGACACTGTCAAATGAGGTGTCAAGTATAGTTCTGTGGAAACAATGTGAGTGCCATAAACGTGACATATGGATCTATATTAAAGGGACTCACCAAAGAGCAAACTTGAGGCAAAGCTGGATTCAGAGGCACTTCAAACTTTTACCTCTTGGCTCATTGTCTTAAAAGTTCTGGGAATCCAGAAATTAGACACACAGTAACTCTTTCTTTCCAAAACATTGCGTTGTCCACAAAAGCATGAAGAATCATCAGATGGGAAGCCTCAAGATGAGAAGTGAAAGTCCCCAGCATACAGCGAGAATGGAGAATGGGCCACCTGCATGAGACTGACACCTTTTGGTAAAACTTTCAGGAGCTGGGAACAGTGTGAACAATGGGATGGGTGCTGTCTGGAGGCTCAGGTAACAGCCTGGAGCTTTGATTCTAAGCTGCCACATTTCGGGACTCAGTCCAGTCATGAGGATGTCAGAGGTAGCATGCCTTCTGTCTCTTGGCATAGATATCTGAGTTGGTAGTAACCACAGGATTTTATAGAGTGGAGTGGGTGGTATAACCCAAATCATACCATACCCACAATTCCACGGTGATGCTCTCTTAATCTCCAGAACACTGTAATCATCTCTCATGCGATATAGATCACTCTGCTCCTGAAAGCTTTCAAAGGAACACAAAAGACAAGATGTCTATGCATCACATTAATTTGTATTTGTTTTGTTTTGTTTTGTTTTATTTTTCGAGGCAGGGTTTCTCTGTGTAGTCCTGGCTGTTCTGGAACTCACTCTGTAGAGCAGGCTGGCCTCGAACTCAGAAATCCACCTGCCTCTGCCTCCCAAGTGCTGGAATTAATGGTGTGCACCACCACTGCCTGGCTAATTTGTATTTATGAAAAAGAAATTGTATCATAATTTTACATCTGCTGGTAACATCTTACCTGAAATCAAGTCTCCAAGCTAGGAAATGTACCAAAAAAACCAAGATTTTGGGCAGCATGCATAAAGAAACACAAACTGTTTCTACATTCCTCTGCAATGTTTATATCCTCTGTTCCACTAATTCCAATTTTGCGAATTATGCCCTAGAAACTTATACATAATGTGATGATTATGCTGTAGAAAGATGTTTTTATTGTAGCATCACTTATAAGAAAAATGTATAAGGTGAATACAGTCAATATCTAATAATGCTAGAAAGATTAAGTCAATTAAAAGCATATGAGTCTCTCTCTCTCTCTCTCTCTCTCTCTCTCTCTCTCTCTCTCTCTCTCTCTCTCTCTCTCTCTCTCTCTCCCTCTCTCTCTCTGTGTGTGTGTGTGTGCGTGCATATATGTGTATGTTTATTGAAACAGAGTTCAGGAAAAGGTTAGGATATGAGGATATGTTTCTACTAAGATAGATGAAAACCAAGAACACAGATTCATATACAATTAACACTTATTTGTAATTAATGATATAAAGCAATTTGATGGTCTGAACTAGATACAAATAATGTATATGCTTTACACTCCCTCTTGTTTATGATATTTTCTAAGTTTTCTGGACTTTTCCTGGATACTGACCTTCATCTTCATGGTCTCTGGTGGTGTGCACTGATGATTTAGTTTTCTTATTATCTTACATTCATTGCACATAATGAAGTTTACAAAGTTACTTCATTCCTGTATGTCATGTACTTTGACTATATTCCCTCTCATGTACTTTCTCCTTTCTTTTCTCCTCCTCTTCCCACTTAGCTCTTCTTTTTATCAGAAAAAAGAATCAGTTTTTCTTTCACATGCATACATACACACACACACATGCACATATATGACTTATGCATATATAAATACTAAGACCCACATAGGAGATATTTTCTTTCTAAGTTTGGCTTGTTTATCTTAACATGATATCCAGTTCCACCCATTTTCCTACAAAAGACAATTTGGGATGGGGTTTGGTCTTGTTTATTCAACTTTGTTTCCCAATAACAGGTACAATGGGAGGTACCATCCTGCTGAAGGATGTATGTGGTTGGGGTCAGGCTTTGAGAATTAAAAGCCTCACATTACTTCCAATTTGTTCTCTAGCCATCATGTCTGTCTACTGCCATGAATGCTCACCATAATGTACACTTATCCCTTTGGTAGTATAGGCAAAATATACCCTTCCTTCTGTAAGGTGTCTTGCCCATAGTATTTTATCATGGCAACAGAAAGTAACTAATACATCCTTTCTCCTTGTAGCATCACCACCAACCTAGGTATAAGAATTACTTCTTGAATATGATTTAAAGTAATTGAAAGACATAGACCCTCTCTTCTAGAAGACATTGGCTTCTACAATAACAAAGGGAAAATGAATTCTACAGAGTTTAACTATAAGTAATGACATGTGGGAGGAAGGAATGAAGAAATGTCCTGGAGAGGACATTGCCAACCTACTCAAGTATGAAAACCTAAAGAGTTCCTTCAAAATGCTTCATGGTAAGCAAATTGTCTAAAAGGCATGAGTAGTGCAATGGCATGTTTCATTTTCAAAACCCTACTATGAGAATTGTTCAGAGTACTCCAGTGTACAGCAGTATATTCTCCAGTTATAAGGAGGAATGATTGCAAGTCTACACACATGGCTAGAAGGACTGAGATTACGCTGGAGCTATCATTGTGTCCACAGAAACACCATATTCCAAGAATCCAGTTATTCTATCAAAAATGGGAGGGAATTGAGGGATTCAAAGTGTGTTTTCCATTTGTAAAAATTCTCTGTTGTTTCCTTAGAAAGGGCTGTATATTGAGATCTCTTTCATAGACAGCTCCCAGCCATTTAGATACATGTCCTGATACCAGAACTTTAGAACTCATACAGCCACCATTAGCTGTCATTGATCTACACGTTCCATAAAATTTAGTCATAACAGTTTTCCCAGGAAACTTTTCTGTGGGGAGAAGGCTCTTCTTGTAAGGTGGGCAGCTGCTTGCTCTCCCTCTGGAGTCTTCCCAACTTAAAGATGCTTTTGCAAGCCTGGCTTTGGTTCCTCCATGTGGGACATATCTTACTCATGTAATAATCAATCAGCATTCACTGAACACATGTGCAGGTCTTGAACCGCCTGTTTCTGTGTCCTGGATGATGTGATGATGAAGTCCACATTCTGGCAGGACGTCCTCCAGGAGTTTTAGGTAGGCAGATGCAGATGAGGGGACCTAGACAATTCACTGGCAACTGTGGTCAGTCTGGGATAGATTGGAATGATGAATACTTTATCCTAGTTACATTGCAATATTATAAAATGCCTCTCTAAGCATGCTGGATGCAAACACGCTCCTTCCCAATTGATTCTCTCTCTTTAATCACACACCTCTCCAATTCCCATCCTTTAACAGCACCTTCATCAAATTTCATAACTTTCTCATCACTTGTGGTTATTAAAAGTCATATATACAGCTTAAAATTTCAACCTCAAACTTAATTTAAATTTTATCTTCTCTCCCCTGCCACCTCCCAACAAGGCTAATGGGGATCCTAGCAAATGGATCAGGGACTCTGGTCCCTCACTCCTCCTATCCTTTCAAGATATGGATGTTCCCCTGTGAGGACAGAGAGAGCAAGTTTTGCTATTCATTTCTCTTGACCTCCACTGCCAACATGGAACTTCTGAACAGGGCTATTTCCCTTCTTGCATATGTCCCTAGATGTGTGACAGGCTCCTGCTCTTGTCTCTCTATACAAGTACACACTCTACATGTTCTAGGCTCTCGGGGTGGGTGTACAACCCCCAGGGAGCAGGTGATATAATAGTGTAGGTGGGACATCTCCATCCCACTCACTTTCCACAACACCCATAGAAACAAAGACATGTAGCCTCTTCTCTAGGCCATCTATTCCCACCCCTGCTTCCTTACTTTACCTTCTGTCACTGAAGACATGGGACCTGTCAGAAAGCTGGTGACCAGCAACATTTAAGATGGGAATTAGAACAAAATCTGCTGCTACCTTGACTGGGAGCACTCTGCTGTCTTGAGACTCTTCACTTGACTTGGGGATAGGAAGTGGAAGGCAGGAGATCTCCTCTCCTACACAGACAAGTGATGAGATGGCAAAAGGTTCATTTTATTTTCACCTCACCCATCTCTCATACAGAGACAGGGAGGGGCTTAGGACAAAGCTGGAGGTGACAACATGAGAGCTGCTTCTGGGCATTAGCAGGTTCAGTAGCAAACACAGGGCTTCTCTGTCCTCTGTTTTAGCCCTGGGCACCAGTTTTGGGCCAAGAGGAAAATCCAGTAAGCTTTCTGTCATCTGTATGCATTTAGACTATTATGTTCAATTGGAAACTCTATTTCTTTTAGATTTAGTTCATTTGGTTCACAAGCAGAATTAATTATGGTTTCATATGGTTCAGGCCATTGTTAAAATATAAAGCCCCATGACCAATGAAAGAAAGAGAAAGAGAGAGAGAGAGAGAGAGAGAGAGAGAGAGAGAGAGAGAGCGCAAAGCTGGGCAGTGGTGGCACACGCCTGTAATCCCAGCACTTGGGAGGCAGAGGCAGGTAGATTTCTGAGTTTGAGGCCAGCCTGGTCTGCAGAGTGAGTTCCAGGAAAGCCAGAGCTACACAGAGAAACCCTGTCTCGAAAAAACAAAAACCAGAACCAAAGAAAGAAAGAAAGAAAGAAAGAAAGAAAGAAAGAAAGAAAGAAAGAAAGAAAGAAAGAAAGAAAGAAGGAAGGAAGGAAGGAAGGAAGGAAGGAAGGAAGGAAGGAAGGAAGGAAGAGAAGAGAAGAGAAGAGAAGAGAAGAGAAGAGAAGAGAAGAGAAGAGAAGAGAAGAGAAGAGAAGAGAAGAGAAGAGAAGGAAAAGTAGTACCAAGTAAACACCACTCAAAGCCCAACTCCAGAGCATGGGGCAGTGGGGAAAGAAAGAAAGAGTAGAAGTGCCCCTGTCTGAGGCCCCAGCCCAGCACAGTAGGGGTGTCTAGGTCCCTATCAAGGCTCCATTCTATGGCAGGAGAGTTGGGTGAAGCTATGTACCAAGATTTGAAAATGCAAGGACCCAGTTGGCAGGAGAACTGGAAACCCCTCCCCTCCCCCCAGCATCCAAATTCAGGAGAAGGCGGAGGCATGGCTCTCATGGCCCAGCACCATGGAACTCCTTCCTGACCTTCCTTCATCTCTGGCCCTCTTCATTCTCAGGAGTGCTTTTTCTCCCTTAATAAACAGTCCCTGTTTCTTTCCTCTATATATGTCAGAAGACTTTGCTTTGTTTCATTCACTGATGTACTCTAGCATCTGAGACTGTCTGGCACATAGCAGGTGCTCAATGAACATATGTTTAATGAGTGACTGAATGAATGGCAAGACACAAGAACTCCTGAGCAGGAGGTATATGGCCCAGCTGCTCAGAACTCCAGCTCCCATTTTTCATCAGAGGATAAAGCTGAGAATGAATCAGAGAAAGGATGAAATCGGCTCAGAAGAGACTCAGGCTGAGCAATTAGTCCTCACCCCTCCTCATCTCAAAATAGACCCGAATTCATTTCAGAAGCATCCGGTTTAGTCATTCCAATCACTTGTCACTTCTAAACCCCCACTTATCTGAGGACCGAAGTCCAAAGCTTTTGCAATGAAAGCTGCATCAAGCGCCAACAGAAGTCCAGTGGCTTTTTGTCCACTCTGACTTGAGAGGGTAAGGATGCTGCCAATGCCTCCTGGCTACACCCTGAGGCTCTCTCGGGTACCTGCTGCCAACTCAAACAGTCTACACAGAACCTTGACTCACACCTTGAATGGAAGGGATGCAGCAGACCCGGGTGTCTCCTCCTTACACAAACTTCTAGCAAAGGAGTGACTCGGGTTCTCTGGTAAATGCTTCTCCCTTCCATGGGATTTAGACTAAGATAAAGAAATAAACAGCACCAGTCAAAAAAAAACCAAAAAAAACAAAAACAAAAAACAAATGACAACAACAAAACACACACACACACATACACACACACACACACACACACACACACACTACACCTGAGAACTGCCAGTTCACACCTCGAGTCTCTCGATTGCAAAATGAGCCTTTTGGCAATACAGGAAAACAGTAGGCACTTAATGAATGCTTGAAGACAGATGGAGACTAGCAGGCAGTATTCACTGGGGTCCCAGGAAGAAACCTTAACCAATAGTAAAGGGTTCCACTTCAGAAAGGATCACTCCCATTTTCCATGTACAGTGTGGGGAACTTTCTGCTTTCTCTCTGCGACTCCTAGTCCAGGCAGCATGGAGGTGTCTATAAAGCCTCCTTTATAAATGGAGCTGAGCACAAAGCTGGTCTGACTGTGGAGGAAGGGCAAGCAAAGGGAACACAGAGATACAGAGAAGGAAATCAGTGGTCCTCACGCCCCAGTGTAGCCTCTATCTTGGGCTGGCTTTTGTAACTTGTGTGAGGGAGATCCTCACTTCACAATCTCTCTCTCTCTCTCTCTCTCTCTCTCTCTCTCTCTGTCTCTCTCTGTCTCTCTCTCTCTCTCTCTCTCTCTCTCTCTCTCTCTCTCTCTCTCTCTCTCTCTCTCTCTCTCTCTCTCACACACACACACACACACACACACCTCTTCCTGTTTCCCATCTGAGTCTGCTTAACCCGCTCAGTAGCCTTTAGAAATCCTCTGGACATTTGCTGTGTTAAAACAAGTGTATTTCCATTTTTTTGCACCTGTATTTCTTGTAAAGAGCAATTTCATTTTGTGTGTCCATTGTATTCAATCTGACTTTTGCACTCTGAAACTTCTTCAAACAAAGCTCTCCTTCTGAAGCAGGAAACAGCCTTCACCCTCCTGATCCCCCAGTGATTTTTGCCAGGGTGAGAAAAAATGCACAAGGCTCAGTCTGGAGCAGGCTGCCCCATCCAAGGGAAGGCTGAGCAACCCCACAAGCAGCAGGCAGAGGAGTTACTCCTCTCCATCCCACATGTCCCCTCCCCTACCACAGGTTCAGAATGGAGACTCTGGAGCTGGTGAGTGGGCGAATATTTGTATTACTGCAACAATCTCTTCAGTCATCACCTGCCTGTGATCCCATCTCAACCCCAATCACTCCCAGCCTTAAATCCAAAGGGATAGCCACACCCCTCTCAGACTTGAAAGCCTCATGCTTTCAGCTTAAATGTAGTCTTCAGGGACTGGCTTTCCTGAAAGAGCCAGATAATTATCTTGTTTCCCATCCTCCATCCAGGTCTAGCAATTTCATTTTGGGTGTCTGCCATGTTTTCTGACACCTTTGACGCTTTACCCCTTTGTACCTTTGTCTGGAATATTCTTTCCTCTCATACTGCATCCCAGTTGTGGGCCAGACTTGCCCTGAGCTGAGCCAAGAATGGGTGGGTAAGTGATGAGATCAAGGGGAAATATCCCTTGAAAGTTTGGGAGAATGAAACAGTTGGCCTTGTAGCTTGGGAGTCACTGCCAGGCTCCAAAGTCTCTCAGCCTGTGAAGAGAAATCTGCTAGATAGAAAGGTCTTTGGTGGCCTCAAGTGTGTGCCCCTGACAGAGAACACTGTGATGATGAGTCCAGAAGCACCAAGGAGCCAAGAAGTTCCCATTCCTTCCCTGGCTCCCATTTCTCCGAATCCCTCAGTTCCAGTAGTGACTTCTCCTCTCCCTTGGTGACCACCCCCTACCATGACTGTGAAGATCTAGTCCACCAGTAGGACCATGCCACACCACATGACTCCTAAGAGACACATGACTCCTAAAATCACCCAAGTTTTGCTAGTCTGCACAGTAGTAACCAAAGTTCTCAATGGTGCTGGGTGGTCTGCACCTACACAAAATATTCCAAAGGAGAGAGTCAAGTGAAAGCCACTGACTGAAGAGAAGAAAGGTACTCAGACATCTGCAGAAGGAAATGCTTTGTCATATATAACTCATTCTCCACAGAAGGAGGCCCAGGGCTCTAAAAGGACATGCTAGACAACTAAGGATTCATTTTGTATGACCTTAAGGAAACAGGCGTCATCCTAGAACAAAGAGCATATATCTATCTCATTTGGATCAGAAGTTGCAATGTAGAAACTTGTTTACAATAAGAAATAGAAAAATCAAGATTTCCTTTAAATTATTTCTCTTTCAGTGAGAGTTCATATGAACAAACATGTCATGGGTCAGAATGCATCTCTCAAACATGTATGTTGAAGATTTAATACCTAGCACCTCAGAATGTGATCTTATTGGGAGAGAGTCACTAAAGATATAATAAATTAAGATGAAATCATATTGGTGGATTCTAATCCACTATAACCACTATCCTTATAAAAGGGGGAAATCTAAATGCAGATACAGAGACACATAGAGAAAGTCACAGAAGATGAAGAAGATTAGAGCAGTACTTTATAAGTCATGGAAGACCATATGCTGTCACCAATCTACTAGCAGCTAGTGTAGGGACATGGAGCAGACATAGCCTCCAAGAAGTGAATTCTATTGACACCCTAATGTGGGGCTTCTGAAGAACCTTAATTCAACAACTTTATATGTATGAAACCCCATATTTTACAAACCTTCATCACAACTGCCATGCAACTATGCAGGCCTGTTGGAACCTCTTTCTCCTCACTGATGGGATATACACAGCTGCCTGCTGATGCTTCTCAGCAACAAAGAGCTAAGAGCAATGTCTACTTTGTGTCCTTGAGAAGAACATGGGAGACAGCACCCATGGAGCATATGCCCAGGATCACACATAGTGAGCAGTCCCCAAATAGGAGAGAGTATTCAGTAATCCCTGCTTAGGGACCAAGGAGGATAAAGTTAAGTTAAGGAACTTCCTTCAGATCATCTTAGAATGAAAATAAATTTAAGTCCAAGAATGCAACAAATGTTGGTCAGTAACACAGCCCCACTGGGTTCTTGTCAGCGTATGCTGGCCCAGCAGAGGGACCACCCTGAGAGCAAGGAAGGGGAGTGAGCAGATGGTGGTAATCAGCTACAGGGCTTAGATGGAGGCAACATGTTCATGGTGAGAGGAAAAGTGGAAGCTGGAGGTCAGAGCAACCAGCTTTGCACATGTCTGACAGGCAGTGCCAAGAGAAATAGCAAGCGTCACCTGAAGGTTGATGGGCCTCTCCCCTAACTGAGAGGACACACAATTCCCAACCTGGAGGGCAGACACGGCAACCTGCCGTGCACCTGCCAGAGCAGAGTAAAGAAGAGAATAAATATAGGTCACCCCTAATCAGGAGCACGGTTTCCTGGAAGGCTTCGATAGGACATATGTAAATGGAAGGCTCAGCAAAATCTAGAGATACCTAGTTCTGAGCACAGAAAGGACTCTCCCAGGCAACTCATACTGCTATGCTGATGTTTAGCAACTGATCCCTGGAGGCATTATCAGTGTCCTGGTGACCACCTTCCTACTGTGGCCAGTTAAAACCTAAGAGTATATCTGGATGGAGATTAGCTCAGCTAGGATGGTTGCCTAGCACTTTGCAAGACTCTGGGTTCAATCCCCAGAACCACCAACATCAGAAAAGGGGAGCTCTGCTTGCTGGGCCTTGTAATCCCAGATACTCAGAGACTCATCAAAGGCCATTTAGTGAAACCCTACCTCAAAGTTAAAAAGGAGAAAGAGGGTAGGGATATAGTTCAGTACTTGCTTGGCATCCTCAAAGCTCTGCAGTCAATCCCCACAAAAGGGAAAGGGAGAGATGGAGGGAGAGATGAAGGGAGGGAGGAAGAGAGGGAGGGAAAGGACAGTTCATCAAATTCCTAAAATGTCAGTTGTTGTGAGCCTAGAAACTGGCTCCAACCCATGCTGAATCATAATTGACAGGATTGAAGACCCAAATTAAGGCATCACAGTCATTACTTTGTCGTTGCCATGACTAATAAGAAACAACTAAAGGAAGGAGTGATTTACTTTGCCTTGTCTTTGGCAGAGTCCAGGCCTCCAGGAAGGAGAAAGGCTTTATAGGTGTGAGGTAGCTGGTCACATTGTGCCCATATGCAGGAAGCAGAGACCGACAGGAAATGGGGCCTGGCTTTTAAGTTCAAGGCAGGTGCCTAGTGACCCACTTCCTCCAGGAAGGCCCCACCTCCTATAGGTTCCCCAAACTTTCAAAACTATTGCCATTAGCTAGGCACCAAGTGTTCAAACATAAGCCTCTAGAGAATGTTTGCATTCAAACCATAGTGGGTGATACTCACTGTCTGCCACCCACATCTGTCCACCCTGGCCATAGCAAGTTAAAAGATATATCTGTCCTCTTCTCAATACTTGATCTACCCTGATGCCTAGTCACTTTCTACACACAGGTGAATTCATAGCCAATAATAACAATGTGATTTCAGCCTGGCTCTATAGATAGGGAGCCACTGCCAAGGCACAGGCAACCTGTAAGAGTTAGGAAGCAGAACCTGAAGAGACGATCTTCAGCTGCCATTCTGCAAGCTTCAGGCAGGCCAGAGTGTCCTGGGAATGATTCTAGTCCTTTCTCTGTCATCCTCAAATCCAGATGTGCACTGACCTCTGCCACACTGAGCACAATTCAGAAGGTACTTCTTTTGGATTAGAGAGACACCTACAGAGATGTTCTGGACCCACAAAGTCAGCATAAGGTCACATCCATGGCAAACCATCCAGGCTTGCTCTTCTCCTTCCTGGGCAAGACTCAGCCTCAGCTTACACGTGCCTGCAGGCTGCTTAGAGGGTGACTCAATGGATTCGCAGTGAAATCTTCTTTTCTTCTCAAGTAATTAGGTCCAGAGGAAAATGTGTTCACTAAGCAGCCTGCCCAGACAGTAGGGGAGATGATCCTCCAGCCATGACACCATCATTGAACATGTGGCTGCCTGCAGCCCACCCAGCAGTCAACACTACTATTCAGATGTGGAGGTGGTAGGGTGAACGTTGACCCAGGTCAGGGAGGCTTCTGAGCACATTGTTCAGTGAGGTGTTGAACACTCTATCAGGCAGGTTTAGGATCAGAGAACCTGGGCTCCTAATCCACCCTCCACAAATTCACACTGACCTTAGATGAGTCAACTTTGTCCTCTGGGGTTTGGCACCTTCAATGGTACAAACACCTCGTCTTACCTGCCGTGAAAAATTATTAGGAGGAATACATGGCATGAGGAATATAAAGGTGCATCTGAGATGATTTACAACCCACATTCCTTAAGAAGTTGTTTACAAAGGCAAAGTAACACTGGAAATTTGCTAGAGGCAAAAATGGGGTTTTATCTGAAATGCCTTATTGATCATCTAACCATTGCTGACCTCAGTAAATCCCCAGCTTGTTTAGAAGTAGCCAAAATGTTGAGGTAGCAAACACTTCCCCAGTGCCTCTCTCAGTTCAATACTACAAATACCAGCAGAATGCAAGATACACACAGCTGAGAGGAAATGGATCTAAGTGAGTGCTTGCCTCCCTGGGACCCAACCTCTCCCACACCCAGCTCAACTGCTATAACACAATGGTCATTACACAGTTCTGCAAGTAGAGGCCGGTAGAGGCAACAGTGAATGTTAAATGGGGAGAAGCAAGGGATGAATCCACCTCTGCATGCTGGAGTGTGAAGAAGCCACACAAGGGCTCCTACGAGACTCCGTGAACACTGACAGCCCTACTGAAGCCAGCTGTCCCCTTAGTACTCTAAGGTGGGTCTCTGGAGAGACTGTCTAATGAAGATGTCTCCTATGCACATAGCAAGAAATACCCCTCAAGTTTGTAAAAGCTGAGACACCAAAGGAAAATTGCATGCTCCCGGGCCCCGAGTCACCTAAACTTTCACTAAACCGAACTTCTCAACAGCTGTGCTTCGTAGTTTAACACTATGTGGAGCTGGTGTATCAGGACAGGAAACTGTTTTTGAAACAAAAGTCTTTCCCATGTGGCAGGGTTTGGGAAATGGCAATTTAGTCTACTAATACCTTAGAGAATTGTAAACCTTACTGTGGATGCACTATGAATGACCCTGTCCCTTTTATATTGTAGTTGACTATGTTTATCCATTATAATAATCCTAAGAGGTGATGGTCTCTTTTATCTCTAATATTTAAATAGGGCAATAAAGATTAGTAATTATTCCAAAGTTACACAGTGCAAAAAGTGAGTGTCAGATAATGATAGCAGCTGTAACAAATAATGACCAAAAAAATGTATAGATTTGAAAGAGTAGATAAATGTATCTTATCATGAGAAGCCTGGTGGTGATCAGGAGGAGGCAACAGTCAGCACTCTATCAAAAGTGGCTCCCATTCTCACTTCCCAGTCACCCTTCAAGATTACGAAAAGGGAAACACAAACCAAGGTACCTCTGTTACCCTTGGATCTGGGATCAGAAATGCTCAGGAGGCCCTATAAAAGTGGGCAGGGTCAACTTCCAAACTTTTTAAATACATAACTGTGCGCATTTATTAGATACTGTCTCTAGAGGAACCATAGGTGAACCACAGCCACGGTCCAGAGACTCTATCACATGTCAGTAGATATCAGAGTTAGGGAGGGTATGAATTATGTAGCTAGGACTGGCTATTAAAGTCAATTTGCAAAAGGAGACAACACTGCACTATTTGGCAGAAGAGTTTATAATGGTTTGTAGCTATGAACACAAATTCTTGGGTGCTTTCAAGAGGTAAAGGCCAGATGCCTTTCCCTTGAATAGGGGCTGAACTGAGTGACTTGCTTTTAATGAAGAACATGAAGCAGACTGGTTGCATGTGACTTCAGAGATTCAGCTATGGAGGGCTGAGCTTTCTTGTCCTCATTTTCTCATGAATCGTGTATGTATTAATTACTTCTTTCTCTCGTTGCTGTGATAAAACACCTGAAAAAAGCAACTAAAGAGAGGAAGGGTTTATTTTAGCTCACAGTGCAAGGGGCTATAGTCCACATTGTGGCATGAAGGCGGGGAGGGGGGAAGGTGGGGCGGTTTAGCAGCAGGAGCACGAAGCAGCTGGTCACTGCCACCTCCAATTAGGAATCAAAGCAATGAGTGCTCAATTAACTTTCCCCTTTGTATGTATGCTGGACCTCCAGCCCATGGAATAGTGCTAACCAGCGATTGTGGGTCTTTCCAACTCAGTTAACATAATCTAAGTGTGTGTGTGTGTGTGTGTGTGTTTTCTGTGTTCTTTCTATCATGTTGTATTGGCACCCAACCCTGGAAGGTGACAGAAATGCAGTTAACATGGTGTGCTAGGAAGGTATCCTGGCCAGTCCTAGAAATGCCTACCATTTCAGTGCCCAGAATAATTAAGTTACATGATTTTACCTCTACCTGCCTGAGAGGCTGGGGCCAACTATTATGGCACATAAATTGTCTTCCTTATTGTAATTAGAGATACTGGTGCTGCAATGAAGCACTATGATCAAAAGCAACTTTTGGGGGAAAGGGTTGATTTGGCTTACATTTCAACATTGTAGTCCATCACTAAAGAAAGTCAGGACAAGAACTCAAGTAGAACTGGAATCTAGAGGCAGAAGCTGATGAAAAGGACATGGAGGGGTGTGGCTTACTGGCTTGCTCAGCCTGTTTTCTTATGGAACTCCAGAACTACCAGCCCTGGGAGGACACCATCCACAATGTGTTGGGTGCTCCCCCGCCCCCACCCCCGAATCACTAAGAAAATTCCCCACGGGCTTTCCTACAGTACAATATTATAGAGGTATTTTCTTAATTAAAGTTGCCTCCTCTCAGATGACTTTAGTTGACATACAACTAGTAAGCACAGTTGACCATTTGTCAACTTGACACACAAACATATCACTGTTAAACAACAACCTTTCCTTTCTCATTTATCCCCAAGAGCTCACATTAAAAACAGAAATAACTTCAAAAGCTCCATAGTCTTTACAGATTCAAATACATTAAAAGTTCAGTCCCTTTAATATATCATCTCTTTGAAATTATAAAATCTTTTTTTAAAGTTCTAAATTTCTCAACTGTAGGCTCCTGTACAAATCAAAATTAAGTTAAATACTTTTCTACTTCGAGCAGGAAGTAGTGTGCAATCATAATGTGAACAAAGCAAAACAACACTCCAAAATTATAAATAATTCAATGTCCAGTTATCTGGAATTCACTCATGATTTTCTGGGCTTTTCCAGGGGGCTTGGGTCACTTCTCCAGTTCTGCCCTCTGTAGCACACACAGCTTGTCTTCTAGGCTCTCACTGGTTCCATTCCACAGCTGCTGCTGCTGCTCTTGGTGGCCATCCCATGGCACAAGTTTCTCCAAAACAGGTGGGGGTCCCTTGCTGCAAGTTAACTGCATTTTCACCAGGAGCCCCCACTTGGCTCATTTTAGGGACTTGAGCCCACCCTGCTCCTCAGTGGCATGCTTCCGGCTGCTCCCCACAACCGTTGAGGGACATCTGGGTTCTTTCCAGCTTCTGGCTATTATAAAAAAAAAAGCTGCTATGAACATAGTGGAGCATGTGTTCTTATTGCATGCAGGTAAAGCCTCTGGGTATATGCCCAGGAGTGGTATAGCCGGATCCTCCGGGAGTGTCACGCCCAGTTTTCTGAGGAACCGCCAGACTGCTTTCCAGAGTGGTTGTACCAGCTTGCAATCCCACCAGCAGTGGAGGAGTGTTCCTCTTTCTCCACATCCTCACCAACAACTGCTGTCTCCTGTGTTTTTGATCTTAGCCATTCTGACTGGTGTGAGATGGAATCTCAGGGTTGTTTTGATTTGCATTTCCCTAATGACTAAGGATGATGAACATCTCTTTAGGTGCTTCTCAGCCGTTAGATATTCTTCAGATGAGAACTCTTTGTTTAGCTCTGTACCCCATTTTTTAATAGGGTTACTTGCCTCTCTGGAGTTTAACTTCTTGAGTTCTTTGTATATATTAGATATTATCCCTCTGTCGGATGTAGGGTTGGTAAAGATCATTTCCCAGTTAGTTGGTTGTCGCTTTGTCTTTTTGACAGTGTCTTTTGCCTTACAGAAACTTTGTAATTTTATGAGATCCCATTTGTCAATTCTTGATCTTAGAGCATAAGCTATTGGAGTTCTATTCAGGAAATTCTCCCCTGTGCCCATATGTTCAAGGTTCTTCCCTAGTTTCCTTTCTATTAGTTTCAGTGTGTCTGGTTTTATGTGGAGGTCCTTGATCCACTTGGACTTGAGCTTAGTGCAAGGAGATAAGAATGGGTCAATTTGCATTCTTCTGCATGTTGACCTCCAGTTGAGCCAGCACCATTTGTTGAAAAGGCTATCTTTTTTTCCACTGGATGGATTTAGCTCCTTTGTCAAAGATCAAGTGACCATAGGAGTGTAGATTCATTTCTGGGTCTTCAATTCTGTTCCATTGATCTACATGCCTGTCACTGTACCAATACCATGCGGTTTTTAACACTATTGTTCTGTAGTACTGCTTGAGGTCCGGATACTGATTCCCCCAGAGGTTCTTTTACTCTTGAGAATAGTTTTAGCTATCCTGGGTTTTCTGTTATTCCAGATGAATTTTTGAATTGTGATGTTATATTGGGGAGTCCCTGCACATCCAAAGGCTCAGTGTAGTGGATTCCCGGAGCAGAGGTCGCCAAAGGGAGGCGGTAGGCTCCCGCCCTGTGCAGGGGTGTGTTATCGCTCCCAGAGGGGGGGGAGGGGGTGTCCCTCTGCAGGGCAGAAGTCCCACAGCAGGGCTGGCGCGTCGATTATTGCAGACCTGCCCAGCTCTTGGGAGCAGGGTACACACAAGCTGCCTGAGACCCAAGCGATATTATGCCTGTCTGTCTCTGAGCCTGGCGGTCCCAGCTGCCCTGGTGCTGGAGCAAAGATGGCGGAGCGCACTCTGCACTCTCTCGGCAGCGCTGGTCACCCTGCAGGGGGGATGGCCCACAACAGAGTTGGCACCCAGACGACCACAGCGTTGTCCCGTTCTTGGGAGCAGATGGAAGCCCCAACAGGCCGTGTCCCAAGCGATGTTATATTGGGGAGAACCTGGGTACCTGTCTCCTCAGTGCAGTCGATCCCGGAACAGAGGTCGCCAAAGGGAAGCTGGTAGGCTCCCGCCCAGTGCAGGGGGAGGGGGCGTCCCTCTGCAGGGCAGAAGTCCCACAGCAGAGCTGGCGTGCTGGTTACTCCAGATCTGCCCAGCTCTTGGAGCAGGTTACACACAAGCTGCCTGAGACCCAAGCGATATTATGCCTGTCTGTCTCTGAGCCTGGCGGTCCCAACTACCTGGCCACTGGAGCAAAGATGGCGGAGTGCCTCATAGCTTATTCTTAACCCTGGCTGACCAGCGTCCATTATTCCAGCAAAACAAAGGTTTTATTTTAGTGGTTCTGGTACCTGATTAATCACAGCTGATTCTACAGCTCCAGACAACCAGAACAACAGATTCTTCATACAAATGTCCTGGTAGAGTCTTTGATTCCCTCTGAAACTTCAAAAATCATTGTCTGCACTGTTTTCAACATCTCTATCTCCCAAGCTCCTACAGAACAGCTCATTGAGCTCTCAATACTTAATGGTGCCTCAATCCCAAAGTTTCAAAGTCCTTCCACAGTCCTCCTCAATATAGTATGGTCAGGTCTGTCACAGTAATACCCTACTATTCTGGTACCAAGTGCTATCTTAGTTAGGGTTTCTATTGCTCTGATGACACACGATGACCAAAAGCAACTTGGTGAGGAAAGAATTTATTTGACTTATACTTCTACATTGTAGTCCACCTTTGAAGAAAGGTGCTTCAGGTCAGGAGCTCAAACAGATCAGGACCCTGAGACAGGAGGTGATGCAAGGTCATGAAGGGGTACTGCTTACCGGCTTGCTCCTTGTGGCTTGCTAAGCCTGCTTTCTTATAGAACCCAGGACCACTGGCCCAGGAATGGTACCACCCACAATGAGCTAGGACCTCCCCTCTATCAATCACTAATTAAGAAAATGCCCTACAGGCCTGCTTATAGCCTGATTACTATGAAGGCATTTTCTTAATTGAGGTTCCCTCCTCTCAGATTATTGTAGTTTGAATCAAGTTGACACAAAATTATGCAGCACATACCTGTAATCCTAACACTTAGGAGGCTGCCTGAACTACATTATGGGAAACACACAGACAGAGATACAGGTGGACACAGAGAGAAATGTAGTCTAGATATAAACCAATTCAGACAAAAGGAATGGACAGTGATAAGCACTAACAACATTAGTACTCTGATCTAGTCCACTCATACAATCATAGAGACCTCTCTATTAAAGACTGCCAGAACCTAACAAATACAGAGGCAGATGCTAGCAGCCAACCAGCACAGGGTCCCCAATGGAGGAGTTAGAGAAAGGACTAAAGGAGCTGAAGGGGTTTTCAATTCCATAGGAAGAGCAACAATAGCAACCAACCAGACCCCCCCCCAGAGCTCCCAAGGACTAAACCACCAACCACAGAGTATACATTGAGGGACCCATGGCTCCAACCACAATGTAGCACAGAATAGCCTTATCAAACATCAACAGGAGGAGAGGTTGGTCCTGTGAAGGCTCGATGTCCCAGTGTAGGGGAATGCTAGGGCAGAGAGGTGGAAGTAGGTGGGTGGGTGGGGGAGCACCCTCATAGAAGTGGGGCGGGGGGGATAGGGGGTTTCTGGAGGAGAAACCAGGAAAGGGAATAACATTTGAAATGTATATAAATAAAATACCAAAAAATAAAAAATAAAAGCCTGTAGTCACTGACAGGTGACCATAAAGAAGCAGGGAAAGAGGGGAGGCAGGGCTCCCATCCAACTCCACAGTGAATTAGCTACACAAGGCCATTGCTATGTGGTTAAAGGAGATAATAGGAGACCTTCCAACAACCACAGACCCAAAGCAGGTAAACTCTGGCAACTGCAAGAGTTACCTCCTACCAAACATTCTCGACTACAACTTTGACTCTCGTTTCCACAGAAAAGGCTTTTTAATTGTCCATATTTTTCAAAACCCAAGAAGCAAATCCGAAAATTACTCTGTAATATCACTTTCTTGAGTCATTTATACTTCGCTTACATGGGGCCTGACCCCTCAGCCCGTGAGAAGATGGGTCTGAGCTTGAGTTGTTGCCAGGAGTGTAGTCATTTTGCAAAAGGAGCCAAAGGTGAAGTTTGACAGCTGGTGGCTTATATCCATTGTTTTGAACATGTATTTCATCATCAAATTGTTAAGAGCTTAAATAAATAAATAAATAAATATTTTTTAAAACTTAAAAATTTAAAAAAAAATTTAAGAGCTAATTCTGTGTGCCCAGTTTAAAAATACAAAACAGGCCTGGTGAGATGGCTCCTCAGGTAAAAGTATTGACTGCTCTTCCAAAGGTCCTGAGTTCAAATCCCAGCAACCACATGGTGGCTCACCATCTGTAATGAGATCTGAAGCCTTCTTCTTGTGTGTCTGAAGACAGCTACAATGTACTTACATATAATAATAAATACATTTTTAAAAAATAAAAAAATAAAAATACAAAGCAAGTACAGCGTGTGTATTTGTGCACACATGCATGCGTGTGCATGTGTGTATGTTTAATAAAAACTGTAGGCAACCACATTTGGCATCTATGCCCCAAATGGGATAAGTTCACATTTTCCCAGTTCTCCTCCATTCACAAGGTCTGAACCCCATTTCTTTTTCCTCTTCCTTTCTTCAAGCAGAGAAGCTGTCCTACCACTGCTTGTCAGCCCTGTGGGTGCTCCATAATCCCATAGTGCATGCTGGGATGCAGTTAGAAAGCAAGATGCTGTGGGAAATAAAGTTTATCAGAATGCCTTGTCATTATTGTGCATCATTATACAATTACCGAAGCTTTGGAAGGTAATAAATCACCACCCAGGTGACAACTTGAGAATCCAAGAAGGACAGTTATTCTCACAGATAAAATAACTGCTGCCACTAACAGGATGTGGTGACTCAGTGGTCAACCTTTTAAAAAATGTCCTGTGGACCCATGAGAGCCAGTGGGAAAGCCATCCACAACTGAACACACGCCAGGCCACGATCAAGACCACAGAGCTGCTTAAAAGCCCAACAGCTCCAAAAATGAGTGTCCCACTTTCACGCCTTGATAGCCCAGAGGGAGAATTGTAATGCCAACAACCAAATTCCAGTGAGTTCAAATTTCATTGGCTGAATTGTAAATGCCCAGACAGCCCATTATTCATTCATCCTGACTTAGAAATCTCTCTAAAGAAATTGGTATTGTGTGTGATTTTTATGAATGCATGTATGTGTATACATAATGGATATTCTGAAGCTGAATGTGTGTTGGATATATTCGTATGTACCATGTGTATGTTAGTATGTGTATGTCTGCATAGGTGTGAGGTGTCATGTCTATGTTTGTGTGGAGGGTGTTTCTATTTGCATGTGTTATGATGTGTAAGTTACACGTGTATAGGTGTGCATCACAGGTTACCATGTATACCATGATCAGCTATGTGAGTGACATGTGTATCTGTATAAGGATAAGGGGCAAGTATGAGTTTACTAGGGGTTATATGTATACTGTGTATATATTTGCCTTAGTACTATGAAACTCTGTCTTCCAGGATGTACCTAAAGTCGGGGAGAGAGAGAGAGAGAGAGAGAGAGAGAGAGAGAGAGAGAGAGAGAGAGAGAGAGAGAGAGAGAGGAGGGAGAGAGGAAGGAAGGAAGAAAACAGTCTCTCTCTCTCTCTCTCTCTCTCTCTCTCTCTCTCTCTCTCTCTCTCTCTCTCTCTCTCTCTCTCTCTCTCTCTTTCCTTTCTTCAAAACAGGGTTTCTCTGTGTAGCTCTGGCTGTCCTGAGAAGCTATGCTTAAGCACAGGAGACCCTCCTGAAGCTGAGTCGGGTAACACCGTTCCATGGAAAGGAGGTGGAGACCACTGGATTCTCAAATGAGATTACAGCAACTTGTTCCCTCCTGCATCCTTTCAATAGAACATAATTCTGATCCTATTGCATGTAGTGGGAGGTGCTAGAGTATTTAGGAGATGAATTGAAGGAGAGATGACATATCTCTGCAGCTTTAGGAAAGCTGTCACCCATTCTGGGATGGCTTTTCAGAAGTAGGGTCACCCACACTCCTATAAATAATCCCGCACCATGCTCCCATAAGCCCAATAAGCTACTTATTTATCGGACTAGAGCTGGGTGGTACTGTTTCTTTAATCTGTCACCACTGCATTATCTGGAATGACACTGGATCAGAAAAAGTTAACATAACACAGAGTATGTGTGCACTATGAGTTTTTTTGCCTGGATGGTGTGTGTGTGTGTGTGTGTGTGTGTGTGTGTGTGTGTGTAAAGGGATATGCTGATACTTATTTTAGGTTGTCTGTGTACTATCTGATTCTGTAGAATTTCTAACACATTGAATTTTGTGATTTTCTTTTACACTCTAACAAAAAATAGCAGAGCATATTTTCAACACACTGTTAAAAAAAATAGATCTCAAGACTGAATTCAAGCAGTTCCAGTCCAAAATGCAATGCTCAGAGAAAGAATACACAATGTGCCTGCAGGGTATGGAGGAGACCAGATTCTATACTACTCTGTGCTGGCTGAGATGTCACACCCTACCCAAATCCATCACCAGGCTCCCAGAGTATAAAGAATTGCTGGGGAAACAGAAAGAACCTCTTTCCAAAGGTTCCAGCAATGCTGGATCTGGGGACCAACCTATAGCACTATTAAAAAAAAAACTTTGGTTTTTCATAAGCAAACCAAGTAGCCAGGGCTTGGGTGCAGGATATCCCAGTTTGAGAACTTAGCATCCAAAGAAGAGGTTCTCAAAACTCATGCCCAGGTCAAGAGTACCACTTTCACTTTGAAATTAGGAATCGAAGTCTTAGGTTCTACCTGGTTCCACCAAATCCAAACTCTGTGACTTGGAGTTAGGAGTCTGTTTCAGACACACACACACACACACACATATATATATACACAAAGGCATGCACATATACACATATACACATGTATACACACACACACACACACAGAGACAGAGAGAGAGAGAGAGAGAGAGAGAGAGAGAGAGAGAATTCTGACATAGGCTCCACTCCCACTGGAGAGAAATAGGAAATTGGTGTCAGGATTCAAAGGACTCAGGAATCAGATACTTAGACCTGTCTGACTCAGAGTATTATTATGGGATTTTCCCTCCATGGAGGCCTGTCGTAATCTGGATGCCCAAGCTGAGCACTCTGTAAATTATCCATGATCACAGGCATGATTACAAAGGTAATATGCAGGTCTTTCCTGCTTCTAGGCAATGAACCCCATAAGTCCTGAAGGGGTGCTGTTTTCCTAATGTGGGACCTGGTATCAGATAAGCTGGGAGCTCAGTTTATTTTAGCTCTTTATTCAAATGAATCTCGACCTTTGTGATGAAAAGAGATGAACAGCAGGTGGAAACCCAAATCTTAGCTCTTGAGATGGATGGATAAGCAGCTTATCCAGGAAGGGTGACTTCATACCCTACTGTGACTTCAGTTCTCTAAAGCAAAGTTCCCACAGTCAATCTAAAACCAATCACAAAACAAGATCTAGCCTAGGAGCCTTCCTTCAGTTTTAGCCAGGGTTTTTCAACAGTGGAAGTCATTTGCAGTCCTGCTAAATCCTGCCAGGGTCCAGAACTAGGAAATTAGCCCAGATGACAAGGGAGACTGAGTTCTGCATAGGGGTTGAACGGAGAAAAGAGGGAGGGAAGGGGGCTTATGGGACTTTCGGGGAGGGAGGAAACGGGAAAGGGGAAGTGATTTGGAATGTAAATTAAAAAAATAAAATAAAATTAAATTAAAAAAAAAAAAAAAAAATCTATGATGGAAGAAGAGAAAATATGCCTCTTTTAAAGTCTACATCATTCCATTGAATGGTCCAGATAAAAGAAGATAGTAAAATAATTTATAGAGAAAGGAAATACATGAAGGTATTGCCAGTATTTGCTATCTTAAGATTGTATTTGTTGAAATAAAGAATATGTATCAAAAAATTAAAAAAAAAAAAAAAAAAAAAAAAAGAGGATCCTTTTCCATCCTGGGAGAGGGATCAGCGCTTATTTTTACAGGTCTTGGTGACCTCCTACATAAAGTGTCAGCCCTTCCTCCATGTAATGTCCCCAAATCAGCATCTCCCAGAACAGATGGGGTCCCCTTTCCAAATTAAATATGGTTAAGCATTCTAAAAAACATCCTGCTTTTCCTCTACCATAGACTCTTCCAGAAAGAAACTTCTAAGCGACTTTCTGCCTGTGCACTCCATGATTCCATTCCATCACCAGGAAACCCATGGGGTTAAGTAGTTTGGCATAGAGAGATACTTCCAACCCTCAACTTCGTTCCCATTGTTCACCCCATGCAGAAAAAAATAATCACTTTGTGTGGTACACTCTGGGTAATCAATTCCAGTCCCCTGGAGACTTCCTGGGTCTGTTAAGCGCATTTATGCTCCAGTTTCTAATCTATGCCTTTGATTTGCACAACTTGAACATACTGTCATCATTTTAAAGGAGAAGAGAGAAGAGGAAATGAGAAATAAGAGCGGAGGGAGCAGTAGGGAGGGAAAGAGGGAGGAGATTGAGTCTGCCCTTCTCCCACTTTAGAAATTCCCATTTTTCTGTAGCACAGAAATGTCTTTGCCTCCCCCACACCCCACTCTGTCGGGGTCTTAACAGCCTGTATCCAGAACCTGCCTGTTGGCATCTCTGTGAGTTCTCAAGGGCAAGTTTAATGACAATGATAATATAACAATATCATCATTATCCTCAGAGCTGGGCTGGCCCAGACTAAATGCTAACATATTCTCTACACTCAGCTTACAGTAGTCTTGCAGAACCAGTTACTATTGTTGCTACTGTTGTAGCAAGGGGGAAATGAAGAGCCAAGGTGCTTAAATACCTCACACAAGTTCTGCTAGTTACTCAGTGCAAAATATGGGATTGAAGGGTGTTTCTGGTTTGGTTTTCAGTTGTTGTTATAAAACAGGGACCAAAAGTACCTGAAGAAAATAATGGGTTTATTTTGATTCACAGGTTATAGTCAATTGTCAAGGGGAGTTGGGGAAGGGGGACTCAAAGGCAGGAATCTAGAAGCAGGAATTGAAGCAGAGACCATGGAGGAACACTCCTGACTGGCTTGCTTCCCGTGGCTTGCTCAGTGTGCTTTTTAAATACACAACCCAGGAGTGGCAGTGCACACAATGGGCTGGGCCCTACCACACCTATTGTTAGTCAAGAAAATGCCCCACAGATGTGCCCAGAGGCCAATCTGATGAGGGAAATTTCTCTACTGTGTCTCCTTTTCCCAGGTGACTCTAGTTTGTATCCAGTTGGCAAACTACCTCACAATGCTTAACCTTTAAATCAGTAGGTTAATATTTTACTGGCATGAAATCCCTGGGTCCTTCTAGGCCATGTATTTCATAGATACCTTAGAGTACAGTAGTTCTCAACCTTCCTAATACTTCAACCCTTTAATATAGTTCCTCAGGTATAGTGACCCCCAACTATAAAACTATTTATGCCGCTACTTCATAACTATAATTTTGCTACTGTTATGAATTGTAATGTAAATGTCTGTGTTTTCCAACTATCTTAGGTGATCACTGAGAAAGTATCATTCAACCCCAAAGAGGTCACAACCCACATGTCGAGAATATGTTATAGAGGGGGGCCAGAACAAGCTGCCACTTAAAATCGTAACTCCTCCTCTCCACACCCTGAACCTGAGACCCAAATTGGAGGATGCCTTGTGTAGACTGCAGCTGTATGAAAAGCAACCAGGGCATAAAGACAGTCTCTCATTCCCAGAACTAACCCAAGATTCCACGAAATGCATTACTCAATAAATACATGTGGGTGAGTGAGCTATCCGGCACTTACATGACAGGCACCATGCCAGGTGATTTCTTGACTGTGACTTTACTGAAGTCTCAGAAATGCAAGGAGGCATTTCTGTCCTGTTTTAAGATGATGACATCAGATTCAGGAGAGAAAGTGGCTTGGGTCTTGCCTGTGGGTTCATAATTAAAAGGAGAAAAGAATCTGGGAATGCAGGAGCTCTTTGGGGAGCTGGGGCCATGGGCACAGCATAATTATAGGGCCACCTGTTATCACCGACAGGCACACTTATCAGTCCACACGATGCCCTTCCTCTACTTCCCAAACTCTTCATGATTTGATTTCGAGTCCGCATACGGAAATACTTATGAGAGATTTCAGGAGTACTCCAGTAACACTGCTGCTTAACAACTCCCCTCAGAAACTAATGGCTTGAAATAATGACCTTACTCCCTATCTTGGGGGTCAGGAGTCATTGGGGAAGAGTATGTCTCTGCACTTTTCATTTGATGTTTCTCATGCAGTAGTAGTGAGATGTCAATAGTACCTGTATGGTGCTTGAAGCTTCAAGTGGCCTAGACTTTCAAGTTCACCGACTTGTTTGGGAGCAGGTAGTGACAGGTACTCTCTAGGAGCTCAGCTGTATCTCTCTGGAAAGATACCACTGGGTGGTGTGACTCTCACATGGTATCTGGCTTCTCTTAGAGTATATAGTCCAAGAAAATGACACAGAAGCTATGTGGCTCTATGATCTAGCCTTAGCCTTTGAAGCCACCTAGTGTAATTTCCACCATGTACCATTAAACTACAACAGACATACCTAGATTCAAGAAGAAATAATCACATCTCTATGGCTGGAGCATCAAAGAATTCATAGACATTTTTAGTAATTCCTATTGATCATCTGCCACAGTGTAAACTGAAGTAAGCCTGAATCATTGTGGTAAAGAAAGTCTTCAAAGATGGGCCCTGTTGATTCCTTCTCCCACTGTGACATGCTTGCCACTTTCATTCAAAAGTGACAGTTTTTTTCCTTCCCTTTGGAATGGACTGACCATAGCACTTGCTTTGCCCAATATGGTGTGGTGATAGAGTGATTCCACAGCTATTGGTCTAACCTATTGAAGGATCAGCAGCCTCTATTTCCAAAGAGGAAGACAAATACAATGTAGTAAATCTAACTACTCTGAGACCACATGCTGTGAGGAAGTCTAAGCCAGCCTTAAAAAGAGATCACAGAAGCCTCTGTACACAGGTCCCATCAGAAGAGAGCTCGCCTCCCAGGAGTGCTGTCAACCCAGGCTCAGAGGTGAACTTTCCACTCCAATAACTTTCCAGAGCAGGACCTGCTAGGAGCACATAGGGAACAGGAACAGTGGAACAACTGAGACAGGATCCTTCCAGTCGCCATCTGCACCCAAGAGCTGGGCCTGTTCCACAGCCCTCTGTTCCCAGGTCCAGCCAGAAGAGAGCTGGTCTCCCAGGAGTGGTGACACAGGCTTATGAGCCAATAGGAGGGGCAAGCTCCAGTCAGAGACAGCAAGACCAACTAACACCAGAGATAACCATATGGTGAAAGGCAAATGCAAGAACCCTACCAACAGACACCAAGGCTATTTGGAAACATCAGAACCCAATTCTCCCACCACAGCAAGTCCTGGATACCCCCAACACACTGGAAAAGCAAGATTTGGATTTAAAAACACATCTCATGATGCTAATAGATCAATTTAAGAAAGACATTAATAACTCACTTAAAGAAATACAGGAGCATACAGTAAACAGGTAGAAGCCCTTAAAGAGAAAAGACAAAAATCCCTTAAAGAATTATAGGGAAACACAAACAGGTGATGTAATTGAACAAAACCATCCAGGAGCTAAAAATGTAAGTAGAAACAATAAAGAAATCACAAAGAGAGACAACTCTGGAGATAAAAAAAACCTAGGAAAGAGATCAGGAGTCATATCTGTAAGCATCACCACCAGAATACAAGAGATAGAAGAGAGAATGTCAGTTGCAGAAGATACCATAGAAAACATTGACACAACAGTCAAAGAAATTGCAAAATGCAAAAAGCTCCTAACACAAAACATCCAGGAAATCCAGGACACAATGAAAAGACCAAATCTAAGGATAACAGGTACAGAAGAGAGCAAAGATTCCCAACTTAAAGGACCAGTAAATATCTTCAACAAAATTATAGAAGAAACCTTCTCTAACCTGAAAAAAAAAACCCATGGACATACAAGAAGCCTACAGAAGTCCAAATAGATTGGACCAGAAAAGAAATTCCTCTCGTCACATAATAATCAAAACACCAAATGAACTAAAAAAAGAAAAATATTAAAAGCAGTAAGGAGGTAAAGTAACATATGAAGGAAGATCTATCAGAATTACACCAGACTTCCCACCAGAGACTATGAAAGCTAGAAGATCCTGGGCAGATGTCACACAGATCCTAAGAGAACACAAATTCCAGACTAGGCAACTACACCCAGCAAAACTCTCAATTACCATAGATGGAGAAACCAAGATATTCTATGACAAAAACAAATTTACATAGTATCTTTCCACAAGTCCAGCCCTTCAAAGGATAATAAATAGAAAACTACAACACAAGGAGAGAAACTACACTTGGTGTGATTCTAACCAAGCAAGTGAAAGATCTGTATGACAAGAACTTCAAGTCTCTGAAGAATGAAATAGAAGAATATCTCAGAAGATGGAAAGATCTCCCATGCTCATGGATTGGCAGGATTAATATAGTGAAAATGGCCATCTTGCCAAAAGCAATCTACTATCAAAATTCCAACTCAATTCTTAATAGAGTTAGAAAGAGCAATTTCCAAATTCATCTGGAATAACAAAAAAAAAAAAAAAAACAAAACAAAACCCAAGATAGCTAAAACTATTCTCAACAATAAAAGAACTTCTGGTGGAATCACCCTCCCTGACCTCAAGCTGTACTACAGAGAAATTGTGATGAAAACTGTACGGTATTGGTACAGTGATAGGCAAGAAAATCAATGGAAAAAATTGAAGACCCAGAAATGAACCCACGCACCTATGGTCACTTGATCTTTGCCAAAGGAGCTAAAACCATCCAGTGGAAAAAAGACAGCATTTTCAACAAATGGTATTTGTTCAACTGGCGACTAGCATGTAGGAGAAAGCAAATCAATCCATTCTTATCTCCTTGTACAAAGCTCAAGTCCAAGTGCATCAATGACTTCCACATAGAAAAGAAAGTGGGTTGCTCTTTCTAACTCTATGAAGAATTGAGTTGGGATTTTGATGGGGATTGCATTGAATCTGTGTATTACTTTTGGTAAGATGCTCATTTTTACTATATTAATCCTGCCAATCCATGAGCATGGCAGATTTTTCCATCTTCTGAGGTCTTCTTCAATTTCTTTCTTCAGAGACTTGAAGTTCTTGTCATACAGATCTTTCACTTGTTTGGTTAGCGTCACGCCAAGATACTTAATATGGTTTGTGGCTATCGTAAAGGGTATTATTTCTCTTACTTCTTTCTCAGCCTGCTTATCCTTTGAGTATAGGAAGGCTTCTGACTTGCTTGAGTTGATTTTATATCCGGCCACTTTGCTGAAGTCGTTTATCAGCTGTAGGAGTTCTCTGGTGGAGTTCTTTGGGTCGCTTATGTATACTATCATATCGTCTGCAAATAGTGATAGTTTGACTTCTTCCTTTCCAATTTGTATCCCTTTGACCTCTTTTTGTTGTCTAATTGCTCTAGCTAGAACTTCAAGTACTATATTGAAAAGATATGGAGAGAGAGGGCAGCCTTGTCTAGTCCCTGATTTTAGTGGGATTGCTTCAAGTTTCTCTCCGTCACCTGAAGAATATCTAATGGCTGAGAAGCACCTAAAGAGATGTTCATCATCCTTAGTCATTAGGGAAATGCAAATCAAAACAACCCAGAGATTCCATCTCACACCAGTCAGGATGGCTAAGATCAAAAACACAGGAGACAGCAGTTGTTGGCGAGGATGTGGAGAAAGAGGAACACTCCTCCACTGCTGGTGGAATTGCAGGCTGGTACAACCACTCTGGAAAGCAGTCTGGCGGCTCCTCAGAAAACTGGGCATGACACTTCCGGAGGATCCGGCTATACCACTCCTGGGCATATACCCAGAGACTTTACCTGCATGCAATAAGGACACATGCTCCACTATATTCATAGCAGCCTTATTTATAATAGCCAGAAGCTGGAAAGAACCCAGATGTCCCTCAACAGAGGAATGGATTCAGAAGATGTGGTATATTTACACAATGGAATACTACTCTGCAATTAAAAACAATGAATTCACGAAATTCCTAGGCAAATGGTCAGAACTTGAAAATATCATCCTTAGTGAGGTAACCCAATCACAAAAGATCACACATGGTATGAAGTCACTGATAAGGGGATATTGACCCAGAATCTCAGAATACCCTAGACACAATCAGCATATCAATAGATTTCTAAAAAGATGGAAGGAGAGACCCCTGGTCCTGGAAAGACTGGATGTAGGGGAACGCCAGGACAGAGTAATGAGAGGGGGTTGAACAGAGAAAGGAGGGAGGGAAGGGGGCTTATGGGACTTTCGGGGAGGGAGGAAACGGGAAAGGGGAAGTGATTTGGAATGTAAATTAAAAAAATAAAATAAAATTAAATTAAAAAAAAAAAAAAAGAAAAGAAAGTGGGGAAGAGCCTCAAGCACATGGGCACAGGGGAAAATTTCCTGAACAGAACACCAATAGCTTATCCTCTATGATCAAGAATTGACAAATGGGACCTCATAAAATTGTAAAGCTTCTGTAAGGCAAAGGACACTGTCAATAGGACAAAGTGGCAACCAACAGATTGAGAAAATATCTTTACCAATCCTACATTCGATATAAAACTAATATCAAATATATGCAAAGAACTCAAGAAGTTAGACTCCTGAGAATCAAATAACCCTATTAAAAATGGGGTACATGTTCTTCCAGAGGTTCTGAGTTCAAATCCCAGCAACCATATAGTGGTTCACAACCATCTGTAATGAGATCTAACACCCTCTTCTGGTGTGTCTGAAGACAGCTACAGTGTACTTATATATAAAAAAAAACTTTAAAAAAAATAAAAATAAAATGGGGTACAGAGCTAAACAAAGAATTCTCAACTGAGGAATACAGATTAGCTTAGAAGCACCTAAAGAAATGTTCAATATCATTAGTCATCAGGGAAATGTAAATCAAAACAACCCTGAGATTCCACCTTACACCAGTCAAAATGACTAAGATTAAAAACTCAGCTGACAGCAGATACTGGTGAGGATGTAGAGAAAGAGGAACACTCCTCCATTGCTGGTGGAATTGCAAACTGGTAAAACCACTCTGGAAATCAGTTTGGCAGTTCCTCAGAAAATTGGACATAGTATTACCTGAGGATCCAGCTATGCCACTCCTGAGCATATATCCAGAAGATGCTCCAACATGTAATAAGGACACATGCTCCACTATGTTCATAGCAGCCTTATTTATAATAGCCAGAAGCTGGAAACACCCCAGATGTTCCTCATCAGAGGAATGGATACAGAAAATGTGGTACATTTACACAATGGAGTACTACTCAGCTATTAAAAACAATGAATTCATGAAATTCTTAGGCAAATGGATGGAACTAGAAAATATCATCCTGAGTGAGATAACCCAATCACAAAAGAACACATATGGTATGCCCTCACTGATAAGTGGATATTAGCCTATTAGCCCAGAAGCTTGGAATACCCAAGATAAAATTCATAGACCACACGAAGCTCAAGAAGAAAGAAGACCAAAGTGTGGATTCTTTAGTCCTTCTTAGAAGGGGCAACAAGATACTCATGGGAGGAGATGCAGAGACAAAGTGTGGAGCAGAAACTGAAGGAAAGACCATCCAGAGATTGCCCCACCTGGGGATCCAGCACTTATACAGTTACCAAACCCAGATACTATTGTGGATGCCAACAAGTGTTTGCTGACAGGAGCCTAATATATCTGTCTCCTGAGAGGCTCTGTCAGTACCTGACAAATACAGAAGTGGATGCTCTCAGACAACCATTGGACTGAGCACAGGTCCCCAATAGACGAGCTAGAGAAAGAACCCAAGGAGCTAGAGGGGTTTGCAGCCCCATAGGAGGAACAACAGTATGAACCAACTTGTACCCCCAGAGCTCCCAGGGCCTAAACTACCAACCAAAGAGTCCACATGGAGGGATCCATGACTCCAGCTGCATATGCAGCAGAAGATGTCCTCCATCAGTGAGAGGAGAGGCCCTTGGTCCTGTGAGGTATTGTTGCCCCAGGAATGCCAGGACAGGGAAGTGGGAGTACTCGGGTTATAGAGCAGGGGGAGAAGAGAGGGGGTTTTTGGAAGGGAAATGAGGAAAGGGTATAAGATTTGAAATGTAAATAAAGAACATATCTAATTAAAAAATCTTTATGAGAGAGAGAGCGAGAGAGAGAGAGAGAGAGAGAGAGAGAGAGAGAGAGAGAGAGAGAGAGAGAGAGAGAGAGAGAGAGATCACAGAAAAAGAATCAGTCAACTTCCAAAATCAGAGCCAAAAGAAACACAACAAATGACATTCTAGAGCCATGGAAGCCCATGACACCTTCTCAAGTCAAAACCAGACATTCTGAAACTCACAAACAGGCAACTATCTCATGTTGCTTTAGCCAAACTCAGAACTCAGAGAACCATTAGGCAACAAAAATTGGTCATGGTAAACCATTAAAGTTTAAGATGGTCCAGGGAGCAACAGGAGAGGAGGGGAACAAGTTCTACTTCCCAAGACGAGTCAGGAAGTAATCCTGAAGGCTGTGTGCTCAGAGTGCAGAGGTGTTGGGGCCAGAGAGCCTGGGAGAGGATGGAGTTGTCACTTGGATGAGACAGAGAAGTTGGATGGAAATGGGTGAGAGTTTCAGAAGGAAGCATGGGAGCAAGCCAAGAATATATCTGCTGTTCCCATGTTTTTGTTTCATTTTGTTGGTCCAGAAAAAAAAATTTGGGAAAGGGATCCCATTTCCCCCCTCTTCAGTTTCTCCCTCATTGCCCTCAACAACACTCCCAAGTCCCAGGGAAATCAGCCTGTGTGTTCAAATGAACTTAGTCTTGACTTGACTTTACATGTGATACATTTCAAATATACTGAAAATAACAGAAAACAATTTAACAAACTCTCTCATAACTTACCACCCAGCATTTAAATAGACTGTTGAAGAGTAGCTGAGAATCTTAATCAGTTTTCATAGCATTACTATTTAGGGGGAAGTATGTTCTACCTCTTGAAAAACTGGCATGGCTAGGAATTCCTAAGGGAGCCCTCACAGTCAGCCGTGGAACTGAATATCTGCCTCCAGCAGCTTTCGAAATAAGGTCAAAGAACCCACCTTCTAGCTCCATAGTCTTCTCCTCTTCCACTATCCAGATAGCCACAGCAATTATACAAGTTTCCCAACGCTGGACTGCTGCCTGCTGAACCACCCCATGTCTGAGACGGTACTACCACTCTCATCTCATGATGCCTGCCCAGTGTTTCATCCTCAAAGACAAAGGACAGACTGACAATCTTGTGGAACATCCTGGACCACTTACTAGAAGATATGTTACTTTCCCTAAGTTGATATTTGCAAGTTGACCTGAACCTTCTAGAGGTAATATAGTGCAACTGACTTCAAGCCCCTGCTGAGGGTTCTGGACACAAGAGGTGCTGACTGAGGCACACCGAGAGCATTTGTCCGTACCTCCATGTCCTTTGTTCACCATTCACTCTGCGGGAGGCTGGCTTCCATGGATTAGGTAAGGGACTCCCTTGTGTCTAGTGTTCTGTTGAGCTCAGTCAGTGGGGAAGGGAGATATCTGTATCTGCAAGAGATGAGAAATAAGGGGAAAAGTTTATTGGGGTGATAACACTATGGACTGTCCCCTAATTAAAGCCTGAGCACCTCTAAGCAACTTCTCCAGCTAATACAGTTCCACTTCTTAGGTTCTGGAAACCGCTCTCTGCCCTTACTTTTACACATCTAGGAACAGCTGAGCTTGCTCCTCCTATTCTGAAACTATCCCCTGAGGGTTCCGTCAGCCTGCCTACACCTTTGACAGGAGTCTAATAAAGTCCCCTTGGGTTATTTTATTTGTGTGCCATCATTTTTCCATTGGGTCAATAGCAAGATCCAACTTGGCACCCCTTAAATCTTGCCACTATCCTCTCTATTAGACAGATGACCTAGACAAAAGCCATCAACACAGGCAGAGTGGCCCTGCCCTGTGCTTAATAGAGAAGAGGCACTTTCCAGGATTCTTTCAGCTGTATGCACCCTGGGCACTTAGTCCCTCGCCTCTCCAAGGTGGATGGTAGCATGAGATTGCAGATGGAGATGCCTCTGCACTCCTGTCCCCACAAAATGAAGTCACCCCATAAGCAGCTCTCATGCTTTATACTTCTTCATAAAAGGACAGGGTGTATTATAAGCAAAATAGGTTTGCTAAATATAGTCTATTCAGCCTAGGAAAGGCTAAATTATTCATAACCAGACCAGGATATACAAGGCATGCTAAGCACAAATCCATTTTTGATTCTGGTATTTTTTTTCTGGGGGTTCTATATAGTGGATGCCCCTGCATTGATCTGGAGCAACCCTCCTGATGCCTGTATTTGCTGAGGATGAAGAGCTCAGGATCAGTGCCAATTACCAAGCTGTGAATAACCCTGGTCTCACCCTCTGCAGGACAGCAGCCACCACAAGGTCATCAATTGTCCATCCCTTGTAACTGGTGCTAGAGGCACCTGCATCTCTTGAAAGAATCATCAGCTCCCTGCAGAGTCCAAGGATAAGTAGCAAAAAAAAAAAAAATACATCATCCGAGCCCAGACAGCTCAGCATCCATTGCACCATGAAAGGCAAGATGGGACAATGTGACAGTGACAATTAAAACCACCTCCAAGTCCTAGATATGATCAATGCCAAAGAAACAATGTGTGAATCCCCTTCATACCAGAGGGCTCAGACTGAGTAGTTCATTGCAAGTGATTTTCAACCCAGGCTACTTCCACCAAGAAGCTACTGATTAGATTTATTTATTTTTCCTGCAGTATGAGAATCACTGCTGAAAATAGAGACATCTCTGAGACACTCACTCCTGGTATTTTCCAAACAGGACAGAAGAGAGCCATGGCATAAAACATAGACCTCAGATCTGAGCTGTTCTCTCTTTTACTGGGTGTCACTCTTGGATCTGAACACCAGGTACTTGCCATGATCTGGAGGACAATGGGTACCTCTGAATACAAAGACAGTAGGATTAGGATACAACACTATGGACTATAAAGTATCTTTAAGTAAACTCCAACCAACTATGGTGTTTTCTTTCTATCCCAATAGTAAAGAGAAATCTGTCTACACAAATCATCTCACAACAGAAGTAAACTCAAATTTTAGTGAACATAGTTGGAAAGAAATGGAGAAGGTTTGGGGTCAGAATGAGACTTTTAAATTAAATCAAGAGGTTAGTGACACAATCTGTTCTCAGGCTCATTGCCATTGATTGGGGGGCATTGAGATGGGGGTGAGTTGTGCTTCCTGGACCTGGGCACTAGCTATGCAGATCAAGATGACAAGCACACTGTTGCTAACATATGTGAATAATTTGAGTCCTCAGTCTCCCAGATCTGACCTGAGGCCAGACTGACCTTACTGGATAGAGACTCTAAATTGAGAACAGTGGACAATAGCACAACCCACTATGTCATCTGTGTCGTGATATGAGGGGATGCTCTCACTACTCAAGAGATGGGCTCACACCTGCTGATGCTTCATCGTGCACGCCTTTTAGCTGGTTTCCCTTCTAATGAATCAGAGAGCCTCTGAAAACAGATTCTAAAGCATGCACGGAGCTGCCAACCCTTCAGGAAGGGACTAAATCTTTGGCTCCACTGCCTGCATTACTGAGTGAGGGGTTCCCAGTAAAACAAGGCCAGAAGAACAAGTCCACAAAGAAAGAAGCAATGGGCCGGGTCTTAGAGGCCCTAGGATATGGAAGAGAGGGTCTGGGCTCCAGCTCTTCTGTCTGTCAACTGGAGCCTTGAGCAAGTCTTCCTACATCTCTATAATTAAACAAACAGAATTAAATAAACATCCTGTTAAAAAAAAGCAATGTATTGGGTCTAGAGACATGGCCCAGAAGATAAAAATGCCTTCTGCTTTTATGGAGAACCAAGGACCAGTCCTCAGCACCCATTAGAAAACATATAACCACCTGTAACTACAATTTCAATGGATCTAGAATCCTCTGCTGCATGTGGTCCGCAGATATACACACAGAGACAATCACATAAAAACACATAAAGGTTCTTTTGTTTTGCTATTTTAAAGAAATGTTATACAGCTGCAGAACACACCTTTTTTTCTGTTGGAAAGCATCATAATCTCCAAACCATAATTCAAGATTTTTCCTTTGAACTCATGTTTCTCAAAGTCTTCTTAGCAGCATGGCATAGACTTGTTAATAATGCTGATTATCAAGTCCTGAATCAAAATGCTTAATGAGTTCAAAGGTGAAAATCTTAGTGTTTAATCAGCCTTTCTGTGGATTCCACTGCATATGCCAAGGTATGAGACTGTCCTCCTTAAGGAGCTGTGACTTGTCAACTTGTCAGACGTGCTTCCTCCTTGATATGACCTCTACCCACTTACTTAGTCCGTCATGCATCCTCAACAATGAACAAAGGCAGAACGGTACAGAGGCAGACAAGAGAGGCCATTGTCTTCCCCAATTTGGAAGAAATGCAGATTAAATGTAAGGGTGAATGGCATCCATGGAGAATGACCAATTGACCAGAGCTCATCAGATTGTGTACCAGTCTGCCTTGCAGAGAACTGGCACGGCAACAAAGTCTGGTAAGTAGAAAGCAAACAAGCAATGGATCTCTGGGAACTTTAGTTGCACATGGAAAGGCAGAGGAACCTCATGTGTGTTTGGGAACAGACAAATAAACATGAAGTCCTACGTAGCTAGTCAGGTGGGAGGGACAAAAGACAGAGTAAAACAAGCTCATAGACCCCAGACATTCCTTTCAGGGCACCTCTGAGCCTGAAGCTAATTTTTCTGCATTCAGTTCAGAGGTAGACTCTTAAATTAGTAAGCCACGCAGGCTTTTCCAAGCTACACACTGTGCTTAATCCTCAAGCATCCCCCAAATCTTTCTTTGCCCTCCCTTCCAACCACATCAGGCCTATAAATAGAGAAGCTTCATGGGAAGGGGTGGCTAGAATTGCATGGTTTATTAGGATGATTATATATTATTTATGCAATAATTACGTACATGATTACATAGCATTGTAATCATGCCTATATTCTAGCTTTATTAACCATAAAATATCATTTTTGTTTTCAAGGCTTTTATGGGTTTTTTTTAAGGATTTTAATTATTTGTAATTTTATTTGCATGCACCCTGAGGTTTAAGGATGAAGGATGCTGCTTTAAGAATCTACTAGATAAATAAATATTTGACATCAATTCTCGTTTTGAGAAATTTAGTCTACCATTAAAAGGTTTGAGTGTCCCAGTATGTGGCTGAAAATGATATCGTATTTCTGAAACCATTATAGGAGAGGCCGTTCATGTATTCATTCACTCACTCTTTCACGCCAAGCACCCCAAGCACTGTGCAAGGAATTCCTGAGATAATGACTGGCTAAGATCTCCTGTTTCCAGTTTTCTGTCAAGTGAGTGCTTTTACATCCACCAAAAGAAAGATGTTGGTCATAGCATACTGAAGCTTTGCTCCATTTTGAATGCTCAGCCCCATAATAAGTACTCGGATATGCATTACTAAAGACTGTATGGATTGAAACCAAACCACAGGTTTTACTTTTCCACCTGTATTAGCAGTAAAATTCAGTATAGGCATTCTGAGGTCCAAGGGCCAGGGGTGGTTAAGGGGGGATTTTCAATGACTCCTTTGGATACCCATCTCTCTCAGTCACTGTATTAGCCAGGCTTATCACTGTGACCAAATGTCTTACATAAAACAGCTGAAGAAGAGGAAGGATTTATTTTGGTGCACATTTTCCAAGAATTCAGTCTGTAGTCCTTGGCCTGCCCCGTTGATTTCTAGCTCAGAGTAAGTGGAACCCCACAGTGGCATGAGTGTATAGAAGGGGGAGTGGTTGACTTTATGGAAGACACGCAGCAGAGAATGGGAAAGACTGGAGACCTTCAAATATATGCTCCCACCCCCCGCCAGACCTACTCCCTACAGCAAGACTCCACTTCTCAAAGATTATAGAATCTCCAAAAATGATGTCCAGCTAGAGGCCAGGGGTTCATCATGCAACAGTCACCCACACCATGCCTCACAGTTCTGACCAGGCTCCCATTAGCAAACCCAAGCCACAATCAGGACTCTAACAAAACCAGAGCATCAGATAGTTGCTAGAAAAGAAGTCAGCATTTGAAATACTTCAAAACCTATCTGGGTCATTATTTTAAAGGAAATGCTTAAATTTTAATACTCTTTTTTTTTCTTAAATTACATAGCAAGGGCTCCTTTGTCTGCTTCGCATTTAGTCCCCTAAAGGTTGCCTGAGCAGGAGAAAGGAGTATCTATCTAATCATGCTTGCTGTACCTGTCTCTCCTCCACTTAGACATCTGTCAAGGGCAATTCTACTGAAAAAAGAAAACATGCCTGCATTACTGGACTTCAGAATATATTCAGAAGATCCATGACAAAGATTTTTTTTAATAGGTAGTTTAACAGACTCCTGCGCAATCAGGGAGATGGCTCAGTGGGCAAACTGCTTCTGAGCAAGCATAAAAACCTGAGTTTTGACTGGAACCCATATAAAATCCAGGCAGTAGCACATAACTACAACCCTACCTAGGTGTGGTTAGGCAGGAAATGAATACAGGAGGCGTCCCAAAGCTCACTGTCCAGACAACTTAACCAAAACTGTGAGCTCTTGGACCATTGAAAGAGAGAGACCATTTCTCAAAAATAAGGGCAAAACAATTCAAGGAAGACATTCAATATTTTAATACACATTGCACATACACAGGCACATGTGCCTGTCTGCCTGCCTGTCTGCCTGCCTGCCTGTTTCTCTCTCTCTCTCTCTCTCTCTCTCTCTCTCTCTCTCTCTCTCTCTCTCTCTCTCTCTCTCTCGTACACACACACACACACAGACAGAGAGACAGAGAGACATGGAGAGAGACAGAGACACAGAGAGGCATTCCAGTCACAAGTAGAGTGACAATTGCTCTCTTATGCACCTAAGAACCAGGAAGAATAGACGTGCTGATGACCTACTCAATCTGTATCTCTCTCCCCTTCCACTCAAATCCAGGACTGACTATAGACGCCAGGGATTTGCCAGAGTAAAACAAAAGACTCCGGAAAGCAGAGGAGACTACATTCATTTCTAAACTCTACAGCAGACAGAGGAGGTCAACATGTTGCTGATGTCTTAGTGAGAAACGGAAGCTCTACAGCAGACAGAGGAGGTCAGCATGTTGCTGATGTCTTAGTGAGAAACGGAAGCTCCAGAATTCCTGTCTGAATGGGAGTTTGTGCCAGAAGAGCTGTCCAAGCACACTGGATAAAGACGCAATGTGAACAATGACCTTGAAAAATCACATTGGGTGGGACCAAGGAGCCTCCAAATGACTAGTCTGGCTTGGACTTACATAGAACACGGAACAGCATGAGATAAGGCAGAAGGAGTACTCATTGACTAGAAATAAAGCCAACGTGGTAGAAGGCAGAGCAAGGGGGTGCTGAGAGAAAGTCTATATCGAATGTTCCTAAGAGATTTTTCAATTACACTGTAAATGGGGCCTACACATTTCAGACTGCAAACTTCATAGGACTTCCATAACATCATGATGAGACTGATGAAGTAGTAAACACTGCCCATATATTAGTACGAACATCCCCCATTCCTTTTATTCCTGGTCAGAGCTGGGGATTGAGCCTAGGTCCTCAGCACATGCTAGGCAATCACTCTACAGCCCCAGCCTCTATCTCCCATCATTTTTTGCCATTATACACAGAATTTGGTTGGTCTTGTTGTGTTTTCCCATTATATACAGCATCACAGAACCACTTAGGGAATCCTGAAAATGGGCAATTTCAGTAAGGAAACCACAACTTGCAACAATGGTCAAGACAATGAAGCTCAAGTAGACAAATCAATTCACTTAATTCTCGTCCCTAATAACATCTGAAGAAAGTCCAGGCCTGTCTGGAAATGTATGCTTCACCTCACACTAGTATAGATTCAGAATGGGGTTGATAGCCTACCTCTGTCAGTCTCAGACAAAGCTACAAGAAGATGTCTAATCTATGAAGGTACACACTGTGCAGGTTGGTTTTTGTCAACTTGATACTAACATAGACGTATCTGGGAAGAATCTTAATTGAGAAAATGCCTCCATCCTCCATAAATCTGGCCTCAAGACAAGTCTGCAGGGATTGTCTTGATTGAAGACCATGCCCACTGTGGATGGTACCACCCCTAGGAAGATGGTCCTGACTTGTATAAGAATGCAAGCTAAGCAATCTATGAGAAGTAAGCCTGTAAACAAAATCCTCCATGTCATCCATTTCACTTCCTGCCTCCAGGTTCCTGCCTTGAGTTCCTTCTTTGACTTTTCTTCATGATGGACTACAACTATAAGCTAAAATAAATATCACCTTCCCCAGAGTGCTTTTGCTCATAGTATTTGTCACAGCAGTAGAAAGTAGAAAGCAAACCAAATTCTTCCAGGTCTCTGGTCCTATCAGCTTTCTAAGATTTGATGCCAGGTCAAAATCAGCCTCCTTCCTTCTGGAACCCACTCCCCTTTATCTTAAAGGACTCTGACCTGTGCTGTTTTATAATAAATAAATACAGGCTGCATCAAAGTTTAAATTTTCTAGTAGTTCCCCTTTAAGGAATTAGAGTGAAGCAGATGAAATTAACTGAAGACTGTATTTTGTTTAACCAGTATATTCAAAATACTACCATTTAGCATAAAATCAATATAAAAACTATTAAGATTTTTTTCATGTCGTTCCTTTCTGCTAGGTCATTGAACTCTAGCGTGTACATTCTCTATGTAGGCCATATTTTAACTAAGGCTAACAACATTCTGTATGCTCAATGGCTACATGTTCCCTCCCTGGCTGGTATCATTTGCCAAAGTATCTCACCTGCCTTTGTGGTTTGAATCTGAAATGTCTCCCACAGGATCGTGTTTCAATTTTAGGTTCCTGGACAGGGTAGTATTTTTCAGGCTGGGGTAACTTTAGAATATGGGGCCTAACTAGCAGAGAGAGGACCTTTAAAAGCTACTCCTGCATAAACTCTGGCCATAGTCTCTGCTTCCTGGTCTGCCAAGATGGGAGGGGCCTCTGTGATAGAATGGTTCTCTGCCTTCCAAATTAGGGACCCTCCAAACCCAGGAGCAAAAATAAACTTTTCGGTTGTTTCTGTTGGGTGTTTTGGTCGCAGCCACACAAAAGGAGCTAACACACCTGTGTATCCAAACTGGCACACAGGAAACTGAGCCAGCCAAAGCTGCCCAGAAGTCAGAGCCCATTCCCTCAGCTAGCTGGTTCTCCTTATTTCAACTCTCCCATCGAGTCACCAGTCCTTATTCTACTGAAACAGTTAACTCTGCTCTCAAAATAGCTGAGAAGATGACTTACTTCTTTGTACAAATTAAAAACAGACTATAGTTTAAGTCAAAGATTGGTCAGCGGGGAGAAGCAAGCCCTAGCTGGTGACCTATTAGCACACTTTGCATTGACCCCTGGAAGGAGCCCTCGGCATATCTAGGGAATGTGAGTGCCAAGCCCTTATCTGACCAGCCAAGCAGCTTCGGGTCAGTGGAGGAGACTCCAAAAAGCAAAGAGATATGGATGGGCTTTTAGAAGGCTAAATGCCTGGGACATTTCTTCAAATCAAATCCATGGTTGTGTATTAGGATCAGACCCTACTGTACCTAGAAGTAGGTGCCAGGTACCAGAAATGACTCATTGACCACTATCACCACCACCCAGAGCTTGTCAAATACCCCAGTTAGCACTTCTGCCTAAACCTGAAAACAGGAACCCCCGGGAGGTGTGAGGTGTTGCCACCCCAGAGAGAAAGAGAGATCTAGGCACAAGCTCCAATAAATGTTATATTTACATAAATAGAGGCAGACAGCCTGTACTAGGTAGGCACTGCCTAGGTGCCTTTGCAATGCCAGGCACACCGCCATTCAGGGCTAAGCATGCAGGAAAGCAGCAAATGGCTAAGATGGTCATCCAGGCAACAACCTGTTCTTTAGGATTCTTCAGCTTCTCTCTGAACAGGATGAGAACCAGCATCTACAGAATGACAGTCAACACAGCTGACAAACCTCTGAGACCTAAGGAAACCTCGAGGTCACTGAACCAGTTATTCACATTTCCCCCAAATGTATGCTGAACACCAGGGTCCCAAGTTGAGCTTCCATAAGAAGCTCATCCACTAGCCTCAAGCAATTGTACTTTAACTGATATTTGGAATTCTGGACCTGGGAGCTCTTCTTTCTCCATCCCCAACTTAAAGGTGCCTTTGGGACTCATGGTATGAATATGGTTCTGTGAAACCACAGAGCACTAAGGGACCTCCTCTTCAGAGCAATTGGCCAAGTCTTCACAGCAGAAAACATGAAATCCAGGTCATAAAAGCTGCATGGGATTTTTCCCACTCAGATGAGAGGCACATCCCAGGCAAAGGGCATGATGACTTATAACTCAGTAAAGCAGAGAGATGGGTAAGCAAGGTTGGACTCAACTCTAAAGGCTTCACCAGCTTCCCCAGGCTAGTTCAGAGAATGATCCAATGCTGAAGGATCCCTGGCTAGAACTGATTTCTTTTGGCACAAGAGACAGTTGGGATATATTTGATTTCTCGGTCATTCGCTTGCAAACATCTCATTTCGCATTGTTTTCAATCTAAACAAGCACACACATGAAAAAAAAATTATCCCTGATTTTGACACACCCAGAACTTCCAGCCAACTTCCAAATCTGTGAGCTGTTCTTACAAACACAAGTGATTTCGACGTTTTTCCACCGACACAGCTGTAGCACTTTTAATGTTTACAATCCTGTGTCACCCTGGGTCTGAGATGTTCTTCCAATTAAACCCTGGTTACACTTTTCTTTCCATGTGCGAAAGAATCCAATTAAAGTTAATGAAAGCAATCAGTCTGCAAGTCTCGGGGTGTTCTGCCCCATTTGTGTGTACAGGTAATAACATCACTGACCTCATGGAGAGAGAGAAGGCATCATAGTTCTCTGTAAATGAGCCAGACCTGAGCCAGCCATGGAAACCTGGAATTTAAGAGGTTGCCCTGTTTGGGCAACTCCCCCACCCCTAAACTCAAGATCCCATTAAGTATTAACTGTGGGAATCTGACTTCTATGGAACTTCAGACTCATTTGGCTGCCATATGGCTTGGGCTTAGCTGTGGCTCTCTTCCTACAAGCCTGAGATTCTGAGGCACCCCCCTACCCTAATTTTCCAGAGGCACATCATTGCATTATCCTTAATTTCCTAACCAGCATCAATGAAGCAGCTCTTATTCCAAAGCACACCTCCATTAGAGCCCCGCCAGCCCCTGGAGCTGAGCTAACTACCCTCCAGCTGTGTTCATAGGACATTTCACAGCCTTGTGCAACCTCAGTGCAGATCTGCTGGAGTTCGGTTCAGAGGGCCAGCCTGGAGTCCTCTAGGAGCCCCACATGTCAGGATGTTTCCCTGGGATACATCCCTCACATTGTGTAAAGCTATCACAAGTCTGCATTCATTACCAAAGAGACTTTCTTTCCCATTTCGTTCTATACCACATCGGTCCCTCATTGCTGTGTGTATGTGTGTATCCTAGTGACTGACTCACTCACAGTCACTTCTTGGCAGAATCATACTACTTTGACCTCAAAGTGATTGTCCCCCTGGTCTCTATTTCCTCCTATCACCACCCTTACATGTGAGAGCCTGACCCTGGTCCCACTGGGCTCCGGTGAATGACCCTGTCTCTGTTCTCAGGGAGCTCTAGCTCTAGTTGGAAAACAAAGCTGACACTTGCAAACAGTGGGAAAACTGAACAAGGCAGTAAATAATTAAGTGCTACTCAATTACATAATTGATTAATTATAACTAATTGCTACTTAAATGAACTGCTCTAGCCCACATTGATCTTCCTCAGCTCTGACCTCCTCACGTAGCAGCCATGGTCTAAGCCACTGACTTGACCACTCATGCCATGCCCAGAACCTGCCCTAAGTCTATCTTGAGTAAGTCTCCCCTCTCAACACTGAGATCTAGGCCTTTGCAACCTGAGGACAGACCTTGAGTTCTGGCCCCTCTATTTGCCCTCTATTAGCAGAGTCAGTCTACTCAAAGCGTAAGATTCTCTGTAACAGGCACTGGTGATAAACATCAGAAACATGGGCCAGTGTTCATGTAGCCAATGTGTTAAGATTTCACATGCCTAAAAGTATAAACTAGAGTATCACAATTCTATCAGTCTTGCTACATACCTTAGCCACTTAGCATGCCCCCAGATGGTTTGTGGGATTCCCTAGAAAAGTCCCTATATGAGTTCTCCTATCTCTGTATTATCAAGTCACCAGCTACATGTTACTAGTCACACTGGCCTGCTGGGGTCTGTGCTGAGGCCTCTAGCTAACAGCTCATCAAAGGCCTTACCTTCATTAATGCTTTTTTGTTTGGATCCAGGACTGGTCCACTCACCTAAGCCTACAACACTCCAGGTTCACATTAGGCTCTGAGCAACCTAAGATATACCTGCTCATCATTGTTTTAACTTCATATCGTGTGTCCTCCACCTCCTCCTTCTCCTACTCTCCTCTCCCTGCAAGACAGGGTCTTGTTATGTAATTCTGGTTGTCCTGAAACTCACTATGAGGACCAGGCTGGCTTCAAACTCACAGAGATCTCTTCGTCTCTTCCTCTTGATCTGCCTCTTGAGTGCTAGGATTTAAGGTGTGTACCACTATGCCCAGCATCATGCCCAACATCTTGTGTGTTTACATACAGTCTTTTATTTTCTCCACTAACCTCTGCTAAGAAAGCCAACAGTCATACTGAATTACGGCCTACCTATCCATGGGACTGCACTTCACATTAATTATCTTTTCAAAGGTCTTATCTCCTAACATAGTCACATCCAGAGATCCTGGGAATTAAAATGTCAATAGACAAATTTGAGGAGAAACACAATTCAGTCCCTAACAACAGGTAGTCAAAGTGCTTAATGAATGTGTAGGATATAGATGGGAAGAAGGATAGGAGGGTGGATGGATGGATGGATAGATGGACAGATGGACAAATGGATGGACAGATGGAAGGATTGGTGGGTGGGTGGATAGGTGGGTAGGTGGGTGGGTGGATAGGTGGATAGGTGGGTGGATGGATAGATGGATAGGTGAATGGGTGGATGGTTGGATGAGTGGATGGTTGGGTAGATAGCAAATAAAAAGAGTGCTAAATAAGGGGTTGCTAGGGACAGAACAGAAAGTAGGATGAACAGGTTGAATGATTTGAACCAGTACTAAGCCTTTCATACATAGCCATACTCTTTCCTTTATTCCTAGGAAGGGCCTACTTTTAAGAACACAAATAATTTTGATTCCTCCATGAATCAAGAGCAAAGATACCATGGTAGTTCACACAAAGAAAGGCAATGGCAGTGGATGTGGCATCTGAGACAAGCGCACACACAGGATGTTACTGACCCCAATGCTCCTTGGGAATAGCCCTGTTCTCTTTGCAGGAGAGAGCAGAAGAGCCAGGTAGGCACCGAGGATCATGGGGGTGTCACGTAAATAAGAAGCCTGCATGTGAGTGCCCCCACAGACCTGTTTTCCATATGACGCCTGAAAAGTCTTTCTAACTCAATAATAAGAACTGACTTTGTAAATAACCAGCATCAGAAATGGAGACAAAGGCCTTGGAATGAGGCCCCTTTCCTCTTCATGTTCAGCTAAATCATTCCTGTGGCTGAACGTGCCACACTCCCAGTGGCAGGAGAGGCCGTAATTACGGTGGGGCTGAGAGAGCACTCAGGGTCAGCAAAACAAAGAGGAGGAAATTGCTGCACAGATTGGCTCAAATATCAGACTCAACGAAGAAGAAAACACAATTTGTTCATTTGGAAAATGACTCCAGTGACGTGCGTGCCCCGTGTGTAGTTGGAATTCAGAGCATAACAGCGTGAAGGCCCCACAGGGCAGTGGTTCCTCTGGAGAGAAAAGGCTGCATGCTGCTATTAGGCCAGAGGCCATTTTGGTGGACTGAGCAATGGGCAGCAGATTGGACCCTCTGTTGCATGTACAAGTTGCTACATTCGTGAGCCACAAGTCAGCCAGGCTCTGAGAGGCTCACAGCCCTCTCTGAGGCCAGTGACTCTGCTATGTCTGTCTTGAGTTTGAAGAACTGGTAATTTTGTGTACACAGCACAATGCAAATGGCAAGGCATGGGACACTTGGAAAGAGAGCTATAGAGACACAGGAATAAGCATATAGCTCCCTTACAGCTGCGATCATCCTGAGGACATTTTCAGTATCATTTCCATTTCCTGTTTCAAACCATGGAACACTGTGAGCATGTGATGGCTCGATATGAAGGGACAGAGGAGGGAAGTTATAGGTAGAGGGTATTGGAAACTACCGATCATAGCAAGAGACTGCTTTTGGGGAGTGTGACCATTTATTTACCTAAGATGTCCCAGGTTTGTACATGTGGCCTTCACTAAAACTAAACATCCAAAATCTCCATTTGAATAATAACTCAAACATTTATCCTAATTGTCTGGGATATTTAAGAATATATATCCGTCTTCTATGCCTTTTTGCCATGACACTTTGCCCAAGCTCTGTCTAGAAAAGACACTGTGGGTCAAGGGCCATCACACAATGCTAGAGAGTCTTCTCTTTAGGAATTATGAATATGGGACTAGGTGTGGATCAGTGTAAATATAAAGATGACAATCCCAGCTTTTCTGTTAGAACCAATGAGTTACACTTTGATGTGTCGCATGGGCTTGTGAATCCACAGAACAAACTACTGTAGTTTGGCTGAGTTCTTACTTGAGTCCCACTCCCAACTTCTCATGTTCTAAGAACCTCTACATTTAAGTACTATCCCCAAATAGCATGAAGGTCTCTGCTTTCAGATGCTACCTGGGCTCTGACTTCATGGAACTCCCCTGAGACACAGAGATGAGTATCTATTTTCAAAGCTTGCCTACAGTTTTTGTTATCACCAGAGGCTGGCAACAGACAGCAAATAAAGGATTGTTCTGTGAATGAAGTGATCTAAATTGGGACTTGAAGAATTAAGAATGTTTTAGGTCTGTGAGGGGGTTGTCTCAAGACAAGCAGAGTAGAGTAGCATTGATGTGTAAAACCCAGACAACCATGACTAGGCAGAGAGAGGGCAGAGAGGGACCATGAGAGCCGAGCCCCCAACACATCTTGAAGGTCCAGGATGCTTGGCACTCACTCTCCTTCTCCCTTGGATCCTGCCATCTGCATTAGTCCATGTAATGACATTGCCTGCAATTTAATTGACTCTTAAACATAATGCTGCTATTGTGGACAGTTTAGTTTTAGCTAATTAATTCTTTGAAAATTGAAATAAAAAGCAAAGATAGAAATGCTTGCAATGGTTCAGTGAAACGGAATAACCTCATAATCTGTACAAACCTAAACCCTGCGTGGTCACCTCCCAGGAGATTCTGACTAGATGGTTCAGGGAATAGGTGAGGTGTTCTTAACACTGCCTGGGGAAGCCTGCACAAACCTGCTCCAGGCACCTCCCATTCTTCCTTCCTTCATGTGACTTTGCAGTGTCTACTTTTTCCATATTTATACATGAACTGTCTTTGTAGTTTAGTGACCTTTCAAATTCCACACTGTATACAAGTTCTCCCAGACTTACTCATGTAAAGGATGCCTACAACATCAAAGAGTAAGTTAGATAAAGACAATCAATATTTATTTAGGCAACCTGGAGAAGGCATAGACCATAGGTAATACCTAGCATGTTCAAGATAGAAAGCAAATAGGAAGGATTTTTTTTAATCCAAGCAGCTATTTAAATGATAAACAGTAAATACACATGAAATTATATCAACTAACTGTATTACCAGCAGTCAATTGCTATAGAATAAACATTCTTATTTCCAGGGTGTTCTAATATATTCAAAGACATGGAGAATGGCACCAGAAGAATTTATCACTGACATTTGCTAAATTAGATATTCTCGAGGTTTGCCTGTATAGATGACAACATTTTTAGCACTTCAAGGTCCTTGGAAGAAAAAGTCTGTATAAAAATTCAGGGCAGTATTGTTATCATCAACACTTGAAAATTGACTGTGATTGTTACAGCAGTTTTAAAATCAAAGAGACCTAAAAGGAAGGGGGAAATTATACATGTGCTCTAGGTTTTGAATTTTTATACACGAGATTTAAAGCATAATATTGTGATGTTTATTTCACAAGAATTTGTTTTCGCCGGTCGTCTCTTCTGAGCCAAAGTCAATGCATAGATTAGCAGACCCACAGGCAAAATAATCTCCATTAACAACCCACCAATAAGCCAGGGCATCTTGTTTGACAGTTCGGCTCTCAACCTGTTCAACCATGCATTCCGCTTTGACTGCTGTCCTAATTAATGACTGATCTATAAATGGGGGATAATAATACGTACCTCACACACGCCACAAGCATAATGATAAGGATCAAACCAGGTCACACACACAGTACCTGGCACAGTAGGTGCTTGGTAAAGGTTTGGAGTTTTTGTTCCTCCCACTCCTAGTGAGCCCGCACATGTTCATTTATCCTTAGTTTTATATTCCCAGACTACAGAGAAATAAATAATAACAAACTTAAAGGTTCTTTTACATGATTATATCTCCTTATATGAACATTATTTAAAGGAATCAGAAGTGAGATTCCAGGTTTAATACCGTGGATAGCAGACCCCTGTTTGCCACCAAACTTCCACCATCACCACTGCCCACCTCTATCCCAGAGGACAATCAAAATGGAAAATCTAGAAAGGACTGAGGTTCAGATGCTTTTTAAAACTTTTCACTGCAAACATATTAGTAATCCCATATCCTTGTTTTTGCCACTGCATTAGAGTCTCAATATCCACTTTAAAGAAACTTGCACAACCTTATGACCAGCTACATCATTCTTGAGAAGAAACCCAAGGGAGTCAGAGGGATGCTTTTATGCCTATGTGTATTGTGGCACTATTAGGAAGAGCTAGTTTATAGAATTGATCTGGGTGCCTGTGTTGGTCAATCTTCACGGTCTGCTTGATAGAATTTAGAACATGTCACTGGGTATGCCCATAAGGGAGTTTCCAGAAAGGTTTAATTGGTCAGAGAAAACCCACTTTGAAGGTACGCAGCATTATCCCATCAGCTAGGGTCCCAGACTGAATGAACAAAAGAAAGTGAACTAGCTGATTACCAGAGAACATCCCTCTCTGACTCCTGACTATAGCATGCAATGTGTTCTGACACCTTACACTCCTACTCTCTACCTTCCCTGCCATGACAAACTGTACACTTTCCTAAACTGCAAATCAAAACATACCCTTTCTCCTTTAAATTGCTTCTTGTCGGGTATGAGGTCACAACTACGGAATAAATTCAGTGCCCAAGGAATAAAGTAAACATGGTGTGTGTGTGTATAAAACTCAGCTATGAGGAAGACTAAGATTGTCTCATTTGCATAAAAATGGATGGCGTTGGAAAACACCATGGTAAATGAAATAAACCAGGCTCTGTGATACAACTAGTATGTTTTGTTCAAAGGCAGAATCTAGATTTAGAAACAAAACAACAACAACAAAAGAAAGTTAAAGAGTATTTAGGAAGAGATAGAAGACAACAAGTAGAGGAAAAAAGGATGAAAGAGGGCATGGAGGTGTGACCAAAGTATATTATGTATATCCATCATAAATAAACCCTTATTTCATGCAAAGACTTTTTGATAACTAACATAGCAAATAATATGCTACCTTCCCCTACACTCAAAAGCAGACTTGGGATTCCTGGTCACCTGTTCCCCAGTCTTCCTCTCTTCTTGCTTCTTCAGCAACCTCTCAGCTACCTTTCTCCCTCTATAAATTCTGTTTGTTAAAACCATGTAATTAAACAAGCAAAATACTCCAGAATTCACAATCAATACATTTATTTGAGCAAAGGCCATGGCTTACATTTGTTTAAAACCTTCCCTCGGCATGGTGATAGACAAGTCTCAATACTCTTTAACTGAAATAAATAGCTGAAATTCTACCTGATGATGCTAGTGATGCCCTGATTTGGACTCTGAGCATAATATTGGTAGCTCAAGATAAACTGACTCTCAGAAATAAAAAGCTTAGCAAGATCTCCTCCATTCAGACACAGGTGGCCCTTCCTCAATGCCACATATAGACATGCGACTAAGCAGGAAATGTGCAGTTTTAGCCAATGACTCAACCCTGCAATGTTTAACATCGGCTGTGAAGAAGAACAAACTATAATTTGCAAACCTGCCATTAACCATCAATTAAAATCTTCATCCTGGGTCCTATTTATGGAGTTTACCATAACTTTTGCTGTATGAATATGCAGGTGCATACATGAATGCATACCCAGTTATGTTAACTAATACTTTATGGACACATAGAACAAAATTACATATCATTTTTCAACATAGATACTATCCCGTATAAATCACAGACGTGGCCTCAAAGTGTCTGGGAATGAGACATATCAGAATGTAGCCATATCCATCAAAGACCCATTTCCAATATAATAGAAGGACACAAGAGAATCTGATTCACGCGTTAATGTTCTGATCTGTGGGTAATTCCTAACCACAATTTAAGTTTAACCAACCCCATAACTTTTTTGACTTCCTTCAGCAGAGGACCCACAATGCATAAAAGTAAAGTGTCTCATCCTGGTTTTTCTCCTCTAGGGTATCCTTTTATGTGAGGAGACATTACATGCTCAGACCCATGAAAAGAAATTAGATTTCTCTGATCGTTTTTATGGGTTGAGGCCATATATGCATCCTGGGAGGCCAAGCTCTCTCCTAGCAGAAACTTGGGCCCTGGCTGTGTTTACCACAGCTGCTATCTTTGACCCCATCATCTCTCAAGCAGTGTCATCCCACAAATTGACCAGGCATGGAATATAAAACCTTCTATGTGTTATACATACCCAGACCAGAGAATTCTTTTATGAACTTCCACTTATAAAGCAGACCTTCCATTTGAATACTAACCACAAACACCAAATACCTCACCACCTAACCCTCCCCTGGATTATCAGCCCATTGTACTAAACCAACAACATGCTGGGAAACTCACCATCCTTTTGCAATTGTTAGCTGAACTTCCCATAAAATAACAACAGAAAAATCAGATACTCAGTTCAAGTTTGAGTCATGAGTCTTAATGCCCAAGAGTACCTTTGCAGGCCACTCGAGCAAACATGTCTTTGGTTATACCAGGCAGGATCCCAGGAGTCTGCTGTGGCCCTGCTCTCTAGATGGCACACTGATGTCTTCCACTCCTGTGGTAATGCCAATCACACATCTCATCAGTACACACTCAGAACTCTAATGTGCCCAAGTGATTTTCAACACGGACTCTTTTTCTACTCTCTCTGAGTTCCCAGTTCCCTTGATAAGCAGCCCACACTAGATTTATGCATGTTAACTCATTTTTAAATGTATGTCTTTGCCCTAGCCTTTCAAATAGAAGCTGGTGCAACACATTATTCTCTTCTGACCAAGTGAGCAAACATGAGGTTTATTTGCTCAGAGAGTAAGGCATGGAGAAGGCAGAGAGAGCAGATGAAGGAAAGAAACCTTCAGGTATTAAGAAACATTTTAAAATATGGATGGAGCATCACAAAAACATACTGTTTTATTTGCAGGGGTGGGCAGGAGGGTTTGAAGTGAAAAAGCCTCAGGTCACTTCCCCATCAGGATACTCTTTATGAGCTCAAGGCTCGAAAGATGACCTATCTGTGGGTATAAGTATAAGAAATTAGGAGACCATTTATTTCTATGTGCATTGAGGAGAAAAATAGATGTAGGTCTTCCCTATGATTTAGTTAGGCACAGGTTTGGGGCCCAGTTAAAAGTACCCAGTAAAAGGCATGAGTTCTATCAATATGGAGCAGGCTTTAAATTCAATCAGAAAGCAGTTGGTTACTTCCATAATATGACACCACTACTGCACTTACATGTATATCTTGTTAGGTCAGTTAGTATTGTAGGTTCCAAGGCTAACAGCTGAGTGAGACTATTCATTATTTTTCTCCTCTGGTAGTGTGCATAGAGCCTTCAAGCACAACAATCACTAGCCAGTAGGGAAAAAGCTCCCAGGTTGGTGTGAGTTTGATTTCTCCATGTCCTATGACTCAAGAAGCAGTAGAATATTACAATTAAGTTACAGAGGTTAACCAAAAGCAATAGCATAACCCATAACGTTGGGGGGTGTCACAAGAGGTAACTTGGCACAGGGTTTTTTTTATTCGATAGGCTACAGCATCTAGGAAAGGCATTGTCCCCTGTTAAAGCATTAATTCTTTTGAACTCCTTTTGTACATGTGTTGTGTATATGTTAGGAATGTTTCCATATGGGTTTTCCAAGAGTTTTTAGTTTTAGTATTCCTTCACCAAACCCCCTCTTCTACCCAGCCCTCCAACACCCACCCTATTCAACCCTCTCTGTTTCATTTCATCTTCCAACCCTCATATAAGAAGCTTCTTTTTGCAATAGATGAAGATTAATACAGAGATAGACGACTGAGAAGTTGTCAGAGAATAAGAGACTGTGGAGTGTCCATACTCTCTCACCCTCGAGGCTCAAGAATCACTGCAAAAGAAAGACTAGAAAGATTCGAAGAACCAGAGGTAATGGTTTCAACAACCAAACAGTATTTGATCAAACATTTGGTATTTGACAGGGCCACTGTACACATGAACTCAGAGAGACCCTGTCATCTTGTTCAACACCTCAAAGATCAAATCAGCCAAAGCCACTGCATGAAATGAAGTGGGTTCATGAAGATCCATCTCAACTCTGTAGGTATGGATGACTCATGGCTTCTGGCAAAGTGAAAGTCAATTTTCTCTAAAGGATGTAGTCCTGAAGAAGCTAGACATGCTCCAATAGACCACTATACATCTATACACATACAGGCAGCACTAAATGAACTCAATGGTTTTTTTTTAAGTAGATGATGTTGGGAGGAAAAGGTGGTAGAGGATAGAGAAGGAATTGGAAGGGAGTGATTGGGGGAAGGATTTGATCAAAACATATTATATGCATGTATGAATTCTCTAACAAAAAGTTTCAAAAGTACTGGAGGCTAAACACCTCTCTGAAGCAGAATAATCTCAAACCTCTTCCAGGACCTGACTTTGGACTTTCCAGAGTTGCTGACATTGGAGTTTGCAAGTGTAAAACTCCCAAAGATTCCCACAGATCCTGCAGTGCCTCTGGGAAGGCAACACAAGGGTTTTGTATTGAGACAGACAATTGAGGCTTATCACAGATCTGGAATCCAAGGCAAAGGCTGCTGCTGACTGAAGTCATACCTCCCTCTTCTGACCCATTGGGCTGGTGAGAGCTCATGGCTTTGGAGGACAAGGTATCACCTTGCAGTTATAATATCAGCAGAGGTTATGATACCCAAACTGTTACCCCATAATACTAAATATGTCAGGTTCACATGTCATTATAACATCTCCCCCTCAGCCACATGCACATATTATTTGAAAAGCTGTAATGTGGCTCTACAGTGTCTACCTTTTTAAATCATTCTCTGTTGTATTATTCTTGTACATTTCGACAGCTCCCATGTCACAAGGTTTTCACTCTTATTTTTACAATTTTTGTGGTGTGAGTAGTGATCATATTATCCTTAATTTATAAAAAGAAAACAAACTTACCAGTGACTAATGAACCATTTCACTAGGGAAGAGCTAATTCAGCTAAAAATGGGAAGCACAGCCTATTTGTTAGGTAAAGACTAAGATGCTGGAGGCTCTTATTGATCAGCAAGCGCCTCAAGAAGCCAGAGCTAAGCATTGAAACAGCTCAAAGATCCAAAGGTGACTCCATGCTTGAGGGAGAGAGACACAGTATCTGGGCCCTGAACATTTGGCTATTTCCTGACAGCTGAGGACAGTTATCTATTACAATAAGACCTAGATAAAGACCTCAGCTCTAACTCCTGGTTTCCAGGCAGTTGTAGGTAATAACCACTCTACATGCACAATATGATTCCTGCTTATATGGCAGGCTTACATGGGCACAACTAATACTGATTTTGTTATTTATTTCTTTTATTTATGATATAAGATGAGTTTCTTTATAAGACTTTGATACTTGTTTATTATTGTTCAGTTTTGGCCACACTGGCCTTTTCAAATGCCCTTGAACCATTTCTATTGGTTCTCTTCCTCCTCCCCTTTTATTTACACACATACACACACACACACACACACACACATACACACACACATGCACGCACACATGCACACACATAAATAAATAAATAAAATGTAAAAAGAAAGTTAGCAACATAAATGAGAAAGCCAGCAAGAAAATAGAAATGTCTGAAAATTAAAAATAGCAACAACAACAGCAACAGCAAAGCATTTCTAGAAATGGAAAAAGCTCAATAAATCAAATTAAACACAGTAGGGCATGTCACCAGTGAACCACATCAAGCAGAAGGTTGGTCACAGCTTTCCAGAACTCTAGGAAATGATCAGGAGGCCAAGGCTAGGAATCTGTGGAGTAAATGGCACTTAGATAAAATCAAAAGGCTTATAAAACCTATTTAATGAGATTAGAGCAGAAGAGTCCCAAAGCCTGAGAAATAAAAGGACTCGAAAAGTCTGTAAGAAATAGACAAGTTATTAGGCACATATGACCCACCAAATTTAAAGCAAGAAGACGTTAAACACTTTAAATGGATGTATAATGAACAATATTTTTTAAACTTACATAGACATATAATGTGCAATAAGTAATAAAACAATTGCCCCAGTAAAGCAAAGCCAAGAGTGACATGAACTCACTGCCAATGTCCACCAGACCCTTAGGGAAGAACTAACGCCATTGCTCCTCAAACTATTTCATATAATAGGTAAAAAACTACTAACAAACTCATTCTATGAAGCCAGTATTTCTATGATATCAAAACTTGATTTAAAAAAAAAAGACCACCACAACAAAGAAAACTATATATAGCCATGGATGTGAAAGTCTCAATAAATGCTAGCCAAGTGAACTCAATAACACATTGAAAATACCACTCACCATGATCAAAGTTGATTTCATTTCAGGAATGCAACAATTGTTCAACTCACACAAATCAATATAGTATAATATGGCACACAGGAAGATTCAGGAACAGAAGCCATGAAATCATCTCACTAGATGCAGAAAATGCCTTTGCCAAAGTTCTATATTTCTTCATGATAAAAAATCTCCAAGGGCAGTAGAGATTATAGAAACATATGTCAGCATAATAACAACTATATGCAATAAACCTCAGATTATAGTAACATATATCAGCATAATAAAGACTATATACAATAAACCTCAAATTATAGTAACATATCAGCATAATAAAGACTAAATACCATACACCTCAAATTACAGTAACATATATCACCATAATAAAGACTATATACAATAAACCTCAAGCCAACATATATTAAATTGAGAAGAACTGAAAGCATTTCCTCTAAAATAAGGAATAAGACAAAGATGCCCATTCTCTCTGTCCTCATTCAACATACTATTTGAAGTCTTAGCCAGAGTAATAAGATAAGGGAAAAAAAAGAAAAAGAAAAAAAAACAAGACAGATACAAATAGGAAAAGAAGTCAAATCAATCCTACTTACAGATTGTGTATTTAAAATGCCCTAAAGACTCTTGGATCTGATAAATGTATTCAACAAAGTAGCTGGATACAAAATCAACCAAAAAATAGCAGCTTTTCTATATACTAAAAATGAGCATGCTGAGAAAGAAATCAGAAAAACAATCCCACACACAATAGCTTCAAAATATTCCTAGGAATAAACCTAAACAAGGAGATTAAAGATACCTACAGTAGAAATTTAAAAACACTGAAGAGAGAAATTGAAATAAACACTAGTAGGTGGAAAAACATCTCCCATTTATGTATCAACAGAAGCAATATTGTGAAACTAGCTACATGGTCACAGCGACCTACAGATTCAATGCAATACACATCAAAATCCCAAAGACATTCTTGCAGAACTGGGAAACTAGTCCAAAAATTCACTTGAAAATAAAAGCACCAAGTAGCCTAAGCATTTCCTAAGAAAAGGAGCAATACCGGTGCTATCACAGTGCCTGATTTCAGATAATACTACAAGCCAGCACGGTGTGAGCATGAAAACAGACATGAGCCATTGAGGTAGACCAGAAGACCTTGAAATAGACCCACACTGATGCTGCCTCCTGATTTTTTTCCACAATGGTGCCAAAAGATTCACTGACTGAAGAAGACAGCTTCTTCAATGAGTGTTGCTAGGAAACTGAACATCCACATGTAGAAGAAAGACGTTAGACCCCTTTCTCTCATCCAGTATAAATGTCAATGTACAAACCTTAATATAAGACCCAAAACTCTGAAACTCCTGGAGGAAACCATAAGGATGACGCAGCAAGGACTTCCTGAAAAGAAAATTTGAGCATTGACTAATAGTGGTGGGTGAGACCAAAAGTGTCTGTGTAGCAAATTAAATAATTGCCAGAATGAAGAGGCAGCCCAAGGGAAGAGAAAACCATTGCCAGATGTACCTCCAGCAGGGGATTAATGTCAACAATATATAAAGAATCAAATACCTGAATACTAATTCAAATCACCCTATTAATGAAATAGACAAATCAATTGGAAAGACAGTTCTCAAATAAAAAATGCAATTGTAGCTGGGCTGTGGTGAAGCATGCCTTTAAGCCCATCACTCAGGAGGCAGAGGCAGACAGATCTCTGAGTTCGAGGCCAGTCTGGTCTACAGAGCAAGATGCAAGACAGCTAGGATTACACAGAGAAACACTGTCTCAAAAAACAAAAAACCAAAACAACAAAAAAGTTCTCTGATCCCCTCATACATGCAAACAACATGCATGCTATAGGTTTTTAAATTGCCAAATAAAAAGAAATATGAAAAAGTGTGTACTAACTTTAGTAATCAAGAGAAATACAAATAAAACCAACACTGAAATTACATCTCACTTCAATCAGAATGCCTACCATCAATAAATCAAAAACAAAAAACAAAACAAAATCTCATGAGAATGTTCAGGAAAAGGAATCCTATTCACTGCTGATGGCAATGTAAACAGCTAGAGTAGAAATAAATCCGGGTGTTCAATAAAATAAAAACCCAAAAATGAAAATACTGTGTGATGTAGTTATACTACCTCTGGGCATATATTGGGAGGAATGCAAGTAAACATTCCACAGAAAAACGGGCACATCCATTTTTTATTGGGACACCACTTACAATGGTTAAAATATGGACCCAACGTAGATGCCCACTGACAGATGACAGATGAACAGACAAAGTGTGAGACATACTTGCAATTGTATTTCATTTAGCCATAAATAAATATGAAATTATTCCATTTGCTGGGAAATTGATAGAACTAAAAATCTTCCTGTTAAGCAGAAAAAAACAGACTCAGAAAAATAATTATCTTTCATATTTGGAATCTAGATTGATGTATATATAAAAATGGCACACAGAGAGAGAGAGAGAGAGAGAGAGAGAGAGAGAGAGAGAGAGAGAGAGAGACCAAATTCAAACTATCACCTTTTTTCTTTCATATATGGAATCTAGTTTTGTGTATATATAAAGGGAACTTTGTGTGTGTGTGTGTGTGTGAGAGAGAGAGAGAGAGAGACAGAGACAGAGACAGAGACAGACACAGAGAGACAGAGACAGAGACAGACACAGAGAGACAAAGTGAGAGACAGAGAGACAGAGGCAGAGACAAGGACAGAGAATTTCTTTATGTCCAAATTCTAAGTCCTTTATGTCCAAATTCTAAGTCTTGGAAAAATTTCCAGTTCTAATGACAGAGTCTGAAAGACATGGAGGGGAGTCATTTAGTCTTTCCTGCTGTTTAAGTTCATGCTGAGCCCCAGGCTGGTCAAGTAAAAAGCTTGCAAGGTTGTCTTCACTATAGTAATTCCCTTCTTTGCACACCAGGAGCCTCTACTGACCAACCTTAGCTTTACACCTACAGGTCAGGTGAGATTTTCCCATGTTCTAGAGGCTCCCCAGTTTGTATGCCGTGCACTGCCTAATATCATAACAAAGGCTGTCTCCCTCCCAAGCACATTAGGGAATGGGAGAATAAAGCAAATCACTGAGAGCTACACTGACCAGTCTCAGTGCTTACAAATTCTATGAATTATTAAATACCCAGTAGGAGGAAAGAAACTACAGCAAGTGACCTGAGTGTTGGTGTTTGGACATGGCATTTGGTAGACAGGGGTCTCAAAAATTTTTGGGCCACACAATATAGCTTGAGCTTAGGGCTTTCAGTTCTCATAGCTGTCATTAAATGATGGCATGATGGCATCTGTCTCTGATCACCTAGGATGGAGTGACTGATCACTATCCCCTTTAATGCTAATGTCCTATTGCCTTAATGTCACAGTATGTCCATGTCCAGCTTTCTGCCTATCTACAGTCACTAGTCATAGCTATTTCCCATCCAGGAGCAATGTCAAGTTTCCCACAGATTTCTTCTCTTGTTCTCGGGATCCAAGGGTAGCTCAGTTTTAAACAGGCTCCCTGTGAGGATGATCTCCACAACCATAGCCTCTGAGATGTGAGAGGAGTCCAAACTGACCTCCACTGCTGACCCATGTCACATTCTCACCGAGTCCCCAGCTGAACCAAAGGATTGATTATAAGAACTATGGGTTCCTCCTGTGGAATTGCCAGTCTCTTTGCTACAGATGTGACAATTAGCTTAATGGAGCCTCTGCAGCTGGAGCAGGGTACAACCCCATCCTTTATTCTGCATTGCCTCCCTGTTTACCTATATTTTTCAATCATCCTACCCCCCCTTTGTGGTCACTGGTACTCTTTCCATCTCTGCCTTTTTGAGGTAGAGATTTCCATATTTTGACCCTGTGTCATATGGAGATAACTTCTAATCAATCACCTTATCCTAGACATCAGTGGACATTTTGTAAGTTAGTTGTCTTCAGCACTGAATAAACCTGCATGTAAAGACATCACCAAGCTGGGGGATGCGGTGTGTGTGACCACACAGTTAAATACCAGTGAACATATCCAACAACATGATACAAGAAAGCCGTGCTCAAAGAGATGACACCATGCTAGGACTTTGGCCTTCTCTTTTTGGCCAACAAATGACAATCCATAGACATGAAGTAACTTAAAATGTGGCTATTATTCCACAGAGCTTATCTCCCTTGTCTACTTTACACTTATTATTTTGTTATACAAATTATACAAAACTGATAACATTCCCCCTTTCCAATGGGCAGGACAGTTTATACCTTTAATTACAACACTTTAGAGGTAAAGCAGTAATTCAAGATCAACCTCATAGCAAGTTTGGGGCCAGCCCAGTCTACATGGAACCCTGACTCAAAAATAAGTAAATGATTAACACCTGTGTTCATGCAAGTAAATTCAGTGTATCAATTAAATAAAATTAGACTCGATGGGAAGAAAGGCTCTGGTAGGGGAGGGATGAAGGATGAGAGACAGTGGAAACAATCAAAATTCCTTAAGCACATGTATGAAACTGTCAAAAAATAAAAATGAATAAAGTTTCTAAAGGCAATCTAGAATTCCATAACCCAAGTATCTTTTGTGAGATAAAAAAAAAATGCTGAAAGAATTCATAACCATCAAACTTCTACTATAAGCAATATTAAAGAAAGTCCTTCAAGCAAAAGGCAAGGGATGGTATTGAGAAACTAATTGCACAAAGGAAGAAAGAGCATGCTAAGTTAGTATGTTGTTAAAGCAAACCACTTCTAAAACGCTGTCTTTCTATCTCCTTCAAAGGTAACTGTTAGCTCTAATACTCTGTTGTCAAATCTGTTACTTATTTGGAGATGAATTATAAAATAAAACAGCATGCAGACTACATAATGGAGGTAGGCATGTACCATTAGTTAAGTTCTTACACTGGATAATAATGTTTTTCTTCTAAGGCTGTAGATAAAGCCAGGCACTATAAACAAGGGTCAGAAAATTGCATCTTGCAGGCAAAATGCTACCTGACACTTCTTTCTGAAAATAACATTTTATCAGAATATGAGTACATCCATTAGTTTACAACTATGTGCTTATTTATTTATTGTCTGTGGCTCCTTTTCCAGGCTATGATATCAGAGTTCAGTAGCTTTGACAGAAACCAAAGTCCACAACTCTAAAATATTTACTATCTTGCTTTTTACAAAAATTATTATCCCTGCTATAAATTTTAACTAACTCCGAAATACTAAGTGATTACAAACAAAAAATAAAATCAAATGAAGTTATATCTAAACATCAAATTATGCAAAAGAAATTCTAAGAAGACACTCAGTTGGGAAAGTGCTTGCTGCATGTTATAGCTAGTTTTTATTGTCAACTTGACTCAATTTAGAATCATCTGGGAAGTAAGTCCCAATGCAGAGTTGCGTAAAATAGGTTGGCCAGTAAACATGCCCAATAGGTTTTCTTAAGTGAATTGATTGAAGTAGGAGAGTCTGTCCATAACATACCCTGCATCATTTCATGGGCTGGGCCCTGGGTTGAATGAAACGGAAAGAACCAGTGGAGCATGTGCATACGTTAGTTCACTGTCTTCTGATTGTCACACTGTATGTGATATGGTCATTTTCTTCAAGTTCCTGCCACTTAAACTTCCAGGCAATGATGGGCTAGACCTGGAATTGTGAGCCAAACTCTTCTTTAAATTGATTTTGTCAGGGTGTTCTTAACACAGTAACAGGAAAGGAAATTAAAACATAGTGTGAACACGAGAGCCTGGATTCAGCTTCCCAGAACTCACATAAAAATTCCTATGTAGCAGCACACATCAGTCATCCTACCACTGATACTGGTAGATCACTGGTGCTCACTAACCAGCCCGCCTAGGTTTAGTGAGAGACCCTGTCTCAAAACAAATGAAGTGAAGAGTGACAGAAGACAACCAAGGTCAACCTCTGGCTTTTACATGCACAAGTACATACACACATACACATATACACACACTATAGAACTATATATACACACAAATCCATACACAAATAAGCCACACATACAAACTCATAGAAAAATGGAAGCAGAAAAAAAATGGAAGAAAGAACAAATACAATAAAGAACAAAAATTATAGAACTTAACCACAATAATTACACTAAATATAAATGGTCTATGTAGTCCAAGTAAAAACAGAGATTATATGAGTGGATAAAAAAAAGAATATGATTCATTTCTGTGGAGATCACAAGAACTTCCCTGTAAATATAAGTACAGAACTAAGAGTACAGAAACAAATGAGCAATGTTAAGACAAATGAAAAGAAAGTAGTATCACGATATCAATATAAAATTAAGATTTTATAGCCAAGAATACTACCATGGATAAATAGGAGTTCTTACTGCATGAAATGAGTCAACTCTCAGAAAAGAGAGCTGGTGGCCCCAAATCTGTGCATCTTAAAATGCAGTTTTAGAATTCATGAAAAGAACTACCATTCAATATGTACCAATTGATATTTACATAGCAATGCACTATAGTACAAAATTAACTTAGCAAGTACATATAAATATAATAGCACACACAGTGTATCATGAAATCTCAATAAATTTTAAAAATCTTTATGTAAAACAAAGTATCTTCTTTAATGAATTTAAAAGCATTAATAAAAAGATATTAAGAAAAAATGAAAAGTGAAAAATAAATTATTAAAATATAATTTGAACCTATTTAGAAAATGAAATTATATATACATATATGTATTTGGAGATAGATAATTTATGCTACACAAGTAAGAAGTACTTACCAAGTTATAGCCCTATTGTTTTGCATTAAAACTGAAGAAACATCTCAAATCAACAACCACATTAAGAAAAAGAAGAGCCAATTAAACTTTGCATTCAGCAGGAAAAAACCAAACACAAAAGGGAGAAATCAATGAAATAGAAAACAGAAAATCAATAAAGAAGATTGATGTAACCCAAATCTAGTTATGTGAGAAGATCAATAAAATTCATAAACCTCTAGCAAGACTAATCAGGAAAAGAATAAAAGACAAATTGCCAATATCAAATGACAGGTGCTATCACTACAACTTCAACATGTTCTAAAAGGGGAAGAAGAGAATATTGTGACTATCCTTATGCTAAAAGTTTAAGTGATATTCATGAAAATAATGAATTATCTAAAAGACAAACCACTAAAGCTCAACTGCAAACCACTCAAGTTGCAACTAATGTCCTTAGAAACTATACATCTATCAAAGAAATTAAATTTTATAATTAATAGGTTTTCAACTCATTCCCTTCCTCCACAAAAGACATGCTTGCTCCAAGAAGGACTCAACAGTTTATCAAACATTTATAGTTGACAGCAAGGAGCATTGACTTAAACACCTGTAATGCCACCACTTATAAGGTTCAGGCCACCATGAGGACCACCTTGATTTCAAGGTCCTTGAGCTACATAGGAAGTTAAAAGCCAGCTTAGGCTGAAGAGTGAGAACCTTCTCAAACAATTAAACTATTTAAAATTAGAATGATATTGATTCCACAAAGTCTTGAAGAAAATTTAAGAACAGATATTTCTTGCCATTTTCTATATGTTCAACCTTATCTTTTTATCACCTCTTTATAAAGATGATGTAAACTAAGAAAGCCATAGAACTATACCTCTCCTAACATTGATATAAATGTTCTAATTGATTTTGGGAAATCGAATATAATAAAACATATAAGATTATACACTATGAACAAATTAACAAGATCCCCAAAATGCAATGTTGGTATCCATTGGAAAACAGTCATTATGATTCATTATACTAACTAACAGAAAAATAACAGGGGCTGGAGAGAAGGCTCAGTGGTCACAGGCATTTCCCCTCTTCCAAAAGACCTGAGTTTAGTTTCCAGCAGCTCACAATACCCTGTGACTCCAGTTATCTTTCATTACTGCCTACACACAGAGATTATGTTTGTATAATACACATGAATAAATTAATTTTAAATCTTTTAAAAGAATAATGATATGGCCATTTCTCAAGATGAAGAAAAAATAACAAACCCAGCATCCATTACTATTTTTTTAAATAAAGATTTATTTTTTTTATTTTATTTTTTTAATTTACATTCCAAATCACTTCCCCTTTCCCATTTCCTCCCTCCCTGAAAGTCCCATAAGCCCCCTTCCCTCCCTCTTTTCTCCATTCAACCCCCTCTCGTTACTCTGTCCTGGCGTTCCCCTACATCCAGTCTTTCCAGGACCAGGGGTCTCTCCTTCCATCTTTTTAGAAATCAATTGATATGTGGATTGTGTCTAGGGTATTCTGAGATTCTGGGTCAATATCCCCTTATCAGTGACTGCATACCATGTGTGTTCTTTTGTGATTGGGTTACCTCACTAAGGATGATATTTTCAAGATCTGACCATTTGCCTAGGAATTTCGTGAATTCATTGTTTTTAATTGCAGAGTAGTATTCCATTGTGTAGATATACCACATCTTCTGAATCCATTCCTCCGTTGAGGGACATCTGGGTTCTTTCCAGCTTCTGGCTATTATAAATAAGGCTGCTATGAACATAGTGGAGCATGTGTCCTTATTGCATGTAGGTAAAGTCTCTGGGTATATGCCCAGGAGTGGTATAGCCGGATCCTCCTGGAGTGTCATGCCCAGTTTTCTGAGGAACCGCCAGACTGCTTTCCAGAGTGGTTGTACCAGCTTGCAATTCCACCAGCAGTGGAGGAGTGTTCCTCTTTCTCCACATCCTCACCAACAACTGCTGTCTCCTGTGTTTTTGATCTTAGCCATCCTGACTGGTGTGAGATGGAATCTCAGGGTTGTTTTGATTTGCATTTCCCTAATGACTAAGGATGATGAACATCTCTTTAGGTGCTTCTCAGCCATTAGATATTCTTCAGGTGAGAACTCTTTGTGTAGCTCTGTACCCCATTTTTTAATAGGGTTACAGATTTATTTTTTAAAGACTAGTTTTATATATTTTTTTCTTTTTATTATTAATTTTTTGATTGGATATTTTCTTTATTTATATTTCAAATGTTTACCCCTATCCAGGTCTCCCCTTCAGAAACTCCTTATCCCATCCTCTCTCCCTCTGCCTCTATGAGGGTGCTCCCCAACCTACCCACTCCTGTCCTCCCACCCTAGCATTCCCACTGGGGCATTGAATGCCCTCAGGCCCAAGGGCCTCTCCTCCCACTGATGTCCAACAAGCCCGTCCTCTGTCACATATGTGGCCAGCGCCATGGGTCACTCCATGTGTATTCTTTGGTTGGTGGTCCAGTCCCCAGGAGCTCTGGGAGTCTGGCCTGTTGACACTGTTGCCTCATCCATGGGGCTGCAAACCCCTTCAGCTCCTTCAGTCCCTTCTCCAACTCCTCCATCAGGGACCCTCAAGCTTAGTCCAATGGTTGGTTTCGAGCTTCTGCCTCTGTATTTGTCAGGCTCTGGCAGAGCCTCTCAGGAGACAGTCAATATCAGGCTTCCATCAGCAAGCACTTCCCAGCATCCACAATAACATCTGGGTTTGGGGTCTGTATACGGGATGGCTCACCAGGTAGGGCAGTCTCTGGTTGGCCTTTTCTTCAGTCTCTGCTCCACACTTTATCTCCATATTTCCTCCTGTGATTATTTTGCTCACCCTTCTAAAAAGCACTGAAGCATCTATGTTTTGGTCTTCCTTCTTAGGCTTCATATCCCAGCATCCATTATTACTTAAGTAAAAGGACACTGACTCCCAGGGTAAAATGAAAGACTGGAGGATTCTGCCATATGGATCTTCAAATGAAATCAGGATAACAAAAGATATACAACATTCTGAAGAGAGTGAAAGAGAAATAAGGCAGTAATAAGGAAGGTAAAGGACACAGGAATAGTGGAAAGATGCTATAAGAACAAAAAAAAATCCTGCATTTCTAATCTTGAACACACAAGAGTTAGGAAACAAGATGGTACAGCCACAGTCAGCCTTGAGAGGTCAAGCATCCCTGGTGGTGGGATGAGAGTCCTTGACCCAGCAGAATCTCAGAGTTCTGTAAGGTCTTCAGACCAGCCAAGGGAGTTGGTCTGACCATGACTTCTTCTCCATAGCAGGCTACCATGAGGGAAAATGTCCATATTACCAAAAACAATACACAGATTCAACACAATCCCCCCCAAAATTCTAGTACATTCTTTAAAAATATATATATAACATTAATATAGACACACAGATCCATACTAAAAAAAGTGGCCAAAGCAATTGAACAAAGAACAAAGTCCCACAACACTTCATTTCAAATTACATTGCAGAGCCATAGTGATGAAACTATCAGGGTACTAGCCATAGTGATGAAACTATCAGGGTACTGGAAAAAAACAGATAAACCAACCAGTGGAGGGGAATAAAGGATCCTGAAATAAACTCACAACACTTCAAACATCTGATTTTCAACAAAGGACAAAATCCATAGCTTAAATAAAAAAGACTAACAAATAAAGCTGGGGAACCTGAACATCTCTAGTTGAAGACTTAAAACACCAGATCCCTACCTCTAACATTGCAAAAATCAACTCAAAAATGTAGCAAAGACTGAGACTTTGGCACCACTGGAGGAAAACAACTCAGCATATAGAAATAGGTCGTAACTTTCTGAGTAAGACTCCGATAGGCCAAGAATTACTGGTATATACAGAAAATCAGGATTTCATCAAACTAAAATGCTTCTACACAATCAAAGGAAACAATCTACAGATTACAGAAAATTGTTGTCAACTATTCACCTGACAAGGACTTAATGTTAAGGACATATGAATGACAAAGAAAAAAAACACTGAAAGTGTCAATTATCTAACCAATATGTAGACCAATGAACTAAACAGACAATTCCTGAAAGAAATAGATATGGTGAATAAGTACCAGGAAATGGTTCACCATCCTTCACAACCAGCAAAATAGAAAACAAAACTTCCATCTCACCTCAGCCAGAATGGCTATCATGAAGACAAACAACAACACTTGCTAGCAAAGAAGAGCAAGAAAAGAACCCGCACACCAAGGGAGGCTCACAGACAAAAGAAACCCACAAAAGAAAACAAAAAAACAAACCTCCAAACAACTCTAAAATCAGACTCGCTGTGTGATCCTGCTATGTCCCTCCTGCAAACACAGCCAAAAGGAGCTAAATAAGCCCACAACACTGATACCTGTTCACTCACACTTATCACAGCATTGATCAGAGATGCAAGTTATGGGTCCAGCCTAGATGTCCATCAGCACATGAGAGGGGGAAATACTGTAGCCTGTGGAATCTGACTGAGCCATAAAGAAGAAACCCATACCAGTTCCAGGAAAACAAATGGAACTAGAGAGCCTCATGTTAAGTGAGATAAGCCAGAAGCCAAAAGACAAGTGTCACATACTTTCTCTCACACACGGAATGTAGGGTACCTGAATCAAGAAAGGAGGATGGAAGTGTCATGCCCAGTTTTCTGAGGAACCGCCAGACTGCTTTCCAGAGTGGTTGTACCAGCCTGCAATTCCACCAGCAGTGGAGGAGTGTTCCTCTTTCTCCACATCCTCGCCAACAACTGCTGTCTCCTGTGTTTTTGATCTTAGCCATCCTGACTGGTGTGAGATGGAATCTCAGGGTTGTTTTGATTTGCATTTCCCTAATGACTAAGGATGATGAACATCTCTTTAGGTGCTTCTCAGCCATTAGATATTCTTCAGGTGAGAACTCTTTGTGTAGCTCTGTACCCCATTTTTTAATAGGGTTACTTGCCTCTCTGGAGTTTAACTTCTTGAGTTCTTTGTATATCTTGGATATTAGCCCTCTGTCGGATGTAAGGTTGGTAAAGATCATTTCCCAGTTAGTTGGTTGCCGCTTTGTCTTTTTGACGGTGTCTTTTGCCTTGCAAAAACTTTGTAATTTAATGAGGTCCCATTTGTCTATTCTTGATCTTAGAGCATAAGCTATTGGAGTTCTGTTCAGGAAATTCTCCCCTGTGTGATCCGGCTATACCACTCCTGGGCATATACCCAGAGACTTTACCTGCATGCAATAAGGACACATGCTCCACTATATTCATAGCAGCCTTATTTATAATAGCCAGAAGCTGGAAAGAACCCAGATGTCCCTCAACGGAGGAATGGATACAGAAGATGTGGTATATCTACACAATGGAATACTACTCTGCAATTAAAAACAATGAATTCACGAAATTCCTAGGCAAATGGTCAGAACTTGAAAATATCATCCTTAGTGAGGTAACCCAATCACAAAAGATCACACATGGTATGCAGTCACTGATAAGGGGATATTGACCCAGAATCTCAGAATACCCTAGACACAATCAGCATATCAATAGATTTCTAAAAAGATGGAAGGAGAGACCCCTGGTCCTGGAAAGACTGGATGTAGGGGAACGCCAGGACAGAGTAATGAGAGGGGGTTGAATGGAGAAAAGAGGGAGGGAAGGGGGCTTATGGGACTTTCGGGGAGGGAGGAAACGGGAAAGGGGAAGTGATTTGGAATGTAAATTAAAAAAATAAAAAAAAAAGAAACTGATCAAGATACATTAATTAGTAAATCAAATATTCATCTAAAAAAAAAAAGTAGGATGGAGACAATTAGGGGCCAAGAAGGGGATCAGAGACAGAAACTGAAAGTATGGGAGATGGAACTTGAATGACTATACTCAAAGTACATTAAGTGTGTGTAAAGCTGCCATGATAAAACCCAGGATTTTGTAAAATTACTTATAATTATTCAAAATAAAAAATAAATGTGCTCCCAAAAATTAAGCAAGAAGAAGAAGAAGAAGAAGGACGAGGAGGAGGAGGAGGAGGAATATCATCAACCACCCAAAAGGATCTAAGAGACATTTACAATGAAAGTATGTTTGATAATAAAAGATTGAACGTTTTTGCTCTCAGAAAAAAATAAGGCACAGTCTCTCCTGCCTGCAATCCCAGGATTTAGAATTAGAGGTAGGAGGGTTGTGAATTTGAAGACCAGCTTGTGCTGCATAGCAATTTTTAAAGGAGTAATAATATCTAATTTCTGTACTTCAATATATTCTCAGAGATCTTAGACCGTAAATCCATGAGAAAACAAGATCCAAACTGAAGGAGAAATAAAACTTTCTGTATTGACAGATGGCATCTACACTGAAAAACCTATATCTTATACAAAAGAGTTACAACTCATAACTGTTGGCAAGGCTTCAAGATAGATTCATAAATAAAGTCAAATTTTATTTGCATATAATAGCAGCAATCAGAAATATAAATGTGAAAATTTTAATATAACACCAAAACTATGAAATACTTAGAAATAAAGTTAGTGAAGAGTTTTTAAAACTTACACAGTAGAAACAGAGAAACAGTACTGCTAGATCTCAGAAGGCGCAAGGAAATGGAGATGCAAAGTATTCTCTTGGTTCTAAAAGACACAGTATCATTAACAAACCTGTGCTCTCCTAGATGGAGATTGGTTAAGTGCCTGCCACATAAGCATAAGAGTATGAGTTTGAATCACCATTATCTACATAAAAGTTGAGTGCTGTGATCTGCTTCTGGAAACCCAGCTCTAGAAGGGGCAAAGACAAATGGATTCCTGTAGCTCATCTAGCCAAACTGATGAGCTCTGGATCCAGTGAGAGACCCTGTCATCATCATCATCATCATCATCATAATAATAATAATAATAATAATAATAATAATAATAATAATAATGTGGAAAGCAATTGAAGAAGATACCTGACATGAACCCCAACCTCCACATGAACACATGAACACAAACACATGTGTATCACAGTGACAGAAAGGGTTAAGGAGCAGAAATGAACCCATTCTCCCAGACTGATGTGTACATTCAGATCTTCAGTAAAACTTAGTAGGCTTCTTTTTCTCCTTTTCTGGCTCTAAAATTTATATAGAATGGAAAATATCTAGAATAATTAAAACAACATTGAGAACATCAGACATGTCTGATGTCAATGTTGATTATGAAGGATCAAGTCAGAAGAGTAAGAGTATAAACACAAGCTCAGGCTAGAAATATGGCTAGGTGGTTAAGAGTATGGACTGCTCTTGCAGAGCCCCAGAGTTTGGTTCCCAGAATGCATGTCAAGCATCCCATAACTATCTGCAATTCACACTCTAGGAGGATCTGAGACCTCTGTCCTCCAAAGGCACAGGCACTTGAGGGCACATACCCTCACACAGATACACACAACCACACATGTTATAATAATATTAATATTAAAATAGAAACTTAAATAAATGGATAGTGTTGCAGGAAATATTAAAAAACCGACCTGACAGCTCTCTAACCCCCACTGGGCCTTCTCTCCAGCGGGGTTCGGAATACCTCTCACTTCCACACAGCACCCTACACACCCCACAATATGCCACCTCATCACCTAATTATCCACTAGAATCAAGACTCTTAAGGCTTAATTAACCAATCAGATTTATATATAAATAATATCACAATTTACAAGTGTCAATACAATAATATTAGAATCAATTGATAATGATAAAAGCTTTAACCTCGTGAAAACCTAACTACTTGTGGCTAGTAATTGCCACACAGGTTCACGTCCACATCCATGGTTCTTCTCCTCCCCTCTGGGATGTTCCCTCTCTCTATAACTCTTAGCACCACCCCATATTTCCCTGTCCAATATCAGACCTTCTCTGCACTAATGTAACTGGACATGGAAAATTCTGTGACAAGATAGCTTAAATAAGTAGAAGATACAGGGATAGATGAAGACACATACGGATGAGTAGGGCAAAATATCTGTCAACAGATGATGTAGGACAACTAAAAAGCAATATTCAGGAAAAGAACCCCAACCATATCTTATTCCAACCACTCATAGGTCTGAACGTAAGAACCAAGGCTTGTGGAATCTATGGTCAGTGACAGAGCACACATCTGACCCCAGCATTCTCAAGGTGAGCCAAGAGGATGATGAGTTCGAAACCACCCTGAGCTAAATAGGAAGATGATCTCAGAATATAAATAAATAAACAAACAAAGAAACAAACAACAAAACCGTTAGGAGAAAACACTGTTGTCCACAGGTTTGGAAACATTTTCTTAAATACCAATCTTAGAGACTTAAATTTCATCACAAGTAAGAACTTTCATTCTTCAAATAACAAAGTTACAGAAATAAGGCAAAGTCACAAAGTGTGAGAACATATTTACAAATATATCTTAGAGATAAACAAAAATTATATAAAGTCCTGTAGCTCAATAAGGGTGAAACAAATGACACAATATAAAACTGGTCAAAGATTTAAGAAGATAGTTCACTGAAGAAAATATACAGAGAGTACCTGGACGTAAAATAGATCAGTCAACCTCATTAGTTACTCTCTCTAAAGAACACAAATCAAAGAATACAAATCAAAACTGTGAGGTATCATTACATGGATACTCGATTGGCTAACATTTACCAATTGCTGCTAAGATGATGGGACAGATGGGATGCAAGCAGAACCGGAAAACTAAACAATCACTTTAGCAAACAGGTTGTCAATCTCACCCTAAGTTAAATAAACACCTACCACACACACATACGTTAGCCACTCTCCTGCTAGGAATTTACCAAGGAGGAATGTATATTTTCACAAAAACACTTATACATGAATGTCTACATTTGTAGTGATCGAAAACTGGAAATTATCCAAACACCCACGAGCATCTGAACAAAACGTAGTAATGTTCGTGTGGTGGAATACTATCCTGCTACACAAAGAAATGAGCTGCAGGACCATGCAACAACATGGATGCAACTCAGGATAATTATGCTGAATGTACAGAGGATACATATATGATAACACTTATCTAATGTTCTAGAAAATGCAATGGAACCGCCATGACTGAAAGCTGCTAGTGGAGAGTGAGACACAGAGGAGGAGCAAACAAGAATTACTAAGGGGGAGGGAGGGCTTTGGAAAGTGGTGAGCAGATCAGGATCCTGAACATTGCCATGACATTGTGACTGTATACATTTGGTAAGTTTAATATAATTGTGCACCTCAAACAGTATGTGCTTTGTACATACTGTGTAGAGTTCACTGTTTAAAAGTATTAATTATACATCAATAAAGTTCTGAAAGTACATACTTTTAAAAACACATAGCAACACATACCACCTCCAAATATGTACAGACACCCCTTACTCCTTCATTTTAAGCATTTTTGTCCAACTGATGAGCAAAAGTAAAGCTATCTCACTATCATTGTAAATTACCTGTATGTGATAACAAATGAAATTTGAAATATTGGCTTTTCTCTCCTCATGATTCTTTTGAGGAGTTATGGACTTGCATGCTTTGTTCATTTCTTTTGGCTTGCCTATTTTTTCCTGTTTATTTCTTATGTGATTATGCAAGTATATCTTTCCAGACTTTTCTATGCAAATACACATACTTCTAAACAAAAGCAGGATCATACTTTATCTTGCATTGTGAAACCTACTTTACACTAACATAATGCAACTCCCTCTCTCCATGTGGATAGATGTGCAGCCCTGTCCCAGTGTTAAGGGTTAGAAAAGCAATTCTTAATGCTGTTTCCTAGCTTAAATCATATTCTAGCTTCAAGAGAGGGAATGAGGCCTCCCCTTAGTTCTAAGGAGTAGAGAGGAACATCGTAAATCACTTTTTTTATTTGCTCCAGCATCATAAAAATTAGAGCAGATTCCTCTCCAGGTGACAGTCAATATCCCTCAGCCTGAAAGGGAGCTCTGTGGAGTCAACTAACTTTCTCTATGATCCCCCTAGAACAATGCTATTTGATAGTGACATTTTCAGCCAGCCACACTCCACTTGACGAATTCTGAAAGGATCAATTTTTTCCCATTACTCTCCTCCTCATTAATATCCAGAATGATACTCACTCTAGTAAATAGTGAACAACCTTTGGCTCTGCTAGAGATGTCTCTTTGTCAAGATCTTACAAGGAGTAAATAAGTACATTTTCCTTAAGGTTCAAAAGGAACTTTGATTGGAAGTAAAAAGCTGCTCCTCTCAAAGGTCATACAAAAAAAAAATCTGGTGATGTCCTGTGAGAAATAAAATTATTATTCATTTAATGCAATGCATTGCAGTGACATGGGGACTGTGAATTTCAAAGTGGCACAGCTTTGGAATGGAAAGTTACGGTTTACCTAGCAATAGTCATCTATCTTCTTTGCAAGTTACCTTTGAGTGACACTTAATATCCAGGCTCTGTCAACCATTGGTCTGAAAGGCCTCCTCAAATTGGGATCAGTAGAACTGTGCGTAAATTCATCAGTCTGCTCCCTTCTGGACTGTGCTTCGAACAAGCCAACCATACAAAAGAGGAAATATTCAGTCTGAAGGTCAGACTGTCTGACTGACCGCACTGGCTAAGATTTTTATGTTTTGAAACCACTGATCAGAAACAAAGCCCTGTTTTTGAAAGGAAGAAAAAAAATCATGAATCAGGCTGAAGTAAGCAGTCCATAGCAGTCTAAGCCCTGCCACAGCACAATCACTTCTGTTTGCCTTTATCCGCTCTCCACACACCCCACTCATGATCAGAAAGTCACTGAGCAGTCAGTAAACATCAGGGGCTTCGCTGTGTCCCATACGATCTGGGCACTGGTAAGAATGTGAAATTAGACACACCATCATCCACAGAGTGGACACAGAGATGTAAAGGTGGAAAGTTCACACCCTGCTGAAGTTGATAGGGGGGGTAAGTGCATTGAAAGAGATCCCACTGAAAGCATAGCGATGCTGTGGCTGACTGACAGATGGGAGAAGTTCTGTGAGAGGCTGCCTTTCAGCAGGAGAGCAGAGGAAGCTTGACTATTCAAATCTACCCAGGTCTCCACTTCCCTGTGCATCGCATCAATGGCAGCAATGACTTGTGGTAAGGGCTGTTTTTAAATCCTGATGATAGCTATAATAAATCAAAGGGGAGATGCAGCGTTTTTCTGATAATACTCTTTTTTTCATAAAGGTGACAAAAGGCGCTTACACCTCTGTGAAAAGGCTCTCAGTCTGTGTATGCATGTTTCCTTCCACAATTTAACACTTTATCAAGCGCCATACAAATGTTAGATGTTCCAAATACACTAGAAACTTCCAGCTCTTTCGAGATTGAGAAGAGTTCTCTGGAAGGCATGACCCACCTGTGAGGAAAACCCAGATGCACAAGGACCAGGAAGCCATCTGATCCAACATCCAGAAATGTGGATGGATGGGGAAAAAGCCACACCCTGGGGGACCATCCTTGGAGCCAAACATAGGTGCTCTGTAGGAAACAAAGCATTAGAGTTGAGGCTAGGAAAGGAAATGAAAGGTTGGAGTGGGCTTAAAGGTGCAATCAAGGGTGCAGTAAGTCTGAACACTGGGAATGGTTTGGGATTAGGGAATTAGAGCCTTGGGATTGGAAGCAGGGTGATGCTCCTAGAGGTCCGTGTTGGGATGAAAGTGGATATCAGGGAAAGGGATAGAAATGAGGAACTAAGGACTATAGCAAGATCTGCCCAACTGACTCCTGACAGTGCTGAACACCTAGTGTGAGATCTCCAGCTGGCTCCCAACAGGAGGGCTGGTCCCTCTCAAAACAACAGGATGATGCCCTGGACTGACCATATTCTGCACTATTGGCCAGGTCTCCTTCAGAGACTGTAGAGCTTACAAAAAGAGGCAAGAAAGTTGACTAGCAGTATCTAGGACAAGTATATTAAACTGTGCATTGTCAAAATAATACTAATAAACCAACAGATAATTTGTATCATACAAATAGAGACTTGAGAAAATTAAAGATCTATTATAGGCTGGACTTACTGGTCAATGGTAGAGCACTCACCTAACATGAAAGGTACTGGCTTTTACTTTAATCTTCAGCTTCACAAAATATAAATACACACATAACACACACACACACACACACACACACACACACACACACACACACACACACACACACGCACGCACACATGTCCACACAATGCATTCCAAGAAAATTTTCCTTAAATGAAGGAAGAATTGAATTTTTGTATCGGAAGAACATTCTAAATAGACCATGTTATAGGAAGTTCAATTCAGAATAAACATTATCAAGACAGGTCCTAGAACATTATTGAGCAGAAGAAAGAAGGGAGGGGGAGAGAGAATTCCTTGGTTATTTAAAGAGAAGAAACGACAACAAAACCAGAAAATAAGACTAACTTCATGCTTCTCTATAGCAAAATTAAAAGCTAGAACTAAAAGGGAATGGTGCCTGCGAGCTTCTGGGGAGAAAAATAAAAGTGCGAAACGAAAATCATGGGCCCAAGGAGGGGTTATTCAAGTATAAAGGTGTCAGACAGGTATTTGCAGACCTGTGAGTACTCAGAGAACACAGCACCCTTTAGTCCCTGATATGAAAAAAGAAAGAAAGAGAAAGAAAGAAAAACCTTAATGACCAATCCTAGCCATTCAAGAGTGGATGGAAATGGAAGAAAAGAACCCCCTAGCGGCACTGAACTGGGTGTTTCTGTGACGCTGAAAGTCAATTTGGCCTTAGATTAAACCTTGTTTCTGCCTTGCAAAAACTTTGTAATTTAATGAGGTCCCATTTGTCTATTCTTGATCTTAGAGCATAAGCTATTGGAGTTCTGTTCAGGAAATTCTCCCCTGTGCCCATATGTTCAAGGTTCTTCCCTAGTTTCCCTTCTATTAGTTTCAGTGTGTCTGGTTTTATGTGGAGATCTTTGATCCACTTAGAATTGAGCTTAGTGCAAGGAGATAAGGATGGGTCAATTTGCATTCTTCTGCATGTTGACCTCCAGCTGAGCCAGCACCATTTGTTGAAAAGGCTATCTTTTTTCCACTGGATGGTTTTAGCTCCTTTGTCAAAGATCAAGTGACCATAGGAGTGTGGATTCATTTCTGGGTCTTCAATTCTGTTCCATTGATCTACATGTCTGTTACTGTACCAATACCATGCAGTTTTTAACACTATTGCTCTGTAGTACAGCTTGAGGTCCGGGATACTGATTCCCCCAGAGGTTCTTTTACTCTTGAGAATAGTTTTAGCTATTCTGGGTTTTCTGTTATTCCAGATGAATTTTTGAATTGCTCTTTCTAACTCTATGAAGAATTGAGTTGGGATTTTGATGGGGATTGCATTGAATCTGTGTATTACTTTTGGTAAGATGCTCATTTTTACTATATTAATCCTGCCAATCCATGAGCATGGCAGATTTTTCCATCTTCCGAGGTCTTCTTCAATTTCTTTCTTCAGAGACTTGAAGTTCTTGTCATACAGATCTTTCACTTGTTTGGTTAGCGTCACGCCAAGATACTTAATATGGTTTGTGGCTATCGTAAAGGGTATTATTTCTCTTACTTCTTTCTCAGCCTGCTTATCCTTTGAGTATAGGAAGGCTTCTGACTTGCTTGAGTTGATTTTATATCCGGCCACTTTGCTGAAGTCGTTTGCAAGGCAAAAGACACCGTCAAAAAGACAAAGCGGCAACCAACTAACTGGGAAATGATCTTTACCAACCTTACATCCGACAGAGGGCTAATATCCAAGATATACAAAGAACTCAAGAAGTTAAACTCCAGAGAGGCAAGTAACCCTATTAAAAAATGGGGTACAGAGCTACACAAAGAGTTCTCACCTGAAGAATATCTAATGGCTGAGAAGCACCTAAAGAGATGTTCATCATCCTTAGTCATTAGGGAAATGCAAATCAAAACAACCCTGAGATTCCATCTCACACCAGTCAGGATGGCTAAGATCAAAAACACAGGAGACAGCAGTTGTTGGCGAGGATGTGGAGAAAGAGGAACACTCCTCCACTGCTGGTGGAATTGCAGGCTGGTACAACCACTCTGGAAAGCAGTCTGGCGGCTCCTCAGAAAACTGGGCATGACACTTCCGGAGGATCCGGCTATACCACTCCTGGGCATATACCCAGAGACTTTACCTGCATGCAATAAGGACACATGCTCCACTATATTCATAGCAGCCTTATTTATAATAGCCAGAAGCTGGAAAGAACCCAGATGTCCCTCAACGGAGGAATGGATTCAGAAGATGTGGTATATTTACACAATGGAATACTACTCTGCAATTAAAAACAATGAATTCACGAAATTCCTAGGCAAATGGTCAGAACTTGAAAATATCATCCTTAGTGAGGTAACCCAATCACAAAAGATCACACATGGTATGAAGTCACTGATAAGGGGATATTGACCCAGAATCTCAGAATACCCTAGACACAATCAGCATATCAATAGATTTCTAAAAAGATGGAAGGAGAGACCCCTGGTCCTGGAAAGACTGGATGTAGGGGAACGCCAGGACAGAGTAATGAGAGGGGGTTGAACGGAGAAAAGAGGGAGGGAAGGGGGCTTATGGGACTTTCGGGGAGGGAGGAAACGGGAAAGGGGAAGTGATTTGGAATGTAAATTAAAAAAATAAAATTAAATTTAAAAAAAAAAAAACCTTGTTTCTGGGTGTGTCTGTGAGGGTGTTCTGGGCCGTGGTCAGCGTTTGAGTTGTGGGCTCTATAAAGCAGATAGCCCTCCCCACGGTGGGTAAGCAGTCTTCAATTCTCTGAGGGCCCGAAGCAAATGAAAAATGGGAAGAGAAACAATTTGCTGCTTTGGCCTCCTGCCTGTCTCCTGAGCTAGGACAGCTCATCTCATCCTCTCCTGCCCAGAGACTGGGATTTACACCAGCAGCTCCCTTGGTTCTCAGACCTTCCGATTCAGACCTGATTTACAGCCCCAGCTCTTCTCTTGGGCTTCCAGCTTGTAGAAAGCAAATCATGACACTTCTCAGTGTCCTCAATCGCATGTGCTAATTCCTATTCTCTCTCCCCTTCCTCTGCTTCCTCTCTCCCTGTTCAGTGGTGGTGGTGGTGGTGGGGAGGGGGAGGGGTTGCAGGTTCTATGCATATACTGTTTTCATAAACATAGCCATATACATATCTAATTGCTCTTTTTCTCTGAAGAATGACAGAGAAGCTTTTTTTTTTTTAAATAAACATACACACAGGTTTGGAGGAGTACTGAAAAGAAAATCAACAAGACGAGTCATATAGCTAGTGGTGATTACCTTTAAAAGTAGAGGTAAACAAAATAGAAGGCGTAAGCTTGCATAGCATTTTTTGTCTACCACAATGTTTTTAATCAGGATGCAATAAACGTGGAATAAATACACAGATTTTAAGCTTATTGTTTGACTTACTGCCACCAATTCTAATAAATATATGAACCTATGTAATCACTGTCCCAAGCAAATGACAGATACTTTATACCCAAAAAGTTCCTTCCTTCTTCCCATTAACTGGGTAGAACTCAGAGGCATTTTTCATCACATTCTCCAGAAGTTTACATAAGTGTGGAAGATTCATGCACATTATTATACATCAGTGGCTTGATTTTACTGTAACACTTCATAGATGTATAATGAGTTTGCACATTCTCCTGTTGGCTTGTCTACAGAGAAAGCATTTGATTGATTGATTTATTGATTGATTGATTGATTGATTTTTCTAATGCTCAAGCAATCTTGCATCCATAACATATGTCCCAGTTTGTCCTTTTATTTATAACTTTATATGAAACTACCTAATAGAGTTAGTAGTGCCATATGACTATGTTAGATTTCTACAGGTTCAATGACCCTTCTCATCACTATTAGCTTCCTTAACTTCAAACATTCTGCCTGCTACAATTTTATGGTGTCTTATTCTAACTCATAGAATAAGTTTTCTATGCCCCATGTGTTTATTGGCCATCCACGTGTCTTTGATGGAGAAAAGAAATCATGCAGTTCTGTTTCACAAATCCCTCACCAAGCTTATGCCAGACTGTAGAGCTTTCTGAAGAATGTTTTAGGAAGAGTAGATGTTTTTAATGTTAATGAACATATATGTTAATGAATATATATAAGGAATATATTATTTTTTTCTCACTGATACAGAATTATTTTTTCGTGGGCATTGAAGAATTTGTCCTTGTAAGGACAAAAAGGCAGAACATGATGACTTTAGCATGTGCATTTTAGGTACATGGGCACCAAGAAGAGTTTTTTCTGTTGATGGAAGGAGTTAGGGTTTAAAGTATATATTTTTAATAAGACCACCCAGGTGTCCTGATATCATTTATTGAAAGAAATTCTCCTCTCTGCTAAGTCACATCTCTGCTAAGTCAATCATTTGTTGGACATCAAATGGACATGTTCATATACAATTGAGATTTTTTAAATCTATACTACTGATCATTTTGTCTATAGGAAAATCATAGCATAACTTCAATTCTACCAGCTTTATAAAGTCCTGAAATCAAATAGAGTAAGTCTTTCAATTTTGTTCTACTTTTTTAAACATTTTTATTCTCCTAGATCCTTAGCACTTTCTATAAAAGTTCTAAATGAGCTTGTCAATTTATTTTTTAAGGCTGATGCAATTTGGATTGTGCTTATGTTTAAATGATGCACAAATTTAAGAAAAAACATTTTAGTAACATTGGGTCTTTGAGTGTATCACCATGACCGGCAGCACTACTTGGGCCTTCCTTTAATTTGTCTGCCCTATATTCTATAGAAGTCAGAATGAAAACTACAATTTTTGTGTAAAGGCTACTTTGATGTATTTTACCTTTAATTTTGTGTAAAATGGTATTTTATTCTATTTCATTTTCATTATTTGTTGACAAATCACAGAAATATAACTAAATTTTGTATGTTGAACTTTCACGCTGTAGAATTGCTCAATTCACTTATTGCTCTATAGGTTTTATAAACTTTATAAAATTCCCTATAGACATTATATCATCTAAGCCCAAGTTTATTTCTTCCTCTGAAACTTTCTATTTTCTTTTAAAGTCTAGGATCAGTTCAATAAGGAAGCAAGGAGATAATGGTGGACAACTTGTCACTGCTCTTGGGGGCAAGCAAGTGTTCCTGGTTTAGTGTATGACACTCAATGTTTAATGTATGACACTAGCTGTTGATTCTCCGCAGATTCTTTTCATCACACTACAAAGTTCCCTTCAATTTCTAATTTGTCAGCAGTTCTTATCATGAGCAGCTTCTCATTTTCTGCATCTCTGGAGAGGATCATGTGAGATTTTTTTTACTCAGGCGATACATAGCCAGCTGCATCGATTGGTTTGCTGCTGCTAAACAAGCCTCGCATTCTTGGGATAAGTCACAATTGGTACTTTTATACATTCCTGTATTTGATTCGTGAGTAACTAGCTGATACCTTTTATCTCCTTGTTCATAGGGATAGGGCTCTGTAATTTTTTTATTTTGTCCCTATTAGATTTGGACCTTCAGCTCATTGTCTCTGCTTGTCTTCTGTGGCATCTATGTCTGCTTTTTTTCCTTCTATCCTTTCATCTTAGTTTGGTGTAGATTTGCTTGTTTTCTAGCGTTCACAGGGCCAAAGCCAAAATCGTTGATTTTAAACACTTTTATTTCCAACACAGGCATTTAAAGATACAGCTTCCCCACTGGACTGCTTCAGCTCACACACACACACACACACACACACACACACACACACACACACACACTGTTAGCTTGTGTTTCCATGCTCACGTCTCTTGAAATACTTTCTTATTTCTCCTCAGGTTTTCTAAAGTATCACCTTCATTTTAAGTTCAAGTAATGAGGCTCTCTACGTATTTAATTTCAAACCTTTGGAATTAGTCTTATTGTGTAGACCAAGACATGAACTAGTGAAAATTCCAAATTCATTTGAATATGGAAAATTTTTTTCCCTGGTTTGTAAAATAAGGTAAATTTGGATAATAGTGTTGGTTCAAGCATTCTATACTCTAACTAAACTTTTGGTTTGTTTGTTCTATCAATACGTAAACTGTAAGTGTTAAAAGGCTCCAATTTATAACTATTGGTTTTATTATATTTTGCTTTCTGTCTCCTCAACTTTGACACGGGTGTTTTTGTTTTCAGATTAACCAACAGTAACTTGGTTTTTGTTTTGTTTTGTTTTGTTTTGTTTTACAGCCGTATTGTGGTATAATTAATGAATCCCAAGCATAGTATACTTAATGTATAAAGCTTGATCATTGTTGAAACATCTATGCATGTGAACTCATTGCCAGAATCAGGGCAGTTAACGCATGCATCATAACCAAAGACTTCTGTGCCTGAATTCACTCCCTCTTCTCCCATCTCTGGATATGCATGGATCTCTCTCATTCTATTTCATAAATATGCCACAATTTACTTAACTCTCCACCTGTTATACAGATTTAGGTTATTCCTAAATTTGAACTATAGCAAATAAAATGACTACAGACAGTCTTAAAAAAAAAGGCTTTGTGTGATTTGGGGTCACACAAAAAGGAACTGGAATGGCCACTTAACTTCTAACGAGATTTCCAAATTCGTACGGCCTTAGATTTGAACTGCCATTTTTTTTCCTCAAATGTTTATATGATTTCACATTCTTACTAGCAGTTATGAGAATTCCAGGTTTTTCTTTTCCTCCCCAATAATTAGCAGTTGGTCTTTATTTTTAGCTTTTATGGTGGCAGCGTTATAAAATGCCGTTGTGGCTCTAAGCCGCCTTTCCTAATGACTGCCTGGGGCTGCCAAGCATCTTGTTAAGGGTTTATCTGGCATCCATGTATACACTTTGGGAAAGAAACTGTATAAATCTTTTGTCTACTTCTTAATTGAGACACACATCTTTTACAGTTGGGAGTGGGGAGTTTTCACACACCCAACATAAAATCCTTTGTAAGATACACATTTTGCAAATACTTTCTTAGATTGTAATACTTTGTATGGTTTGCTTTCCTCTTGACGAATAGATTTTAATTTTGATCATTCACCATCGATGACTTTTGTTTATAGTTTGTTTTTCTTTAGGACACATTTTAGAAATTTGCCAAACCCAAAGACACTGAGATTTCTTTTTTTTCAAGTTTTTCCCAAAGTTTGTACTTCAGTGCTTGAATTTCAGTCTGTGATCTACTTTAGATTTATTTTGGTATAGGACATGAAGAAGGTGTCAACATTCATTTCTCTGAATATTGCAATTGTTCTGGATAGATGGCTCAGTGGTTAGGAGCACTGGCTTCTCTTCCAGAGGAGGTGAGTTCAATTCCCAGAACCCACACAGCAGTTTAGAGCAGTCCAACTCTAGTTGCAGGGGAATCTGACGCCCTCTTCTGGCTTCTGCAGGCAATGCACACAAGTGGTACACAGACACAAAGGCAAAATACTAACACACATAAAATAACAAAATAATTTAAATGAGCTAATAAATTGCCTATTTATGTGCAATTGGCATATCAGTGCAATACATATCTGGGAGCAGTGAAAGTAGGTCTCACTGTGAAGACCAGACTTTGATCTGGCAACAAACCTTCTGCTTCTGCCTCCCAAGTTCTGAAAGGATAGGTGTGTACCCCAATACCCAGCTCTGTACGGTACTTTAATGCTTCCCCTTGTGTTTTTACACTTTTTTCTGCTCTACATGGCTTGCAGACTGTCAGTTTTATTAAAGAATCATGGTATATTTTCATTAGTTAGTAGTTTGCCTTTGGGTCTGTGTACCACTTGTGTGCACTTGTGTATATTTCCTTCTGCCTACTTATGTAATCTTTCATTTGCATTTTTAAGTTGTCAAATAAGGAGTCAGTTAATGTTTTCATGAAAGGTTAAAGAATAATTACTATTTTAGGTTTTGATGTGTGTGCCTCTAATCAACTTTGTTGTTATTCTGTGAAAACAGCTACAACTAATATATAAATGGATGGAACATGAGCTTTAATTGCCAAAAGCTTGACATTGAACTTGACTTACCTACTACAGTTTGGATCCCCTTAAAGGATTGCTTTAAAGCCTTTCCTCTTTTCTAATATAAATGCTTAGGACGATAAATTTTCCTCTAAATTTTGCCTTAGCTGCATTCCAAAAATTTCAATATGTCAGATTTTAATTTTCAACCCAGTCCAAAATATTGTCTAGTTAACCTTGCTTCTTCATTGACTGAAGAAATAGTTTTAAATGTACCATTTTGTTCCTAAATATCTGAGGATTTTACCAGATATCTTGATACAACTGAGTTCTAGTTTAAGCCCATTCTGTTTGTAGAACATGTTTGGCATAATTTGAATTCTCATAAATACTTTGGGATTTGTTTTAAGACCAAGAACATGAATTTGTTAGACTTTGTTTTCTAATTTACTTTGGTAAGTGTGCCAAGGGCGCCTGAAATGAATCTCTACTCTGCACCCATTGAGTGGTATGCTCTATAAATGTCAATTAGATGGTTGATTAGCAAGTCACTCCATTGCTGTATGCCTTTCTTGGCTTGATGTCCATGTTTCCTATCAATGACTAGAAAGGTTATAAAATACCAAACTATAATAGCTCATCTATTTGGGGTGTTTTCTGATTCTAAAATTATTTGATTCACTTATGTTAAAAGATGTTCTTGCAGATGTGTGGATGCTGCTGCTGCTATTGCTTGCTGCTACAATTATCTCTTTCTCCTCAAAAGTGATCCCACTAGTCCCTCATACTATGGTTCGCTTCTTCCACTTGGCGTCATGGAAAATAGTCATATTCCCCTTTCTTTTGATTATTGTCAGTTAGCATGACATCTATTTTTCTAAATTTTTCTTTAAACTACTCTCTATAATTTCTAGGAGAATACACTTTCTCCTATTCACAGTTCTGCCTCTTATTAAGCTGTGACCTTCTTTTTAGAATGATCTCTTTATATTTTGTAGTATACATCCTTAATTTGGTCCAGCCTTCGAGTGACCTTATCACTTCATTTAATTTACAGATAATGTAAGAGCACCTCCTTCCCCTCCTGAGTGTGGTACTATTTATGTCTCTGTTATAACCTTCTCCTTCCCCTGCCACCCTATATCATTCATTGCTTTTATATTAACTAATCAATTACTCTTTAAGGATATGTTTTAAATAATAAAAAGCCTTTTCATCTTGCCTACACAGTTTTCACTTCCTACAGTCTTCATTGCTGTTTGTAGATTCAGATTTTGAAAATTGCCTGTAGGTTGCTTTTTTCCCAGTAATTTATTAATCCATTCACTTTACATCTTGATCATAACACCAGCTCCCTCCTCTCCTCCCAGTCCCAACCTCACAAATCCCTCCCCCATTTCCCTATTCTCCTGATCTTCAGAGGAGAAGTGCCCTCTTGCATATCACCCCACTCTGGGACATCAAGTCACAGCAGGACTAGGTGCATCTTCTCCCACTGGCAGTCCAGTTAGAGGAAGGGGTTCCAAAGGCAGGCAAAAGAGTCAGAAACAGGCCTGCTCTGATTGCTAGGAGACCCACATGAAGACCAAGCTGCACATCAGCCTGGAGGACTTTTTTACACAGCAGTAATTCAGCTAGAGATGATGATGTCTCTCCACTCTTGTCAGACTTTTGTGTGCCTACATAAGTATCTGGACTTCATTTTGGAAATAAATCATTGCAGGGTATATAATTCTAAGCTGACCTTTTTTTTTTCATTTTACTACTTGAAAAATATCGAGTTACTGTGTTTTAGATTGAATTGTTTCCACTAAGAAGTCTATCCCAGTTTAATTTGAGTTCTTTGTAGGTAATGAGCCTTTTGTTTCTTGCTATCTTCAAGATGCTCTTCTACATTGATTCCCAAGACCACACAAAAAGGAAGTTCTTTGTTATTGGTTCTGAATACTTGATTTTATGCACAGTGGTATAGTTTTCTTCATGTTCTCTGGATTTGTGGTTCATTAATATTCTTAAAACTGTCTCCTTACTATTTTCCTTAATCAAAGTTAATGAAAGGTTTTTTTTTAATTATCATTATTATTTCTCAAATACTCTTCTGGGATCCCCTTCTTTCAGAGGCTCCATTCATTTGTGTGATAGGCTCCATCAAGTCATTCCTTTAATGGTGTTCAGAGTCTTTTCTAGGCCACTGTGGTGGTGTGTTGCATTGTGGGTACTAGGTGTGGTTCTGTCTTCAAGCACTGTTGCCTTTTCTTCCGCAGTGATATCTACTGCTGAGTTCATATCGCCAAGCTCAGCCTCTAATAAATGGGCTCTATCACACTTTCTCTCATGACTTTTTTTAGATATAGAAGAAAAAAAGTGGACTGAGGAAGGAGAAGAAAGAGGAGGAATCATTGTTTTTAGTACTCATACCTGTTAAAGTAGGCTCCAGCTGGTTGTCTAAGTATATTCATTGAGTGCATGTTGAGAATGAGCAGGTTATATTTCGGAATATAAGTGTACTTACATACATACATATATGTGTATGCATATACATAGACATCATACACATACATATATACATGCAACAACAATTAAAAGAAAGAGAGGCCATGAATCTGAAAGAGAAAGGAAAGATATGTGAGAGGGTTTGGAAGGAAGAAAATGAGGGAAGAAATTATGTAATTATATTAATCTGAAAAAGAAAATAAAAATGAGAAAAGGGGGAGAGATATAATATAAAGAAAAATTTTTCAAAATTTTAAAAAGCAGGCTTCAGGCTGGATTTGGCTCACAGGTCTTTTTAATACTTTTTACTACTTACTCTTCTTAAACATGTGCTATGATTTATATATATAATACATATAGTATATAGTATGTAGTATGTAATATGTAATATGTAGTATGTAGTATTTAGTGAATATAGAATATATATATATTCACTCCTTGGTTATGGGGCGAAGGATCAAATTCAGAGTTTATTTGCAACCTGGGTGAGGTGGCTGCATCCAGTGGTAGACAGATCTCTAATAACTATCCTTGGCAGCTCATTCATTCTGATGGCTATTGTTTCTGGGTCTGTTTATATTGATTGACTGATTAATGGATTTTCTCATTGTGGTCTAATTTATTTATTGATTAATTGATTCACTGATTTTTTTAATTGTGCTCATGATTTCCTTATTACTTAAATGCAAGATAATATGGAGGTTGAGTTGCCAAAAATGTGAATTTTGCCTTGCTTTAACGTTCTTAAGCATTTTGCTGAGACTCAGTTAAGTTATTTGGAAACAATTTGATCCTTTTGAGGCCTTCTCTCTTTCAGGCAGAGCCAGGTAGCTTAAGCAAGAGACAGCCTAGGTATACCAAGGAGGAAATAATGAGATATTTGACAAGCTGAGTGTTCTATTTGATGCCTACATATTGTGATGTCTCTACACTCTGTCTGGCAAGAATACAATCTATTTCTGACTCCTTGTGATCAAGACTCATCCCTTCCACTCTCTCCAGTGCTTCTGTTCGGAGCCATATGCAGACCTTACTATGCTAGGCCCCTGAAGAGAATCACCTAGACAACGCTCAAGCTCTCCCTCCATGCGCTTTCTCAATTTTACTTCATTCCAGCTTCCCTCAGATTCTTCCAAATATATCAGTTGTCTCAGTGTCTACAAAGTTTGAATTCTACCTCCTCAACTCCAGAAATCTCTGCCATCTATGAGAACTTCCACTCCCTACAACAAGAAAGACCCCTATGGCAGGAGTCCAGTCATCATAACACTACCTTCAACACTTCTCCTCACACAAGGTCAATATCTCACACTGCCTGTTGGCCAGGGTCTGAAAACTACAATTCTGTGCTTGGCCCCTTCTGTTCAAGAAGGATGCTAAATCTGGTTAATTTTGCTCTATCCTGGCCAGTGGCAAAGTCCTGCCTCGTGTATCCTGAGGTAGAGATAGAAACAGCCTGTACTGAAGCGCAGACTTCCACAGTTGCCCACTATGTTTCATGCATGCATCTCTTTGACTTTTCTTTTTTAAAAATCTAGAAAAGATTGCCTGGCCGTTGATATTATGGGTAATGTTTCTAGCACTTAAAACGTCAGATGAGTTGAAATGTGACCTCCCCCTTAGGTAGTTCTGTTATATTATTCGCAAATATTTTGTCATTCAACAAGTGAACAAAAGATACAAGGAGGTTATGGAATCTGGGAAGTCACAGTCTATTGCTCATGCATGCAGGCTGCTTCCTCTTCTATCATTAGACCTTCCAGGAACAACTCCCTAGCTATTGTCATTAGAGGTGCAATTGAGAGACTTGAGAAGAAATGCCTCATGTTCTTCTAGGTCTCACTGGACAATACATCCTGCCTTATTTGCACTTTAACGACTGCCACAGCACCCAGTGGTGAGACCTACCCTAGTGCTTTTGAGCCTTCCTCACATTAACAGCCACTAATATCCAGGATCTACCATGGCTAGAGTAAGCCCTGTTGTGTTTGGGGACTTGATTAATATTCTCAGCCTCAAAGAACTGTTGTCTTCCTCAGATTTCTTTTTTTTTTCTGTAAAGAAACAGAGTCCTGCTGTCATGCTCTGTATTTGACTGCAAATTCCTGACATGGTCCTCATTCTAGAAGAAATGTGTGCTTGTTCTGAGCCCTGCCCCGCCAAACTTGGAGAGCCTTCCTGAACTTATATGCATGTCCATGGACAGTAGACTCCCCAGAACACTGAGACCTAAGCCATACACATGTTACCTTACTTCTCTAAATCACATTTAATCTGACTCATGTCATCAACTAACCAGGATAGCTGTCATTTTTAAGAGGTGTCTATGCCCCATTAAGGTTGTACTTAAACCCTTGGAACTTCTGGCGTGTTTGGAAAATGATGAGTGTCTAGTGCCTACCATTCTCAATCTCTGCCACATCTGTGGCTCTGCTTTATTCCTTTCTACGTTTCAGTAAGTGACAGAGGCCACATTAGACACACTTTGGTCACTGGTGAGTGACTGGGCTTCTGAATCAGAACTTCTTTGGAGCCTGAATGTGAATTTGGAGCCTATGTCAATTTCTGTGGTTTTCATAGAAATCCCACACTGCTTTTGAAGTCTCCCTTCAATGATTGTGCCTCCTCTAGGAGACATTTAATATCATCAGTCAATAACATGAGACATAAAGTGTCATTTGCATACACCACAAGATAGATGGACTAGATGGAGAGAATACATTCATTTGTGTTTGTGTGACGAAGGCATCAAACCAGAGTGAAATATGCAAAGGGTCTGTGGGAGGAAGCAGAAAATGGGGCAATCTCAACTTGGATCTGATGTATCTGAAAGAAGAAAAAGAAAAGCCCCAGACAAGAGTACAGTCTTCAAAGCAGTTTGGTAAAACCATTGGAGAGCTTTGAAGTCCAAGTAATGCGTGAGAGTCATTCTGCCTCTTGCTAGAATGAGCTGCCTCAGTGTCCACCCTGCACTCAATCCTTACATGGGAGTGCCTTTGTGTTAGTACAATGGAAAGTCCCAGTAAGTCCCCAGAAAGAACCTCAAATTACCCACAGCCTCTGAGTTAATCCTGTTAATCAAGAAAATAGATGGGGAAAGCATCTATACTGTCACCTCCTGTTGGTTTTTAGCTGCTATGGTCATCAAAATGCAACCTCACTACTCCTCCTATGAGTCACCAATTTCAATGGTATCATACGACATTACAAAGACCCCTCCCCCACCTCACTTTTCCAGGCCTGCCCTCCATGTCTATGAAACCTGACAAACAATACTTGCCATCCATACCTCTTTGCTCTGAAACAAATTGCACAAAACTATACCTTCGCAACATCTTAGTGAAGGCTCCTAAGTGTGCTTTCAGGCATATTCTTATTAGAATAGAGTGGTATCTACTCTCATGTGCATGGTAGCTATGAATTTCTATGTTGCCCAGTAATGAGAGGCACTAGAGCATTAAGAATGCAACCTTTTAGTGATAAGGAGGCATGAGTTCTATGTCTGCTTGGATGGAAAGCTAGGTTGAGTAAACCAGACCCTTGAAGGTGCTGTATTGTCTGAGTGTTTGTGTTTTACCCAAATTCATGTTTTGAAGCCTCTTCTCCAAAATGATCGAATTAAGAGCTGGATTTTGGGAGATGATTTGGTGATGAAAGCAGAGCCTAAGTAAATCAGATTAGTACCCTCATAAAGACACTACAGAGCATTAATTAACTTGCCCCTTCCACCATGTGAGGACACACAAGAAGGCACCATCTAAGAAGCAAAGAGTGAACCTTCACCAGTCACTAAATCTGCTAGAGGCTTAGTCTTAGATTTCTCTGCTTCAAAGAATAAATAATGTTTACAAGGCTACTCTGTTTCTGGTATTTGCTTTTGCTACTCCAGCCCAAACGGACTGGGCTTCTGAATCAGACCTTCTTTGAAGCCTGAATGTGAACCTATGTCAATTCCCATGGTTTTCATAGAAATCTCAAACTGCTTTTGAAATCTCCCTTCTATGAGTCACCATAATTTGGTGTTTGATAATTTGGTAAAGAATATGCAGAACTGATTTAGCCCAGTGGACTTTCTAATCTGTACCAAGAGTTAGAGCAGCAAAAGTGGTGGGATCCAAACTAGCCAGAGGCCAGGCATCCATCCTTGCACGTGTTAAGAAACATTTCTCATGTGCTCCAGGAAACCTCCTAGATCCTATAGCCTATTAGGTAAACTGAGGCAGAGGAGTGAAGGTGAAAGCAAGTGGCACTCTTTCTGCGCATTCTGCCCTCCTGGAGTGAGCTATTGGACCACACTGCTGGTTCTTTCAGCAGCGCTGTTGCAACGAACATCACTGAAGACCTAACTTATCCCTACTTCCAGTACTAAACTCTGCCTCCTGGTCATTCAAATGCTTTAATAACACCTTTCCACCTTTCAAATCTCTTTGGCTCTCCAGCTATGCATCCTCAGCCTACAACTAGGCTTCCCTAAGGTGAAGGGTATAGACGGTAGGGACATACCTGCCCATACAGATTAGCCCAAGGCTCTGACTGACTCCTGCCAAAGGCTACAGGTCAGAATCGATTCAATAAATGCCAAGGTTACTTCTCAGTGGTATACCTCACAGGCATTTTAACAACCTTCAGAAGTAACAACAGAGTGTTTTCAAGACTAGCTTTCCTATTTTTTAATTGATTCCTGTATTCATCATATAGCAGTTGGAAGTCCTCCTGCTCAGTGCCAAACCCTCCCCTGGGCACTTAGATTACATGAACAAAACAAAGAAGGCACTGTTAAATAGTCTTGGAGCTTAGTTCTGGGTGTCTCGGGCCATAGAAATGGAAAGGGAAGCTTTATGGGCATGGGTGGGTTAAAGAGATAAATGAGAGTATTGAAACTCAACTATCTTTGAGTTTATGTGTCAGGCAGGGTCAACTACATAAGTTGTGTGATTGGTGGGGCCTCTTCCCAGATAAAAATGTGGTGTTCATCTTCTTTTCAACAGCTCTTCTTTTCCTGACACTGCCTCCTCATCTCTCAGGACTTCAGCACATTTACCAAGGCTCCCAAGCCAAAGCCAAATGCCAGAGGACAACTTCTTCCTATTAGAATAGAGCTGCCTTAAAAACACTTATAGATGAGGCCAAGCTCTTTTGAGCTTTGATTCCCACCACTGCCACCCTCTATGTCACCCTTTACTAATTTACTGAGCAAAGGAAGGGGCAGAAATTTCTGAGCCAAACAAGGAGAGTAGACGTGTATAAACATTAAAGGATCCATCCCTGCCCCCACTACACGAACCATTACTACCTACATGACTTTGTGGCAAAGATAGGTGTGAAGGTAGTCTTATTAAGACCAGCAAGTCAACCACTCCAGAGCATCAAATTCCAAGTGGAGTGTATACTCTTTGAGCACAGCCTTTTGCTGCAATACTGCTCTCACAACCATGAAGCAGGCTCTGATGCTGGCCACTGGGTTGGACCTTGCGAGGAAATAATAAGCGAAGTTCAGTTTCCACTGGACCCTGGGACAGACAAGGAGACATTAGAATATTCTGATGACTTCAAGAGAGCTTTGACAGAAGATATAGATCTAATTGTGTGACCTTTTATAAACTATGGGATGAAAATGAAGGCGGCCCTTCTATTAGTTTCAGTGTGTCTGGTTTTATGTGGAGATCTTTGATCCACTTAGAATTGAACTTAGTGCAAGGAGATAAGAATGGGTCAATTTGCATTCTTCTGCATGTTGACCTCCAGCTGAGCCAGCACCATTTGTTGAAAAGGCTATCTTTTTTCCACTGGATGGTTTTAGCTCCTTTGTCAAAGATCAAGTGACCATAGGAGTGTGGATTCATTTCTGGGTCTTCAATTCTGTTCCATTGATTTACATGTCTGTCACTGTACCAATATCATGCGGATTTTAACACTATTGCTCTGTAGTACAGCTTGAGGTCCGGGATACTGATTCCCTCAGAGGTTCTTTTACTCTTGAGAATAGTTTTAGCTATTCTGGGTTTTCTGTTATTCCAGATGAATTTTTGAATTGCTCTTTCTAACTCTATGAAGAATTGAGTTGGGATTTTGATGGGGATTGCATTGAATCTGTGTATTACTTTTGGTAAGATGCTCATTTTTACTATATTAATCCTGCCAATCCATGAGCATGGCAGATTTTTCCATCTTCTGAGGTCTTCTTCAATTTCTCTCTTCAGAGACTTGAAGTTCTTGTCATACAGATCTTTCACTTGTTTGGTTAGAGTCACGCCAAGATACTTAATATGGTTTGTGGCTATTGTGAAGGGTAATATTTCTCTTACTTCTTTCTCAGCCTGCTTATCCTTTGAGTATAGGAAGGCTTCTGACTTGCTTGAGTTGATTTTATATCCGGCCACTTTGCTGAAGTCGTTTATCAGCTGTAGGAGTTCTCTGGTGGAGTTCTTTGGGTCGCTTAAGTATACTATCATATCGTCTGCAAATAGTGATAGTTTGACTTCTTCCTTTCCAATTTGTATCCCTTTGACCTCTTTTTGTTGTCTAATTGCTCTAGCTAGAACTTCAAATACTATATTGAAAAGATATGGAGAGAGAGGGCAGCCTTGTCTAGTCCCTGATTTTAGTGGGATTGCTTCAAGTTTCTCTCCATTTAGATTGATGCTGGCTATCGGTTTGCTGTAAATTGCTTTTACTATGTTTAGTTATGGGCCTTGAATTCCTGAGAAGAACCTTGAACATATGGGCACAGGGCAGAATTTCCTGAACAGAACTCCAATAGCTTATGCTCTAAGATCAAGAATAGACAAATGGGACCTCATTAAATTACAAAGTTTTTGCAAGGCAAAAGACACTGTCAAAAAGACAAAGCGGCAACCAACTAACTGGGAAATGATCTTTACCAATCTTACATCCGACAGAGGGCTAATATCCAATGTATACAAAGAACTCAAGAAGTTAAACTCCAGAGAGGCAAGTAACCCTATTAAAAAATGGGGTACAGAGCTAAACAAAGAGTTCTCACCTGAAGAATATCTAATGGCTGAGAAGCACCTAAAGAGATGTTCATCATCCTTAGTCATTAGGGAAATGCAAATCAAAACAACCCTGAGATTCCATCTCACACCAGTCAGGATGGCTAAGATCAAAAACACAGGAGACAGCAGTTGTTGGCGAGGATGTGGAGAAAGAGGAACACTCCTCCACTGCTGGTGGAATTGCAGGCTGGTACAACCACTCTGGAAAGCAGTCTGGCGGTTCCTCAGAAAACTGGGCATGACACTCCTGGAGGATCCGGCTATACCACTCCTGGGCATATACCCAGAGGCTTTACCTGCATGCAATAAGGACACATGCTCCACTATGTTCATAGCAGCCTTATTTATAATAGCCAGAAGCTGGAAAGAACCCAGATGTCCCTCAACGGAGGAATGGATTCAGAAGATGTGGTATATCTACACAATGGAATACTACTCTGCAATTAAAAACAATGAATTCACGAAATTCCTAGGCAAATGGTCAGATCTTGAAAATATCATCCTTAGTGAGGTAACCCAATCACAAAAGAACACACATGGTATGCAGTCACTGATAAGGGGATATTGACCCAGAATCTCGGAATACCCTAGACACAATCCACATATCAATAGATTTCTAAGAAGATGGAAGGAGAGACTCCTGGTCCTGGAAAGACTGGATGTAGGGGAACGCCAGGACAGAGAAACGAGAGGGGGTTGAATGGAGAAAAGAGGGAGGGAAGGGGGCTTATGGGACTTTCGGGGAGGGAGGAAACGGGAAAGGGGAAATGATTTGGAATGTAAATTAAAAAAAATAAAATAAAATAAATAATAAAAAAAATGAAGGTGGCAGGGGTTGGGGTAAACTTCCTGCAGAAGGAATTACATGTGGAAAGGTCTCCAGAAGAGCAAGAGAAAGCAGATCTGGGGAACTTTCCACTACTATAACTCGAAGCAATTGTAGAACAGAAGGAGCAACTGAAAATGAGATATGAAAGGAAAATGAGACAGACCATAAAGGACGATGAAAAACATGCTGTGGACTGTTTGATGTATTCCAAAAGCAAGAGAGGGAAACACTATGGTGCTCTGAGATTAAGATCACGAGCGAATTGCACTATAGAAAGATCACTGAGTCACATGCACAGCTAGATCCTAACTGAGCAGAGTGGGTGTCAAGAAAACTGGCATGAAACTTCAGGCAAATGATCTAGTAGAAGGAAACTGACAGGGTAGGGCAGGGGAAGAATGTCATACCACGGAGCTGATGGGAGTGTTTCCTGGTCCAGGGACCACAGAGCAAGGAACAGACTGGCGAGAAGGAAGGGGTGAGTTGAGTTTCTCCATGTTTGAGGGAACTGCTCAGAAGACAATCTATGGGGGGAATCTAGCAAGAAGTATCAGGATAAAGGACATAGAGGATATATTTCAGGCTCATGGGACTGAGTATTTCCTGCATAGCTTTGGTAATGGGTGTGAGTAGGATTGTGTCCCTTTCCCCAAAAGATACTCACATCCAATCCCTCTGATCTTATGAATGTCACTTTCTTTGGAAATAAATGCTTTGCAGAGAGACAGTTAAGGCGGGGTCATTAGAGTAACCCAAATCCATGTGAACATGTCCTGGTAAAACCAGATCACAAACACAGACTGTACATAAGCAGAAGACCTTGTGAAGAGGAAGGTGGAGATGGGGTGATATACCTACAAGTCAAGAAATGCTAGGTTGCCAGCAAACCACCAGATGCTGAACAATCCCAGACATTAGCATCCTAAGGAAGCATGACATCTTTCCAGAAATTCAAACCTCACTCAGAGAAGATATCCATTTCTCACCCAGAGAGCTATAGCCTCTTGGGATGAGAAACACCGTCACTGGTCCTTTAAAGGCAACGCTGGGTGGGTGGGTGGGTGGTCACATGACTTGAAGAAGCTGCACCACAAAACTGCTAAAACCTCAGTGAAGCCTGAAAGGTACCAGCCTTCTCTACTGCCTAACTTGTGTTTTCCTTTTATGCTGTGAAAAAGTTCAAGGCAAGTTTAGGATCAGATACTGAATTACAAAGGCATCAGGAATACATTTCCAAGAAGATCTCATATCTCAAGTGATGTGCTGGGGCTTCTCTAGGGAACTTGGATCCCTCTCCTGTCATCTTCTTCCATCTTCTTTATACCCTCAAATTCTGATCTTCCAGCTGCCACTTCCCTCCTTCCAGCCTGGCTGCCCTCCTTCCTGCCTGCCCTGGTAATTCCCATCATACATCTCCATGACTGATGAATAGGGAGTTAATCAGAGTGCAGCCGGCTGTTCCTTCAACTCATGGTCTCATTTTGAGGTGTCTTAATTGAACCGTCTCACAGGGAAAGATGAACTGTAGATAACCATTGGGAAGGCTTGTGAAAAGGGTAAAGAGATGAGCCTTCTAAAAGGAATATATGTCAAATCCAGGTGACAGGAACCTTCGGTTCACCAAAAATCATTCAATTGGACAGTCATTCACTCAGCAAATGTTTACCATGGGCCCCCACTGTGTTAGAACTGCTGGAGCTGAGATGGGGAGTTGTCGCTACACTCAAGTTATCATCTCTGTGCTTTCTGGAAAAAGCTGAGAAGAATTCAGGAGGGCTTATCTTGGGATGGGCGGTTCCTCTAACATCACAGAAAGAAATGACAGGCTGAGATAGTGGCCTAGGTTTTAAAGAGCAAAAGAGATTACAGCCCACTCTAGCCAAATGACTTTCCAAATTGATTTTCCCTTTGTCAGTCTTGGCTATCAGGCTACATGTCCTACTTATGTATACAGTTGTGTCTATGTAAGTCCTGACCAGTAAGAATACAGATAGAAACAACAGATACTCCTCTAGACCAAATCCAGAAAGTCTCCCACACAATCTTCCTGCTTCTTTCTTTATTCTGCTCTCATAGTCAGAGACAAGACTAGAAATTACTCCAAGAGTCTCAAAGTTAGAACAGGTAGAAGAAAGCCCTCATGCCTTCTCAAGCCACTGGTGACTCCATGTTGGATATAGAATGCTAAGCCTTTGACCTCTGACTCACAAATGGGGGTGGTGGCAGCTCCCTGAACATTGGCATTGAGAAACCCAATGGCAGAAGTGCCAGGTAGATTCAGGTCAACCTTCCCCCAGAAAGGGAGAAGCCAAAAAAGGCATGACCTACACAGAGAGGCTGTCAACATGCAATGCCTTGCATGCATCAGCAGAACTGTGTCCAGATAAAGCCAAGCTCTGGGCTTTCCACTGCATTTCCAACCATTTCAAAGAGCAAAAGCCCATTCTACTTCCCATTTAAAATCAGGGTCTGCAGTCCTTGGAGAGAGCAACCATCTCAGACTCTCTATCCCCTGCTCAGAAGTCTAGTCATTCAAAATCAGATGGGGACAGAGGCCAAATTTAATTAAAGGTAAATTCCGGTCAGTATCTGCTCAAGAAGAATAATTAGTGAAAGCAATCAGATTCTGTTTATTCTTCTATCACAAGGACAAACCACTGGTTACTTGCAGTGACTCTGTGAACCCCCATTGTAGATTTCAATCCCATAGAGCAATCATTTAGCCCAGGCCCCTGCTATGAAAAGCAAGTCCGCTGATATTCAAACATGCATAAACATCATCATTTGCTAATAGTAGCTAATGGCTTTAATCACAGAATAAAACAAATCAATAATTAACCTTAGCTGTAGCAGTGCAAGTTGAATTCAAAAATAATGAATTCACTAATGGTTCTCACTGCCATTAGTACATATATGTCAAGGTAAATATGCAGAAATGTGCCCATTTGCAAATAGCTAATCTGTTCATAAATGATCAGATTATGACTCAAATTGGGATGAGTCTTAAAAGAGGGCAATAAGTAACACATTCACTGAGTTATCTCTGACTTATTAAGAAAACTATAAGATTATATGCAAAAACACTTGCTAGCCATCCCTACCCCATTATGTTCCTGGTTCAGGCAAGAAACACACAGCAGACAGTCACAAAGCCATCTGACTGGTTTAGATACCTACTTTCTAGTATGTTGGGTTATTACAGGAAGACACAATGATGGTTCCAGTAGAGGGGTACTTGAATGCTGGGGCTGCAAGACTGCACACAAGTAAAAAGCATATGACCTGCCTGGGGAAGCCTAGAAAATATTGCAGTTTGTTTTTTAAAATATTTTTAATTTATTCTTTGAAATCTCATACTTTGATCATATCCTTCAATCTTCTTATAAATATGACGTTGACTAGGGCCTCGAAGGATGAATAAAGATTATAGTCGTACAAAGACCATAGGTCAGAGAACAAAAATAAAGACAAAGTGTGCCTCATAACTTGAAAGTGTATCTACATGGCTTCAACACAAGGGACTCGCAGGGACAGGAGGTACTTACTGTGCTGGAGAGCCAGAAAAAGTCCAGCCATCCAGAGCTTTAGTGTTCCTCTGATATTCTTGGGTTGGCTTTGTTTATTTCTAATAGACAATGAAAAGCATTGAAGGGTTGACTCATGTGTAATCAGAAGAAAGACCCACCAGGGCTGAGAGCTTTAGTGCTATGCCTTTATAATGGGTAAAAGTAGGCTTTATGTGAGCAAATGTGTTTGTTTATCTCTGATCATACGCAATTACCCTGAAGGCTCAAATGACTGAATAATTTTCAAGAGTTGGGAAGTGCTGAGCTGGAAAAACCTCTATAATAAATGCAAAGATTTTTTTTTCACCTAAAGGCTAGCTCACACTTGGATCATAGTAAGTTCTATTTACATGTAAATATGATGTTTTTTATTTGTCTTTAACATAAAATTCGAATAGGTATGATGTCTTTACAGATAATGTGGAACTATCTCTCCCCCTTTTATGAGAGCTTCTAAAGCAGATATCTGCGATTACCTACCTAGTGGTCACCCTCCTTTTTCATGCTTGGAAAGACTTGATTTTATCCCAGTGCCTATTTTTCTTCCTCTAGATGCAAACAAATCCTTATCAGCTCCAACATGAAGACTGCATTATCCTTGCTAGTGGCTCCTATATACAGTCTTGTATCTATTCTGATCAGATACATAAGATAAAATCTACTGGGGTTACTGGGTAAAGTGGGTTTTTTCTGAGAGGAATAAGCACATCTTCTCTTTCTCTGTCTTAAGAACTGCTGTCAGGCTGTCTTGAGAGGAACAAGCTGAAGACAATGCCAGATCCTACAGCAAGAACTGACAGAAGAGTCTGTGTCCTCCGTTATAAAGCCAAGTGCCTTTAAGCTACTAACTAGGAAGGATCCCATCTTCAAACCTCTTGTCTGAGATAATAAATAAAAAATAAAATAAAATCCCTTTTTGTTTAAGACAGCTGGATAAGAGTCCCCACTGGTTGCCTAAAACGTACTCACTACTATAGGTGGCTTTGGGTAGTAGGGGGTCAGTGAGTATATATGCAGTACCACCATGCTGGCTACTTACCTGATGAATTAGAATCTTTCCTTACTCCTTGTTTGGAGGACTTACAGGAATCTCTTGACTCCACATGAACATCTGAGTTGAGTGTTTCCAATTGACCACAAATTTTAATTCAGTACAGTTTCGGAGAGAAGGTGTAAGGAATCGTGAATTGATTTATTTAAAAGCTCTTGAGAACTTCTTTGGTATTAATCATCATTCAGAGTGCTAAAGAAGACATCTAGATGTTTTCCCTGTCACTGATAATGGACAGTTTATTAACACAAATGGCATAACAGTAAAAAAGAAAGCAGAAATGCCACAGACCTTCAAGGACAATTCTATGCAAAGATTCAATGTTGAATTCAGTCTTTACCAAAAAACTAACTGATGGAGGACTTGCTGGAGTTCTCCTGCACATAATCCGGATACAAAGAGATAGGTGGAAAAGATCAATGTAAGTACTAACAACTAGCATGGACTAGGTAATTTAGTGAGAGTACTAACAACTAACAAGTACTAGGTTCTTAGAAAAGGTCAGATGGTTTTCTCAGTCCTCTGTGTGACATCCTCTTCATTTTACACCATATCACATGAGGTAGGTATAATGGTTCATGCTATTAACAGGTTAAAGAGAAATGAAATCAAGAGGTAATTTACTTAACATCAGAAATCCCCCAGAATATGAAGCTAATATGTGCACTCACACAGCCTGGTGCAGGCACCTACCTTCTTCACCATCACAGAGGACTGCACATGTCTGATAGTGAGCATGGCATGATCAGAGCTGCAAAGCAAAGGACTAAGATATGGAAAAATCCAAAGGAAAGATCTGAGAGACGGGTGTTAAAAACTCATCAGAGCTAAATCCTGAGAATCCAGAAAAAGAATGTGAAGTTTTAATGTACATAAGAAAGTAAAATGTCCTGCTAACTTTCAGATTTTGGAAGAACATTATCAATCTGTTTTATCATGATCTATCTGGCCATAAGGCTGAGAAGGGATTTCCCAAGGCCATCTCTGGAAGCAGGAAAACCACATCCTCCTTACAGAAACAGTGGGAGTGGGGAACTAGAAACAGACTAGAACAATTAGGAAGTGAGACCCTAAGTCATGTGTGACGGTTACTCTTGGCTGGGTTGATAGGTGGCTAAGGGATTATTTAAACACCCTTGTGAACGCACCTTGGAAGGCATTTACAAGGAGGAGAAACCGAGGTGGGAGAACCCACCCTGAATGTGACAACACTAAGTAATATTGTTGAGCAAAGTTGAAATAAATAGGGAAGCAGAAACCCAGTTCACACTACATGCATTGTTGTTCCGCTTCTAGACTCTTGTGATTTGCTCTACTTTTCGCTTCCATTCCCTCCACGCCATCATGTACTGAGACCTCTAAAACCATGAGCCAGAATAAAGTTTTCTTCTTACGTTGTTTATATCTGGTATCCTGTGACAGCAATGAAAACTGATTGCTATTCTCTGTAATCATTGGGTATAGGAAACAGGAACAACAGAGTGACTGAGATCACGGTCAAGTCTGAAGCTGGGGAAAAGGTTCAAAATGGTACCAATAATATAGACCACTTAAGGAATCAAGAACGTGTGACTCAGCGAGTGAGGAAGGAAATGTACATTTTGAGGATCTCTCAAACCTAGTTGGTTAGAGGAAATGACCAATAGGATGCTGGTCCATCAGCGCTATAATACATGAGCTACACAGAATTAACCTGGAGCTGACCTGTGGAACCACTGGTAAACAAATTATATACAATCACAAAAGGTTTGCATTTCTTTTCGAAAAATCTTCATAAGGATGAAATGTTATTCTCACTTTATGAGTGAAGAAAATGAGGCACAGGAAATCATATAATTGGCAGGTTGATGATGGAATTCAAACCCAAGTATTCTACCCTTCTATATCCATGTTTCTTATTTATCCCAGTCAAGTTCTTAAAAGCTATACAAATGCTACTTCTTCATCTATTAAAGCATGTCCAATCATGAATAAAACAACCTATCTCAAACTGGCTTGAACTAGAAGCCTCCATAATTTAGTAGATAATAGCCACAGTCAAAGCTTGAGTAAGAGGGGTGTGAGGTGGGCATTATTTTCACTCCTGATATTTAACTAGCTTTCCTGGCTTTTATTCTGTCCTCTGATGACATTGCCTGGTTCTTGTCAGATTGCATCCCATAATTCCAGACATGCTTCTGGATTCTAATCCAGTAGAACAGTGAGGTTCTCAAGTCTGATCTCAAATTGGTCTTGTGGTTGACGCTGCTAGTTCTTAATGACTTGGCTTGTCCCAGGAATCTTACTGAGACCAAGTACTTGGAGGATGATGTGCATTTTTGAGATTCACTGATCCAGTGATTCTAGAGCTGATACCTACATCTAGGGAAAAGGGAATTTTAAAAAACTATAGCCATCATAAGTTTCCATTTGAGAGAAAAAAAGACAGGGACAAAGCTTGGGTAGAAACAATAAACCATCTTATTGTCCCTACCTCAACTCCTAGATTAGGACCTTGCTCAGAGTAAATGTTCAGGATGACTGGATTGAAGGATTAATGGGTTGGTGGGATGGATGGATGGATGGATGGAGAGATAGATGAGTGGATAGGTGGGTAGATGAATAGATGGATAATTCATAAGGGCAGAGAAGCCACGCAGGAACAATCTCAAATGTCAGAGACTCCAAATTAGTTTCCAGAAAGAGTCACATGGGTATAAAACAGGGAGAATGAGATGACTGAGGTAACTTGCCTGAATGAGACACACTCACCCCCAGGATCTACATTTTGACTATAGTCTTCAGTAATCACTTAATTAGGCTGTTAACTTGGGCAATCATTCCTGACTTTTCCATTTTCGAAATATTTATTGCATATTCTCTAGGTTCATGGTGTGTATAATCCATCAGCTGAAAGTGAGAGTTGAGGATCATTCTGGAGAAGCCATCAGTACATATCCTTTGGGTATCACCAGGTTTCTACCTAGACTTAAAATCCTTTGGGGTTTGGATTAAGTGGATATTAAATGATTCTCTTTGGTGTGTTTCACTCTGGGGCACTTAGAAGGTCCTCAAGGAGGAAGAATACTGAAGGAAAATATCCTTCCCTATTTTTCAACTTGGAAAAAGGGGATCAGGTGTCCTCCATGCCAACCACCTGAACTAATTATCCTCCTATGCGAATTAGTCCCTAGACTCATCACAAGTTTTATATTATATAAATTATGTATCTATGTAAATTATAATTTAGACATGGACATTTATTATAGTGACCTGGGTTCCTTGTAGTCTTCCTTTCATGCCCCAGTCATGTGACATGCTGTACACTGAATCCCATGATTTTCATGAAGTAGTTAATTGTGGGACACATATTTGGGCTTACCTTTTAGCTTTGGTACTGGATATCCTACAAGACATGATTTTCCATAGTGAAGTCTCTATTCCCTGTCTACCACAGGCCCAGAGAAATTAAAATCTGGTAGATAATGATTTCTAATCCCTGCGTCATATTAGAGAACACCTAAATGGTGGAATGAAAGGTAACTGGAATCACAGACAGGTCTTAGAAATTATATTGTTAAGCATCAAGTAGTATAATGGAGAAACACAAAATTCAAAGAGGGAAGTCACTTGCCCAGGATCAGTGGATTAAAAATAAGAACTAGGAGAGAAGCTTTCCATCCCCAGGTCAGGACTTTGCCACATACAATTCTGCATGTTCTGGCAAAATAGCCACATATCTACCTTGTCTTATGCTGTATCCCTCACACAGATCCTTTGTATGTTCTCTCTGTGTGTCTCTCTGTCACTTTCTCCCTCTCTCCCTCCTCTCTTTCTCTCTCTCTCTCTCTCTCTCTCTCTCTCTCTCTCCCTTTCTTCCTCTCTCTCTCTCTCTTTCTCCCTCTTCCCCTCCCTCTCTGTGGATGTGGGTGATGGAGGGTAGAGGATGGAGGGGGTGGAGTGTGCACATACATGCAGCAGAAAAGAATGAAACAGAGAGAAGAGATGAAAACCTTCAGAGGACATCTTCAGAGGACATTTGCAGGACAGTACCAGCATCCCTCCCACCTGGCAATTCCCACCTACTCCGAGATCAGAGAGAACTGAAATTATGACAGTCTACCACTGAGCACAAGGACACAAAGCTGTTTCTACAGAAAACCCAAAGGAATCCAACACTCAGCTTCCAGAATTCAGCTTCTGAAAATCCTTCCCCATCTCCTGCAGATGTGCCTCCTGTCCTCCTCTCCCCCACCAGTAACACTCAAGTGGTCACACAAGCAAGGACTAGTGGCTAATGGCTAGGGAGAAAAGGTGAAAATCTGTCATGGCCTCTTTCCCAGTGTCTCTGCCCTTATTTAAAAGCTATTTCATTACATTAAAAAACCCAAGACACTTGTAACTGTATTGAAAATCAAAGTCACTTAGGAACAAAGAAAGTAGAGATGGCTAGAATCTGGCTTAGAGAAAGTTACAAGAACAAAGCAAGCCACAAGAAGGAAGCATAGTTCCTATATCCAAAAACTAAGGAGTTGTACAGTTGTTGTTTGGTTGTTGCTGCTGTTATTTTTGTTACTGTTGTGTTGGGGTGGGTTTGGGTTGCTTGTTTTGGTCATCCCTGACAGGAGTGGCTATAAATTGAGAGAACCACCTTCCCCCAACACAGTAGGAGAAACGGAGGGCTGTGGCTTTCTGGATAGTGACAGACAGCCCCAACTCACAATCTCCAGAACATGCCCTGCCCTAGACTAATGTTTTCTGTTCTCTTCCCCTTATTTGACTGCAAAGTCCCTTGAGGCTATAGCGAGAGGTTTTTCCCTCTGCCCTCTTCCTCTTCATACCCTGAAAACAGCTTTAGCAGGGCTAGGTGCTCAGGAGACATTGAACAGTCATGCATTGTCTGAGGGTCTGGGGTAGGGCACGGGTTCTTTCAGTTCATTTTTTTCTCGAGGGAAAGAATTTAGTCAAGAGGCACAGCCTGTCAAGCATAATTTTATTTAGCAACACAAATCATGCACATCAAGGAAAGACTGGAGTGGGCTGTCCTAAGAAAGGAAGCAGCCAGGTGGGATCTACAGTGTGGGCTTTAAATAAAGTTTCATGAATATTTATGAGGTTGGGAATGTGTTCATTGGGGTAAAGTAACCCACGTCCTCTAACCATGATGGACTGGACCTCACTTTGTGATATTACTTCCCATAATCATCCAGAAAAGCCCACAAAGGTTGGGAAGAGGTCAGATCCCAAGATGACTATGAAGTCAGTCTTTAGAGGGTCTTTGGGGGATATAGACCCTTTGTTAGAGTACATGTGTGGCAATTGGTACCTTCATCTCCAGCAGAGTAACAAGAGTTTAACTTCAGCATCAAGGATGTTTAAATCCAGCGGCATTTTCACCATCAGAAGACACAGTGACCAACATGGAGATGCAGTATCCTTAGTTTACCCATGACTTACTCCATGTTTATCTTGTATTCAAACGACGTAGAAGACCCAAGACCCAAGCGAACGAATGAACAACAGAAGCCCTTGCTCTCAGTGGAGGGCCCCCTTTCATGGGCATATAGCAGACACACAGTAGTTTCTTTTTTAGGCAAAAGTCCTTTCTTTTCAGATGGATGGTTGTTTTCACTTGCTCAGAGGCACATAGTGTGACTTTGAAACTCTGCAATAAGAGATAACAATAATAAGAGGTAAGAGAATCCAGTCAGAACCCTCTCTTCAGAAGAGACAGTGGATCTTTCCAAGAAGAGTGGGGGGAAGCAATTTCCAGTCAACTCTAAAGCACCATCAGGCAATTAAACTCAAGGGGCCTGCTCTAAGGTCAGAAGTGAATAAAGCCAAATTTCCAAACAAAGTTGGAATCCATTTAAAGGAACGATGTGTAGGGGCTCCAAAGATGACAATAAATTACTGAAGAATGAAGCTTCAGGAACCCAGATTTAACTCAGCAAGGGGCAGCTGAGAGCCAGGCAATGAGACAAGGGAATGAGCTCATGCTCTGGCCACCCACAGCTGCTGACCCCGCCTGCTCAGGGCAGAAGAGGTGGACACTTAGACCGGCTTTTAAAAGGTGAAAGAAATGAATGACACTCAGCTGACCCGCAGGTCCAGAGGAAAGACTTATTTAGGTATAGCTAATGCAACTGGTTCTGAGTAAGACAAGATTTTTGGAGGTGGGTTTGTTTGCAAAAGGAGGCTTTTTTCTTTAAAAAGGACAGAAATACAACTTTTAAAAATATTTGCATTGTGATAAAAATCGAATACAGTTTGGCTGAGTGATGGCTTGAAATTTCGTTAGTTCCATGAACCATCTCCAGAACAGAGGAGAAGGGGCTGGGTTTTATCATGTCCAAAATAAATAAATAAAGCAATTTGGGAAAGAAAAAAAAAAGAACTGTTCCACACTTGGGGTAGAGCCAAGCTGACATTTCAGCCCAAGATACATTCCTTTTAAGGGCCAGGATTTTAAAGAATGCGCTTTTCAGCCTCTCGCACAAGCTCACACAGGCAAAGCCGAGCAGAAGGAGCCATGTGGGCAGTGAGATGTGTTTTTCTCATTACTCTCAGATGCCTTCCAAGCTTTGTCCGTGGACTCTTCCTTCTTGGCACCGTTCCCAGACAGAGGGGCTTGGCTAGAGGTCTGCAAAGGGGAGCACTTTGCAAAGAAAGGTGAAAGGAAATGTTTTCGGGTCTAGCTATCCCGGGCACTTAGCACAGTAGCATCTGAGCAGGTTTCTGATGCATTTAGAAATCAAGGGCTGCAATACTGCCTGGCCTCAGAATGCTACTGATCTTCCCCATAACCATGAAAAGGCTCAAGTCCATTAGGTGAGCTGAAAGATGTTCATCCACCCCCTCACTCATTCATTTGAGAAATACCTCTCCAAACCTTCTCTTTACCAAATACACACAGAAGATGTAGTATTTATGCCAGCCCTGGAACTGATTCTCTGATTCAAAGCAGTCCTTGTGATGGTCTTAGCATGGGCTACAGGGGTTTGCTGTGCTTGGAATGAACTGACGTCTACAAGGGGAAGAGAAGGTTGGCCAATATCAAAGATACTCTCAGCCAATCAAGCAGTAGATATAGATCTACCTGTCACCTAGAGGCTTATGAAATATAATACAACCTTGGAAATCTGATGTCATTATTTCGGATTTTACATTGAAGACATGTTGGACAGGCCAGTCTCAACGCACATTGCTGGTGATCAAATAACCACAGACAGAATAGTCACTGCAACTAGTTGAGAAGTGGTTGGGGAGGGTCAGGAGTGAATAAGAAGAGACTAGATTTGATTGGTGCACCCCATATGTGCATTGAAATACTGCACTGAACCCCATTCATGGGCAATCATTAATACATATTAATCTAAAATGGTTTTTGTTTGTTTGTTTGTTTGTTTTTTTAGAAACCAGTCATCCCAACCCTTCCAAGCACAGCAGACCCTCAGAGTTGGTTTATTGGTGAGCTTTGGCTGTTATTCTGCACTTAAAGCTGAACTTTTTCATTATAACAATAGGGGTCCTTTTTTGCTTACAGGCTTTGAAAATATTCAACTACTAAAAGGAAAACATCTCCAGGTAATTTGACAAGTGATTTCTGCATTGGCACCAAAATTACAGATAAAGCTAAAGTCTAAGAAAGCCACAAGCCGAATGTCCTAGAACTCATCGTCCCACTTCTGAGGTACAATATCGTGTGTGTGTGTGTGTGTGTGTGTGTGTGTGTGTATTGTGTTACAGTCTCTGACTTATGCTGCAAACATTATTCTCATTTGGCAAGTATAACATCCCCACACAAAGTTATAAGCCTTTGAAAGAGAAACTATATATTTGTTAGTATCTATCAAGAGACTTTTAGATACTGAAAGCCATACACCATGTGACACACCTGGCAAAAATCAATCCTCATGAGAACACGAAAAACCACATGAAATCATCAGAACCAGAAAGAACGTTGTGGCCCCTAGTCTTCAGATAACCTCTACCAGGCCCAGGCTATCCACCATGTTCCTTAAATGATTTTAATAGGTTCAAGATACCAATGGATGGCCGGGCAGTGGTGGCGCATGCCTTTAATCCCAGCACTTGGGAGGCAGAGGCAGGCGGATATCTGAGTTCGAGGCCAGCCTGGTCTACAGAGTGAGTTCCAGGACAGCCAGGGCTACACAGAGAAACCCTGTCTTGAAAAAACCAAAAAAAAAAGATACCAATAGATGTAAAAAATATCAAGACATTAATAAGCTTTTTTGCCACACAAAGGGGCAGTGAGTTTGAAAAATGGTACATTAAGCCAAGGTAAATAAGTCAGGCTTCTCTGTTTGTCTATTTGTTTATTTTTACTACTAGTTTCCAGAACAGCTTCAATGGCAAGTATTTGCTGTGAATTCTAGGAGTTACACATTGCTTCAGTACCATCCTTTTTTTGACAAGGGATAATGCATTTTCTTCAGTGGGAATCACTTGTATAGAAGGCAATTATCTTACTCATAAATATTTTAAAAAATCATCCTGGCTCTGTGGAATTTTGTGTGACCCATCCATGTAAAATTGATCATTCTCTTATTGGAGTGCCCATAGCACTCTCCATGAATTACTCTGAAAACTGGATATTCTGTTTTATAACACTGCCCATATTTACACATCCAAATTTACACATATGGAAATTTGGATGTAATACGCACAGCCATTTCTCCTCTATCAGAATGCAATCTCCTTAAAGAAATAATGGTGTGAAATCCATCCTAGGTATCCTCGGTGCTTGGAACCTGCTCTCCATTCATTACTTGGAGTGGAAACCACATGTAAACAAACGGACATTCCTACAATGAGGAAAACAACCAACTTCACTGAAGCTTCTGCTGTTGTCAGATTCTCTATATTACCTCACCTGGTATGGGATTAATAGTGACCAATTCATTTTCCTATGTTCTCGTCTGTGTCTTAGCATCCATGCTGGGTCATATACAGGTCTTTATCAGGCGTCAAATGATGAAATAATATCCTTTCTGGTTGTTCTGGAGGCTCCCTGTGGCCTGGCACTGGCTCCTCTGAGGTTGTAACTTTCCCCCACTTGTTTCATAGATCCTTCACCTCAGCCACACAGCATGGTTCTATCACTCCTCCAGCTGGCTGTCATGTCTCTGTCCCTAAGTCTTACCTGTCCTGCTTTCTCCATCCATAGCCAGTTCACAAATGTCCACTAAGATCTGGACATTTTGCAATGCACTGAAGTTATGAAGTCCAATGATTGCTATTTTCAAGAAAGTCACAGTAGCCACCATAATAAGAAACATGCCGTGTGGTGTGAAATGTGCCAGGGCTGAGGAGGTATGAGAAGCCAGTATAGCAAAGGCAAACAGAAGCGATTCAGATGGGATCTTCACTGAACTGTATTTCACAACTTGTTGGGTGTAATTATTCTCTCTTCTACTTCATTTCCATACAGGATTTAACCATTGAGATGACAGGCATTGTCTTCGTTACAGTTTTACTGCTGTGAACATACACCATGACCAAGTGAAGTCTTATAAAGAACAACATTTAAATGGGGCTGGCTTACAAGTTCAGAGGTTCAGTCCATTATCAGTCATCAAAGTGGGAGCATGGTCAGTATCTAGACAGACACAGTGCAGGCAGAGCTGAGAGTTCTACATCTTCATCTGAAGGCTGCTAGTGGAAGAATGGCTTCCAGGCAGCTAAGATGAGGGTATTAAAGTCCATACCCACAGTGACACACCTACTCCAACAAGGTCACACCCCCTAATTGTGCCACTCCCTGGGCCAAGCATATACAAACCATCACAGTGTCATCATCCATGCATCTAATTAGCTGAGTTATTCCTTAGACTGTTCTATATGTGGTAACTGTCTGAGACCAGAAAGGAAGGGAGTGGATTACCAGGTAGCCTAGTTCTGTATGAGTGATAGCATCCTGAACCATCATCAAACAATGTTTAAGTCGTGACATGGTCATTACCCATACTTTTTTTTTTAATTTAATTTAATTTTATTTTTTTAATTTACATTCCAAATCACTTCCCCTTTCCCGTTTCCTCCCTCCCCGAAAGTCCCATAAGCCCCCTTCCCTCCCTCTTTTCTCCGTTCAACCCCCTCTCATTACTCTGTCCTGGCGTTCCCCTACATCCAGTCTTTCCAGGACCAGGGGTCTCTCCTTCCATCTTTTTAGAAATCTATTGATATGCTGATTGTGTCTAGGGTATTCTGAGATTCTGGGTCAATATCCCCTTATCAGTGACTTCATACCATGTGTGATCTTTTGTGATTGGGTTACCTCACTAAGGATGATATTTTCAAGTTCTGACCATTTGCCTAGGAATTTCGTGAATTCATTGTTTTTAATTGCAGAGTAGTATTCCATTGTGTAAATATACCACATCTTCTGAATCCATTCCCATACTTTAATATACATGATTGCTGGTCTAATGGCAAGATTAGACGATTGCATACTGTGGTCTTGCAGCCAATAGGCATTTACACTGAGATGAATATGAGTGCTGAGTTCTTGCTCATGAGATCGAGAGAGCTTCCTCTCTGGATCGTATCAGTGGGGGTCAGGGTTTGGAAAGAAGACCAGAGATGGGGAGGATATGCTCTCGATGGTGTTATGGCAAGCATCTCTACAAGGATGACCAACCAAGTCGAAGACTCATATAAAGAGCTGTCCCAGCCAGCTTACTTCATTTATATGTTCATTTTAATATATGTACATCAGGCTAAATACACATTAAAGAGCCTTTCCAATCAGCATAAAATAATACTTTTAAGTTGTAAAGCTCTGTGGCGTAGTTTAATTGGCAACATTTTTCCCTTAGAGGTACATGAAACTAAAGGATCTTAAAATCAGTAGCATCCTAGATGCTCTGAGATACAGCATCTTCTCTGATTACCCAGTTAACCCGCAGAATCCTGAGCATAATTAAGTTTTCTCTTTATGTATCGCTCCAGTTGAGTTGAAAGCTTCTCCAGTCCATTAACTATCCACCTGAGCTCCCAAAAACATGTCAGTGTTCTTTGTGTTCTCTGAAAGAGAACAGCAAAATGTGAAGGAAAAAAGAGACCTTAATATTTAATGCTGGGCTGTTATGCTCATTCCTGTGTTGGGAATTAGATAGGAATAGCTTCATTGCTCTGCAGGCAATGGTATTGATGGAATGGGCTTCATTCTGTGCAACAGATGTGCTCCTACAGAAGATGTGTTTAATTTAAATTTTCAAATTCAATTGTGTTTCTACAGAAAAGCAGTTTGCTTAAGACATCACATACATACACACCACTCTCACACATACACAGGCATATACACACAACCATGTAGACATACATATGCACATATGTACACACACATGCACACACACACACACACACACACACACACACACACACACATACACACTTTTCACTTGAAAAAGCTTAGAGACAAGGGTGACAGAGGTAGTTAGAATGATCCAGACCTCAAAGCCAGGATTCCTGCTCTGGTTCCCACTCCTGCTGTTTTGAAGGCAATTACCTCTTTAGATTTACAAACTCAGAAAAATTGCCAACTTTTTCCATGTTACCTCTTGAACGTGGAGCCACACAGTGTTACTAACAAGTATGTAATTCATGTATCTACAAGCCGTTGCTATAGGCTTTTGTGTCAAGAAATGGGAAGAAAAAAAAAGAAACACAGATATTTGGCCTCAAGGAGGGATTGCAATTGATGGGATATGAAAAAAAAATGAGAAAATGGCGCAAAGTTCAAGGAAATGGTGCTCGGTCACAGTACCCTAAGAGTGTTCACTGGAAGGGTTTTCTCCTCCTATCACTCTGAGAACATTAATGGATTTGAATTGATTCACTGAGCCCTGCCATTGAAGAAGAAGAGAAATGTCAGGACCCTGGATTTCCAGCTGTGCCTTTGGGGTCCAGACCAAAATGCACTTCAGTACTTTGAATGTTAAATGCATATAATAATAATAATAATAATAATAATAATAAATCATTTCACCAGTCTTTCCAAACACAAGTCATGTTCCACATGTCACAGAAGGTCCTTCCTAATGGAATGCAGAAAGTGAGGCTGACCTGGTTCTTGTTCTCAGAGAGCCAGACTTGAGTAGATGGGTCTCAGTTTTAGACTCTAGCTAAGGGCAAGCTACCTTACAGTTTTGTCATCCCAGAAGCCTAGGCTGTAGTTGCTGTAAGACTAATATGTCTGAGGTCTTCCTTCCACTGTGTACTAACACTTGCTCCATGGAGGATGGCCAGAAGCAAGTTGGCAAATGGACATATGCAAAAGAGAGAAGCAGGACATATTCACTGATCCCTGACATCTATGAGACCCCCCTTAGAGCAGCCCCCTGTCATGCTGAGAGGGGCAGTATCTCCTCCATGGGTCTTTCTGCTGCCCTAACAGGCACGCTTAACTTAGATCATCATTCTCAAGACTTCTGATTACCACTGATCTCACCATTTACACCAGGTAAGCACTGGTTTGAATCTGAGTGTGGGTTGGTGAACCGTACCAGGAAACTTGGTAGGTTGAGTGGGTTCAGAGTCCCCTATACCAAGCACCTGCCTGAGACCTGAGACGGTAGGTGGCTCCCTGCTCCTCACCAGATTACCTGGCCTAGAACACAGTGCCACACTTCCCACATAAGGAAATGTGACCTGTGGTCATGTATCCTAAAACAGAGTTCTCCAATGCTAATGAGGTACCTAGAAGCTCGGAGGGTTTAACCAATAAGCTTCCCTTCCTGGACATTCCTTCCTGCAAAAGGTATTTAATCTCTGATCCACCCTGAGGAGTTAGTATGCATTCCTTTTCCACGATGAACAGTCAATAAACGATATGGATAAACTTGGAGAGTCTCTTTCATCAAGAACTGCCGCAGTAGGGAGCATGGAGAAGGCCTTTGCTTTTAGAGCTGCAGCCGACATCTCCCACAGAAGGACTCTCTGCACTCCCAGACAACTATCACTAAGCTAAGAACTTTTACTGATGAGTTAAGCCGCCACCGCACCCTCCACCCCCACTCTGCTCCCAACTCCTCGTGACTCAGCAAAGTCTGGATGTCCAGGACTTTGGGAGTCTTTGACCTGGCCTCAGTCTTGTTGTTGGGGACCCCCGACACTTTGTTCTTGACTTCTCTGTGCAGTCCAGCTTTGGCCTGCCCACCTTTCAGACTGCATTGGGTGCGGTACTTGGCACTTGCCTGAAGTCCAGCACCCAACAGCAACTAAGGATAAAGGCAGTCTAGCGCTCCCTACGTTTTGGCCTCGAAACTTTGGAGCTTGGGTAAAATTCATTTTATGAAAATAAACGTCAACAGTCATTAAAATGAATAGTTGTTTTAAATAAGACGCTAACTCCATGAAAGGGCCACGGGGTTTCAGATGCCCCCTTTATGGGCTTTGTTTTGAGTTCAATTCTGCATTTACTCAGACAATATCAGGGCCCCAGAGCTAACTCTTAGCTCATAATTGAGAACCAAATGTGTAATTCCAATAATAGATTAGTAGAAGTTGTAAGAAATCACAAAAGCTCATATAGTGTTTATGTCCAAATAACATCACAAGTAAAATAATCCTATTGCTTGAGGTTTGGTTTGGTTTTTTGTTGTTGTTGGTGGTGGTAATGGTGGTTGGTTGATTTGGTTTGATTTTGCTTTTGGGTTTTTTTGGTTGGTTGGTTGTTTGGTTGGTTGGTTGTTTGGTTGGTTGGTTGGTTGGTTGGTTGGTTGGTTGGTTGGTTGGTTGGTTTGATTTGGTTTGGTTTAGTTTTTGGTTTGGTTTGGTTTTTGTATCTGAAACATTTCATTTCATATCGCCTAGATTACAAATGTTTGGTGTCCAGGGCATTGTTGATATCACAACTGCAAGTCAGACTCCAGATGTCTTAAAGTTAATAATGAGCTGCCAAATTTTCTTCCTCTTTGTGTCTTTTTTTTTCCTTTATTGAAAATACTCTTTTTTTTCACATACTATATCCTGATTACAGTTTCCCTTCCCTCTCCTTACTTATAATGGAGTGATGGGGCAAGAGGAGGGAATCACCTTGCTGAAAACTCAGACAAACTCTACAGGAAACAAAAATGTTACCCCCAAGGCTGGGATTCAGGTCAATGCTCAGAAGTTGATCATGGACCTCAGTGTGAAGCTGGAAGGAGGTGGGATCATTGAGCCTCTCTGCATGCATATACAGGGAGCCCTCTTCTTCCCCCTCTTGCAGGCTTTCCTCTAAGGAACTGTGGAGATCTCACTGCAAAGAAAGCAAGGCCCTAAGGTCAGCATAAGCACTCATGACTTAGAGGAGAGAGACCAGGAGAGTTTGGCGGGAGATGTGGAGAAGAGAAGGGTCTCCTGAGGACTGGGGACCAAACTTTCAGGTTCTAACCAATTCAGAAGAATGTTAATTCCCCACCTGCTCCAGATCAAAAACTAAATTTACATTCCTCTAAGGTGTTGTTTTAAAGCCTTACCTTCTCAATAATAGTGGGCAGGGGAAAGGACAGCCTGCCAAGAATAAAGCTCTCTGACCCAAATCTTCTCTCCTGCTGCTACAATCAACTCTGTGGACTCCCCAGACACCAAGGGGGATGGGGGTGGGGGGAATCCAGTTATAGGTTCTTAGGCTGATGAACCCCAGTAAAGTACATTGTTTCAGTTCAAGATTGAAAACCCTGTCCCAGCTGAAAGTCTCATCTCTGGACTCTTCCAAAAATGTGAAGAGTTTTAAACTAGAGATATTTCACGCGGCTTGCAGAGGATGCGCAAGCAGGGATCACCCCTCACATTCCTAACTTATACTTTGCCCAGGGAGTGTCTCGATCTAAAGGCAAAGTTCCATCATCAGCCTCTTGGTCTGAGGCCAAACAGCATTTCCTACTAACAAACTGGATTTCTCCCAAAAATAGGATTACTTACTTGTGAAGTTATT